>JAJOZX010002145.1:0-723421 GCA_023014485.1 Bathynomus jamesi
CACGGGCGCGGAGGACGTGCAACAAAATTTGCAAAGTGTCAGAACGATATGAGGAGGCAGCCGGGACGAACCGCCCGCAAGATCTTGGGCGGCGTCCTTGACCAAGAAGATCCGGTCCTGCCGACAATAGATCGGGTGGAGGAATTCTACCGCGCGCGGTTGGAGGTCCCGGGTGACGATCGGGGGAGTTGGGAACCAGCGGCGTCGCGGTGGAGGAACGAGGAGGCGGGTGCGGAAGTGTTCACGGGGGAGGAGGTGAAGAAGATCTTAAAAGAATATCGTAAAACGGCGCCAGGTCCAGATGGGGTTACGGTGGCGGACCTTAGGGACGCTGCCCCCCCACTGGATCGGGGCCGTATTTGACAGATGGATGGGAGGAGGGATAATGCTATCTTATGCGAAGGAGTGCCGCACTATTCTGTTATACAAAAAAGGAGATTCCAAAGAGGTAGGCAATTGGAGGCCCTTAACCATCGGGTCTATCTGGTTGCGCCTCTTTGGGAAAATGCTGGACAGAAGAATGAGGGGACAGATCTCTATACACCCCCCGTCAGAGGGCCTTTGTACCTCTCGATGGCGTGTGGGAGAGTACCCAGATCTTGCAGTGTGCCCTTCGTAAGAAGGGCACACTGTGCCTTGCATCTATAGATCTGGCAAAGGCCTTTGACACAATAAGGCACGCGACCATCCTGCGTGCCTTACAGAGAAAGGGGGTGCCAGAGATTATCACGCGAACGGTCATGGAGTCATACAAAGGGGCCACGACCCAGATCCAAGTGGGCCCCAGGATTACTAATCCCATTAACATCTTATGTGGGGTCAAGCAGGGATGCCCCTTGTCACCGCTCCTGTTCAATTTAGTATTGGAAGAGCTCCTCGAAGATCTTGTTGGAGTGGAGTGTGGAGTTGATGTGGGGGATCATCGCGTGAACATTTTATCTTTCGCCGATGATACGGTCCTGATGACGGACCACTGGGCTGATATGGCACTGCTCCTGAGGAGGGTGGAAGCCTTTTTCCGGAGTAGAGGTCTCCATGTTAATCCGCAGAAGAGCGCGGCGCTCTTTAAAGAGCGAGCCCGGGGGAAGAAGGTGTGCCGGGTGGAGACGGCCCCCCATGCCTATTGGGAAGGGACCCCCCTGCCGTCTGTGACGGTCTCGGATGCCATTAGGTATCTGGGGCTCGATCACATGGTAGGGGGGAGTACGGCGCTCCCGTGGAGATCATGGGAGACGCAGCTTCAACGCGTCAGGGTAGCGCCATTGAGGCCCTTCCAGAAGATCGCGATTATCAAACATCATCTGGTTCCCGCGATGATGTACACCCTACGGTTGGCATCTTGTGGGGTGTCTAAAATGAGGAGGGCGGACCGCCTGGTCAGGTTGGAATTTAAGAAGATTTTGCATCTGCCGGAATGGACACCATCGGCGTGGATTTACCATCCGAGGGGCGGGGGACTAACATCTCTCCCGCACTCAGACATGGTGGCTCGTTTCCGAGCGGTGCGGAAGATGTTGGAGTCAGAAGATCCAGCGGCTGTAGGTCTGGGGGTGTTGGCTGAGGAGGGGGCAATGGGTGACTTAAGAAGGGTGGGCATTGAGGTGGATGAATTGAAGGTGTGGAAGAAGAGGAGGGAGCAGAAGTTGGAGGTGGAGATGGCCGGCCAGACCAACGGGCGGGCCAAGCAAGCGATGGCGGGACAGAAGAGGATTACCTCTGGAGGGGTTTCCTCCGAGGGTCCCAAATGATCCATGCCATCCGGATCCTGTCCTGTACCATCCTCACCAGGTTAAATCAGACGAGAGGTAGAGGGGGACTCAGGTCGTGCAGGTTCTGCGGCAAGGAAGCCGAAACAGACCTGCACGTCCTGAATAACTGCCCCCGTCAGAAAGACAGGTACGTGTGGAGACATGACCATCTGGTCTCCCACGTGTGCAAACATCTGGCCAAAGAACACAAGGTGTGGAAGGAGCGCACCTGGAGTAGTGGGGTGCTAAGGTTGCGCCCAGACCTTTCATTTGTGCATGATGACACATTGGTTTTTGCTGATGTGACCATCCCCTACCTTAAAGATCAAGGGGTTCTGACGCAGCGAAGTAAGGAGAAGGAACAGAAGTACGATAGACTTACCTTAGAAGCAGTTCCGGAGGAGGTCAAACAACTGTATAACATCAAAAGAGTCCAGTCCTGGGGAATTTCCATCAGCTCGGATGGGACAATCCCATCCGGGCTACCACAGGACATGATGAAGTTTGGTATTGGTGGGTGTACCAGGGTGCTGGGACTCATTGCCTTGGCGGAATCGGCATGGGTTGTTAGAAAGCACGTCGGAGAGGGATAGGACCTCTGAAGTTTCTTGTATATAATGTAAATAAAACAGACTTGCGTCTACTCGACTGTGAGGGGCAGTGTTTGTTTGGTGTTGGTTGCCTTTCCAGTCGAGACAAAAAAAAAAAAAAAAAAATCCACCTGACTATGGTTACGTAAAGTCTGATGAGGGACTTTTGGAACCTCAACTAACCGATTACCCAGATAAACCTCGGGATTTGATTGAACCTTGCAGCTGCAAAACCTGTACCAAGAGGTCAAAATGCCCTTGCACTGCGTCATCCATACCATGCTGCTCATTCTGCAAGTGCAATCAAAGAACATGCCAAAATCCTAACGCCTGAATTTCAGCAGGTAACTGAATAAAATTACAGATGAACAAATCTGTAACATTGTACTTCTGTTTCATTTTCATGGTGTCGGAAGATGATACCACAAAAGTCATAGTGCTTTTATTTGTAAATAATGTTTCAATAAAAGTTTCAAATGAACAAAAAAAAAGAACAGAAAAAAAACCAATGGGGCCTCATCATTAAATGAGGTCGTTCCCACTAAGTTAGCTATAACTTAGCCCATTGCCGTGGTGTTGCACTGGGAAGATGCACCTGAGTGACGGTAACACTCTTTCTCAATCACATAAGGCCTTAACAGTTTTTGTCATTTTTGCCAAACTCTTTGCCACTTTTGCAAGATTTTCAGTCAACTTCATCATCATAAATAATACATGATCTTATCTCACAGTCTTTTACAACATGCAAACCTAAGAGTTTTATAAAATTAGCACTATTTTTTATATTTTGTCTATTTTTTCAAATATTTTACAACCATTTTTAATCATTGTACCCCAAAATTTAAACATTTGTACATGTTTTGTGTTAGGAAATTTTAGTAGAACTATTAATATCTAATTTCTTGACTATTTAGTTCGATAAGATTGGTTAGAGCTAGTTTATGCACCAAAATAGCCAAAAATTTCATTTTTGCTATTTTTTGACAAAATTTACTTAATTTTTTACTATTTTTGCTGTTATTTTTTGACATTTTTGTCAGTTTTCTTGGTTGAGACAGCAGTATGTTACAAACACAGATTCTCAAACAAACAATTGCCCTTAAAAAATTTTCAACTTAAGACTATGACAAAAATACGAAAAACTGATAAAATTTTGCCATTTTTACCAATGTTTTGTCATTTTGACCACTTTCGCACCAATTTGGTGCGATGGCATAGAAACATTCGGATTCTACGCCCCAAAATTAGTCTAGATCAGTTGTCAAAACCTCTGCACCCGGAAATTTATATGAACTCTAGGCCAGATCCTGTATTATTATGGATTGCCTTGGGCAAAAAAAAAAAAAAAAAAAATATATATATATACTACCTTCTAAACAAGCCATTTACTCCTTCTAAACCAACTGGCTGCTTAAGCCTTCTAAGCCATATTAAGCCAACTGGCTGATTACCATTCTAAGCCATGTGCAGAGGTCAAGAATTTTAGTAGCCGATGAGATATGCCTGCGAAAACATCTTCTCTTCTCTCCTCCTCTCTCCTCTCTCTTAGGTTACCTTCCTTGGTTAGGGAACCCCTTTTGGTGGGAGGTCATTCTCCCGGACCAACCCCCGCTACCCCTACATGCAGCGTGGGAGCTAAACACCCTTTCCCATGGGTGCCAACCCTCTACCCCTATGCAACATTTGATCAACATTGCAATTGATTTGCACTCGAACTTTTGAAGTCATACTACTAAACCTGTGATTTTATTTCGAGAGAGGTTGAAGCCCCTTAGCCCTCCCCTGTCTACGTCCCTGATGCAAAAATTAATGTTAAAATTATTCGTTTTTACATAATTAATATATTTCGTTGCTGGGATTCAAATCACATCTTAAAATTACTGTAGATGCTATTCGGACCGTAATCTGACACGCCGAATAACAGTGTCCTTCGAATTTTGGGATCATTCGTTATGTCATATAGTGATTCGATATTAACACTTACAAGTAAGTGTTGTATTCCAGTGCATTATGATGATTAATTTCAGCTATTGTGCGATTCCATGAAGACGGTTTGATCTCGTAATATCGTCGTTTTTGGTATATTATTTAAAAGAGGAACAAAATTATTGATTTAGACGAACATTTTCGGAAGCTGTTAATATATCTTTTATTGTTTATAGAGGAAGTGTTATTAAAAATTAAATGCGTGAGTGGATGAGTGAGTTAGTTATTATATAAAGAGAATGGATTGGGAGGAGAAGATAAAAAGGAAAGAAGCAAAAACACAAATGACAGAAGTATCAGGTTGTAACATAAATTCTGCTCGATTAGAAAACGGACGATAGATAATAGAATAACCTCAAGATAACATGAAATAGTTTTAGAAATGTTGCAAAATACACGCGACGACAAGTTTGCACAGGTTTATCACGATACAGAATGATACAGAATGACTTACGCTAGTTTAGGATTAGGCTAATGAATATTTTCTCTGGTGTTTTTCATACAGTTACAACGCCACCCCTCGATATTACAGTAATTGAAAAAAACATGGAGCCCACGAAAGAGCATATTCGACATGTGATACTGTATGAGTTCCACAAAGGACCTAACGCTAGTGAATCCGCAAAAAACATTCAAAGAGTTTATGGAAATGATGTGAGCGAATGGATATGTAGGAGATGGTTTGCGAAGTTCAGAAATGGAGACTTCAGTCTGAAAGATTATCAACGAACAGGACGACCAAATGAGTTAGATGAAGAGCTGCTGAAAGCAACAGTGGAGGGAAACCCAACTGTAACTGTAAGAGAACTTGACCTGCAACTCGGCGTTAGCCATATGACCATTCATCGTCATTTGAAGCTGTTAGGAAAAGTAGTGAAGGTTGGAAAATGGGTTCCGCATGATTTGTCACAAGCGAATCTTCAACATCGAATCGATATTTGCACATCACTGCATACTCGGCAACTGCAGGCACCGTTTTTGAATCGGATCGTCACTGGGGATGAAAAATGGGTCCTCTATAATAATAATATTAAGCGTCGACATCAGTGGCTTAGCCGTGAAACAAAGCCTGAACCTCAGCCAAGGAATGGACCCCATCCAAAGAAAATTTTGCTATGCGTTTGGTGGGATATACAAGGAATTATTCATTTTGAGCTTCTGCCAGATAACCAAACAATCACAGCTGAAGTCTACTGCCAACAATTCTAACGATTGAAGATGGCATTACAAGAAAAACGTCCTGCATTATTTAATTGCAGAGGTGTTCTATTCCACCAGGATAACGCGCGCCCTCACACTGCTCGAATCACCACTGCCCAATTGGAGGCATTTGGTTGGGAAAAATGCCACATCCACCTTATTCTCCGGACATCGCACCTTCAGACTACCATTTATTCAGAAGCCTGCAACACCACCGAGATGGACAAAAGTTGCAATCCAGGGAAGCTATCGAAAACGAAGTGATCGCTTTTTTTTTAACTCGAAACCAAGGGATTTCTTCGAACGTGGCATAAAAACTTTTCTACAGGTGGGAGAAGGTTATAGAAAAAGGAGGGAATTAGATTGATGATTAATTTGTCATTATGTCATTTAATTTTTTGTTGTGAATAAACTAAAAATTCGAGCAAATTTTCCTTTAATTTTTGTTCTGAATGAACTAAAAAATCGAGCAGAATATATGTTACAACCTTATAGTTGACTGGGTGGGAGGAATGAGAGACATGGGAGGAGGTAATAATCAGGGAGAAGGGGGAGAAGGGAGAAGGGTCATGTATTAGTATGAGGTGAAGGGAAAGGAAAAAGGAAACTAAGAATGAAGGTAAACCGAAAGAAAATACGAAGGAGACAGGAGAAGGGAAGAGAGAGAGAGAGAGAGAGAGAGAGAGAGAGAGAGAGAGGTGGGGAGTGGGGATAGCGAAAGGAGAGGGGGAATATTGAGAGGGATAGCGGGAGAAGGAGAGGGAGGGAGTGAGGGTGAGGGAGAAAGAGGGAATGCGTTGCTCCACATCTCGGAAAAGGTAGAGCGGAACTATTGCAGGGGACTGTAGAACCATTTCAGAAAGTCCTATCTGAAATTCCATGGTTCTTGTAAATAAAGATCAGTAAAAAACATGGAATTTTTCCCAACAGCCTATTGAGAATAAAAAATAAAACAGGTCAACATTAAATAATAATGATGTCACCAAATTATTAGTATATAAACTCTAGTAATTTTTCAAATTATCATTCTGATTATTCTGATCTGACCGAGAGGCTGAAGTATTTACCTGCAATATTTTAGAAGCAGTAAAATTCAATCAGGGGATGTCTTTGTCTTCTCCTTTCAGCCCTGCTTTCTCCAGAGAACTTAAGTTTAAATTAGACTAAATAATTTCCCGATACGCTACAAGAATTGTGGAACCGTCAGATAATTTAGTAAAGTTTCACAGAATCCTCCGATCCACTACAAGAAGAAATCGGAGTGTAGTAGTAGTACCAGCTACCCAAGAGTGAGAAAATCCGTTGCTGCCACCTAACCAAAACCCCCGTCAACCTCGAACCACCCAAGGCCATAGACGGATGTTAACATATATATATATATATATATATATATATATATATATATATATTACAGGATAACTGACCTGTTCATCCTACCAGGATCATCAGACGGTGGTTTCAGGCAGGAACAACGAGATGTCGAGCTGCTGAACTGGTCCACCAAGTGGTGTGACCTAAATCCCATCGAAAATGTGTGGGCAAATGTGGTTAACGCTTGGGAGCGTGGGCAGGAGCGGACATCTCGGCACCTGCTGGAACACACCATGGCACAGTGGGAACTTTTCCGCACAAACCCACAAGTCATCTACAATCACGTGGTATCTGTTCCAAATAGGCTACGAGAGGTCATTAATAATAACTGAGGATGGACCAAGTATTCAGTAATTGTATATAATGTTATGGTTGTGATGTAGTAAATATATATTTATTTGAACAATTGTCACTTCCTGATGATGCATGGACTTTAAACAGAAATGTTATTGACTGGAGGAAAATTCGATACTACAACTTATCTCATACTTTAACTATAACATGGCCACATCAAAATCCTATGATTAAAAGTTTTGAAAGCATCCCACGTTTGTGAAATAATCTACCTACTCTATTCCCTAAATTTAGCAATAATGCATGAGTAAAATACATAATCGTCCTACCATTACCACCAAAACTACAACGAACAATATATTTAGTCTGTCATTGGTTTTCAAAAAATAGAAGTATTACTATGACAACACCTGAGAGGGGGAGGAGGAGAGGGAGGGAGTGAGGGTGACTGGGGTTTACGAAGGACCGCGTTGTTGTCACATCTCGAAGAAGATGGAGCGGAAATATTGCAGGGGACTGTACATATACACATCTCAAAACACACACGTATACGCGAATCTCCACATAAGCGAGGTATACCGACTCTTTTAAATCCATAACCTTTGGTTAGCTTCCGCCCGAATTGTTCATTCTGATGAAGGTCAAGCTTTTCACTCCACCTTAGACCTACAGTTTAACGTGGAATCCGAACCACGCCCCATCAGCAGCCCAGCGTCTTAACCACTATCTACCAACCATTTTCTTTTATTGTGTGGAAGGATGAACAGCTGGGTTTTGGTGCGCGCTGGCTGCCGTCGGGTCTCGAACCCGGGGCCGATGGATTCGTAGTCAGCGACGCTAACCACTACACCTAACCTTAGTGCCATCGATTCGGAAGGGCGTGATAAGGGTTTCGGGCGCAATAGAGAGCTCGAAGGGTGCTTTCTGTTAGGTCATTAAATAGTGAGATACTCGGTAATCTTGCCTAACTTAACCTAACCTAGCGTTACTTCTACTGACATATCTTTTTTTCTACCGTAAAAACACTTTTAGATTTGTTTATATAATTTTTGTAATGTCCCGAGTAACCTCGGAAAAAAAAATTCTCTACTACATCTGTGAATTATCATACTGTACATCGACCTTACTTTTGCCCAGTTGCCTAAGCGCCCACTCACACACACACACGCACACACGCACACACACACACATATATATATATATATATATATATATACACAAACTCAGAATGGTTCCCTGAGAACATTATATGTTAAACACAGACCATGCATGGAACAAGGAACCCCTCTGGGAAAATTAAATCCACTATAGTCCGAATAAGTAATGGTAAATGACAAATACCATAGTTTTTTTTTTTCATGATTTTAGCCCGACGTGGGCAACGGGTCTCTCGCAAAGAGATCCCATAAATATAGCTTCCCTCACCTGCTATCTGCAAAGCAGACAGGATCACAGCTTTGGGACATGGATCTAGGGTTTAAAGCAAGCCTAGATCCCTACATTCAGAACCTCTATATAAGTAAAAGACTCGTTGCATTCACGTCGTGTTGAATAAATCAAAGAAAAAGGGGGTAACTATTGTATTTTTAGCCAAAAAAAAACCAAAACTTAAACCTCAACCGGGACATTGAGCGTCCACTTTTCAAGGCACGAAACACGTCCGTTTAGTATACACAAACTCAGAATGGTTCCCTGAGAACATTATATGTTAAACACAGACCATGCATGGAACAAGGAACCCCTCTGGGAAAATTAAATCCACTATAGTCCGAATAAGTAATGGTAAATGACAAATACCATAGTTTTTTCTTTTTCATGATTTTAGCCCGACGTGGGCAACGGGTCTCTCGCAAAGAGATCCCATAAATATAGCTTCCCTCACCAGCTATCTGCAAAGCAGACAGGATCACAGCTTTGGCACATGGATCTAGGGTTTAAAGCAAGCCTAGATCCCTACATTCAGAACCTCTATATAAGTAAAAGACTCGTTGCATTCACGTCGTGTTGAATAAATCAAAGAAAAAGGGGGTAACTATTGTATTTTTAGCCAAAAAAAAACCAAAACTTAAACCTCAACCGGGACATTGAGCGTCCACTTTTCAAGGCACGAAACACGTCCGTTTAGTATACACAAACTCAGAATGGTTCCCTGAGAACATTATATGTTAAACACAGACCATGCATGGAACAAGGAACCCCTCTGGGAAAATTAAATCCACTATAGTCCGAATAAGTAATGGTAAATGACAAATACCATAGTTTTTTCTTTTTCATGATTTTAGCCCGACGTGGGCAACGGGTCTCTCGCAAAGAGATCCGTTGCGAGAGACCCGTTGCCCACGTCGGGCTAAAATCATGAAAAGAAAAAACTATGGTATTTGTCATTTACCATTACTTATTCGGACTATAGTGGATTTAATTTTCCCAGAGGGGTTCCTTGTTCCATGCATGGTCTGTGTTTAACATATAATGTTCTCAGGGAACCATTCTGAGTTTGTGTATACTAAACGGACGTGTTTCGTGCCTTGAAAAGTGGACGCTCAATGTCCCGGTTGAGGTTTAAGTTTTGGTTTTTTTTTGGCTAAAAATACAATAGTTACCCCCTTTTTCTTTGATTTATTCAACACGACGTGAATGCAACGAGTCTTTTACTTATATAGAGGTTCTGAATGTAGGGATCTAGGCTTGCTTTAAACCCTAGATCCATGTCCCAAAGCTGTGATCCTGTCTGCTTTGCAGATAGCTGGTGAGGGAAGCTATATTTATGGGATCTCTTTGCGAGAGACCCGTTGCCCACGGGCTAAAATCATGAAAAAGAAAAAACTATGGTATTTGTCATTTACCATTACTTATTCGGACTATAGTGGATTTAATTTTCCCAGAGGGGTTCCTTGTTCCATGCATGGTCTGTGTTTAACATATAATGTTCTCAGGGAACCATTCTGAGTTTGTGTATACTAAACGGACGTGTTTCGTGCCTTGAAAAGTGGACGCTCAATGTCCCGGTTGAGGTTTAAGTTTTGTTTTTTTTTTGGCTAAAAATACAATAGTTACCCCTTTTTCTTTGATTTATTCAACACGACGTGAATGCAACGAGTCTTTTACTTATATAGAGGTTCTGAATGTAGGGATCTAGGCTTGCTTTAAACCCTAGATCCATGTCCCAAAGCTGTGATCCTGTCTGCTTTGCAGATAGCTGGTGAGGGAAGCTATATTTATGGGATCTCTTTGCGAGAGACCCGTTGCCCACGTCGGGCTAAAATCATGAAAAAGAAAAAACTATGGTATTTGTCATTTACCATTACTTATTCGGACTATAGTGGATTTAATTTTCCCAGAGGGGTTCCTTGTTCCATGCATGGTCTGTGTTTAACATATATATATATATATATATATATATATGTGTGTGTATATATCGTATGTCGTATAAATAACATAGAAGTACATTAGTTTGTGAAAAAGTTTGTTGGAAAAAGTAGGATGACATACTGCGGAGACATTCGATTCTCCCGTTATAATTTTGCTGCTATTCGAAGGAGCGCTACATCTTCATCCGTTGATCTTACAGTCACGTCACAGCCATGAGAAGACGACGTACGAGAACATCAAAGATGAGTAGATTTTACCTTCCTTTTGAGCTCTTCAATGACCTCGTATTTCACCTGATATCTCTTTCATAAATGGCTCTAAAACATCCTTTCCACGCAGCTAACGCGAAGTTTATGGCACGGAAAAATGGTAACACACCTTCCCCTTTTTTATGGTATATATATATATATATATATATATATAATGGATAGATAGATGGGTAAGTAAATAGACAAGAAAAAATAGTTTGATAGATAGATACTGTTATGTAGCTACTCTTACATATAGGTAAAGAAATTGAGATATGGAAAAACACGAGCGAGAGAGAGAGAGAGAGAGAGAATATTAAGTTACAGAAGAAATATGTTTCAACAGCTACTTCACTCCACTTTATGCACAACAAATAAAAGGAATTCCTTTTCGTAATACCAAAATAGAAATCGTTGAAAACAAGTTTTTATATTTTTGGTCCTCATGCATAATGAAAAGAATAAGTCGCGGAGATTATCCCTTGAAGGCGAATACGTTGAAAATCTTTGGAGGAAAAAGTTTTGAAACTCGACTCACCTGCGTCCATCACAGGAAAGAGCTCACATGTTTCTGATTTCTCACTCGCTTTATAGAGGTAAAGGTCGGTAATCTTTTATTATTTTCGCTTATCCCTTTCTCTTATCTGTATTTACATAAGCTTAACTATTATTTTATACGCATTCTTTATGTAGGACTCGTTTTAGTTTCGTTTCTCTGTTGTCGTTTTCGTTTATATATATATAATATATATATATATATATATATATATATATATATATATATAGCAAAAATAGCTGTACAATAAATACTTTTGAGACAGGACTTTTTACGCACCTTACACACACACACACACACACACATATATATAATATATATATATATAACTGTATATATATATATATATATATAAAATATATATATATAAACTGTGATTGCATTAACCGCAACACTATAAGATCACCCAAACCCGCAAAGAAAAAAATTAAAAAACTAAAACAGTGTTTAAAAACGTTAATTAATTTCGGCCGGTCACAACCAAGCCCTTTTCAAAGCCATAAACTAGTTAAAATGCCCAACAAGGTTAAAATCTTCCGTGCTGCGTAAGAGTTGAAGTTTAAGTGACTGTTGAGGCATAATCACGGACAAAGAGATGGTGGCTGTCGTACGTCTGATAGTTGGCAAAGGCGAAAAGTTTGCCCAGGTTTCAAACGTTCAAGATGAGAAATCTTTAAGCAAAAATCAATTCTGTACATCTGGCAGCCGGTCACGACCCGAAATTGCCCTAAAATTTTAAAATGTTAAAAATAAAGCTATCCATACTATAGGACAGCTTAATATTTGAAATGGTGTTTTCTCCTAAAATATAAAATGACTCGTATATTTGTCTCTGTTCCTGGTCTCTGATCTTCAAAATAGGTTTAGAATCCTGAAAGTTGAAAATATGATTATGAAGTTCCCTATGCTGAACCAAGCTACTATAAGTATTACTCGATCTCAGGTCACGTTTGTGGAAATTAATCTTTCGCTGAAAATCACTTGTTTCTCCGATGTATTTTTGAGGGCAGCCTCCACATTGGATTTCATAAACTACGCCAGAATTATTGGACGCTTTTGTAATAGGATGACGGATGAACGAAGACAAATTATTTGGCACAGCGGAGACCAACTTAATCTGTTGTGGCAAAAGTGAGGAAAGCCCTTTGTTAACCTCAAAAGGAACTTTCAGAAATAAAACGTCTTTATCCAGGTTCCCACTTTTGGGAAAGAAGAAAGATCTCCAAGCAGCGAAATAAGCTTTATCAATGACCCCAAACCTCTAAATATACTTTTAATATGTAAAACTTCATGAAGATAAATGGGGTCACAAATCCTGAAAGCTCTCAAAAAGAGACCCAAACTAATGCCTTTTTTAGTACAGAGAGAATGATTAGAAAAAGCATGAATGTAGCTGTCTGAATGCGTAGGCTTTCTAAATACTTTGAAAGAAGGTCTTTGGTAGGGATCCCTTAAAATAAGAACATCCAAAGACGAGAGAGATCCACTAATCTCAACTTCATACGTAAACTGTATTGAAGGTACACAATTGTTAAGAAATCCCAAAAGCTCATCCAAATCCACATGAGATTCCAAAATAACAAACGTGTCGTCATCGTAACGGAACCAAAGATTCTGGCAAAAAATTAATTTCAAAAAATTCCATAAAAATGTTAGCTAAAATTGGAGAGAGCGAGAGCCCATCGGTAAACCTATCTTTTGTCTAAAAAATAACCCATTAAAAGAAAAATAGTTGCTTCGAGCAAAGTCTAACAAGCTCCAAAATAATTCCACAATCAAACGGAATGGTCTCAGGATGATCATAAAGCCACTCTTCTAGGAACTGCAAGGTTAGATCCAAAGGGACTCTAGTAAACAAAGATACCACGTCAAAACTCACCAATTTTTTTTCCCGATAGGTCTGTACCTCGAAGTTTGTCAACAAACTCTACAGAATTTTTAAGATGTGCTCCCGAGATTTGGCCTACTAATGGCGAAAGGAGGCTCGAAAGCCATTTAGACAGCTGTGTGTATATATATATATATATATAATATATATATATACACATATACACACACTGTATATACAATATGATACAAACCCACAGAGAAAGATAAAAAGCGAATCCAAGGTCTTTCGTTTATTGAACAGTGAACACCTCATCAAGGAATGCAGAATGAGAGCAAGAGACAGACTATATATATATATATATACATGTATATATATACACGAGCGTGGAAAATTACGAAACATAGTTGATGGATAAATAATGGGACGATAAAGTTTCGGAAATAAACAACAGGCAAAAGTGAAACAGTCGAAAGAAAATTAAAATCAAACAGTTGAAAGCGAATTTGAGTGAGAACAACAAGGGTATTCTTTCTAGAATTAATAATAAAAAGAATAATAACTGTAATAATATTAATGATCACCAATGATAGTAAGCATAATAATAATAATGTTTATGAGAGTAAAGGTAATAACAAGAATAGTGGTGGAAAAATGTCAGTGTTATTCGCAAGAATAAGAACGGAAAGACCAAACTGGATGATAAAGAAGCAAGCTGGAGAAATATTGAAACCATAACTACAAAATAAAGAAAAGGTAAGGTATTAAAAGTTTTTCTGAATTTTATTCTGGGTTTGGTATGACGTTGTCTTCTTTAAATTCTATTCAATTTGTGTTTACAAATACAATTTTTTCTGTGTTGAGTCTACATATATAAATATAAAATATAATAAACAAAATACAGGCCTGTATACGGACGGTTTGCAATTGCGGATACTTGTGGTTTTTGGTCCAGTTTGTGTAGAGCAAGCCTAAGATAGTGCGAGTGTGACTGTGATTAGTAGCATGACCGCAAAATGTTAGAGTGCAATGCAATTGCAAATGTTGATCAATGAGTGACAGTGCCAACCCCCCCTCCCTCCTTGTTGCAAGACCCCCTGTGCCAACCCCAAGGTGCCAAAAAACAAAGGAGGGGAGGGGGGAGTCCACCTAACCTCTTTGGGGGAGAAGTTGGGTTGGCTTCACCCCTCCAAAGGGGTATACCTAACCTAAGAGAGGAAGGAGAAGGAGAGAGGAGTGTTTGCTTGGCTCCTGCCAAGCCCATACTGAAAGTTCATCCCAGCGCTTGTTCTCTTATAAGGTCCTAATCCGCCAGTTGGCATAGAAGCCAGTGCCTCCAGGCATTATCAGCCAGTTGGCACAGTGTGTACATCGTTTGGACGAACGCACACAAACGCACGTACACCCCCGACTATATGCCCATAAAGTATTACACACACACAACTATATGCACGATTATATGCACCGGGTTCGAGTCCCGGTGACGGCGCGCAGCAATACTTCCACACAAATGGATGGTAGATAAATGGGAACCCTGGGTATCCTAGTGGTTAAGACGCTGGATTCCTGTAAGCATCCTTCCACACAAATGGTTGGTAGATAAATGGGAACCCAGGGCATCCTAGTGGTTAAGAAGCTGGGGTGCTGGATTCCCCGTTAAACTGTATTGCAAGACTCGGCCATGTTTGTCTGTTTATCTGTTTGTTTATTTCCCCCCCCCGTCTCTCTCTCATATATATATATATATATGATGAATAAAACCACGAAGGAAAGGAAACACAAAATGGTGCTCAAGCGCTTTCGTCTAATGACATCCTCAGGAACACTGAAGTACATAAAAAGGTTAAGCCTATATATAGGTTACAGAAAGAAAAAAAGAAAAAAATAAATAACATACATACACACACACATATATATATATATATATACATACATATCTATATATACAAATACATACATACATACATACATACATATACATACAATAAACAGAGAAGTAAAAATTAAAAATTAAAAATTAAAACCTTAAAGGATTACCAGTGAGGCGTACAGATTTGTGAGGAAAAATATCGATTTTTAGCACAAGATCAAATGGATTATAAAAATACAAATTTATACTGGAACTCTACCCGGGTTTTAACACACTGCTGCCTATGGTCAGGTTTCGATATATAAAAAAATAAAATGCAAATTAAAAGTTAATCGATTTTTAGCACAAGATCAAATGGATTATAAAAATACAAATTTATACTGGAACTCTGCCCGGGTTTTAACACACTGCTGCCTATGGTCAGGTTTCGATACATATAAAAAAATAAAATGCAAATTAAAAGTTAATAAAGTAGAAGACAAGTTTACCAAAGATTTAATGTTTTACCCTTCTTATCTAACTCTGTTTTAAAGGAATTCAAAATAACAGGATCGAGTTGAAAAAGACCTTTGCTTATGTTGAAGTTATTTGAAAGTTGGATAATGGCAGACTCAAGAATATTTCTATTAACAATGTTGCTTGAATGGAATATAACTGAAGCATTATTCCAATCAATACAGTGGGCTAACTCTGACAAATGGACAAGAAGGGCACTGGACAACTGTCCTGTTCTAACGGAATATTGATGCTGTTTTATACGTGTGTGCAAATCCTTTCCCGTCTGACCTATGTAAAAGGAATCACATTGTTTACAACCAATTTTATAGATAATGCCTGAATTATTGGTAGGGCTATTTTTTACTATGATATTTTTCACAATATTGTTATATGAAAATACTACATTAATATCCAAAAGTTTAAGTACATTAGCAATGCCTAAAAAGCCCGGGAAAAATGGAAGTACTAAAATATTTTTTGACAAAGTACGAGTGTTAATATTGACACGATAGAAAGTTCGTTTTGCCTTGTTGAGACAAGATTCCATAAACGCAGATGGATAACACAAATCACTTCCAATACCGTTGATTTTTTCCAATTCGGCATCGATGTATTCCGGACTGGCGATCCTAAGGGCGCGGAGAAACATTGATGAAAATATGGCCTTCTTAGTGGGGGTATCATGTCCCGAGTAAAAGTGTACGTAGGACAAATTGTTTGTCGTTTTCCGATAGATACTAAACTTAAAACCTGGGCTTTCCCTATGTACACGCACATCCAAAAATGGGATTGAATTGTCTTGCTCAACTTCTAAAGTAAACTTAATGGAGGGGACTTGATCATCTAACTGAAGGAGGAAGCTATCCAGGTCACGATTCATGGGCCAGATACACAAAATATCGTCGACGTACCGCAACCAAGGGATGCCAACCCCCAGGATTCTCGGAATATAGTTAATTTCGAAAAACTCCATATAAATTGAATAATGCACGTACTGAAACTAACGATAAATTGATCAGTTTTGATGTTTGTTCATTGTTTACAAAAGTGCCGATTGACGATATGCTTGACTTTCTCTCCCAAGAATTACATAAGTATGACCTGCCACTACCTTCACACATTGTTTTGGAACTCATTAAGCTTTGCATCAAAGACTGTAAATTCACTTTCAATAACGAGTATTATCAACAAGTTTTTGGGATGGCTATGGGCAACCCCTTATCGCCCCTCCTCTCCAATATTTATATGGAGTTTTTCGAAATTACCTATATTCCGAGAATCCTGGGGGTTGGCATCCCTTGGTTGCGGTACGTCGACGATATTTTGTGTATCTGGCCCATGAATCGTGACCTGGATAGCTTCCTCCTTCAGTTAAATGATCAAGTCCTCTCCATTAAGTTTACTTTAGAAGTTGAGCAAGACAATTCAATCCCATTTTTGGATGTGCGTGTACATAGGGAAAGCCCAGGTTTTAAGTTTAGTATATATCGGAAAACGACAAACAATTTGTCCTACGTACACTTTTACTCGGGACATGATACCCCCACTAAGAAGGCCATATTTTCATCAATGTTTCTCCGCGCCCTTAGGATCGCCAGTCCGGAATACATCGATGCCGAATTGGAAAAAATCAACGGTATTGGAAGTGATTTGTGTTATCCATCTGCGTTTATGGAATCTTGTCTCAACAAGGCAAAACGAACTTTCTATCGTGTCAATATTAACACTCGTACTTTGTCAAAAAATATTTTAGTACTTCCATTTTTCCCGGGCTTTTTAGGCATTGCTAATGTACTTAAACTTTTGGATATTAATGTAGTATTTTCATATAACAATATTGTGAAAAATATCATAGTAAAAAATAGCCCTACCAATAATTCAGGCATTATCTATAAAATTGGTTGTAAACAATGTGATTCCTTTTACATAGGTCAGACGGGAAAGGATTTGCACACACGTATAAAACAGCATCAATATTCCGTTAGAACAGGACAGTTGTCCAGTGCCCTTTTTGTCCATTTGTCAGAGTTAGCCCACTGTATTGATTGGAATAATGCTTCAGTTTTATTCCATTCAAGCAACATTGTTAATAGAAATATTCTTGAGTCTGCCATTATCCAACTTTCAAATAACTTCAACATAAGCAAAGGTCTTTTTCAACTCGATCCTGTTTTTGAATTCCTTTAAAACAGAGTTAGATAAGAAGGGTAAAACATTAAATCTTTGGTAAACTTGTCTTCTACTTTATTAACTTTTAATTTGCATTTTATTTTTTTATATATATCGAAACCTGACCATAGGCAGCAGTGTGTTAAAACCCGGGCAGAGTTCCAGTATAAATTTGTATTTTTATAATCCATTTGATCTTGTGCTAAAAATCGATATTTTTCCTCACAAATCTGTACGCCTCACTGGTAATCCTTTAAGGTTTTAATTTTTAATTTTTTATTTTTACTTCTCTGTTTATTGTATGTATATGTAGATGTATGTATGTATGTATGTATTTGTATATATAGATATGTATGTATGTATATATATGTGTGTGTGTGTATGTATGTTATTTATTTTTTCTTTTTTTCTTTCTGTAACCTATATATAGGCTTAACCTTTTTATGTACTTCAGTGTTCCTGAGGATGTCATTAGACGAAAGCGCTTGAGCACCATTTTGTGTTTCCTTTCCTTCGTGGTTTTATTCATCATAAATATTTTTCACGTGTTACTTTCGTGAAATAATATATATATATATATATATATAATTTAAAAAGAAAAAGGTGGAGGACATAATAAAAGATAGACTGAATTTGGGGAATATTAAGATCAAAAGTGCTTTTAGATTAAAAAAACAAATTCTACCACAAAAAGCAAATTCTAGAGTTAATGACACGACTGAATCTAAGACGCCCACTTCAGCTATAAAAGTAATATGCGAGGATGAAACTCAGAGATTTAATACTAAAAAACAGAAGAAAGCTGAAAGGATCAAAAATCTTCGTCAATGACGACGTATGTGAGGAAACACGTAAAATTCGTAAAGAAAAGCTCCCTAAACTCATAGAAGCGAGGAGACTCGGGAAAGTTGCCTACTTCCTTGGAGCGACGTTGATGATTAAAGAGAGAGAGACTCCTCCAGCGCGGAATACTTCGGTCAAAGGAGTTCACCTTGTTAGTGAAAAAGCATTCGAAGCTATGAGAACTACGAAAACGCCAGCCGACAGTCGGCACACAGGAGGCCTGCGAATAACTCGGCATACAATCTCAACAGTCGACTTTCCCATTCTCGGTTCAACTGGGCGGTAACCCCTTATTCCAGTATTCTATATTTAGTGAAATTGTTTGAGAACTACTGTTAAATGGCTTTCATCGATAAAGACTTTCATAGTATATGTGCCGATATTAATCATTTCAATTCATTACCAAACAATTCTGTATCCAGTTTAGAGAATCTAGAACAGGAATCTGGTAGAGGCAATTGCATGGTCTCATCGATAGACGAGTTTAATGCCTTTGTATTACAAAAAGATATTTATAAAAATCTTTCAGTGCTAAATCTAAACATTCGAAGCTTACCTAGGAACTATAACTACTTATTGGCCCTCTTGAAAACTTTTACGGTCAAATTTAGTGTTATAATTCTCACGGAAACTTGGTTAAATAGTAGTATTAAAAACCTATATAATATAGATAATTACGTTGCTTATCATACTGTAAGAGATGGTCAGATTGGTGGGGGTATCTCTGTGTATGTGCATCAAACTTACGACTCTAACGAAGTATTTTCTCTATGTAATAGTGACAACGAAAACCTGATTGTGAATATAAAAGACAAAAGTAATGTATATTCTGTCCATGCAATATATAGACCACCTAATACTAATATCAATAGCTTTTTAATTCACTTAGATAACATGTTATGCAACTTCCATAAATCGAGTGCCATAGTTGCGGGAGACTTCAACATCAATTTGCAATCTGAAGCAATCTCTCATAAATTTTCAAACTTAATGAATTCTTTCTATCTTAGTCATTCTATTACCAAACCCACTCGAGTCTGCAGCTATGGCAGTCGAATAACAGAATCTACGATTGATAATACTGGGTGATCCAGATAAATGGGACCCATAAAAAAAAGCCAAATATTCTTAATATTTAATTCCTTTCATAAAAACTATATATCATTCGAAAGAGTAGAGTTACAAGTTTATTATGAAATATTTATTTTTTAAAAATGACTCCTTTCAAATGTGCTCCATTAGTTGCCAAGCATTCCAGTGTTCTCGCTTGTAAGTTCTGCATCACTTTTGCAAGAGTGTGCGGTGGTATGGCCTGTATCTCATTTGTGATGGCGGCCTTCAATTCTTGCAAGGTCGTTGGGTTATTTCTGTAGACCCTACTCTTTAAATATCCCCAGAGATAATAATCTAAGGGAGAAAAATCCGGAGACCTTGCAGGCCATTCAACGTCTCCAAATCTTGAGATTAACTCGCCTGGAAACGTTTGACGCAAAACTGCCATGCAGTTCCTCGTGGTATGGCAGGTAGCTCCGTCTTGTTGGAACCAGTGGTTTTCTAGACAAAGATCTCTTAATTTAGGAATAAGGAAATCGGTCAACATTTTTTCGTAGCGATCACCATTTACAGTGACCGTGTTTCCGGTGGAATCCTCGAAAAAGTACGGCCCTATGATCTGAGATGCAGTAAGACCACACCAAACAGTTACATGCTGACTATGCAACGGGACTTCGATAATATTCAATGGATTTTCTGTTGCCCAGAAACGACAATTTTGTTTGTTTACAGTTCCATTCAAGTGAAAATGGGCTTCGTCTGACATAATCAAAGTTGCTAGAAAATTGGTGGTGTCATTTACCTTCTGTTGGATCCATTGACAGAATTGTCGTCTTCGTGCGAAATCTCCATCGTTTAGTTGTTGCACTGTTTGAATTTTATATGGAAAGAGCATTAAATTTTGCTTGAATATACGGTGTGTTGTTCCATATCCAACTCCTAACAGCTGAGAAGCACGTCTGATGCTTATGTTAGGATTATCCTGTACAATTTCATGAGTTCTGTTAATGATCTCGTCTATCCTTGCTGTGCGCACTCTTCCAGTTGGTTTTCTTTTTCCAATGCTGCCAATTAGGGAAAAATTTCTGACACACCGACGGATTACTGTCTTAGGTGATTTTGACATCTGAAAATTTGTCTTGAAAGATCTTTGAGCTGAAACTACACTTCTTCTATGCTCATAATATTGCTCAGTTATGAAACGCAGCTGTTCCACAGTCCATGCAGTCATCTTGAAGGGTTAGTTTTAACTAACACTTTTATTTTGTTTTGTATCTTATCTTGTCTTGTATTGTCAAAACCTATACAATCCTGTACAAACTTGTAACTATCCTCTTTCGAATGATGCGTATGATTTTATAAAAGGACTTATACTTTAAGAGTCACAGGGGTTTCTTTTGGGTCCCATTTCTCTGGATCACCCTTTATATTTGTAAATAGCAATGCCCTTGTAAACTCTAGAATTATAACCACTAACATCAGTGATCATTTTCCTACTTACGCTATATTCAATAACATTGTTCAGGTTGCGGACAAAACAACTATTGATTACAGAATATTCTCAGAGGTTAACAAAAGAAAATTTATCGGGGCTGTAGAAAATACTCGACTTGACTGTGACGAACCTTTAAATGACCCATATCATATGTTTCAGTTCTTCTATGACACCTTATTCCATATTTTTAATATTTGCTTTCCTTTTAGGAGAAAAACAGTTTCGCCCAAAAGGGTCGCAAATCCATGGATCACTCCAGGAATTATCACTTCAATAAAGAACAGAGATAAATTATTCAAATTGCAATTACAGAGCAAAATTCCTAAAATACAATATACGCAATACAGAAACAAATTAACTAAACTAATCAAAATTGCAAAATATAACTATTATAACAATCAATTTTCCAAACATAAAAGAGACATGAAAAACACTTGGACAACCATAAACAATCTTCTCGGAAAACAAATTAAGAAAAATTCAATGGAGAAATTAAATGTTGATAATAAAGAAATCACTGATGATACTGCCATTGCAGACTCTTTAAATGCACATTTTACTGCAATAGCGGATAGCTTCGCTCACAATTAATAAATAATGATCACTCACCTCTAGAATATATGCGACCCAGCCCACTAAATTCATTTTCTTTTGTTCCTGCTACCTCTACTGAGGTCCAGAATATTATTGGTAAATAAAAAAATACAAAAAATAACATTCATAACATTCCTGTACCTATATTGAAACTTGTTAAAGATATCTGTAACTTTGGCTAAACATATCAATCAAAGTATTTCCAAAGGAATATTCCCATCAATGCTAAAAACGGGTTGTATAACACCCCTTTTTAAAGGGGGTGATCCTACACTAGCAACAAATTACAGGCCGGTGTGTTCATTATCTGTGTTCAGCAAAGTTTTCGAAAAAATTGTAAAAAGTAGAATGCAGCGATATTTAGAATCCTACAAGTTATTATCTCCAATATGTCTTCCGTAATAATAGAACAACGGAAATGGCTATTTTAAATCTTATGGAAAATGTAAATATAGCTAAGGAGAACAAAGAAATAATGATATCAATATTTATGGATTTGAGTAAGGCGTTTGACGTAATAGACCATAATATTCTACTTAATAAATTGTATTGTTACGGCTTTAGAGGAGCAATCAGTGATTGGTTTAAAAGTTATTTGTCCAATAGATATAATTTTGTCTCAGTAAATAAGGTTTGCTCCACTAAAGCGCTTGTCAAACATGGTGTGCCACAGGGCTCAGTTCTGGGTCCACTGTTATTTTTATTATATAAATGACCTTTCACGTTCTTCTGATATACTGAACTTCATAATGTTTGCAGATGATACAACTGTGTCTTTTTTTTTGCAAAGATGTTAATTCAGCTAAGAATATATTTCATACAGAATTCATCAGTGTAATGAAATGGTTGACCACCAATAAACTCTTCCTAAATACCAGTAAAATAAATTTTATGATTTTTACTAATAAAAGAAATGTATATCTTGATGAACTTAATGTTAATGAAATCGCCATAAAGGAGTGTACTGTAAAAAAATTTCTTGGTGTAATGCTAGATAAGAATTTGCAATGGAGTGACCATGTAAATTATATCGCGAAAAAGATTTCAGGGAGCGTTGCTATAATGTTTAAACTTAGAAATGTAGTCCCTGAACAAGTTTTATTGACTCTTTATCATACTCTTGTTCTTCCTTATATAACATACTGCACCCTTGTTTGGGGAAACTCCGCTAACAACGCATTAAATGGTATCTTTGTTATCCAAAAACGAGCAATAAGGTTATTATCTGATGCTGATTTCCTTGATCACTCTAGTGCAGTGATGGCGAACCTATGACACGCGTGTCAAAGGTGACACGTTGCTGTTTTTTTGTTGACATGCTTAAACTGACATTTCTATCGTCCAAAAGTTAAACAAAAACTATAAAGAATGAAAATCGATGAAATCAAGAGACGTTTTTAATTTCATCTAATTAAATAGGAAATGATTATATATATTTTTTGTAAATAAACATTCAGTTGTCTATATTTGATGGCTATTTAATTACATATTACTGTGGTTGGATTTGAATTGAAATAAATTACCATTATTAATAGTATAAAATTAAGCATTAATTTTGGCTGGCAACTCTGAATTATATATTCATAATTCAGAATTGGCAACCCTGATTTCTTCTTTCTCTGTCTTTAGTCGAGCCATGGCGTCGTTTTACACGGGCATTTTGATTTAATGAGTCTAATTTAGTCATTATTAATCACTGTTTTGTAGTATGTTTCATTATTAATTAATATTAAGTGTTTGCTGGTGTTAATTATTAGTATTAAGTGTTATTGATATTATTGTGTTGGAAAATGAAAATTTATCTCCATTAACATTAACTGTGGTACCGTTGAAACTAATTAGGCCTAACGTTAATTCATCGTTTTACTTGTTCTAACATCCATTTGTTACATTAAATATTTGTGTTAACGATCTTGAATTGCTATTGTTTTTGAATATTTCAGCCTTATCATAATGGTGGAATCAGTCAACAAAAAAATAAAATTGTTAAAGAAAGGAAGCGGAAGGAGTTTCCAAGATTGGTGGACTGAAAAATATGACAGAACTTGGAATGTGAAAAGGCATTTCGACACTAACCTACCAGTGGCTTCTAGAAAAAAGTGAGCAAGAACGTAAAGAATATATATTGCGAATGTTAAAAGATAAACAGTCTCAATCAGACAATTTACTTAAATTTGTAAGTGGCCCTTCAAATTTTGTGTCTGCAAACTTCAGTATTTCACATACTATTGTCCGGCATGGAAACTCACTTAGTGATGGAGATTTCGTTAAGGAAGCTTTTCTGAAATGTGCACCATTTTTATTTGATGACTTTCAAAATAAAGCAGCTATTATTCAGCGTATTAATGAATTACCAATTAGTAGAAATACTGTTAAAGACATTGTGATGAAGATGAACTCTGATATAGAAAATCAAGCGAAAAAAGACTTAAATGCATGTGATTTCTTTTCTATTTGTCTCGATGAGACCACCGATGCTACGTCATCGGCTCAATTAGCTGTTATTGCTAGATATCCCAGTGGCAATGCAATATATGAGGAATTACTTAAGTTAGAAAATTTGCCTCTGAATACAACAGGAGCAGATATATGTGAGGTTGTTGTTAGAATGCTTCGTGATAAACAGATAGATATGTCAAAAATAGTGTCAGTTACGACAGATGGTGCCCCAAATATGGTTGGACGAAATGTTGGATTTGTGAAACATTTTACAGAAACTGTTGGTCATCCACTTGTATGCTTTCACTGTATTATACATCAAGAGGTATTGTGTGCAAAGGTAGGTTTAAAAGAAGTTAATGATGTAATGGCAGTTGTGACAAAAATAGTCAATTTGATAGCTTCACGGGCTTTGCACAAACGAGAATTTATGTCACTGTTAAATGAAGTTGATTCAGTTTATAATGGATTACTTATGTATAATAATGTGCGATGGTTAAGTCGCAGTAAGGTACTTGAACGTTTTGTGGAATGCTTAAATGAAATCAGGCTATTTTTCAATATGAAAAATATAAAACAGTTTCCTCAATTAACTGATGTGGCTTGGCTCAGTAGACTTATGTTTTTCACTGATTTGTCATTACATCTGAATGAACTTAATATTAAATTACAAGGTTTTGGAAAAACTATTGATGTAATGTTTGGCTTGATCAAAGGCTTTGAAAGCAAGCTCAACATTTTTAAACGTGACTTGGAAAGTAGAAGTTATAAGTACTTTCACAGGTTGAAGAAACATTTTGATGAAATGAAGTGCCAAGACAAAGACGACTTGAAACAAGCTCGAGAACAATTTGTTGAAATTTTAAATTCTATAATTGAGCAGTTTTCAACAAGATTTGTGCAGTTCACAGAGTTAGAAGGAACAATAAATTTTATAAAATATCCTGATAAAGCTGTTTTTACAAATCTGAAGTTAGATTTGTTTGATTGGTTAGATTTAAATGACTGAAATGCAGATAGCAGAGTTCCAATCCAGCTCTATTTGGAAGCAAAAGTTTATTGATCTTAGATCTGAGTTAGAAACACTCGAGCGACACCGCTTGCAGGGATCTGTGAATAATAATTCTGACAATGAAATTCTGAAAGTGTGGAACTGGATCCCGGAAACTTTTGACACTCTTAAAAGACTTGCCAAAGCTATACTGACAATTTTTTCATCAACTTACTCCTGCAAAACTTTGTTCTCAACTTTGAATAACATCAAAACGGACAAGAGAAACAGATTGGTTGATGATGTCAGTGCTGCTTGTGTAGCATTAAAATGTACGAATTACACACCTGCTATAAAAGAGCTTCCTTCAAGAGTACAGCAACAAAGAAGTCACTAAATAACAGGTAAAATTGTAGTTTTTATTTTAAAACATTTTATTGTCATTTATTTTTATATTTCCTGTATTGTTCAAATGAGCTAGAATAGATAGTTTTATTATTATAATTGCGATGTTCCTTTGATAACAGTGATCGTTTATGTATGTGACACGCCACTTGAATATGATCACGAAAATTTTTAATTTTTGACACCCAGGGTTGAAAAGGTTCGCCATCACTGCTCTAGTGCATTATTTAAAGAGCTAAACCTACTAAAGCTCAACGATATAACCAAACTGGCACATTTTATTTTTATTTACAAGTGTAAGAGCAAAATCATTAATTTGCAATGGGTAAATAGATATTTTGTAACTCATCAAGAAATCCACTCGTATCAGACCAGAAATAGAGCAAAGTTTGTTATACCTCAATTTAGATTGTCTTCATCGCAAAAACTACCCATTTTCATTGGATTGAAACTATGGAATGACTTGCTTGCCGATACAAAAAATATTGCGAATGTAAATTTGTTTAAAACCAAGTTGAAATCCCGATTAATAATGGGATACTAACAAAAATCTTGGATTAATGTCCACTAATAATGTTTAATATTGTCCATTAATATTGTTTAAGATTGAAATACAGGTTTTAACTATTAATAATACTTATTTACTTATTTATTTATTTATTATTATTAATTTATAACAGCTAGCTGCTTATTTTTAATAAGAGCCCAGTAAAGCCTAAAGCTTAAGGGCCAAATTAAATAAAAAATAAATAAATAGTCGAGCTTTACAATTATTCATGTCATTGTAAAAATTGTAAAGTGTAAAAAGACTACTGTATTTATTTTATTAATAAAGGTTATTAAAAAAAAAAAAAACTATTTTCCAGGTTTATGACGATTTATTTTTCAGAGGAACTGGCCACAGATATCTAGAGATGGGTGTAAACCTCTTCATATATATATCATTTATGCCCGATTTCTTAATATACAGGGAGCGGAATAAGACGGTTTACCGAGAATAACGGAAGCACCTTGTGAAAAATAATATTTATCATTTACTACAGAAATTACTAATTAGTAAAACAAGAGTTAAAATTTGGGGACTAGCTGGAATTCACATGGAATATATATGATAAATTTTTTTTTATAAAAAATAATAGCATGAGAAATACGAACGAGGAATATATATATATATATATATATATATATATATATATATATATATATATATACACATTTATATAAAATAATTAAATATATTGAAAATAAAAAACAATAATTACACATTGTGTGTGTATATATATATATATATATGCCTATTAAAAATATATTCATTAAAAAAATAAAATTTGAAACACTTTTTTCTACCAGCGGGGTTTTAGTGGCGCCAGGAGCCGAAAGACAACGGAATTATAATATCGATAATAAACTTCTCTTCGCTGGAACCTTCTTTCTACTCTCTAGACATCATAAAGATTAAACTCACACGTTTATGATACAGCCGTCTTTCACGGCCAATTAGTTTTTTCAAATTTATTTTCCAGTTTTAGCGCTTCTCTATCTCTCGCTTTAAAAACCTATGAGAATTGCACCCGAAATCCAAATTTATTTTCGATTGTCACTAAGATCCCTCATACTACCTTTTCTGATTACCCGACAGTGTTACAGGTAAGGCCGTTAAACCTAGGGCCCTAGCCGTGACGGGCCATTAATTTAGGTGGGTAACCATAATCTTAAACCGATACGTTCTGTCCTCGATTTCCAAATTTATTTTTCTATTCTCTCTAAGCTCCTCATATATAAAAGGGTACTTGTTATATGTTCAAATCTCCCTTCCCCCACCCGCCTCATCGGCGACCCCAGAAAAAAAAGATTTATTTTCAAAACAAAGCGTTTCTCTCTCTCTCTCTCTCTCTCTCTCTCCACAGTTATGGAAGAAATTTATGGAACGGGCAAGATATATTTGACACGCCCCAGATCTCACGGTACAGCCAATCACAACCCTGTGGGCGGAGCCCCAAGACCTCTGGTTGGTGGATGGCATCACTCACACGTTATTTTCCACCCAAATTTCACCGATAGCCAATAGGAAACTCGCGATTCGGATATTGTGGGATGTTCACAATTACGACCCGTCTACAAAAGGGGGCGTTTTCATCACAGGAATCCACATCAGTTGTTTTTATCGACCAGTGCTATAGAAATATCTTGCCATGAGTCAGTCACAGCAGCTTTATATCTCCCCGGAATTGTTTGAAGATAAAGATTTCTACGCAGAAGCATCGCTCGTAATTTTCGCAGCTGCAGACCGGAACGATCTTCTATTCACGCAAAGCATTGCAGAAATTTGCGACGGAATGCAAGAACAAAGCAGTGAAGACGACATTAATATTACTTACTTTTGTTACTTTTGTTGAGTTTGAACAACGGTTTAGGATCGGCCTGCGGTCGACCCCCCTGCAGCATCCCGCCTCATTTGCGGGACTTGGTGAAGGAGGGAATTGCTGTCTGATCTCATCCTGCCCTCGTAACCAGCTATGCATGGCTGGTCAGGGACTTTGCACAAGAATCTGTCCAGCTTGTTCTTGAAGTTATTCAGGTTGGTGTGCTGGAGATTCCTCACTTCTTGTGGAAGGACATTGAAAAGCTTTGGGCCCCGTATTCTGAGGGTATTTTCCATCCTCATTTTCATGGCCTCTTGTCCCACCGCAGCTGGGACCGTACAAAATCTGCCTCTTCTCTCATTCCAGTTTGTTTCTATTTCATTTCTGAGGTTAGGGACAGAGCCCTCAAGTATTTTCTATTATGTATATTATTGTGTACCGCTCGCGCCTTCTTTCAAGAGAGTAGAGTTCCAGGGATTGTAGTCGAGACCAGTAGGCTTCACCTTCCGTTTCCTCTATCTTAGACGTAAAAGTGATGTATGTAAGTAATGTATGTAAGTAATTAATTTAATTTGTGATTCGGGCTTTATATTTCGGTTCATTCAGTACCAGTGTTAAATAATTTATAAAAAGTCATAATAATTGCGTTTTGAAAAAATAGTTTGTGATTTATTCTCGGGCTATATACATCGTATCATTCAGTGCAAATGTTATAAAATCAGTAATAAAACGAAGTGAAAGGATATCAGCCCAGAGGTCGATCAGCCCAGAGGTCGAGGCCCGGACTCTCTCTCTCTCTCTCTCTCTCTCTCTCTCTCTCTATATATATATATATATATATATATATATATATATATATATACACACATATATACATATATACATATATATATATATATATATATATACATATGTATATATATATATACACATATATATGTTCCTCTGTGTGTATTTTGGTGAAAAACAATAGGTTTTTAATTACTGACCATTCTGTGTTTCGTTCGTGGTTATTTCGGCATATATATGTGTATATATATATATATATATAATATTATATATATATATATATATGGTGTGGTTCTAATAACACATTTCTTGATAACTTAAAATTTATAGAAAGTTCTACAGGCAGGATTTTAGAATTACTAAAACTTTTGAGAATTGCCTGCGGACCCGGGCTCGAGACCCGGTGCAGGCAGACGATACGTAGCACACCCATCTAATCAACAACGTTATTTAGACAGCGAAATTTATTAATTGAAAGTGAAATTTTATTACACGCTTGTTAATGATAAAAAGTTCTACAG
Source organism: Bathynomus jamesi (assembly GCA_023014485.1). NCBI lineage: Eukaryota > Metazoa > Arthropoda > Malacostraca > Isopoda > Cirolanidae > Bathynomus > Bathynomus jamesi. Next base: position 29,221 of record JAJOZX010002145.1, read on the forward strand.
GTAGGAATTTAGAATTATTTAAAACTTTTAAGACTACCCGGTGCTTACTTTTGAAACATGTTAGGATACCTGCTTTGTGATTATAATTTGCCAGGTATCCTAATCATCATTTTCTCTTATTGTAACTCTTTAATTAAACTTTAATTTAATTTAAATTTGGATGTATGTGTCAACAACCCGATCCCGGGCTCGTTACCCGGATCTGGTTGCTGATGTGTAGTACACAATCTTCCTTTTGAGCTGTAAATTAGTGTACTTGTAACGCCTTGCAGCTCTCTCTCTCGCTCTTCATATACAGGTCGTCCCAAAAAAATGTATACACACTTTAACAGCTGATAGCTCTATTGATGTTTCTTTCTTTCCAAGTTAAACCCATTAGAATTAATAATGGCAGTCAGACTAAGCTTTGAACAAAGGAAATTCATTCTAAAATGCTACTGGAAGTGTGAAAACGCAGTTGAAGTGCAAAGACAGTTTAGGAGGGTGTTTCAAACAGATCCACCAACGCGACTTACCATCACTCGAATTAGAGATAAGTTTGAAGCCGATGGAACTGTTCAGAATGTCCACAAGAAGCGTTCCGGAAGACCACGGACATCGACAAGCCCCACAAAGCAAGAAATACTGGAAACGTATCACCAAAGTCCAAGAAAATCTGTGCGGCCAGCGAGTCGTGAGGTAGGAACTTCAGAATCGTCTGTCCAACGCATTTTGAAGCGCTGTCAATGCAAAAGTTACATTCCAAGATTAGTCCATGCTATTAATGAAGATGATCCGGTCCGAAGAGTGGAGTATTGCGAGTGGTACTTGGCACGATGTGGATGTGGATTGGACGAAGGGGTTTCGTAGAATACCCTCCGCGTTCACCAGACCTCACACCACTAGAGTTTTTTTATGGGGATACTTAAAAGACAAAGTCTACGCTATAAAACCTGCAACAGTCGCTGAATTGAGAGCAGCCATTGAACGAGAATGCACACAAATACCAAACGAAATGTTTCGTGATGTTTGCGATTCCATTGCTTCGCGTTATCAGCAGTGCCTGGACCAGAACGGACGTCAGTTTGAAAACAGGCGTTGACAAAACAATTAAATAATGTCTGTAGATTCTATTACATTTTGAAAATGAAATGTATTTTAATAAACACTGCCTTTATAATTATTTAAAGTGTGTATACATTTTTTTGGGACGCCCTGTATATATATATATATATATATATATATATATATATATATATATATATATATTAGGGTGGTCCAAAAAATAAAATTTTGTAATTTTTTACCTCCACATGGCTGCTCCCGTTCCTATATCTATCAAACATATCCATGCCAAATTTCAGCCTACTTGAATGATATTTACTGGTCGCTATGAATTTAATTTTACTACCCATTTTCTAGTAGATTGATCTTCTGGGTTAAAAAATTTAAAAACAAGGTCAAATACTAGTTTATTTGTTTGAAAACAGATTAAATCTCAAAGAAAACAGCTTATTATTTAGAAAACAGATAACTCTTAAAGAAAACAGATTAATTTTTAAAGAACAAAAATGATATGTTTCATAGAAATTACATTTATCATTCTTTTATAATATACAGATTACTTAGATTAACGCTTCATCACTGACTCCTTCGAAGACGATGAGTGGTCTTGGTTATGTTTTGCTACTGATCGGAGGATGAATTGTTTTTGTTCTTCATCCTTCGTCAAAGATGTATTATATGTAGGCTGACCATATTTCCTTGAGACAAAAACGGGACATTGGGATGGCAAAAAAGGGACGGGGGTTATGTATATTCTGTATTCATGAAAAGTAAGTACATAAAACCGGGACAAAATTGAAATTTTTATTAAAACGACGGACGTCCAGGAAATATAAAAAAAGGTACTGTCCCGTTCAAAACGGTACGTATGGTCAGCCTAATTATATGCCTTGATAAGGGCGATATCCCTCTCCACCGAATCATTGACAACTCTTAGGTTGAGCGCTATGCGTCGAAACTCTTGAAAGCAATCATCCTCCGTCCAGGAATTGGGATCGGTCCTCAGGAGGTATCCTCCGCTGCCTTCCTTCCTTCTTTCTTTAACAGATTGAAGATTCCCAGGGTCCTTTTGGTGACCATTTCATACAAATTCAAATCTTCAATGTTTCCTTCAGCTTCAATCGATGAGTACAGTGGTATCTCGTTACGTTGGGGGTTTACGACTATCTTCCGTTTCGTCTCGGCATCGACTCTAGGATCGAAGAATGCAAGGCTGATGAGATGCTCTCCAAGATACCACAGGTGCCGTTGAAGGGCTGTGGATGCTGCTTTGGAAATGGTCTGATTTGGGTACTTTTGCAAGATTTTAAGAAGCAGAATATCGTTGAAAGGAGCGTTGATTCCGACAGGGTATTCTCCGCCTCACGTGCTGTCAGCTGTAGTTGATGCTTGAACAGATAAATTTTGAAGACGTAGATGGCCTTGGCCATCCAGCGTGCATGGTGAGTTGGTCCTGGAACGCGGACCTTGACTTCTTTCTCATCACGGCACCGGAGGAAGGTGAAGTGATGGCCAGTTTTTCTGAAAACGTTTAAAGAGTCATTTCCGGGCTACCTGTGGGTCCAAGAAGTGCGTTGCAGGTGTTTGACAAGACGACTTCAAGGATAAGATGTCGACAAGCGATCCAGACAAGTTCCCTCCCTACTGCTTTTTCATCATGGTACATGCTCCCCTGTATTTTTGGCATGGCTAGGAGTTTTTCCATCTCATTTCCCATAACAATTAACGCGGTTCGTTCTGCTGTTTCCTTTGCGCCGCCGATGTCGGGAAGTAGTTTCTCATCCCAGTGAAGAAGAAGGGGTTCTTCGACAGAAAACGCAGCTTGATCCTCTTGGCTGCTGCCTGCCTTGCTTGCCTTCTTGAACGACGGATGGAGCTGCGTGAAAGAGTCATTGTAGAAATATCATAGCCCAGGGCTTGAGCGACTGATCCAGCAACGAAGACTGCTCCTCGAGCGGGAAGGTTGACGCGATCAAGAGCAGCAACCACATCTGGTGATGTGAAGATGTTGTTTCGTTTCGGAGGATGAGATTGTACATCTGCTCTTCCGGTCGAAGTCGACGGACGATAATCATCGTCTTCAGCGTTGAATTCTTCAGAGGATGAATTGGATGTGCTGGATGATGGAAGAGCAGTAGTTCCAGCCTGAAATGCAGCCTCTCTTTCTTTGTACCTTAGAGCTTTGTCAGCATCTTTCTCCTGTCGACATCTCTTGCGGTATTCCTTGGCAAAATTAATCTTGTCAGGGCCTGCCATACTTCAGGAGAAGACGTCTTCTCGTTGCATCATCAGGAATTGGCGGTCTTCTTCATTGTCTATCACCTTCAAGGCGTCCTTCGAGGCAACGTTGAAAAGCTCTGAAAGAGTCTCTTGGAACATGCTCTCTTTCACTCTGCAGCTTTGTAGTTGCGTTTTGCGGTTTTTCTTCAACGCAAGGAACTCTTCGTACAGCTTTAACACCTTCCTAATGCAGGAATCGACTCGCTGTGTAGGAATCCTTACTCTCTGCCATACTTGCAGGACCTCTTTGCAAGCCAAGTTGTAGTTCTCTTTCAAGGTCTTGGACTGTTCATGGTGGTGAAACTGAACCAAACGAAGCACATCACCACATGTGGGTAGCCTTGTAGTTGATAACTCGTTGCTGGGCTTTCCTAAAACCCACGTTTCTGCAGATGAGCGAGTACTTCTAGCCATAACCTGAAAAATGAGAAAAATAATGCATTAACCGTTTAGCACCAAAGCACAAATATATAAGTGTTAAAGTCAAAAATTGCAAAGTCAAAAATATAATAAAGTAAAAAAATTGGTTACAGTGGTTAGTGGTTGATGGGTAGGAAGATAACCAAATTTTAAAAAGTATATTTAAGAATAAGTAAATAATGAACTTCAAGAGACATAAGATATATACCTTATAATTTTAATCATTTAATTTAATAGCAATATCCTTCCCGGTAAATTTGCATATAAAGAACATAATTATATATGTATTTATACTGACTAAATATAATACATATGAATTAATACTTAATATATGAATTAATAATTATATATATGAATTAATAATAATATATATGAATTAATACTTACATGAGATACTATTCCTAAGCTCTTCAAGTTTGAACGAACTTAAAACCGTCCTCCAACAAGTTTAAACTTGAAATGATACATGAGTAAATGACTTGTCTGATTCACAAACAGCATTATACCAGAAATCGAACAATTGCATCATCTTCTGAAAGGAGGGCGGAGTCATTGTGGCGTGATTGCCGCGTCCTCTAAAAATGAAGCAGGCAGAAAATGATTAGCTAATTAATTAATTGAAAATGTGAAAATCATAGCGACCTCTTATCATGTACTGAATCGATAGATATTTTGCACAAAATCACTTCACATCTAAAGGAATAAGAGCAGCCATGTGGAGAGCATTTCGAACTATTTTGAAATTTTAGCACATGTATATATATATATATATATATATATATATATATATATATATATATTAATGTAAAGAACGACGCTTGTATAGAAGAACGTTCCGCACAAGAGGAGGAGGGAGAACGAACAAATGAAAAAAGAGGTAACCACCCGGGAATCGAACCCGGGATCTTTCGATTGCCGGTCAGATATGCTAACCACTACACCATGGGCCTCGATTAATCAGAAGTCGTAATTCTCCTACATACGAGTAGAAACCAATGCCCTGAGGGGGCACCTCCCGCATGCCGCACATATATACATTTTAACTGCAAACAACACACAGTATAATTAATGTAAAGAACGACGCTTGTATAGAAGAACGTTCCGCACAAGATGAGGAGGGAGAACGAACAAATGAAAAATGAGGTAACCACCCGGGAATCGAACCCGGGATCTTCCGATTGCCGGTCATATGCTGACCACTACACCATGGGCCTCGATTAATCAGAAGTCGTAATTCTCCTACATACGAGCAGAAACCAATGCCCTGAGGGGGCACCTCCCGCATGCCGCACATATATATATTTTAACTGCAAACAACACACAGTATAATTAATGTAAAGAACGACGCTTGTATAGAAGAACGTTCCGTTGTTTGCAGTTAAAATGTATATATGTGCGGCATGCGGGAGGTGCCCCCTCAGGGCATTGGTTTCTGCTTGTGTGTAGGAGAATTACGACTTCTGATTAATCGAGGCCCATGGTGTAGTGGTTAGCATATCTGACCGGCAATCGGAAGATCCCGGGTTCGATTCCCGGGTGGTTACCTCATTTTTCATTTGTTCGTTCTCCCTCCTCATCTTGTGCGAAACGTTCTTCTATACAAGCGTCGTTCTTTACATTAATTATACTGTGTTGTTTGCAGTTAAAATGTATATATACATATATATACACACACCTCTGTGTGTATTTTGGTGAAAAATAATAGAATCTTAATTAATGTCCATTCTGTGTCACCTTCGTGATTATTTCGGCTTATATATATACAGGTTGTTTGAACACTTTCTGTACAAATTGTAATGGGGGATAGGCAACACCAAGACAAACCCTTTTCGTCTATAAGTGTATGTCCGCTGACGTCACCATTCGGCGCGAGAGGGCGCCGCTGCAATTGCCTAAAAGGTGAAGTGGGCTAGACTCGCGCTTGCCGCGGGCATTCTTAAATCGGACGTAGTACGCGTAACATGGAGCGCTTCACGACTGCTGAGATGGCTGACATGCATATGGTGTATGGGGCTGCCAATGGAAACGGAAGAGCTGCTGTGAGGTTGTACCGACAGCGCTTCCCAAACAGACGTGTGCCAAACCACCAAACGTTTGCGCATTTGCATCGGCGACTGCGAGAAACTGGAACATTCCATGCAAACATGCATGACACTGGTCGGGAGAGAAACGTGCGCACTCCTGACATGGAAGAAGAAATCCTACGGCGATTTGAGGACAATCCAAGCGCAAGCACGCGAGGTGTTGCACGTATCCTCGGTGTGAACCACGACCTGGTCTGGAGAGTGTTGCACGAGCAGCAGTTACATCCGTTTCATCGTCAGAGAGTGCAGGCATTACAACCTCGGGATTACCCTCTTCGTGTGGAATTCGCACGCTGGTTTCTGCAGCAGACAGCGGTGCAGCCTAATTTTCCGGCTTATGTGCTGTTCTCAGATGAAGCCTGTTTCACCAGTGAGGGTGTGTTTAACATGCACAATTCTCACGTGTGGGCGCACGCAAATCCACATGCTACACGGGTGCATGCTCATCAAGAACGGTTCGCCGTCAATGTTTGGGCGGGTATCGTCCATGGCAAGTTGATTGGGCCGTACCTGCTGCCTGCCCGACTCGACGGGCGGGTTTATCGGATATTTCTTTAAGAAACGTTGCCGGAACTGCTGGAAGATGTTCCCGTGGCTATTCGTAGAAGAATGTGGTTTCAACACGACGGGGCCCCAGCACACTCCAGCAAAGATGTGCGGGATTATCTGAACGCCACTTTTGGGGAACGATGGATAGGCCGGGGTGGGCCCGTAGCCTGGCCACCGAGATCGCCCGATTTAACATGCCTCGATTTCTTCCTGTGGGGACACATGAAGTGTACGAGAGTCCCATTTACTCAGAAGAAGACCTCGTAGCAAGAATCGCTATCGCCGCTGGAACTGTTCCCGAAATGCTGGGAATCTTTCGACGTGTACGTCGGTCAATGCTTCGACGCTGTCGGGCATGCATTGATGCTACCGGTCGCAACTTTCAGCACCTTCTTTAAATAAACATGCCTTCTTTAAATAAACATGTTACGCGTACTACGTCCGATTTAAGAATGCCCGCAGCAAGCGCGAGTCTAGCCCACTTCACCTTTTAGCTAATTGCAGCGGCGCCCTCTCGCGCCGAATGGTGACGTCAGCGGACATACACTTATAGACGAAAAGGGTTTGTCTTGGTGTTGCCTATCCCCCATTACAATTTGTACAGAAAGTTTTCAAACACCCTGTATATATAATATATAAGGGGTTTCATAAAACCTGAGCCCATTTGCAGCTTACATAGTTACTTATATCGAAATAGTTTTTAGTGATGATAAAAATATATAAAATTATTTATTGCAGGTATTAAAATTACTCCATGATAAAGTGATAATACAGTACTGGCCAAATTATTAGGAATTTTTTTAAAATTTCATTTTTTGGTATAAAATGTTAAATTAAACCAATTTTAAACGTTGAAAAGTTATTTATTTCTACACAAGAATACATGGTCATTATTTAGCAATAGTTTAGTACTTAGTTTGACCCACCTTAGCTGCCATAATGGCTGCGACACGCTTCGGCATGCCATGAATCAATTTTTTGCATAATTCTTTAGTCGAACGAAGCGTGTTTGTTCGTCAGTTTTCGTTTGGTTGTCGTGCGATGCGGGTGTGTTTCTCTTTCTTTTACGTGTCATTGTAACTACCGTTTAATTTAAATAGTGTATTTACCCAATTTCGGCAATTATTTGTTACAGTTTTTAAGTGAATTTGAAAATGGGGCGAAAGAATGACTTGAGTCCACGGAAAATTGGCAAATACAGGTTTTATTAACTTCTTCTACATTTAAACAAAAGGAAATCGCTGCCAAACTCTATGTTTCACCACAGTCAGTACTTCGTATTAAGAAAAAAATGGTATTTGGAGAAAATGTAGGCCCCAAAAGGGTTGGAAGATGCGGCAGAAAAAGGGTAACGACTCCAAGAACTGATAGACAGATTGCAATTTTGTCTCTTAGAAATAGAAGAGCTACTTGCAAAAACATTTCCAGTAGTCTAGCGGCTGATGGCATCAATATTAGTCGTAGAACAGTCAACAGGAGGCTTCTACTGCCGGCTTCAAAGCCTACCGCCCAAGGAAGAAGCCCAGGCTCACTGAGGCTATGAAGAAGGCACGTTTTGCATGGGCAAAGGAACACATTAACTGGACTAGTGAGGATTGGGAACAGGTAAGAATAATATTTAACTGTTTAGTTGGGTATTTAACATTAAATAGAATGTTAATACAGTAAATACAGTATGCATAGAAGTGTATTTACAGTACGTGATAAAACTGCAGTAAAAATATCTGTAAAGCAGCAAGCAGAGCTGGGCATTTGCGGCATATTTTGCGGTACTGCGGTACTGCGGTACTACCGCAAACCGCAAACCGGAACCGCATAACGCAAAGGATCGCTGAAAGTACCGCAGTACCGCTACCGCATTCAAATTTCCGCGTACCGGTTTGGTGCCGGTTTGGTAGTTTGGTAGTACCGCAGTACCGCAAAATATGCCGCAAATGCCCAGCTCTGGCAGCAAGTCATACTGTACTTCGTTTTAGCTGTACTTCATACGCTATGCACTGACTCTTTCACAGGGCTTTCTTTGATTGCAGGTGGTGTTCTCCGATGAGTCAACGATTGCCGTGCTTGACGATCGTGTTCAAAGTGTAAGAAGGAGGCCTGGAGAAGAATTTTTGCCTGAGTGTCTGATGAAAACGGTGAAATTTCCACAAAAGATCATGGTTTGGGGAGCAATTTCTGTGCATGGAACTAGTCGTTTGAGCATTGTTGAGGGGAATATGAACCAAGTCAAGTATATAGAAGTACTAAGAGGACGTCTACTGCCTCAAATAAGGGAATGGTATGGTAATAGACGTTGGATTTTTCAACAAGACTCAGCCCCATGCCACACGGCAAAGTCGGTTAAAAAATGGTGTCATGAAAATAGTGTTCGGTTGCTCCCATGGGCTGGAAATTCTCCAGACATGAACCCAATCGAAAGTTTATGGTGTATTTTAAAGGACGTAATCCATGAAACGCCGATAACAACAAAACACCAACTCATAGAGCGACTTATTCAAGTCTGGTTTCACTCTAAACGTATTAAGGAATTATGCAAAAAATTGATTCATGGCATGCCGAAGCGTGTCGCAGCCCTTAAGGCAGCTAAGGGGGGTCAAACTAAGTACTAAACTATTGCTAAATAATGACCATGTATTCTTGTGTAGAAATAAATAACTTTTCAACGTTTAAAATTGGTTTAATTTAACATTTTATACCAAAAAATGAAATTTAAAAAAAATTCCTAATAATTTGGCCAGTACTGTATAATGGCTTCTCAATTAATTGGTGATTCGGAGAGGCAACATGTGATAGATCGCATACGAGCAATAACATTTCGGGAAGCTCGTGATGCTGGAGCCACCTTTATAACACGTTCATGGGTTGCCAAAAAGTTGCGAAGAAGTGAGGACTTCGTCAAAAGAAATTGGAATAAAACGTTGGATGAATGTGAAATGGATACAACCAAATCTGGGCGCCCAAATTTGCCACTCTCTCAGGAAACAAAGGACATCATTGAAAGCGGTACGCGTAAGCGGAAAAACAGCTGTGCTAAACTTTCTAGAGAGATCGAAGTGTTGAGAGGAAAGATCGTAGTGGTGAGATCATTCGACTGTACCGTCATAGGCAAGGTTTAAAGCCTTGGCATGAACTTCCAAAGGCAAGAAAAACTCTACTTAACATCGATGACAGAATGTGGTTTGCCCATTATCTCGAAGATTGGGATGTGGATGATTTCATGCATTTAGCTTTCTCCGATGAATTTTATGTTTACGTAACACGTCGGCCTAACTACAAAAATGATCGAGTGTGGGCCACAACACCAGATGAAATCGATGACAATGAACATTATCGCGAATTATTAAAAAGTCCAGACTGTGTTGGTGTGTTTGTTTTGTTCACTGCAAAACTGCAAGCTCATGTGGTGCTGAAGCCAAATGGTCAGAGTTGGGATGGACAGTATTTTCGTGATATTATTCTATCCCAGCATGTCATTCCTTTTCTAAAAAACCCAAACAATGTTATAGATGTCGATCAGGTCACACTTCTGCAAGATAAGGCCCCCTGCTTTAAGGCATTAGCCACTCAACAGTTGTTGCGGAACCATGAGATCGATTTCTTTGGAAATGAAGAATGGCCAGGAAATTCTCCTGACCTGAATGTCTGTGAACACATTGGATCAGTTATAAAGGACAAGTTTGAATGTCTCTTGTTTCAAGAACCTGCAGCAAATCGATTTTCGAAGGATACAATGACGCAACACATTGAAACTGTTTTAACAAATTTGCGTAACGATCAAGATCTATTCACGTAACTTTTGGCAAGCAACCCAAAGCGAATTCAGGCTGTCTTGCAAGCCAATAACGGGAACACCAAGTTTTAATTGTTTCTCATTAAATGCAGGATTAAATTCTCTTTTGTAAGGTATGTTTAGTTTTACTGTACCTCTAATGGTTTAGGCCATGGGCGGGGGGGCTACGGTTTATTGAAGCCCCGTATATATATATATATATATATATATATATTATCTATATATATATATATATATATATATATGGCGTGGTTCTAATAGTACATTTCTTGATAACTTAAAAATTTATAGAAAGTTCTACAGGCAGGATTTTAGAATTACTAAAACTTTTGAGAATTGCCTGCGGTCCCGGGCTGGAGACCCGGTGCAGGCAGACGATACGTAGCACACCCATCTAATTTAGCCAGCGAAATTTATTAATGAAAGTGAAATTTTATTACATGCTTGTTACTGATAAATTTAGAGAAAGTTCGACAGGTAGGATTTTAGAATTATTAAAAACTTTTAAGATTACCCGGTGCTTATTTTTCAAAACTGTCGGACTATCTGTTTTGTGATTATAATTTGCTGGGCGCCCTAACCGGCGTTTTCTGTTATTGTGACTCTCTCCCCTATATATACACATACCTTTGGTTCCTTTGGTTAACTTCCGCCCGAATTGTTCATTCTGACGAAGGTCAAGTTTTTCACTCTACCTTAGACCTACAGTTTAACGTGGAATCCGAACCACGCCCCACCAGCATCCCAACATCTAAATCACGAGACCACTCAGGGTACCCATTTAACTACCAACCACTTTCTTTTTTATTGTGTGGAAGGATGAACAGCTGGGTTTTTCTGCGCGCTGGCTGCCATCAGCGGGTCTCGAACCCGGGGCCGATGGATTCGTAGTCAGCGACGCTAACCACTACACCACCGAGGCGCTGTATATATATATATATATATATATATATATATATAAACCCCTCCGTCTATGGCCTTGGTCGGTTCGAAGTTGACGGAGGTTCTGGTTAGGTAGCTGGAGTAGCTGATACTGTATAGGGAATCGCAGTAGTTTTTTCTATACTACTCTCCGATTTCTTCTTATAACGTATCGGGAAATAATTTTTTTCTGTTTAAGACTAAGTTCTCTGAAGAGAGCAAGGCTCGAAGGAGAAGACAGAGATATTTCTTACTATATTTTACTGCTAAAATGTTACGGGTAACGCTCAGCCTCTAAGTCTAGTCAGAATGAACATTGGAGAAATTTTATGGGTTTTTTATCCAATTTTTTTTCTTACCTCATTATTATTTAATGCTGATCTGTTTTATTCTCAATAGGCTGATTTACTTTGCAAAACATTTAAAGACAAAACAAATATTTTGCTTTATCAATGCCAAGATTGCTAAGCAGGAGGAAGCCATATTTTTTCTTTTTTAAACCGCATATTGACAGATCTGATGTTATCATGATCTGCCGAGTTAACTAAAAATGGAAATTGAAATATGCCTTCCCATCACGAATTACAAACAAACATGCACATTGGCCAAAATGAAAGGCTTAAGATTAAAAATTAAACATTAAGCAGGACATGACTACATATTTTACAACGAAGAGAGAATGTACACAAAAAACTGAACAAGATTACATTATTAAACTAAGTCTACGAAAATGATTAAGTTGTTTAAAGAGAAATAGTTAACCAATTATAAAATAGAAAGCAAATCAAAAATGTATCCAAACTTGTGTCAGCGTTATACGATTTTGGGTTTTATACAAACTGATTACGTAGCTTACAAAGAAATAATTCACCAATTATAAAATAGAAAGCAAATCAAAGTTTATCCAAACTCGTGTCAGCGTGATACGATTTTGGACTTGATATGTAAAAATGAATATATGACGAAGTATCGTCAGAATTATATGAATGAAGGGATTATTCATTATTAATTTTTACAGGGCCCTTCCCTCTAAAATGACATTAATACAATAATATGACATCCTAACTAATTCTAACTACAGTAGATGATAACAAATGGTTTTTTATAATATAGATTTATGTAGACAACATAAGTCGGGGTGGTTAAGTTGCAATGCACAGTAATCAGAAAATTAAATCCTTAATACGACACTTGCTTAGAGAATTATTAACGAACCAAGGACCTGAGCCGAACCGGCTGCCCAAAGGGCGAGGCACGCACTCGCAAGAGGGGTGAGGCTTCGACTGCCTTCTGAAAGTGTTTGCACTTTGCCTTGGAGAAATTCCCATGGTGCCACGTTTACAAAAGATTCTGAAGGTTGCAAAGGTTGTCTAACAGTGATATTAGCAAAAGAATTTATATAATTTTAGTTCTACACTTAACTCCTTTATGTGATTATATTAGTCGAAAAGAACATTTAGAATTTAGGAATCTCTGCTTAAGATTATAGATTTGGCACACTGGAGTCGTTAAAGTTAAGAAAGAGGTCAGATGATCCACTGGGGCATCGAGGTGAGTTAGAAAATATAAAAAATTAAAAGATTAATACTTTAATTTATGCAAACAGAATAAAAGGATTCATACGTTAATTTAGACAAACAATGATATTGTTTAATTTTACAAAAATTTATTTTCCTGTGGAAAACCTTCTCCACATGGTTCCTTCCTAGAGTTGGGACTAGGGGGTTAGTTTGACTATCCTCTCAAACAACAGCAGTTGGATGTAGTGTTATATGGAGACAAAGAATAGTTAAAGAAGTAGTTGGATGTAATGTTCCATAAAGAAAAAGAAATAGTTAACTAAAATACATCTCCTTCGTACTTAATCCACTATATTTATCACTTAAATTTTACACTAAAATCGATACTTATGCATTACTGAACACTTATAGTTAACGGTCACTTGTGTGTCCTTGAACACTTGGAGTCTGATTTGTCTATGTCCACTTTTTACACTGGTCTAAGTTCACCGTGTGCATACACTTTTAAATCAAACGCGATTTTTATCAACTTTATGAGAACAAAATTTGAGAGAGATGAGATGAATTTCAATGAACTATTGGGAAAGTATTTAAGTGAAATTGATACAATTTCTGCAAGGTTTTGAACGGATATGGGTCGTTTGAGAACTTTTTTAGAACTTTGGCATTGACTAAACTCTATAGCGTGGAAGGTATAAAATTTCAGGGTATTGTGCAGTGAAAGGTTTACGTGTGGACATTGCTCAAGTTTTTTGGATGTACGCGTTGGCGGCTAATTGCCTCCGCCATCAATCATTCCACGTCTCGAGCGTATTTCAATAAATTAGTACGTAATGCATGAATGTATGGGTATCGCCTAAACGGGTATATGGAGTACGTGTGATGGTAACTCCTGAACTGGAAATACGGTTAAAGAAACAATTTGTAAATGGGATAAACCGACGTTATGATTATTGTTCTTCGTGTCGTGTATTCGGTCCTTTTGGAGCTACGCGAGTGACCTTAGTGATAGAAGTTCCGCTTCTTAAATCAAAGTGGCAGATGGCTCCAGAAAATTGTGACCAATCGAATATTCAGGAACAGGCAGGAGTCTGAACGAGTGGGGCCAATCTTGGAGATAGCCTTGAAGGGCGGTGGCCTATCGGGCTGCGAGATAATAGGGATAGAGAAGGGTAAGAAAGGACTTGAAACACAGATTAAAATGACAAGAACGAAGAAAGCCGATGAATTCTGAACATAAGTATTCCCAGAAGCTATTTTATGGTGGTAGAAAGGAACATTTAGAGGAGGAGAAGGAAGGTTATGGTCAATGCCGAGGTTCTTGACCCGTGGTTTGACCTGAGGAAGGGCCAACATGGAGACAGGAGAAAAATTAGTATTCTGTTTCATCGGACGGGAAAGAGAAGGAAGATAAGTATTCTGTTTAGTAGGAGAAAGGGAAGACTTTCGGCAGGTGTCTGAAATGGTACTGCCAAATTTCGATTTCCAAACATTCGGATTAGAAAGTACAGAATCGAATGAACATTGTCCTGTAGAGTAGGGCAAAGATGCATCACTCCCTTTGGTGGGAAGAGAAGAGTGGCAATTGTCTTCCGAATTCTCAAAGACGCGTTATTGGCGCGTGGCAAAATTTGAACCTCATTAAGACAATGAGACTCGAGGTCATAAGCCGAGCTTGCATCATGTCCGAGAGACATAGGCGAGTTCTCCGTGACTTTACGTAAATTTGCAGAAGAAGGGGGATCCCTCGGAAAATTCCCCTCATCGAGAACTTCCCTCGTGATGTCTGGGACAGTTTCTTCATAGAGCGCTTCCGTCATGGGGTTTGAGACAGCCTCTTCATAGGGCACTTCCCTTGTCGTACTGAGGACACCCAGCGTATCGTGCATGCTACACAAACTAACTAGATGGACATGTGTATTCCGCGCTTGTCTTTCCGTACGAACAACTTCCGACGGTGAAGTAGGTTCGGGTTCGCTCCCTGCACCTTTAGGCTTAGTCTCGGAATTGGGTGGAAAATCCTCTACTTTGAAAACAGAATCAAGTCATCTTCCTTAAATAGGGATTCAAGCGAAATGACCAACCCGGAACTCAAAGGAGGCGAGTCTTCAGATTTATTTGGAATAACCGAAACTCTGGGAATTTCAAGTTCCTGCCTAACTGTAACCGAAGGGAGTGACTCGCTCTCGAGGGAGTCACAGGGGTCTACTGTGAAGACAATCGAGTCTTCGTGCTCAAAATTACCAAAGGTATGTTGGCTTTCTAGTTCCTCGTTCGCCGGAACTGGAACGGAACAATTGACGATTGATGAAGAATCTTCCCTATCTAATAGCAGTTCCTCTTTATTTCAACTGGTTCCAGGGAGTCATCCTGGCTCTTTCAAACAATTCTTTCATCCTGAGTCGAAAAGAGCAAAGAGTAGGGGTGACACACATACTCGAAAGGTGAGTTCTCTCTTCGAATTAGGTCTGCTTCTCTATCGGCCACATAGAAATCGTGCGTAATAAAGAAATTCATCCCCAGGATTAAATCTCCATCCCAGTCTCCTTCAGATATGACCACAAATGGGATCAGATGAGGGACTGAATCAAAGTCAATAGGAAGAATAATTTCTCCGGTACTCTTTTCTTTCCAACCATCATCAATGCAGATCAAGCGAGAACGCAAATCGAAAGTTCTCGTAGCCGTCTTAAGTTACTTCTTGTATACGTCTTGTTTAATGTAATTCGCCTGACAGCGGTCCTCAACAAGAGCCAAAACTGCTTGGTTGTTGACAGAAGTTTTCATGAAAATTTGTGAGCTTTCGTCGAAAAGCACCATTTCGTGAGCCCAAGAAGGCGTTTCCGAAACATACGAACATACTTCATCGTCTGCGTCATCGATGGTTTCGCGCGGGGTCCAGAAAGCTTCCGACCATCCCGTCTTCCTTAATGTAGTCGCATTTATTTCGTCACCGTAGCCTATCGGTTGGAAAACTTGAGTACCATAATTCCGAAAAGCGTTCCACGTAGTAAAACTTTCAAACAAGATTGGGTGCAAGACGTTCCTTGCGCAACCCTGTTCATCGTCTAAGAAGTGCGTAACCATTCGAAACTTCGCGATATCATCGGGAACGTTATAATGAACATAATATCCCTCTAATGCATGGGTCGGGGAACTTTTTTGGGTATTACCCAAAAATCTATTTGAGTAAAATTAAATTACCCCCAGACTTCAAAGTAAACAAAAGCAAGCCAATTGCTCTTAAAATTGTGCATATGGTTCTCTCATACCGCACGCATTACCCCCAAAATTTTTAAATGTACCCCATTTGGAGTAATTTACCCCTGTTCGCCGACCACTGCTCTAATGCGTCAAACCATTCGTCCACGTACGGGGGCACTACTTCACCGTATTCTCTCCCTTAAAAATTGGAACCTTGGTGATATTACTCGTCAAATAATTATATCTATCCATTTTCTTCAAAAAAAAAACGACAAAGGACAGAAAAATTGACTTACAAATGAGGAAGGCGAAGCGAAACAAAGAAAAACAAGAAAGAAAACTTATCCCTAATACCGTAAATACAACAGAATTGAAAAAAAAATTAAGCGTGACATTACCTATTTCGGTTTAAATAAACACTTAATAAAGTCATCCCAAACGAAGATGCAAAACTTGCCGGTCGATTTCGACATATTACTCGAATTGTAAGAACTCATTTTAATTTAAACCAAAAAAGCACAACGAAAAAACAGAGAAAACTATTTGCGTACCAAAACAGTAACCGCAAAAAAAAAACGAAACCTTGCGCATCAACGCTTTACCAATGAAAACCAAGAATTGAAAAAAAATTTTGCTTACAGACACGAAAGAGCGAGAGAAAAAAGGGAAAAAATCCTTTTCACGAGTCAACAAACAAACGCACGTACGTATTATATATATACAAGTTAGGTAAAATTAATTTAGGAGTCCATTATAAAAATGAAAATCAATCCAAAATTCCGTTTTCTGTTATAACAATGCGAGAAAATTCAAATAATAAAAAAAATTCATACCCATTTAAAAAAATTAAAAAAATAATAAATTGACCATATACTTTGCAGAAACCGTTTTTTGTTTCAACAATAAAATATATATTTCACCTGTATACAGTATTTATATACGCATATACTGCATGCAAAACGAGACAAAGCTGTCAATTTCCTTCTTCTTACAACAAAAAAAGAAGGTTGAATTAAATTGACTGCCTTGAAACTGACTGAACTTGACTGAAACTGACTCGAAACTGAAACTGAGTCGAAACTGAAACTGACTTGAAAAAACTGACTGACTTGAAAAAACTGACTGACTTGAAAAAACTGACTAACTTGAAAAAACTGACTAACTTCAAGCTGACTGACTTCAAACTGACTGACTTCAAACTGACTGACTTGAACTGCTATCAAGTGGAGTGGGCTTCCTATTTCTTTCGGAAATCCAAACTAACTGATTCTCTTAGCATTAAGCTATCTATTATCCTCTGGGGCGGTTGCCCCTCTGGATGCAACCGACTGACTTGAACTGTTATCAAGTATCTCTATAACTAACCCGCTGGGGCGGTTGTCCCTCTGGATGCAACCGACTGACTTGAACTGCTATCAAGTATCTCTATAAACTATAAACTATCGCTTTCTCTATTCAAGAAATCACAAATAATGCACAATAATTCCAAGTCAATTCAATTCAATAATTTGAAAAAATTGTAAACAAAAATAAAAAGTGTAAACAACATTTCACTCGAATGTACGCGAAGTTACGGTAATATTACGTTTGGTACATAAAATAAAATTATTCTATACTAACTATAATAGTGAAAATAACTTTCAATAAAAAGAAATGTATCACTGGTGTAGTGAATGTTCACTGTGTTTCTTCTTAATTCTGGCTTGATACTCATTACTAACTGTTAATAATACTGACTTCTCAAATGTTTAGATTACTTAAAAAAAAAGATCTGTACTTAACAAGATTCCTACGGCGAAATCCTTGAAGACGTGTCCTGAAGACGTGTTTTGCTGGCTACTTGTTCCTGCATGAAGAATGGGCGTCGCCAGTTGTTCTATTTCCAGGGTTTGGAAGACTGGAAGAATCCTAATTGCAGAGTCGCCAGTTCTATTTCCAGGGTCTGGAAGACTGGAAGAATCCTGATGCACGGTCGCCAGTTGTTAACCCCTCCGTCTATGGCCTTGGTCGGTTCGAAGTTGACGGAGGTTCTGGTTATGTGGCAGCAACGGATTTGTTACTCTGGAGTAGCTGATACCGTATAGGGAATCGCAGTAATTTTCTTCTATACTACTCTCCGATTTCTTCTTATAACGTATCGGGAAATTATTTTTCTCTATTTAAAACTAAGTTCTCTGAAGAGAGCAAGGCTCGAAGGAGAAGACAGAGATATTTCTTACTATATTTTACTGCTAAAATGTTACAGGTAACGCTCAGCCTCTAAGTCTAGTCAGAATGAACATTGGAGAAATTTTATGGGTTTTTATATCCAATTTTTTTCTTACCTCATTATTATTTAATGCTGATCTGTTTTATTCTCAATAGGCTGATTTACTTTTCAAAACATTTAAAGACAAAACAAATATTTTTACTCTATCAATACCTAGATTGCTAAGCAAGAGGACGCCATATTTTTAAATTTTTAAACCGCATATTGACAGATCTGATGTTATCATGATCTACTGAGTTAACTAAAAATGAAAATTGAAATATGCCTTCCCATCACGAATTACAAACAAACATGCACATTGGCCAAAATGAAAGGCTTAAGATTAAAACTTAAACGTTAAGCAGGACATGACTTCATCTTTTACAACGAAGAGAGAACGTATACAAAAAAATGAACAAGATTACATTATTAAACTAAGTCTACGAAAATGATTAAGTTGTTTAAACAGAAATAGTTAACCAATTATAAAATAGAAAACAAAAATCAAAAATGTATCCAAACTTGTGTCAGCGTTATACGATTTTGGGTTTTATACAAACTGATTACGTAGTTTACAAAGAAATAATTCACGAATTATAAAATAGAAAGCAAATCAAAGTTTTATCCAAACTCGTGTCAGCGTGATACGGTTTTGGGCTTGACATGTAAAAATAAATATATGAATAAGACTATAAGGCTTATATAAATATTACGAAGTATCATCAGAATTTTATGAATGAAGAGATTATTCATTGTTCATTTTTACATATATATATGGATGTATGTGTTAACAACCGGGCTCGTTACCCGCTGCTGGCAGATGAAGCGTAGCACATCCAGCTAATCTTACTTTTGAAACCTGTCAGGATATCTGCTTTGTGATTATAATTTGCCAGGCTTCCTAATCGGCATTTTTATTATTATTGCAACTCTTTAATTAAACTTTAATTTATTTTATCTTTAAATAAAAAAGATTCAGCATCAACTAATCATGTTAATTTCTCCTTAAAGACCGATGCGGAGCTTGATCGTGTTAAGCAACTTTTTCCGACAGCTTTGATGAAAGGGGAATAAATGATTTGGAGGCTTTACCGCACAGCCAACCCAGTGACATGAATACCGAGGTCGAGGTATTGGCTCACATCTGGTCCAACGAACGCCACGCCATCGAGGAACTATCTTAAGTTTTTTTGTCTACTCCTCACACTTTATCGTAAATGTTTCATTAGCAGGTATCCTCAATTATAGCCTAGTTTGCATCAGCACTGAGCTATGATTTCTGAATACAAATCGATTTATGAAAAAAATGGGCTTTAACTAAAAAAGAATCAGTATGAACTAATCATGTCAATTTCTCCTTAAAGGACCGATGCGGAACTTGATCGTGTTATAGCAGCTTTTCGCTACAGCTTTGATGAAAGGCGAATAAATAATTTGGAGGCTTTACCGCACAGCCAACCTAGTGACCTGAATACCGGGGTCGAGGTATTGGCTCACATCAGGTCCGACGAATGCTAGGTCATCGAGGAACTAATGTAAGTTTCTTTTTGTGGTTAAGAGCAAAACACATTGTATTTTCATTTAATTTATTAAATGGTAGAAAGCATGTTTTAGTACATTTCGGTTTACAGAACTAGCGTCCATTAAATAAGACTAACATTAATGGAGACATTTTACAATAACAAATATATATACACGTAAAATTTTACACAATATAGTTACAATTATATAGACACACGTAAAACTTTACACAGTACGAGTGCCCACAATGGGTACCTTTTTTATCTGTCTGCATACCGTTTCATCATTCATCTCAGTGTCGCACAAATCGAATAATTTTAAAAAATTTATAAATCCCCTCCCACGTGATATGTGCAGGAGAAATGAAAGACAGTACATGCCACAAGTATTCCTAAAATATCCTCGGAAGCGGTAAGGACTCCAGACAATTTCAGCGACAAGTAGCTGTTCGATAAATTGTACGACAACACAACAGGGTCACTCCATGGCTGACTGCCGAGTGAATCAAAAGAGTACATTCTTTCCCTATTTTTAAAATAGATTGCAAACCAATGAACTCCCTCACCCCCTACAATGTCGGTGTTCACGATAAGGCTATACCAATCTCTCGTAGTTGGCAATTCCAATGCTTCATTCTTCGCAAACCGATAAATTTGGAGCGTGTGAATCGGTCGCTTTTCATTACTCTCTGGACGGTATTTGCGTCCATTTTAAAAGTCTGTGACAACGTTCCGGAAGCGATCAATTCTATTAGGGTTTGTGATTCGAGGTACACGAGTACACTAATAGGCGCGTCTATAGGGTTGGCGAATTCCAATCTGACTGAGACGTTCCCACTTTGTTGTGGACTTAAGTGTGTATTTATACAGCAGATAACTCAGGGTTAATATCAAATGAGTAAAGGTTAAATTCTTCGACAAATTTTTTCTGCGTTACGCCAAACCTAAGCTCGTTACAGCCACCGGCAATATGGGCCAGACTACTATAAGTTCTCGAGAGCGCAGAGTGGGAACACAGCGTCAAATGAGTAGTCCGTAACCATGGGGTCCCGCCCAATAGAACCCGATTTACGTATTGAGTTATATTTTTAAGACAGAATTCTCGAATTTTAAAGGCGCTCTTCTTATGTTTTCCATTCGTCGATGCGTGATCCTACATTCTAATTAATATCCTTTTAGGTAGAACTCCCAGGGCCACGTTTTCTAGCTGCTTCGAGGCCAACCCGGCGGGCACCGTGTATAGTTTGATCTGTACTCTGCTAATTGGGTATTTTACTGTTGCGTGTATTAAATTTTTTTCAATTTCTACATATTTCTACGAACTTAATTTCACTCGCCGTACATGTAAATATGTTTCCATAATGTGAATCACAGCGGGTTTTGCGCCCTCTTCTTGATCAGGTCCCAGTTTTATGCAGATCTCAGGACTCGTGCGGTTGAGTTTTAGTTTCATGTCGACACCGTTCATAAACAGTTTCTCCTGGAACGTCAAGTCTGTATGAAGACGTTCAAAACATTCGTATATCTTTTTTTTAGAATTTTAAAATTTATCCTTTATACTACTCTCATCTTTAGTCTGATAATAGCCCTCGGCGGTTAAAAAGGTGTCCTTCGCCTCTTTTGAAAAGTTGAGGACATTTTCCAGAGAGTATCGTTGGTGATAATAACCCTTTCCTGCCGAGATGTTAACCTGATTTAAATACACCCCACACTGGCTGAATATGGAGTGTAGAAAGTTAGTTTCAGAGTATGCAGAGTAACTATCATCGCAGTCCGTTCCATTTGAATGGGCTATATGCAGTTTAGCGTACATGTGCATGCAACTTGGATAAAAAAGTATGGGCCCGAGCTGGGTATCACGAATTCTATAGGGGCACTCGGTGAACTAATTGTGTTTAATGGGTTAATTGCAATATAGTCGCTATGCTCAATAGAAACCTACGTAGGGGGCATATCAAAGAGTGACAGTTCCGATTTACAACATTGTGAGCTACACGGATGGATGAAACGCGCCATGACGAGCAGAAATAGTACCACCTCTCTCGCAAGTAGTAATCAGTCTATGATTCGTGAGAGTAGTGTCCTCAGCTTATATTAGTTACAAAAATTATCAGCCATAGGCTTCATACGCTTAGAACACTTCTTTTTTGATGTCCTTTTACGTTTAGCGCCACATGTTGGTAACCCCTTCTTCCTGACAACCCTCTCCTTCTTCTTTCCGCTACCACGCATTTTTCTCTTTGATCTTTGATGATTTCGTCCCGTGTACGTTTTAAATGTTTTTTAGAGCTTCTTTAGGTTTAGTTCCACCCATTATGACTTCTATCTCGTTAAAAACTGATTGTAACGCCTTCCTCCCAAGGTATCTAACCACCCCTCTTGAACGTGGGACAGCAGTGCGTAGTATGCTTGAAAAAATGGATCCAAGCCCACTCCCACGCTGATATCTCACCCCTCGATAGATTGTGAAAGGCCTTCAGGTCATTATAACTGAAAGCGACGAAAGTGTAGCTTCACTGTTAAGCTCCCATCACCGGATGGGAAATTTTTTCCCTCAATCGTTCTTATATATATTGAGATATTGGTTAATAGATTACTCGCAACATTCACATGGGGTTGTCATATGTAATGCTCAAACTTTTCTCTTTATGGATGGGGAGTGTGCAATGCGCAGCAGGCGCATGGGTGTCCCCAACAAATTGATGCTCTACGATATTGCTGTAAATATAGCACATGTCTGGGGATGGGTAGCTTTCACCCAATTTCTCCATCTTCACTGATACATTAAGCTGGACAAGTCATGTTGTGCCTCGTGAAAGGTATCTCTTTGGAGAGCTGCACTATATCGACCCTCGGCCACAATTGTGAACAGCTCTTTGTCTTTAATATTTCTACTAAGCGTTGATTTTAACTTCAACGTGCGTGCAGGCGTGTCTATGTTTACGACTTCAAAAAGTAAATCGTTGTCAGGTACGATTTTCAAGACTCTGTTTAACCCCGTCACAATGTCCATGGCTGGTCATAATGACCGATTCCTAGTGTTACATTTGTACTATAGTACTGTACCTCACCGAACAGGACTGATCGCATAGTATTGTCTAAGGTTATGCCTAATTTTTCACACTCATCGATTCTTCTAAGGATCAGAAATATGATTGCTCATTTTCAAGAGTTAAAAATTTGGTGGCTAGCTGGAATTCACAAACAAACTTCGTACGAATCACGTTCCAACTCAATGGGCCATGGAGTTCTGTTACAAAGTTGGCCAGGGTGTTGTTAGGATGTACAGACAGAGAAGAAGAGGAGGAGTGTGACATAGAAGTGGTTAGGCGCCATGTTGCATACTATTTAAGCTTCATTATTGCAGCAGCTTTTATATAGGTGTTGAAGCTTTCTGGGTAACCAGCCATTTCACCAGGTACATTTTTCTCTTTCCTGAACCTTTGCTGCCTAAAATTTTTTCAATTTTAAAACACTTTTTCCTAAATTAAATGTCACTTTCTGCAACTCCTCGCGGTAAAAGCCTCCTGCGATTTCTTCCCCATTCAAATCTTCAACGTAATACATCATTATCTCGCCTTTAGGTCTCATAGCACTAACTCTCACGTGTCCATCCTTGCTCAAATCCCTTCGCGAATTTTTTCCCGAACGTGATAGCCTTACATAATCATTGATTTTGAAATGTGTAGAGTGGTGGCGGTGCTCCATCTCTTCTCACCTCTGGCGCGTACCTCTTTCTAAAACTTCGTTAGGTGTTGTGCCAATCGTACGGTGGTGTGAACGGTTGTATGACGAGGCCAATGCCCCAGAATGTTTATATATCTGTATGTGTTTTTATGTGTAAAATAGCGATGCATGCGTTCCTTTATGGTACGTTGAACTCTTTCAGCTAAAGAGGCCTTATGTATAGAACTGCTAGTGTAGTAACTGATATTAAACTCTGTCAGCATGTTCTGAAAAGCGCGGCCTATAAATTCTTTCCCCATAGTACAAAAATAGCCAGGAACCCTCTTCTTTCAACATCAACGTTTTGGTAGCTTTAGCAACTGTTTCAGGCGATTTATTTTTCAGAGGAATTAGCCACAGATATCTAGAGAATACAATCTATTATGAATAGGATGTAGCGGTCCTCGTTATACACTGAATATCTTTGCATGTCTGTTAAATCCGCTTGCCAAATAGAGTCAATCGAAGCCGCTGTTGTCTTGGCCGTTTTAAACCTTTTTCTCACCGGCTTATGAAGTGTATAAGCATCCTGCTCCGCAAAAACCTCTCAACATCTTTTTTCCCTACTCCATCATTGTAAACACCTCTGTACAGTCTATTAACGCCATAGGAGGCGGGGTTAGAAATGTCATAACGTTTTCTTAATATGTTAGCCATTTGCATTTTAGAGACACGTGGATAAGGTTGGCCGTTTGTTCTCTTCTTTCTCTCTTCAGAGATGCTACTGCTGGGGGTGATGGCGTACTCAGTTGTGACACATGCGAGACTTGATCCAAGTCTTTTAACCTATTCAGATTTCCTATCAATGTTTTGGGGACATTTATTTGTTGTAGTCTTGCTTTAATATGCTTCCATCCTGTTGGTGAGGGCCTGTCCCACTTTCTCACCAGATCATGGACAATGTCGACGATATTGGATCCCTGTACCCTTGTTCCTTCAACAATGACCTCGCCTGTATCGGTCCACTGTATGATGGGGTCCTCACTCAATAGATTATAAAGACTTTATTCCTCAATGTATGTGGGAGACTGCTTTTTAATACATGCTCGATGTGTTGCGTTCCGTTATTCTTTGGTTGGTCATCTCTAACGTCGGGCCCAGGTCCTATGTCGCCATGCTCAGCGTTGCTCGCTGTGCCTAATAACCACGGGGAGCTCTGTCGGATTCTTATAATCTTCGTACTCATGAAGAAATTTCTGCAAGCCTCTTGGTACAAGATCCTTTTCTCATCAGGTGACTTTTCACTGTTTAATAGGGCTACAATTCGCTTTCCATTCTTTTAAGCCTACTTTTACGGGGTTCTAGAACCGTGTCTGGAATCTTTGAACTTTGCAATGAAGCATACACCTCGTGCGGAATCACTACCACTTTCTTCATTATATTAATCTAGTCAGTAAAGGTCCCAAAACTGAAAATAAGATGGGGAGGAATGATCCCCTCTTTGTACAATAATTCGCTTTTTCTTCCCACAGTTTGACTTTTACGAGCGAGCGCACGTATTATGTTCTTGTAACGACGTAAGCGAGCCTTCTGGGGGTTTCATTGGCACATTACATTTTATAACATTAAGAAAAATTTCACAGATGCATTTTAAAAAGTCCGAGTCGATATTTTTAACAAACATCTGTTGCAATGCCCGGGCCAATCGATGATAGATTTTTATTAACTCAGGATATTTCTTCAACCTATTTGTAATTCTGGAATATACACCGTTTCAGGATCGTTCGGGAATATATTCGTTTTTTGAAGAACCCAAAACGTGTTTCGTGGGTGAAGGTCACAAAGCAAATATCCGTAACGCTGACTTGTGGCTTCTTTATAAACCTCCAAAAACTTACGCTGATTCGGGAACATTTGATTGGCTAATACCCCAATTTGTGACACATCTCTACGTTGCGCAAATAAGACTAGATATTGTGTATTTAACGACACATCGCGCATGTATCTATTTTTAAAAGATACATTCTGATTGATGAAGAATACGGTTATGTTAAGATGGTGGGAGAACACTGTAAATGTCTCTGCAAACGTTTTAGCCATTTCCAACATGAGATCGTCAATTACAATGACTGTATGCCCATCTTCCTTTAACGAATTAACGTCATATATACCTTTCTGGAACAAAATATCATGTTGGTATTTGTTGAATACTGATTGATACGTCGAATAGCACCATATTACTTTATGCACAAATTTTAAGAACACCTCCCCTTATCTTTAATGATTTTAAGCATAAACACAGTTTTACCACATCCTGTAGGGCCTGATATAATATATGTGGATGGGCTTGTGAACCTGAATTTTTCTACACTCCATCTCTAACACGTCACACCCCTATGTGGGTCATTTACAAAATATAACAAAATTTAAGTGCTGCTCCTTATATTCTTGTTTTCTTCTTCCACAGAACCGTGAATGACGACGATGTACAGCCCCCATCATCGATATTACAGATGACCCCGATGACCGTGTAGCTACACTCCACCCGCTGACGAACCTCACCAGCGATACCTGTAGCATGGCAATTCAAAGCGGAAGCATGATGAAGAACCCTCCACGTCAGGTATAAAGCGTGCCAGGATTGCGCCGGTTGTTAGACCCCAGTAATAGAGCCCCAACCCTCTACGTCTTACGACACAACCCCCACAATAGTACCTTCCTCAAATATACCCCTTATTCCTGTTCAATTCCGGGTACTTCCTCCACCAGCAGCAGCAGCTTCTCGTGCTGTGGAGGAAGGTATAACATTCGAGTTGGTGCGCACCGCTACCCACCCCTGCCCTGACTAGAAATCGGTACGTGGTCAGGGTTGACCCTGGATCCTGTATAGCAACGGTGTTGGACTGCGACGCGTAGTTGAACGTATTGTGGAGTTTGCCCTTCAGAACGTGAAGCGGACGAGGTTGTCCTTCAGGTTCGGTCAGATGACGGGGATGTAGATGATTTTTGGGTAGTAATACCGTTCAGACGCTTGGCGCTGTAGACATAGAATATATCTTGGGCCGTATAATGCAGGCCTCTCAAAGTAGTACAGCCTTCAATATGGACAACTTCATGACAGAGTATTCCGGGTTGCGGTCATAGTGCCACACCTTATACTCTTAATTTCAATTCTCAGGCTATTTACAGAAAGCATTAAACGTCGATCGTGGTTGCGGCTTTATAGCAATAGTCTTAGCTCATATGTTCACTGTACTAAATACAACGCGTATAATATCTGGCCTACGGTTGTGCAGCGTGCCCGTAAACTGGCTTCAGATTGTAAGCTTGAGTTTGAGTGTAATATGGGTCCTGAAGAGCTGAGAAGGGTAGAGCAGGAAATGAATGTTCGTATAGTTGTATTTGGAATGGATGATCGTCGTAGGACTGTGTATGTTTTTAAAAGCTGTGTGAGAGATCGTACAAGACCTCTACTTATTTTAGGATTGTCAGGAACATCGTATCTCCCCATCCGTAATATAAGGACTCTCTACGCTAGTTATGATAAAAGTCGAAAATATGGAAGGCATCATGATTTGTGTAAGGGATGTCTCGAGTTTGCGGATGATATAGTGAAACATTGTAAGGATTACATGGTATGTGAGCAGTGTAAAAGCCCCAAATGTGAAAGTCGTGTAGTTGAAACAAAAGAGGGAATGTATTGTGTGTAGACTAGGGCGGCTCGTTTTTACACTTTTTTCGATATTTGATTGGGGGTAGTGCGGAAAAGTTGCGATTTGGAGAGAAAATAAAGTGTGTAAAATTTTTTTGATCTACGTCAATACCTTCCGGTGGCGGCGAGTCCTTAAAAATCGAAAAATAGGCCTAACGGGGTAGATTGGAAAATGGTTTTAAAGACTTACAAAATAAACAATAAAAATTTCAGCACAATCTGTTAATAACTTCCGGTGGCGTCTTAGCCGTTAAAATATCCAAAATATTGATTTAAAGCAAGTTTTAACAAGATGTTATACAAATGGTAATTCCGGTATATTTCTGTGCAAACAACCCTGAGAACACTATTATAGGCTTGAATAAATTAATAGCAGTCATTGAACAATGAACATTATGTAAAAATTATATAAAATTATATAAAAATTTTATGTGTTTTTAGGCCTATTTTTCGATTTTTAAGGACTCGCCGCCACCGGAAGGTATTGACGTAGATCAAAAAATTTTACACTATTTTCTCTCCAAATCGCAACTTTTCCGCACTACCCCCAATCAAATATCGAAAAAAGTGTAAAAACGAGCCGCCCTAGACTGTAGACGTACATTTTTTAATAATAAATGCTTTGACTCCATAAATCAATTGGCACTTGCAGGAAAATGAGAATCTGTGAATGTGGCATGTTTCATATGATGGATAATTGGGGTACGTTTGTGCATAAATGCGATGAAATTCACTGTTCTATTTGTCATGAAAAATATAAGGCGGATGGAGTGAAGCATGTATGTTATATGAAAAATGCTAAGCTTAAAAATAGCCCTTGTATAACCGTGTACTACGGAATAGAAACATACACGAACGCTGAAACCAAAGAGGTTATTCCACATTTACTCGTAAGTCAGACTATCTGTGATGATTGCATGGATGTCGAGCGTAATGAGTGTCAGAAATGTGGTAAACGGACAAACGTTTTTAAAACGATTGACAAGACAGCCCTGTGAAACTCTTTGTGTCCTATTTTGTCAAGTTAGCGGACAAGTTAAAAAAAATGACTGTGTATATTCTTGCTCATAACGGAGCAAAATTTGACACACAGTTCCTTTATAAGGAGTTACTTGAACACGAGTCATCTGCGATATTTACAGGCGACCCCTTGAAAAGAGGTAACAAACTAATACAAATGCAGATAAGAGGCAATGTTCAGTTTAAAGACACAATGCTGTTCACACCTTGTAAATTAGCCAAGCTACCCAAGGTCATGGGCGTAGCTGCTGAAGTTTCAAAAGGGTATTTCCCTTACACATTCCTCACTAACGAAACTTTAAACTACGTAGGACTGCTTCCCTCCAAACATTAATTAAAGTACACCAGTATGAGTGATCGTGAGCGTAAAGATTTTGCCCGCAACTACAACAATTTTAATGAAACTATTCCATACAAACAGCTAATGAATATGAGCGTTATTGCGTGAATGATGTGTGCGTGCTTAGAGTATGTTTCCAGGTCTTTAGAAGGATGTAGATAACCCGTTTCAAATGCGATCCGCTGCAAGTCGCAACCACAATCGCCTCATTATGTTTTACGGTGTTCAAGAATAACTTCATGCCTAAAGACACCTTAGCCGTCATTCACAGAAACAATCCCGCAGTTATGGGCACAAGGCTATTTATTGGTTCGTACACCTACAGCAACAGACCTGGGTATACATAAAACACGCGCGCAACACGGGTGAAGTACCCATTAAGGTCAATGGTCGTGTTTTTGGGGTTGATGGTCGAAATGAGGCTCGAACCACTGGTGAGAAGACTGTGTACTTCTTTAACGGCTGCTGGTGCATGGATGCCCACGCCCTGAGTGTGCCGTCACAGGGACCTCCATGGAAGATCCCCCGCCGACAGCCTCGCATGGACCCGTACCCGCGATCAACTTATAGGCTCCCAGTTCATTCACAAAATCGTGGGGAGCATGAGTATGATGCACGGATGGAAACAGATGGACAGTACCGTGAAGAAATAAGGGCCATCAAACGTTCAATGGTGTTGGACCCCCTCAAATGCGGTGACAGCTTGTTTGAAGGGCGTACAAACCCCTTTCAAGCTATACTTTCCGCCTACGGAGGGCGTGAAACTCCACTACTACGACTTCTGTTCTTTATATCCCTACCTGATGAAGAACAATCCGTACCCTGTATGTGCGCCTGAAAAACTGGTAGGTCCCACCATGTCAACTGTCGAGGAGTTCTCAGCTAACTTGAATGAGCGCTACTTTGAACTCTCTTTCATAGACGTGCTCTCCCCTCGCGATTTATGGATGCCGATCTTACCCATCGTTATAGATCACAAGCTCATGTTTCCCCTGTGCGTGAAGTGCGCAGAGGAGAACACCGGTGATTGTAACCATACAACCAACCTGCGTAAGATCAGAGGTGTATATACAAGCCCTGAGCTGGCCCTAGCCATTCACCATGGATACAGAGTAATGAAGATACATTAGGTGTGGAGGTTTCAGAAGCTACCCAACTTTTCCACACCTTATATAAACACATTTTTGAAGGATAAGGTAGAAGCATCGGGATATCAGCGAGGAGTTGATACCGAAGATGAAAAAACGGCTTATATTCAGCGTTACCATGCCCATGAAGGTATACAGCTTGACCGTTCCCAAATTGTTAAGTATCGTGGCAAGCGCTTTGTGCAAAGTTGTGTCTAAACAGTCTTTGGGGGAAATTTGCACAGAATACTGGCGAAGGGAACGTTCATTTGGCATAAAGTTATAGTGAAGTCTGGGATTATGCCAAAGCTCCCGATAAAAGGTTATGGAGATCGTGAATGTAGGTAATACATAATAAAGTACAACATCACCGAACTGGCCACAGATACCTCACGGGTTACAAACATACCTGTAGCCAGTTTCACAACGGCCTACGCACGCATCAAGCTTTGGGGACTACTGCACTCTCTTGGGTGGAGGGTGCTGTACGCTGACACAGATAATGTGATATTCACAGCGATGGAGGGTGAATACATGCCTGTTATTGGGGAATTCCTCGGGAGTTAACTGACGAGATCAAGGATGAGTATGGTGATGGTGCATACACTGATTGATTTGTATCAACAGGGCCAAAAACCTCTGGGGTATGGTGAGGGTCGGGGAGGATATGAAATATATCGTGAAGGCTATGGGTATCACGGTTAGCCATGCAAACCGACGAATCGTTAACTTTGACTCATTGAAGGATCTAGTGTGCTTGGAAGATGAGACCGACCAGCCACCCCAACTGACTGTGGGGACCCACAGTTTTCGAGCGCAGAAACTTGGGTGTGTGAAGGAACTTAGGGGCACGAAGGTATGCCGTAACACTAATAGGAAACGTACCAAGTGCCTGGTACCTATGATACCGTACCCTTTGGATACCTTAACCCTTGATTGTATTTATATATATATATATATACAGTATATATATACATTTAAACTGCAAACACGCAGTATAATTAACGTAAAGAACGACGCTTGTATAGGAGAATATCCCGCGCAAGATGAGAGCGAGAGAACGAAATAAATGAAAAAATGAGGTAACCACCCTGGAATCGAACCCGGGATCTTCCGATTGCCGGTCAGATATGATATCTGACCGGCAATCGGAAGATCCCGGGTTCGATTCCCGGGTGGTTACCTCATTTTTTCATTTGTTTCGTTCTCTCGCTCTCATCTTGCGCGGAATATTCTCCTATACAAGCGTCGTTCTTTACGTTGATATATATATATATATATATATATATGTATTGTTAACGATATGTTTAATTATTACGTATATTTGCTTCAATTAAGGTCTCATTTTTTCCTTTGCGTGCGTGCGTGTGTACATTCCCAAGCTCCGCCCACTGTAAGATCGGTCACGTGACTCCGGCCACTACCTGAGCATATCTCTATTCCTGCGTGCTCAGTTGACCTCTGCAAACCCTTTTGATATCACGTGTTCAACGTTTATGAAGTGGTATTTAGTAAAATCGGAAGATGTAGTGGATACTGAAAGACTGCCTAACCCCCCTTCCTTTGAGACTTTTAAGAATACATTGAATAACGCGATGGAACAAGCTGTTCAACTACTCTATGGATATTCTGGCAAGAGACCTGCCGGATTTCGCAGCACAAACGATGTGATGGACTACGTTGTAGGGCTAAACTGTATAAAAACGTACATATACCGTGAGGCGAAAGAAACAACGCGTGCAGAAGAGAAGCAGCGGGTATGGATAATGGGTCTTGTTGATGAGTGGTGTGACAGGCGGTAATATGTCATGCTGCATCATACCGAGTACGCGTACCCTGCGGCGGAGAACGTAAACCTTGTCATGATGGACTCGCTAAAGTACTTTTACCACTACATTCATATATATCATGACGAGGTTCGCAGTGAGAGTGTGGCTAAAGGCCTGTGTGAGTTTCTGATAGAATTTAGAGACGAGTATCGATTGTTAAACACAAAGGATAAATACGGTAACATGTTTCTCTCAAATTGTGCACCGGTTTGTGAATAAAATGTTTAATTCGTAAAATTCCCCCTAAGAGAAAATGTCTGGTGCGTGTTCTGGCGAGTGGGAGCGATGAAACATTAAAACCGATATTGTTTCATGTGTCAGAAAATTTCTCAAAACACCTACCCAGTATAATAGAATGCAAGTATTCACGTCGGAACAGCGCCGTACACGTTTCATCAGCTTATGATGTGACTCGCTCCTCCCGTCGAACCGATCAGCCCAACCGTGGCTCATAGTCATCTCAGAGCTTGAACCGACTGGACGTGCACTCCTCGAATACGATGGAACTTCCTTTGAGAAGCATTCTCAAAGCCGTGTACGATGTGTCCGTGACGAAGTCATTGCGCGTGTTCAGGCATGAAACCGGTACCAATAACTACGTATTTGAAACGATTTGCAGGCAAGCAAACAAATGTAATGTTATTTAATTAAGTGTCGAGAGATGAATAGTCTTCGTGATAGTTGAGAAGTGGGGTGAGGACCGTTATAAAATACCTGCAGGTGTAGGTACAAGAAGAAAACAGATTAGTGATGCCCCCTCATATGCCGTTGTTTGTACTTTGCGTATAAATAACGATCAGCCATGCATTGATATAAGACTGATATGAAAGAATGCATCTGATAATAAAGTTCTTGTCCCTACGCGAAACCGATTCATCCTTGACAGAATGTTTGAAATCGTCGGATTCCACAAGCTGAAGCCTATATTAGACGCTCGTGTTACGTGATATGATTTATTTTGACACGGTTCTTGAATACGCATGCACCGCTCTGCTCGACGGATTTATTGAATGTAGGAATGAACAAGGCGAGAATGGTCTAGAGCTGGATGTTTATTTAAAAGGTTTAGACTCTTTGAAATATCCCGAACTTTGGTACAAAGGACTTCAGCGGTGAAGGGCAGAGTTCGCCTACACTGTTCACACCCTGAAGAGTTGTATCTATATAATGAGTAGCTGTCGCTACGACTTGGAAGATTATTTCAAGTGCCGCTATACAGAGTGAAGAAGAGTCCACGATTGAAAATCTCGTATCGGTAAGAAAAAACCTTCGATTGGAAAGGAGTGTTTATAAACTTGTATTTAATAATGATGTGGCTGTAAACGATACCCTCTTTGTGCGTGCTTTTGATTGTATTCTAGCTGTGCTTAAAAATAACTTGCCAACCGAAAGTAAAGTGGGCATAAAAATAGTATTGAACGATATGAAGGCCATTTACATAGAGTATAGGCGCCCGCACACCTTGAGCGGTGAAATAATGTTAAGCCGTATTTACCGCGTAGTGCAAAGCAATAATGATGTGACTGTAGACTCGATTACGTGCGAGTTTAGTATTTTGGGCAGTAGAACATAAAGAATTTTTGGTGTGTATTTATTTTCAATATATTTAATTATTTAAAATAACTGTGTGTGTGTATATATATATATATATTTATCCTGTACTGTTATATTGATGGTTATACTCCATCGTTTTGTATATTACTATTTTTTTATTATATATATTCCTTGTTCGTATTTCTTATATTATTATTAATTTTCATTGCATATTTTCCATCGTTTGATTGTATATTTATTTTCTATATATTTCGTGAAATTGATTCCAATAACACTGGTCTACAAATTTTGAAAAAGTTTGTGCTTCGGAGATAAAATGTGTTTCCTATTATGGATTTTGGGGTGCTGAAAACGAATATGACCATAAAAATAGTCGATTGGCTACAGTTTCCAAGAAAATTTAAGTTACACATTTTGTGTATATGTATACCATATATTAGTAACATACCTGTACAATGCAGTCACTTATATTGATTCAACCCGTCGCTTCTTTGCTTCTCTCTTGTATTCAACTTCTGGAGCATCTCTTGTCATTGTCCAGCAGTAGTCTGCTAACAATAATGGACTACATTTCCCCTGGTAGCGTTTCTCCATCGCTGAGATATCCTGGTGGAAACGTTCACCATGTTCATCGCTGACTGCTCCGCAGTTGGCCGGAAAAAATTCCAGGTGAGAATGGAGGAAATGTATCTTTAAAGACATATTTCAGCCCATTTTTTGATAGGACAACAGCAGGTTTTCCACCAGCTCCATGTAATTGTCAGCTTTGGTATTTCCGAGAAAATTGGTTGCTACTAACCGGAAAGCATTCCACGCTGTCTTCTCACCACCTAGGATACGGTCGAACTCCTCATCTCTAAGAAGCTCGCGGATCTGTGGACCAACAAATACACCCTCCTTGATTTTTGCTTCACTGAGCTTTTTAAATTTACCACCGAGGTACTTAAAAGCTGCCCCCGTTTTATCCATAGCCTTAACAAAATTTTTCATGACGCCCAGTTTGATGTGTAAGGGTGGTAGAATCTTGCTCGATTCTACAAGTGGAGGATACTGAACATTTTTTCTTCCAGGTTCCAATGAGTATCGGAGTGGCCAATCCTTCTTGATGTAATGAGAAGTCCTAGCCCGACTATCCCATTCACACAGAAAACAGCAATACTTAGTGTAGCCCGGCTGCAGTCCAAGCACGATAGCAACAACTTTCAAGTCGCCACAAACCTGCCACTGATGTTTGTCATAGTTTATGCAGTTCAAAAGTTGCTTCATGCTGTCATATGTTTCCTTCATGTGGACTGCATGACGAACTGGAATTGATGGCAATACGTTGCCAACATGCAACAAAACAGCTTTTAGACTCAACTTCGATGAATCAATGAACAGTCTCCACTCATCAGGATTGTGAATAATGTTGAGAACTGCCATCAGACCATCGATGTCGTTGCAAGCTACAAGGTCACCTTCCATGATGAAGAATGGGAGAAAATCTTTTTGACGGTCACGAAACTTACACACTAACATTTTCAGCGAGGAGATTCCACTGCTGCAATCTGGAGCCCAACAGCTCTGCCTTACTCTTTGGCAGTTATAAATCTCTGATAAAGTCGTTTAATTCATTCTGAGTTATCATGTGCGGTTTAGAAGATGTCAAATTATAAACAAATTCAGGGTCTTGTGAAGTTGAAGGCTCACAAGTTTCGCAGATTCCTTCATTCTCCTCGTCCTCTGACTCCAGGGAGAATGAGTGTGGGGGCTCAGGAACGGGTAGTCCTTCGCCGTGAGGTACCGGGCGTATAGCAGAGGGTATATTCGGATATTTTAAAATCCACTTTTTTTTCTTGCAAATACCTTTCTTGACTGGAGGCACCATGCAGAAGTAACAATTGCTGACATGATCTGTTGGTTCCCTCCACACCATTGGCACTGCAAAAGGCATAGATTTCCTTTACCGATTCAACCACTGGCGAAGGATTGTTGCACAATTATTGCAGCTTATATGTGGGGCCCAGCTCTTGTCCTGATCTCCAATCTTACAGCCAAATTAAGGTGATAGGCTTTCCTAATCACGGCGGTTATAGCACGCTTTTGTGATGCAAAAGTCAATTCTCCACAAACATAACAGAAGTTATCTACACTGTTCACGCAATTACGAGGCATCTTTGTTCAAATTAGGCTGAAAAAAATTCAGTTTCGAAAGCAAACACTAAAAAGAGTTTGACAAGGGTGCACTGTATGACTTCCGTGAATGAACTGAAGCTGTGGCGTAATATGTAGACGCCTGTGACACATCGATGCCTTGACTCTACTGCGCATGCGCGTAGTTATATTTTTTTATTTTAATAAATTAATGTAATTACATTGCATGTTAATAATTTTAAATTAGGTAAGGTTAAGTTAGGTTAGTATTCCATTTATATTAATATAAAAAACATTATGGGAAGTAATATGTTAAAATGATTCAATCTATTTCTTAATAAATAATTTACAAATACATAATGTAATAGATAAATTAAAATTAAATTTTATTGTACGGTATATATATATGTATATATTTACATTAATTTATTAAAATAAAAAATACAACTACGCTCATGCGCAGTAGAGTCAATGCGTCGATGTGTGACAGGTGTCTACATATTACGCGACAGGTGCAGTCCAGTTAGTAGGGTGCAGGGGTTGCCTGATATCTTTATAAATAGAGCCAATTGGCAATTTTAGGCATCATTTTCGTATTCAGTGACCCAAAATTAGTAAAGATTGACTACTTTTATTTCCGAAGCATTTAGGCTGTAGACCAGTGTAATTCGTCTAAATAAACAGAATGATGTAATGGTGTTTTATTTAATCCTTTGGTTGTAAACGATATTATTATTATTAATTATACCAAATGGCTGCCTTCTAAAACGGCTGGCGGATTTCTAACCCAACTGTCAAAAATATATGAATAGCGCAATCTGGCAGCCGAAAAGCTAATCGATACACCTGCCTTCTAGGTCTTCTACGTCAACTGGCTGGTTAAGCTAACTGGTGGATTAAGCCAACTGGCAGATTATGCCAACTGGTGGATCAAGCCAACTGGGCGATTATGTCAACTGGCGGAAAGCCAGCTGTTGAGAATATATGCTTTAATTAATTAAATAGCGCAATCTGGCAACTCAACCCTAATAATGTACACCTGAAGAAGCCATTTACCCCTTCTAAGAAGCCTTCTAAGCCAACTGGCTGATTAAGATCTTATAAGACAGCGGGCGCTCTGATGAACTCTCAATATGTGCTTGGCAGGAGCCAGGCGAACACTCCTCTCTCCTTCTCCTTTCTCTCTTAGGTTAGGTATATCCCTCTGGGGGGGTGAGGCCGTCCCAACTTTTCCCCCAAAGAGGTCAGGTCCCTCTTGTTGCATAACCCCCTTGTTGATAACCCCTCCCCCTTGTTGCATAACCTGCTGCAACATTCCCCTCCCCCTTTGCAACATTGATCAATATTTGCAATTGCATTGCACTCTAACATTTTGCGGTCATACTACTTGATTGATACAGATAAATTTGGGCTGACTTGGGGAAGAAACACAAACTTGCGGTGCATCTTGCTCCTGAAGAATCATGCACCAAGATTAATAATAACTCGGGGTGTCTGCAATGGACACTAATGAAAATTGCAATCAATTGAATAGGGATATGGATATTCTTTGGATTAGACTAACAGAGAGTATTGTTGCTTTCAGTGATGATGAACCACATGAAAGCCTCGTCAGTACCTTGACCCCTATTTTCTTGACAATGGTGCTGCGAGTTGCTCATATCCAGGGCCAGATTAAGGCTGTGAGGGGCCTAAGGCTATTGTATTTTATATACTGTACGTTGTACGTAATTCATAAAATTTCAAACAAATAGAAATGTATATTTATCCAAATTTAACAACTAACAAAAATCAAAGCTATGTACATTAAAAAAAAAACAGTAAAAACAGCATCCCCCTTTCTTGGACATGCTGAATGATCATTACACTAGGCCCAAATTCCCAACGTCTGAAAAACAATCAACCCTTTGAAGCCAATCATACAAAAATGGATGAAAATCATACATACATATCGACAATAATACATCACCAGATATAATGACATATACAAAAAATCTCTTAACTAAAACTAAAACTCTTATTTTCTACCTCTGAAGATATCATACCGTCTAAACTCGAGGGTATAAGGCCACACAGCCTTATTAACCTAACGGTTAATCCGCCCTGAAATAGGCGTATTGGCGGAATTGTGGTCTATGTAAATTGACGTTTAACTCTTCAGACTTTCACTTTAAACTATGAACGCATCGATAATTTTATATATATATATATATATATATATATATATATATATATATATATATATATATATATATATACAGGGTGTCCCATAAGTCCAGCATCATAGGAGAAATTCATATTTTTCTATTTCTACAAACCATAATTCATATTTTTTCCTTTCTACAGACCATAATGTCTGTGAGCAACGAAGAACGAATCCAGATAATTCTACTCATAGGAAATCGGAGTCAAAGAGAGGCCGCTGCTGAATTTAACAGACTGCATCCAGACCGCGAGCCAATAACACAGAGTTGTGTTAGCAGACTTGTTGCAAAGTTTAAGGAAACAGGATTCATAGAAGATAAACCACGCAGTGGACCTTCAAGGAGGTCCACTGACGATGATACAGCGACAGCTATCCTGGCTCATTTTAACAGAAGTCCCAATAAGTCTCTTCGGCGATTGTCCGCCGAGACAGGAGTGTCGGAAAGTAGCATCCATCGCATTCTTCAGGCTCACAAATGGCATCCATATAAACTTCAGATCCTACAGAAATTAAGTGAAGATGATCCCGACCGGCGGATGGAATTTTGTGAATGGGCTATTGAACAATATGCTCGGGATGCCAATTTCCTGCCCACCATTCTGTTCAGTGACGAGGCTGGTTTTTATGGAAATGGTGAGGTAAATCGACAGAACACCCGCTACTGGTCTCAAAACAACTCTCACTGGTATACCTCTTCAAAGGAACAAGGTGCATCTCGGGTGATGGTATGGTGTGGCATTTGGAAGGATCGCATCATAGGCCCCCTCTTTTTCGATGAACATGTCACTGGAAGCACCTACCTACGTATGCTCAAGGAAGAAGCATTTCCCAGTGTCTTGAATGAAGAAGGAAATTTTCCAACATGGTTCCAGCAAGACGGCGCTCCTGCACATTACAGCACCCAAGTAAGGAATACCTGTACCAACAATTTCCTGTCATTGGATAGGACGTCGAGGGCCTGTGGAATGGCCAGCTAGAAGCCCGGATCTCACGCCACTAGATTTTTATCTCTGGGGCCACTTGAAAGCGCTGGTACACGCAGAGAAAATTAGGAGTGTTGAACATTTGCGGCAGCGCATTATTGGGGCATGTAACACGATTACTCCTGATATCATTCACCGTGTGCTTGCTGACTGGGTATCACGTCTGAATTTGTGTATTGAAAACAATAGTGGACATATTGAGCACGTTCTGTAAATAAAAGCTTTTGTTTTGTCTTTTTTATTATTTTTCCTATGATGCCGGACTTATGGGACACCCTGTATATATATATATTATATATATATATATATATATATATATACAGTATATATATATAGATATATATATATATATATATATATATATATATATATATATTATATATATATATATACAGCAACAAACCAAGAGGAATTAGCACAAAGTTAACAAGTACTGATTAAGGTAAAAAGATAGCTTAATAAAACATTAAAGTTACTTAAAGTTGTTTACGAAATATACGAGCGCACATTGTAAAATGTTCTTTTTTGAGTAATGTCTTGTTATTTAATAGAATTTAGATAGAATGAAATCATAAATCCCCTCTTTTTTCTTTAGAATGAAAGGAAAACGGCGGTTCATGAACAGGTTTTTTTCAAAAACTTTTAAAGGTTACTGTACCATTATTCAGAGTCACAGTGAAACTTTTGGAAGTGTTTCATTGTGCTCTGCTCAGTGCTCATACCGAGATTTGAGGCTTTAGTTTATTTCCACATCCTTTTGAACTCATAGGCTATTGCCTTATATACATATATATAAAATTTCATATATACCTAATAATTAATTATACAATAAAAAAAATTAATCTTACACATAATCAATACAAGATCAGTCAGTACAGAATGTTAATAGACTGAAAGTAATTTTAAATTAATACCAACAACAATCTTCAGTTACGGCTGCATTTACACTTTTAATTGTCCTTCAAGATGTTACAATTTTACTCAAGATGTTACCCTTCACCAAAATAACAATTCAAAGTACATTCATTTATGGCACGCAATATTTCTTCCCCTCTGTTCCCATTATTTAACCTCCAAGATGTCACACCATGAAATTCGTTCCTTTCACCTACTTCGAAATTATGGAGCTCAGTGGATCCTTTAAGTACACTTGAATTATTTTACTCCATCTCTTCTTGTAACTAACTGAAGACATCTCTGAGTGGTCAAATTCATCATTAAGGATTTCTGGATTTACTTTTTTTTTAACTTATTACAGTACATGATTCTTTATTAAACACTTGTATTTCTTTTGTTCATTCACTCAATCCAGAGCTAAAATCTAAACGTTTCTGAAGAATTATTTTAAATTTTTTTTTTTTTTTTTTGTAATTATGGAATAGCTACTGAGTGAATCAAATTGAATTTCAAATATTGACCAAACATTTGTATCTAAACTGGTTGCAGTTTTTAATATTTTTTAGTTGCATTTCGTCGTTAAATGTCACTTTTGTACTTTAAAACTTAAAATAAAATTTTCTCTTTCAGAAAATGTTCTCTTTTTATTAATTTTAATATTTCGATGCGTAGGATACGACGTGACCACGTCGCAGCACCACTTCCCGTTACATCAACGAGGTTAAATGACTTTGGGTGTTCAGATGATGTGATTCGAGTCTTACGTAAAGCTATAGGTCCCCTCCGTCACATGACCTTTGCCATTATGAAAGAGGTTGAACAACCCCTCAAATTATATATAACACTGGTCTGCGTCATTTTTGAGGTCAAGGTTTTTTAGTTGTTCTTTTATAAGTTTGCATGCTGAATTCAAAAATGTAACTCATTTTGCTCAATCAGGTCAGGTTTTTATGCTATCTCAATTTAAAAAAAATTAGATAATCGTTATGAAATGAGCAAGTTTATTTTTTTAAAAACAGACTTACATTTTAGCCAAGTGTTAGCCAAGCTCTATATAATAAACAGACACAACTTATTTCTAATTACGATTGTTATTACTGTTTTTCAGCATGAATAGAATGTGCAAGAATGACCCAAACAGGTTCTGCTACATCTGTGGTAAAGTCACTATGTCAGACCGGCAGTCAAACATCACACATTTTGTGAGGAAAAGCTATCACGCCTACTTTGGAGTTAAACTTGGTGACGAGGACAAAGCCTTTGCCCCTCACATATGCTGCAAAACGTGCGTTGAAAGTCTGCGGCGCTGGAGCCACAAGATGGTAGAGTGTCTACCTTTTGGTGTCCCAATGGTGTGGAGGGAAGGAAGAGATCATACTACTGACTGTTATTTCTGTATGACAAACCTACAAGGTAAGTTAGTATGAATTTAGTATGAATTTCATTTTATACTTACAAAAATATGCCTGACAATATATGAGATATGTCTTTATCTTATCTTTATCTGTCTTTATCTGTTTCCTTTTAGGCATAAATAGAAAAAACAAGCAAACGTAAAGTATCCAGACGTGCCATCTGCCATAAAGCCAGTGCCTCATGGACCAGAAATTCCAATTCCAACACCGCCCGACAACTTTGATTCGTCGTCCGACTCAGATGAAGAAATGGATGACGGTGACATATCTGGTACATACCAACCTACTGCCGAGACAAGTCAACCCAAATTCTTGAGCCAAGCTGAGTTGAACGATTTGACAAGAGATTTGTGTTTGTCCAAAGAATCTGCTCAGTTGCTAGGGTCACGTCTTAGCGAAAATCGTTTGTTAGCTCCAGAAACAACATTCTTCTGGTATCGCAGCCGCGAAGAAGAGTTTCGAGAATATTTCACGTTGGACGAAGAAGCTTCGCTGGTTTACTGTAACGACGTCAACGGCTTCATTGCAGCTATGGGTTTAGCGTATGACCCTACAGAATGGCGGCTCTTCATCGACTCCTCAAGCAGAAGCTTGAAAGCAGTACTACTCTACAATGGTAACAAGGTCGCGTTTGTTCCGGTGGGTCACTCGGTGCAGATGACTGAAAGTTATAGTAACATGGAGCTCTTGCTAACTGCTTTGAAGTACAAACACATCACAATTG
Source organism: Bathynomus jamesi (assembly GCA_023014485.1). Taxonomy (NCBI): domain Eukaryota; kingdom Metazoa; phylum Arthropoda; class Malacostraca; order Isopoda; family Cirolanidae; genus Bathynomus; species Bathynomus jamesi. Next base: position 70,407 of record JAJOZX010002145.1, read on the forward strand.
GATGATATGCGGAGACCTAAAGGTATGTTCGTGTCTACAAAAAAAATACAAATATATATATATATATATATATATATATATAGGCCCTGATATATATATATATATATATGTTATAGCCCTAGTGCTGGGTCTACAAGGCGGCTACACCAAATACCCCTGTTTTCTCTGTCTGTGGGACAGCCGAGCAGACAAGCAACACTACGTACAACGCGACTGGCCAGCAAGACGTGGCCTGGAACCAAGTTCGCACAACGTTCTGTCACACGCTCTCGTGAATCCGCAGATGATTCTACTTCCGCCGCTGCACATCAAGCTCGGACTTATGAAGAATTTCGTCAGAGTACTCAACAAAGAAAGCCGAACTTTCGCTTTCCTGGATCAGAAATTTCCACGCGTCAGTGAGGGCAAACTGAAAGCAGGTATTTTTGACGGCCCTCAGATCAGGGAGCTAATGAAAGATGCTCAATTCGACGAAAGTCTGGAGGACAATGAGATCAATGCCTGGCTCGCATTCAAGTCCATTGTCACGAATTTTCTGGGCAACCACCGAAGTCCAGAGTACGAACGTGTTGTCGAGGAGCTCCTGCAGAGGTTCCAGGCTCTTGGTGCACGTATGTCCATAAAGATGCATTTTCTCAGCTCGCATTTAGACTACTTTCCGGACAACGGCGGTGATGTCAGCGAGGAGCAAGGAGAGCGCTTCCACCAGGATATTCGAGTGATGGAAGAGAGGTACCAGGGCAGCTGGGATGTGAACATGCTCGCGGACTACTGCTGGTGCCTCAAGAGAGGCGTTCCAGCTGTGGAACACAGACGAAAGTCTTTGAGAAAGCGCTTTCGTCCACATTAACTGTACTCGTGTACCATTTTTTATATACTTTGTACATTTTCTGTCAATTTAAGTCCGTTTTAAAAAAATAAACTTGCTAATTTCATAACGATTATTTTCGAATTATCTATTTTTTAAAATTGAGATAGCATAAAAACCTGACCTGATTGAGCAAAATGAGTTACATTTTTTTAATTCAGCATGCAAAAATTATAAAAGAATAACTAAAAAAACCTTGACCTCAGGAAAAAATTTTCAAACGCGGACCAGTGTAATATATATATATATATATATATATATATATTGTATTGTTTATGCGCCTAGGTGGTGCAGTGGATAACGTCGCTGACTACGAATCCATCGGCCCCGAGATCGAGACTCGGTGACAGCAGGCGGCGCGCAGCAAAACCCAGCTGTTCAATTTCCACACAATAAAAATTGGTTGGTAGATAAATGGGTACCCTGGGTGGCCTAGTGGTTAAGACGCTGGGCTGCTGGTCGGGAGTGGTTCGGATTCCACGTTAAACTTTAAATCTTAGGTGGAGTGACAAGCTTCACCTTCGTCAGATTGAACAATTCGAGCGGAAGCTAAACCAAAGGGTAATTATTCGTTTTTTGACCCAGTCTCTTTTTATAATGAGAGCAAACTTTTCTGGTCAATTTTGAGGTATTCTGCACGAATCTGCCATCCGTTTCCTGTGCAAATGCGTAGTTTTCGAGATATCGTCATCTCGAGAACTACGCATTTGCATAGGAAACGGATGGCAGATTCGTGCAAAACACCTCAAAATCGAACAGAAAAGTTTGCATTCGTGCTAAACACAACCTAACCTAACCTACCGTAACTTAACCTAACCTAACCTAACAACCTAACCTAACCAGTCACCTTATTTTGGAGGATATAGTTCTGCAATTGCAGTAAGGAAATGATGCAGAACTGTAGAATCGTCAGGATGTTCTGCCAGGAACAAGTATCGTGCAAAATATTTCCAAAAAGTTGCAATGTTCCAGCCACGTGCCCTTAAAGATAGAAACAGTAAATCCACACTCACGCTTATTTTTTTGATTTTTTTACGGCACCTAAACATCTTCGATTCTTGTCTTAAAATACAGGCAGTATTACATTTAGGGCAAATCACGGATGTCGGAATTATGCCGTGATTGGAAAAAACATCTAAACTTTTATCTTCATCAAGGCCAACAAGGCGGATTAGGTCTTCAAAATCAAGTTCACAAGATTAACACGTCATAGTTCTAGAACGAAAATCACCAAACTAACGAGTAACAGAAAGAAGTAGGCAAAATCAAGAAAAAGTAGCCAAAAATAAACAAAGTAACCTATAGTTGAATGAAAATCTCAAAAAAAAGGTAGCCAAAATAAACAAATTAACAGAAATTTATATACATACATATTAGAAAGTAGAAATTTTTTTTTTTTATAAAAAAGTACATTTATAAATAATTTGCACAAGATAATATATATATTCCCTTATTCAGTTTTGATTGGTTATTCAATATATATTGCTGTTATAGCTGGGTGTGACGGTCAAAAAACGAATAATAACCAACTACATGAGAACCAAAGCATGATAACAACGACCTGAAAAAAATTTTGGACTTCTGTAACGTGATTTCTGTTTAGGCTTCTTCCCACTGAATGTCATTTCATTTTCATTCGTCGTTCATAAGTGAGAGATCCACGAAACCTTTTATCCTTTTGCCAGTCAGGAAACTCATTTCTCAGATTTGGAATTATCACTTCGAGAATTCTCACTTGCAGACCACGGATGGGAATGAGAAGTGGAAGTAATCCTCTGTTTCTTTCTATAGATCTAAGAGCTAAACTCCCGACCAGGAGCGAGGCGACAGTTTGAGAAATTACTAAGATCGACTCTGGTGCGACTTAGCAAATTTAAACATGATATGACGTCGCCATAGGTGAAGAAAAGTGAAAGCTCCTTTTCAAAGTTTATTTTCAATACAATCAAAACTTAATGCGTTACAAAAATACCAGTTTATACGAGTACAGTCTCAACCTACAGCAGCTGAACCAGAAATTTTAAAGGTTGTTGTTGTTGTTTAGCGATCAGCCTACCCTGATCGAGCAAGTCGGCGGCACGCAGGTAACCGATCGCCCTCTTCGGAGTGGACCAGAGGTTCAGCGAACTAGTGATGTTGTGTTGTGTTCGTTGTTGTGCTAGGGCGGTACAGTCTGTCATAATGTGTTCAATTGTTTGTGGTGTGTCCTGGCACAGGTGGCAGGTGTCGTCTATGGAGTTGTCTAGTCTGTGTTTATATGTCCGTAAGTTGGGGTGATGTCCACATCGGAATCGTCCTAAGTTAACTCGATCCGATCTGCTCAGGCTGATCTCTGACCTGTTAATGGGTGGCGGCTTCGCATCTAGGACCGCATTCGGACCGAGTCGTGTCAGTGCTTTGTGGGTTAGGTGTGTGTGTATGTGTTTTCTGTACTGTGTGATGTCTGTGGGGCGTGGTATGGAATGGAGTATTTGGTTATAATGTCTCTCTGGTGTTACCTTAATGGTGCGAGGTGTCGGTGCGTGATTCTACATGCAGTGGCAAGGGTGTTGTGGGTTAGTTGTCGCTGCTGCCATGAATTGTGTTCCCCTCATGTCTAAATGTTCCCTAACTTTCAGTATTTTTGTTTCTGTGTGCAGGTGTTCTATTGGTGTTGTTTGAGTGCATTCTGTAATGATACGAAGTGCGTTGTTTTGTATTGTCTGTAAGGTGTTTATGTGTGTGTTTGAGATGATGGGTGCCCAGCATGGGCTAGCATAGTCCATAACTGAGCGAATATATTGTGTGTGTTTGAGATAATGGGTGCCCAGCATGGGCTAGCATAGTCCATAACTGAGCGAATATATTGTTTGTATATGAGTGATGTTGTTTCCTGCTGGTGTCCAAAGTTTGTGCCTGTTAGTACCCTAAGCGTGTTAAGTCTTGAGGTACATTTGTTTTTAATGTCCTGAATGTGGTTTGCAAAAGATAATGATGTGTTGTATGTGACCCCAAGTATTTTGGTCCTGTGAGTGTGTGGAATGTTGATGTTGTTTAGTGTAAGCTGTGGAATTACTGGTGTTCTTTTGTGTTACTTTAAGCAAGGTGATGGTTGATTTTGTGGGCGCTACTTTGAGTCGATTGTGTGTGAGCCAGTCTTGTATACTGTTTATGTATGTTTGTAGGTTATTTGTAGCGGTGTCGATGTTGTTGTGGGTGGATGTTAGAGTGATGTCATCTGCATATGATGATAAGGTAAGCTTGTTATCTATGGGTGTTGGAATGTCATGCATGTATAAGTTGAAGAGTGTTGGTGAGAGAACAGAGCCTTGAGGGACCCCGTTCGGAAAAAGCTTGTTTTTGGATGACTTGCCATTAAATGTGACATGTGAGTATCTTCCTGAAAGATAGTTGCTCAGCCACCTTTTGGTGTTATTGTGCATGTTTGTGTTGAGTATTTTGTTTATGAGAGGGAAGCGTGGGATAGCATCAAATGCTTTACTAATGTCTATTGTTGCTAATAGTGTACGTTGAGCTGGTCGTCTGGAGTTGATGCCATCCATGATGTGCTGCGTGAGGTTAGTGAGTAATGTCGTGATTGAGTGGTGAGATCTGAATCCATGTTGAGTAGGCGATAGTGGAATGTGTGGGTTGGTGATTTGTAAGATTAGTCTTTCTGTTACTTCGGAAGGTGTGCATAGTAAAGTAATGGGTCTATAGGAAGCTGGTTCTGTTGGATTTTTGTTTGGTTTGAGTAGTGTAATAATTTTACCTTGTTTCCATGTCAGGAATAATACAGTGTTGGTATGAATATGTGCTGATATTTGTGAGAGCTAGTATTCCTTGTGGCCCAAGTGTTTAAGGTGTATGTTAGATATGTTGTCTGATCCAGTAGCCTTCGAATTCTTAATGTTTTTGATGATCTTGGTGGTCTGGTCTCTATTGAAGGGTGTAATGGTCGTGTCGAGTCTGTAGGTTTTCTTGTGTCTGGCTGTTTGTCTGTCTGCATGTTTCTGGTGGTTGTCTCTGTTTAAGTGACTTATCTTTGCGTAGTGATTAACTAGAATGTTAGCTTGTTGTGTGTATGTTGGGATATTATTTTGGCTGCGACAGATAGCCGCGTGTGAGGTGTGAATGCCGCTGTTAGAGTGGGTAATGCCGTTTATAGTCTTGCATAGCCTGGATGTATCTGTGGAGTGGTTTAATGTTGTTATGATTCCCTGAATGTTTCTGTTTGTTTTTCTTTGAGTTTGTTGTTTATTTCTGTGTTGAGCTGTTGTATCTGCCGTTTTATGGCTTCTGTGTGGGGTTTGTGTGTTATATTTGAGGTTGTTACGTTGCCTTATGAGGTGGGCTATTTCTCTAGTGTAATTTGGGTTGTATTTCCTAATGTTGCCCTTGGGTATGTATTTGTTTGCATTATTGATGATCTGATTAAATGTCTTGAGTGTTGTATTGATGTTTATGATGGGTGTGCTGTTTAATGTGGTGAATTGTTCCTCAGTCTGTATTTTGAACTGTTCCCAATCAGCTTTCTTGTAATTTCTGTAAGTGTACCTAAGCCTGTTGGGGCAGAGTGTAGAATGTGTTGTAATGATGATGGGCAGGTGGTCTGATGACAGTTGTTTTTTTGTTGTCCATTGTGTATGTGTTGATGTGAGGGGGAACAGAACGTTATGTCTGGGGAGGAGTTTGAGTATCCTGCTTGATGTGGTATGTGTGTATGTTCTTTTGTATTGTTAAGAATGAAGAGGCTGTTTAGTTGTGTGGCTATGTTGACGCCTTTGGTGTTGCTTTGGTTGTGCAGGTACCAACTAGTGTATTTGGCGTTGAAGTCTCCTCCTAAGATGATATTAGTGAGAGAGGCCAGATTGTGTAACTGTGGATTGTAATTGGCTGGCACCTGAGGTGAACTATCTGGTGGGATGTAAATGTTGATTAGTGTGGTGTTGTGTTTTGCGCGTGTTTTAATGTTAACTGCCTGTATTTCTATCGTGTTATATGCTTGGATTGTGTTTGTAATGTTTTGGGTAGTATCAGTGTAGCTAATGCTTTTACGTATGTAAGTGATGAGTCCACCCCCGTTACCCCCAGTACGATCTTGACGGATCGCCGTGAAGTCAGGGATGGTGGGTGTTTTGTGTATGCGTTTTAGTTTGTTTTTTTAAAGGTAAAGTTGCATTGTACAAAGTACAAAGGAAATGTAAAAAGTTATAGGATTAAAATGAAGCGGAGAGTAGAAAAAAGTATGTACCAAAGTACTTTTTTATACAGACCTATCTTGTAGTCTGAACATATGCTTCCAACCGACCATATTTAGTACTTAAAAGCGAATTGCATACGTTACCATGGTCTAATATAACTACGAAGTCTTATCATAAACTTCATCTCATTCATAAACGTTCTTACAAAAATTGACTCGCAGCGCCCTCCTATGTGAGCAGTACAAATTACAAACCCCATTCTACAGTGTTAATTATGTGATCCAGGCGACGGACGCACATTTAAAATGGCTGGTAATTTCGGATTAAGGCCAGGATTTCTTACATATTGTGTTTCTTACTGTTGTAATAACATACAGATTAAAGGACACAAGAATACTATAACTTTTCATTACTTTCTGAGAAACAAAAAGTTATAGTGAGTTTGGTAACTGTAAATAGTGAGCGTGAATTGTAGATCATCGTATTCACTTTTGTATGACGCCTCATAATCAGACGAGTACACTTAGTTATATTAGACTATGGTGTTACCACCAAGAAATTAATGAAAGAAACTGTAATTCCTACAGCTGATTTACCAGATCACTCATGAGGCAAGTTAAAGTCAATGAAGATGCGGCTAAGTTGATGTACGTTAGGCCTAGTCTAAGCTTACCTTAGACCTATGTTGTGATTTATTGATGTTAGGCGCTATTAGGTTGAACACTTCACACACTTCTAACTTAAAAGGCTAAAAGATTGAATCTAAGCTAAAAGACTGGACCTAGCCCTCTAAACAATGATTATTTAGAAAACCTTTTTAGAACGTTAATACATGTTTTATATATATGTATATATATATATATATATATATATATATATATATATATATATATATATGCTTGCTCACAGCTATATCCCTGCAGAGTTCATGAGGGTATATTTCTTGCCCCTGGTCAAAAATAAATATGGAGACATTTTGTCCAGCAATAATTACAGGCCTATTGCTGTCGTTTCCTGCTTCTCGAAACCACTGAAAAACGCTTATTACTCCGATTAAATGATTACCTTTGGACATCTCCTAATCAGTTTGGCTTTAAAACGTCCCACTCAACTGACCTTTGTATCTTTGTACTTAAAGAAACAATATCTAAATACATTGACAGTAATTCAACTATTTATAGCTATTTCCTAGATATAAGTAAGGCATATGATAGAGTGAACCACAATATTTTACCAAAAAAACTAGAAGGTTCCCATGTACATATTAAATTTATTGAAATTTTGGTATTCCCACCAATCTTTTACCGTTTGGTGGGGCAATGTACTATCGGAATGTTTGGGCTCCTCTTGCGGGGTGAGACAAGGCTCCTGGCTCTCCCCTCTGCTGTTTGATGTGTATATTGACGGGTTAATTGCTTCACTTAATGAGGCAACAGTGGGATGCTGTATAGGTAACACAAGGATAAATAACTTAGTTTATGCCGATGATATGGTGTTAATAAGTCCCTCTGATAAAGGTCTGGATCGGTTACTAAAAGTCTGCGAAGTGTATTCGCAGAAACATGATATTCTTTTTATTGTCAAAAAAACTAAGGTTATTCAATTTCATCCTAAAAGCTTTAAGCAGCCAGCTGATATCATGTTTAAAATGAAAGGTGAAGTAATTGAGGAAGTACAAGAGTTTAAGTATTTAGAGGAAACTATTACCAGCTCCTTCAGTGATGACTCGGATATAAGAAAACAATGTCGAAGCCTTTGTGATAAAGCGAATATGACTATAAGGAACTTCCGGTTCTGTACAAGTGAAGCTAAAGACTCTCTCTTTCGTACTTTCTGCAGTAATATTTACGGACAGCAACTCTGGGTGAATTATAAAAAAGGTTCTGGCAGAACCCTAAATTTTCTTTACAACAGGTCTTTTAGACTCTTACATAAATTACCCCCGAGATGCTCAGCTTCGCAAATGTTTTCTACCCGCAATGTCCCGAGCTTCCCGGAGGTAACAAGACGTGTTTAATACAGTCTGATGCAAAGAATTAAAAAATCAACCAAGCGGATTATCCAAACTATCCATGAGTCCTGCCGTTTATCCTCTAAGCCAGTGTTTCTTAACCTGGGGTGCTGAAATCGATTTTAGAGGGTGCTGGAATGAACAAAATAAATTATCAAGCAGTACTTTACTTACTTTACTTTATCCCTGTAGTAGTGTAGCAACTGTAGTCTCTGTAACCAGGTAAAGGGGGTGCTGGACTGCCTAGACCTAACTGCAGGGGGTGCTGATGTCGAAAAAGGTTGAGAAACGCTGCTCTAAGCTATGGAATTCTTGGTACGAAAACGTCTGTCTGTAGCTCCACTTAACTCCGACATTACTGTATTATTTCTAATCAACTGTATATATGTCTATCCTTAGTATGTGAACTGTCATTGTGTTAATAATATTTGTCGTATGGACTATAGTCTGCCAATAAACCTTTTCATTCTCATTTTCATTTTCGTATATATATATATATATATATATATATATTCTCTGGAAAGAGTTAATCAAGAGTTAAAACTACTGCATAGTAGATTCTTTACGGTAGTTTACTGTGTAACTTGTTGCTGAAACGTTTGACATTTCAAATACCTTTTTAAAGTAGCGTATGTAGTGTTGTTATTGCTTGCACAATAGCAGTAATTTTCTGCCAATAAAGTTCTTCATCTAGGTCTATAAGACTATACGCTTTATGCTAAACCAAACCTCCTGTACATTTACTGTGTAAGTCACAAGGGTATAAAACCTATAAAACTGCAAACAGGAAACGCAGTTAATAACTTAACATAAAGGAAAAATGTTTTTAATTATTTTTTCTGAAGAAATTAAAGAGCAACTCTTAAAATTCTTTCCAGATGCAATACATATATATGCACTATATATATATATATATATATATATATATATATATATATATATATATACATATTTAGTGGTGGACCGGATGTCAGTTTTTCAACATCTGCGGATGCGGATCTTTCATTTCAATATCCGCGGATGCGGATGCGGATATTTAGTTAATCTATCAATATAATATATGATAGAATTATGAATATATGACATAATTTTTCAAATTTTGTGATATTACTATTATGGCAGGCAATGCATAACAATTAAAATTGATATTAATGTTTTCATTATGATAAAAATAATAACTTTCTCAAGAGTTTTAGCCACAGAAAATTCAATGAAACAAGTTTCATTCAAATTTCTCTGTTACCAGGTATTTACATTTTGAGGTTTATATATTTGTTTGTTCATTAATAACACTGGTATGCATCAATTTTGCTGTCAAGGGTTTTGTAAGTGATTCTTATAGAGTCTTTCCTGCTGATTTCGAATCTGCAATCCGTTTTTCTCAATCAGCTCAGGTTATCCGGCTATGGCCTCATAAGTAAAATAGAATTTTTCGTGATTTTGTCAAAGCGGAATTGGAACAGTAACATCTATCATCACTTGTTTCACTTGTATAATATCTTTTTTTACTTTTCAGGCATATAGATAAAATATTTCATAATGAATAGAGCGTGTAAAAATGATCCCAATAGATTCTGCTACATATGTGGGACGGTTACCATGCCAAATAACCAGTCCCAAATCACTAAATTTGTGAAGACAATGTATAGGGCATAATTTGGAATTAAGCTAGGGGACCAGGACAAAAATTTCGCCCCTCATATGTGCTGCAAGACGTGCATTGAAAATTTGAGAAGATGGAGCAAAGGCAGAGCGAAATCTTTGCCTTTTGGAATTCCCATGATTTGGAGAGAAGGAAAGGATCACGTGACAGATTGCTATTTCTGCATGACAAACCTCCAAGGTTGGCTTATAAATTTATTTTTCTTAAATATTTTGAAATCCTCGTATGAAACTTGACATAATATTCACCATAATGTAATATTCACCATATATAGCATAATATTCACCATAATGGTAATCATATATTTACATATACATATTGTTATAGAAAATACATTTACACATACATATTGTTATACAAGTTACATTTACATATACAATGATTGTATATTTTCTTTCTTTTTCATTCATATTGTCCCCGAAGGGACAATATGAATGAAAAAGAAAGAAAATATACAGACTCCATCGACCTATTTCATATCTTACAGACCGCAGCCTTCCCTCACGAGCCGCCACTGTCTGAATGCTTCTTCTATTTCATATGCAAGTTTTATATCCATGTTTCTGTGTTTCTATTTTCAGGAGTTAAAAAGAAGAATAAACACATTGTTGTATACCCTGACATTCCTTCTGCTATGAGACCTGTACCCCATGGTCCTGGAATTCCAATACCCGACCCCCTCAAACCCTGGACTTCGATGATTCTGATGATGAATCAATGACCAATGCCAATGACCAGTCCCAGTCGTATATACCTCAAAATACCGCTTCAAATGAGCCGAGGCCTCTCAACCAGGCCAAACTTAATGATCTTACCAGGGATTTAGGACTTTCCAAATTAGCTGCCGAGATCTTGGGCTCACGACTTCGAGAGGACAACTTGCTGCTCCGGGAACAACATTCTCCTGGTATAGGAAACGAGAGGAAGAATTCCGCAAGTTTTTTGCAGTGCACGAAAATACCTCTTCCTTAGTGTACTGCTGCAATGTTGAGGGGCTAATCGAATCCTTGGGCCTGCCATATAACGCATCAGAATGGAGGCTATTTATAGACTCGTCTAAACGAAGTTTGAAAGCAGTACTTCTCAACATTGGGAATAGGGTTGCATCAGTCCCTGTAGCACATTCCGTACAACTTACTGAGAGCTACGATAACATGAAAATTTTACTGGATGCTCTCGTATACGACCAACATAACTGGAGGATCTGTGGAGATTTGAAGGTAATACTAATATCATAAGTAAACTATTGCTATTGACTATGTTGTTTTTCCAAAGGTTATTTGAGAGCGTATAAGAACACTTAACTTCCCCACAGAAGTGATACAGTCCAATGCATATATTTTGTTATCTGATAGAACAAATTCTCTAAATTCTTTAAATATTTTCATTTTTTTTCAGATTGTGGCATTTGTATTGGGAATGCAAAGGGGATACACGAAATACCCATGTTTCCTCTGCAAATGGGATAGCCGAGCGGATGAGAAGCACTATGCACAGCGTGAATGGGCATCCAGAGAGAATTTTGAACCTGGGTCGCATAATGTCGTTTCAGTGCCCCTTGTACCACCAACAAAAATTTTGCTCCCACTACTTCATATTAAGCTGGGCTTGATGAAAAATTTCATCAAATCAATGAATAAGGAGGGTTCAGCATTCCGATATCTCGAGAGTAAATTTCCTCATATATCTGATGCTAAACTAAATGCTGGGGTTTTTGATGGTCCTCAAATTCGAACTTTGATCAAGGATATTCAGTTCGTAAACGCAATGACTCCAACTGAGAAGAATGCCTGGCAGGCATTCAAATCAGTTGTCACTGATTTTCTTGGCAAGCGTAGAAGTCCAGAATACGAGTCCGTTGTCGAAAACTTGATGGAAGCTTTCAAAGCTCATGGGTCGCGCATGTCCATAAAAATGCACTTTTTGTGGTCCCACTTGGACTATTTTCCTGAAAATTGCGGGGATTATAGTGAGGAACAGGGTGAACGATTTCACCAAGATATCAAAATAATAGAAGAGAGGTACCAGGGAAACTGGGATATCAATATGCTGGCGGACTATTGCTGGTGTTTGAAGCGAGACGTGCCCGAAGAAAAACACAGACGGAAAGCCCCAAAAACTTCCTTCCTTCCTCAATAAACTTTTTTCCATATTCATTGTATGAATAAAAGTATTTATTCACACAATTTTTTCATTTTTCACGAGTGTTCTTATAATATTACTCGTATCTACAGTGTTTAAGCTAAAAAAATCAATAAATTTGGGGATAAAATTGGACTTATAATAAATGGCCAATAGAGAAAAAACCTGACCTGATTGAGGAAAACCAATGTCATTTTCGAATTCAGCATGGTCGAATTATATAATATGAGTTGAAAAAACCCTCACAGCAGACAAAAGAATTTCATATGCATACCAGTGTAATTAATACTTTACATGAAATGTGCATGACTGGGCCTTATACGCTACTTTATAAGCTAATTTAATTGTAAATTGCCTAATTTATTAGAGTAATATCCGCATAACATCCGCAGTCAGAAGTGCGGATGCGGATGTTAAAAATGATGCGGATGCGGATATTTTGTGAAGGCTCTAAACAAAGACTGCCGTGGATCTCAGTATTTGTGTGACAAATTCCCCAGCATTACTGATGCTAAATTGAAAGAAGGAATTTTCATTGGGCCTCAGATAAGAACTCTTCTAAATGATGATGAATTTCTGGAACACCTTGAACAAAATGAATTATGTGGTTGGAATTCCTTCAAGAGTGTGTGCCAGAATTTTCTTGTCACTCGTAAGGCTGGTATCGATAAAATACTCATCCAAGAACTTCTAGATGCTTATAAAAACCTAGGAGCTCGCATGTCTCTAAAGAGTCACTCTTGATTTTTTTCCTGAAAATCTTGGTGATGTGTCTGATGAGCACGGAGAAAGATTCCACCAGGATATATCAAAGATGGAAGAAGACTTTAAGGGACGATGGGATCCTCACATCATGGCTGACTTTTGTGGGATGCTGAGAAGAGATAAACCAGGTGTTGAATTCAAAAGAAAATCCAAAAAAAAAACATTTCTGAACATCCAGTGTATAATCATTGTGAAATATACCTGTAATGAAATTTACACATTGTAATTTGTCCATTTTAAAATAAATAGTAACTTAAATGTTTCGAAAATTCATAAGAATTTTGGACTATATGTGCAAAATTTCCTCTGGTAGAATTCCAAAAATTGTGACCTGATACAGCAAAAACATTGCCATATTCGTAATCAGCACCTAAAAATTGGTCAAAAAAAGGTTTTAAAGTACTTGAAGCAGAAAAAAAAATTTGTTTTGTTAATCAGTGTTATTAACTGCAATTTCAGATACAGACAAACACCTTACTCAGCTGAACAGCATTTTGGCCACATAAACAACATTATTGATGCACTTGAAAGTAAGGAGTAGTCTAAGCATCATCATCCTGTTTGCATATACGTTTTGTGTTTCGTATTTATCAATTATTACGAAAGAAATCTTTTATAACTTGAAGTGCCTAATCATTTTCATTAATCAGTAAAGTAACATAAATATCATCAACTGTTGCTGCAAAATAGAAGTCAACATCTTCCTTCCTTGACTAATCAATTTTAAAATTGGAAACAGCCGTTTTGAGCAGAAAACTGAGATTTGTTTATAAAAAACCTCTGAACAGTTACCTAGAACAACGGGAAAAAAGTGTTGGCAGCTGACGAGGAAGCTTCTAACAGTGGCTGCATCCTCCAGCGCGGGACACGTCAACGCGAAGAAGAGGCGACGTCAAACCGAAATATCAACGCGCTGGTGGCCAAACTTCCTCAAATCTCCGTGCAGCGGGCTGTCTACAGTTGGCCAGACTGGCAGTCGACGGCCTGTTGCGTGGCACGGTCAGAGTGCCGATCGGCTCCCGGGGCCGGACCTATTCTCAGCATGCTATTTTTTCAATTACAGGGAGCAATTGCGTGCTCCCCGAACTACTCTTACTCTCTGGCGACATTAAGACTAATCCAGGCCCCACTACAACTTACACATGTCACCATACACAAAGACATAGACACAATAGCACCATTAGAGACATACAGAAGTATAATATTAACATATTACAGTACAACGTAGATGGCCTCACAAACAAAATCATGCAGCTTAGGGAATTCGTATACAAACAAAACATTCACATGGCACTTATACAAGAAATAAAACTAAAACGCACACACAAAACACCCACCATCCCTGACTTCACGGCGATCCGTCAAGATCGTACTGGGGGTAACGGGGTTGGACTCATCACTTACAAATGAAAAAGCATTGGCTACACTGATGCTATCCAAAACATTACAAACACAATCCAAGCAGATAACACGATAGAAATACAGGCAGTTAACATTAAAACACGCGCAAAACACAACACCACACTAATCAACATTTACATCCCACCAGATAGTTCACCTCAGGTGCCAGCTAATTACAATCCACAGTTACACAATCTGGCCTCTCTCACTAATGTCATCTTAGGAGGAGACTTCAACGCTAAAGACATTAGTTGGTACCTGCACAACGAAAGTAACACCAGGGGCGCCAACATAGCCACAAAACTAAACAGCCTCTTCATTCTTAACAATACAGAAGAACATACACACATACCACATCAAGCAGGATACTCAAACTCCTCCCCAGACATAACGTTCTGTTCCCACTCGCTAGCAACACATACACACTGGAGAACAGAAAAACAACTGTCATCAGACCACCTGCCCATCATCATTACAACACATTCTACACTCTGCCCCAACAGGCTTAGGTACACTTACAGAAATTACAAGAAAGCTGATTGGGAACAGTTCAAAATACAGACTGAGGAACAATTCACCACATTAAACAGCACACCCATCATAAACATCAATACAACACTCAAGACATTTAATCAGTTCATCAATAATGCAAATAAATACATACCCAAGGGCAACATTAGGAAATACAACCCAAATTACACTAGAGAAATAGCCCACCTCATAAGGCAACGTAACAACCTCAAATATAACACACAAACCCCACACACAGAAGCCATAAAACAGCAGATACAACAGCTCAACACAGAAATAAACAACAAACTCAACGAAAAACAAACAGAAACATTCAGGGAATTCATAACAACACTAAACCACTCCACAGATACATCCAGGCTATACAAGACTATAAACAGTATTACCCACTCTAACAGCGGCATTCACACCTCACACACGGCTATCTGTTGCAGCCAAAATAATATCCCAACCTACACACAACAAGCTAACATTCTAGTTAATCACTACGCAAAGATAAGTCACTTAAACAGCGACAACAACCACAAACACGCAGAGAGACAAACAGCCAGACACAAGAAAACCTACAGACTCGACACGACCATTACACCCTTCAATAGAGACCAGACCACCAAGATCATCAAAAACATTAAGAATTCGAAGGCTACTGGGCCAGACAACATATCTAACATACACCTTAAACACTTGGGCCCACAAGGACATATGGAAACAAGGTAAAATTATTACACTACTCAAACCAAACAAAAATCCAACAGAACCAGCTTCCTATAGACCCATTACTTTACTATGCACACCTTCCAAAGTAACAGAAAGACTAATCTTACAAATCACCAACCCACACATTCCACTATCGCCTACTCAACATGGATTCAGACCTCACCACTCAACCACGCCATTACTCACTAACCTCACGCAGCACATCATGGATGGCATCAACTCCAGACGACTAACTCAACGTACAGTATTAGTAACAATAGACTTTAGCAAAGCATTTGATGCTATCCCACGCTTCCCTCTCATAAACAAAATACTCAACACAAACATGCACAATAACACCAAAAGGTGGCTGAGCAACTATCTTTCAGGAAGATACTCACATGTCACATTTAATGGCAAGTCATCCAAAAACAAGCTTTTTCCGAACGGGGTCCCTCAAGGCTCTGTTCTCTCACCAACACTCTTCAACTTATACATGCATGACATTCCAACACCCATAGATAACAAGCTTACCTTATCATCATATGCAGATGACATCACTCTAACATCCACCCACAACAACATCGACACCGCTACAAATAACCTACAAACATACATAAACAGTATACAAGACTGGCTCACACACAATCGACTCAAAGTAGCGCCCACAAAATCAACCATCACCTTGCTTACAAGCAACACAAAAGAACACCAGGTAATTCCACAGCTTACACTAAACAACATCAACATTCCACACACTCACAGGACCAAAATACTTGTGGTCACATACAACACATCATTATCTTTTGCAAACCACATTCAGGACATTAAAAACAAGTGTACGTCAAGACTTAACACGCTTAGGGTACTAACAGGCACAAACTTTGGACACCAGCAGGAAACAACATCACTCATATACAAACAATATATTCGCTCAGTTTTGGACTATGCTAGCCCATGCTGCGCACCCATTATCTCAAACACACACATAAACACCTTACAGACAATACAAAACAACGCACTTCGTATCATTACAGGATGCACTCAAACAACACCAATAGAACACCTGCACACAGGAACAAAAATACTGAAAGTTAGGGAACATTTAGACATGAGGAAACACAATTCATAGCAGCAGCGACAACTAACCCACAACACCCTTGCCACTACATGAACAATCATGCACCAACACCTCGCACCATTAAGGTAACACCAGAGAGACATTATACCCAAATACTCCATTCCATACCACGCCCCACAGACATCACACAGTACAGAAAACACATACACACACACACCTAACTCACAAAGCACTGACACGACTCGGTTCGAATGCGGTCCTAGGTGCGAAGCCGCCACCCATTAACAGGTCAGAGATCAGCCTGAGCAGATCGGATCGAGTTAACTTAGCACGATTCCGATGTGGACATCACCCCAACTTACTAACATATAAACACAGACTAGACAACTCCATAGACGACACCTGCCACCTGTGCAAGGACACACCACAAGCAATTGAACACATTTTGACAGACTGTACCGCTCTAGCACAACAACGAACACAACACAACATCACTAGTGCGCTGAACCTCTGGTCCACTCCGGAGAGGGCGATCTGTTACCTGCGTGCCGCCGGCTTGCTCGATCAGGGTGGGCTGATCGGCTAAACAACAACAACAACAACTGCAATTTCAAATATTTGCATTTGTGTGACTGAATTTATAGGAATTACTAGCAGTGAAATGGGGGTTAAGGTCAAGTCAAGT
The DNA here is from genome assembly GCA_023014485.1 of Bathynomus jamesi. Taxonomy (NCBI): domain Eukaryota; kingdom Metazoa; phylum Arthropoda; class Malacostraca; order Isopoda; family Cirolanidae; genus Bathynomus; species Bathynomus jamesi. Next base: position 87,433 of record JAJOZX010002145.1, read on the forward strand.
GAGTTATCTTTCTCAGTAAGCACGTCTCTATATGTGCGGTTACACTGTGGCCTTCTAGAGTTAAATTATTTTTTCTTATAATTTAAATATCGATGTATTAATTACCAATACGACCACGCTTTATTTTATTTATAAATTAGAATAAAGTCCAATCTTTATATTCTCTATTTGAATGAGAAAAATTTAAGTCATTTGAGTCACCTATGATTGCGTTTAATAGTAACATGATGTGAATGAAGTTCGCCGACTCAAACTTAAGTCTGTGTCACTAGTTATTTATTTTTAGCTTTGATAAAAACGAAACCCTCTTCTCAGTTTCTTCGTTCCATAAAGCCAGATAGAATAATTAGTTTCCCTGAATATGTTTAAAGGTTTTAATTAGTAAGTCTTTCTTTAATGATTCGCGAATGATATATATATACTTTTTTTATGCAGGAAAGAGGGGCCAAGATTGAATGCCGATAAAAAGCCCCCACCCCTATAGAAGAAGAAGTAGAAAGCGAAAATCAAGGTCTTTTTAATTATGGAAAGGTAGTGTAGTATGTAAGATGCACGTATGTGTAGTGAGGAATAGTGAGAGAAGTGTATTTGAGAACATGCTGGATTGCTCACAGGGTAGATGAAACACGGAAAAAAAGATCAGCTAAGGAGGACAGTGACAGGAGAAACGGGAGTTCCAGCACTCCCTGTCTCCTGCCTAACGTTCCCCCGGAGTACTTACCGGGTCGACTGTTGTCTACAATCTCCTCTCCCTAATACACACTCGTAGCATATAAGTGAAAAAGTTATAAACTTTCTGTATGCTCATAGTTTTAGAGTGATATAACAAATCACTACGAGTATACAGGGATTTAAAGAATAATGACAGAAAAGGTCTTTATACGTTTGCTTTAAATAATAAAATGATTATTTTTTTATATTTGCTTATGTTCTTCACAAACTTTATCCAATTAGACTTTAAATCTTTAAATATATAACTGTTAAAAAAACGTTTCTCTTTACGAATTTTACTACTAAAATACGTCATATTATATATCTGAACACTATTTTTTAACAGACACCGATATTTCAACAGAAATATTTATTCTTTGATAAAAACCTGAACAGAGCATTATTTACTTCTGGATAAAATAAACTTATCCCTTCCATACAGTAGGCTTGAGGGTTCTTAGTAGGAGGGGGGTGTTGTTTTTGGAATCATACGGGGCCCCTCTCAAAAGTTGTAGTAATCATATTTCATTAAGGAAATATGAAAAATCTGGTTATGAAATAAGTACAACCCCCTTGTACATACCCAAATTAGCATTTTTTTCATAACAATAAAAGCAACACCGCATCTTTTATCATAATATTTTATCAAAATGATTTGCTATAAAACTCAAACAAAATTTTTGCTGGTAAGTAGCATTTGATCAATATACAGAATGTGTTCTAGACCTTCAAATTAGGAAATAAGGCAAATAAAGCATGTATGAACATGAAATAACAGTGTATTACATTTGCACGCAATATATTTCTAGTGATCAAAGATAACATGACATCAATGGCATTGTTGAAGTCCTCGAAGGTTGCATCTGCGTTTGAGGAAACATTCGAAAGTTAAGTTTTAAGATTCACAGCATATGTGGTGGCTGGAAGCTTTTTGTGATTTCTCATAAGCCTGAAGATGTCATTGCTTTTGGATACAGAGAGGGATGTATCACGCGTATATCGGATTTCCTAATACATTCTTTGTTCCTTTGTTTTGCCATCTGCATCACTTTCCATGTACTTACCAACCTCTCTTGAAGAGGTGAAAGGTCCCTTCATATCCTTCAAAGCGACAAGGTCCTTGTTTCGCCGCCGCTTGTCTACAGCAAGGGTGGCAATCTCCTCCTCCTGTAGTCCCTGCACCTGTAGCTCTTGCTGCTTGGATTTCCATGCAATCATTATCCCTGGGATTCTGCCACCCTTCCTGACTAGAGAACCAAAGGCTCTAAAAGCCTAGCGTGTTGGAAAGATCCAACACCTTGTTTTATAGAACCGTCAGAGTAGGTTACGGTCACTTGCTCTTCAGAGTCCATTATCTCTTCCACCATTTCCTGCATAGCCAGAACTTCAAGACTTTTTCCCGCTTGCCTGATAATTTTCAATTTTGACATCTGGTAGAGTGTCCAAGTCTACAGTTTGTCCTTCATCATGGTGTTTCCACACTCTACCAAACATTTTGTTCCCAACTGTGATCACAGCAGCCTCAGCCTGAGTCTGAGATATGTGGTAGCAGCTCCTTAATTTATCTACTGTTTCATAATATTCAGGTCTAATTTTTCTGATGGTCTCTCTGATGTAGTGATATTGGGAAGGACACTCATCTTCACTTTTGGTTAATGTATCAGCGAGCCGGCGTTTCTTTACTTTGTCAACTGATGCTGATGATGATGGTTCTAGAATATCAGTGTTAATTGATTCCATACTGCTGTGTCCCTCCTCATATGACTGTTCTGTACTATTACTAGACTCATCATACTTTACCGGTTGCATCACCTCTTTCTCTTTTTCTGCTATTTCCTTCTTCTTTTCTACAGAGTGTAGATCTCTTTCTCTTCGCTCCATGAATTTCATCCATTTTCGATCAACAAAATCTTCACAGTACATTTTTCTCTCAGCTTTCTGGTCTTCAAGAAACCTCCACTCTATCTCTGTCATCTTTACCCCATATGATTGCTCAAGCTTTTTCCGTACCACAGCATCATAGCAGAACACATCAAATAGCGTACTTGCATGTTTCTTGAAGTCATTGACTTTTTTATTGTAACTGTCATTTTGTCTCTGCTTCCTTGTCTGTACCATTGTTGTGAACTCCTTATAAAGCTCAAGAATGTTTTTCTTCACATACTTTGTTGTCACTGTGCAGTATATAGATTGCAGAATATCCAGTGCTCTTGTAGAACCTCAGCTAGAAGTAGAGCTGCATTATCCTTAGAACGCTGAGCCTGGCTTGCTCGTTTTGGCCTGAAGAGGTAGAGCATATTTTGAATAATGTCATTCTGGGTTGGGAGTCTGCCATGTGGAAACTCTGCCTCTTCAACATAGTCAGTGGTTCCCAGTATCATTTTGCTTCTGGACCGTGTCACAAACTGTGGTCTATCCAGTGCTTGAGCCATGTTCATGACTAGTTAATTACCTGAAACAGAAAAGAGGATTTACCGCCACCAAAGTTTTATGTGCTGCACTAATGTGCTAAGAAGAAACAGTCTATTAAATAAATAAGAACAATACTAATGCCATAATGACAAAGCTAATAAGACATCAACTATCAATTTCTATGACATAAATCCATCTATGGAAAAACTATACACGCTCACAACATGGTATCATATGTGGTACATTTATTTCATAATTAAATATAAATTATTAATTAATTTAATTAAATATCTATACAAAATTGCCTCGGGATTGGCGACATAGCCTATTGGGAATGAAATAATTGAATTGCCATACGTACAAAGAACCTGTACGTATGAATCAGCCCCACATAGCAACAAGAAAACCCAATTTATTATTTAGTCTACCAAAAGGTAGTAGACACAACAAAATCTTGCTAGTTCGGCAAATAATACACCAGAACCAAGGAACGGCTCTCAGGGCTGTTTATGTTACAGCGAAGCTTTAAACTGGGAGGATGTCTTTGTCCCCCCTCTAGTTCTGAGTGAATTCCTTATAATTTAAAACCTAATGACTAAAAAAGGATAGGCCTATTCCTTCAGGGGTTTATATAGTGACTGCCTATATTAATTACCTTAAGTAAATTCGTCGCGAAACTCGATCGTGGCGGCCCTACACCGAAGATGATCGTAACGCCCTACATCGAAGCAAACAAAGACCCAACAAAATAAGGTGAGGCAAATTATTTTCATTCTAGTATACTGTACGTCGCGCAAATCCCGACGCTAGAATTACCGTAATCACTTAAATATAAAAGGTCCTTTAAACACCTACATATTCATAACTCTCTAACGAAAAAGCATAGGGCTTTTGTCGGTAACCCTCCACTGAAATCTGCTGGAAATTTTCAGCGGATGAGGGCACAGGCAATCAACCCATAGCCCTATATAGTTTTTTCAAATGGTGGCCTGTGTGTGGGGAACTAACCCCTCTACAATTTACACTGACACACGCGGTGGCTAGGCTTACCTCATTGGCCTAACCCTAATTTCAACCATAACCCCACTATAGTTTTTCATATAGTGGCCTAAAACTGGGAACCGATTCCTTTACCTTTACACTAATCTAAAACAAAGGCTTGTTCATTTAACAAGCATAACTTATTTTAGGTCCTAAAAATAATAGGCCCGCAACATTAAGCCTATTAAAAGGTCCTACTCTTCAAATTCAAAACTAAGCCTTGTTAATTTAACAGGCTTAACTCATTTAGGGTCCTATAAAATAATAGGCCCAAACAAGCCTACTTGGTAGGCCCAACAAATAGGCCTATTTAGTAGGCCCACCTAACTTTACCTTACATAATAGGCCTACCTCTTAAAGTAGGCCTTACTCTTTACACTCAAGGCCTATCCTAACTAAAAACACTAAATTTATAATTGAACCTGTGGTGTAGGTTATAAAATTTATTTCAGCAATTTAACTTACTCATAAGACTCATTAACATCACAAAATTCGACTCAGACCTGTAACATCACAAAATTCGACTCGAACTGTAACATCACAAAATTCGACTCGAACTGTAACATCACAAAATTCGACTCGAACTGTAACATCACAAAGACCTAAAGCAATTGCACGAATTCAAACCTACCCACCCACCTAACAACCTATTCGAAGTGACCCTATCCCAACCTATTACCTATTCGAAGTCCTATTTGACATATAGGCCCAACCTATTCCAAGTCCTATTTGACATAGGCCCAACCTATTCCAAGTCCTATTTGACATAGGCCCAACCTATTCCAAGTCCTATTTGACATATAGGCCCAACCCACCAAGTCCTATTTGACCAATATAGGCCCAACCTATTCCAAGTCCTATTTGACATATAGGCCCAACCTATTCCAAGTCCTATTTGACCAATATAGGCCCAACCTATTCCAATTCCTATTTGACCAATATAGGCCCAACCTATTCCAATTCCTATTCAACATATAGGCATAAAACAGACAAGGCTTGATATAAGGGTCTCAAATGCAACGTTTGAGGATCTTTACTCAGCCAAATTGATTAACCTAACCCAAAACCAAAAAATAAAACCCTATAACAAAATACACATTTACACACACACACACGTACGGTACAGTATATAAAAATATACATACGACTTCAAACATCCAATTCTTCTTTTAAAAGAAAAATCACAACAGATTTCATCACCAAACACACACACACACACACATACACACACACACGTACGGTACAGTATATAAATATATACATACGACTTCAAACATCCAATTCTTCTTTTAAAAGAAGAATCACAACAGATTTCATCAACAACACACACACACACACACACACACGTACGGTACAGTATATAAATATATACATACGACTCCAAACATCCATTTCTTCTTTTAAAGGAAGAATCACAACAGATTTCATTAACAGACACATACATTCCTTGCAAACAGATTGGATTCCTTCAAAACCCCAAAACCTTCCAGACCTACCTGTAGGATATACAACATTTACTCATTCATAACTACGGGTATTAATTTCATTGGAGTGGTGAATCCAAGTTTTGAAGACCAACTGGATTCGGAGGAATGACACACACACACACACACACACACACACACACACACTACTCTTCAATGTGTCTCAAACACAACAACCTGTCTAAACATAACCAAGGATCGGAGAGTAAAAGCTTTTATTGCTGCGCTCTGATTCTGTGCACATAATTTTGTGCCAAAAATTATATGGTTAGACAGTGACACGTACAAACAAACTACTCTACTCCAAAGGGCTGATGGCCTACCCTTGGCCATAGCCCAACAAATTCATCAAAGGGCTGATGGCCTACCTTGGCCATAGCCCAACAAATCATCAAAGGGCTGATGGCCTACCTTGGCCATAGCCCAACAAATTCATCAAAGGGCTGATGGCCTACCTTGGCCATAGCCCAACAAATTCATCAAAGGGCTGATGGCCTACCTTGGCCATAGCCCAACAAATTCATCAAAGGGCTGATGGCCTACCCTTGGCCATAGCCCAACAAATTCATCAAAGGGCCTTGGCCTACCTTGGCCATAGCCCAACAAATTCATCAAAGGGCTGATGGCCTACCCTTGGCCATAGCCCAACAAATTCATCAAAGGGCTGCCTACCTTGGCCATAGCCCAACAAATTCATCAAAGGGCTGATGGCCTACCTTGGCCATAGCCCAACAAATTCATCAAAGGGCTTGGCCTACCCTTGGCCATAGCCCAACAAATTCATCAAAGGGCTGATGGCCTACCTTGGCCATAGCCCAACAAATTCATCAAAGGGCCTTGGCCTACCTTGGCCATAGCCCAACAAATTCATCAAAGGGCTGATGGCCTACCTTGGCCATAGCCCAACAAATTCATCAAAGGGCTGATGGCCTACCCTTGGCCATAGCCCAACAAATTCATCAAAGGGCTGATGGCCTACCCTTGGCCATAGCCCAACAAATCATCAAAGGGCCTTGGCCTACCTTGGCCATAGCCCAACAAATTCATCAAAGGGCTGATGGCCTACCTTGGCCATAGCCCAACAAATTCATCAAAGGGCTGATGGCCTACCTTGGCCATAGCCCAACAAATTCATCAAAGGGCTGATGGCCTACCTTGGCCATAGCCCAACAAATTCATCAAAGGGCTGATGGCCTACCTTGGCCATAGCCCAACAAATTCATCAAACGGCTGATGGCCTACCTTGGCCATAGCCCAACAAATTCATCAAAGGGCTGATGGCCTACCCTTGGCCATAGCCCAACAAATTCATCAAAGGGCTGATGGCCTACCTTGGCCATAGCCCAACAAATCATCAAAGGGCTTGGCCTACCCTTGGCCATAGCCCAACAAATTCATCAAAGGGCTGATGGCCTACCTTGGCCATAGCCCAACAAATTCATCAAAGGGCTGATGGCCTACCTTGGCCATAGCCCAACAAATTCATCAAAGGGCTGATGGCCTACCTTGGCCATAGCCCAACAAATCATCAAAGGGCTTGGCCTACCTTGGCCATAGCCCAACAAATTCATCAAACGGCTGATGGCCTACCTTGGCCATAGCCCAACAAATTCATCAAAGGGCTGATGGCCTACCTTGGCCATAGCCCAACAAATTCATCAAAGGGTTGATGGCCTACCCTTGGCCATAGCCCAACAAATTCATCAAAGGGCTGATGGCCTACCCTTGGCCATAGCCCAACAAATCATCAAAGGGCTTGGCCTACCTTGGCCATAGCCCAACAAATTCATCAAACGGCTGATGGCCTACCCTTGGCCATAGCCCAACAAATCATCAAAGGGCCTTGGCCTACCTTGGCCATAGCCCAACAAATTCATCAAAGGGCTGATGGCCTACTTGGCCATAGCCCAAATTCATCAAGGGCTGATGGCCACTTGGCCATAGCCCAACATATTCATCAAGGGGCTGATGGTCTCACTTGGCCATAGCCCAACATATTCATCAAGGGCTTGGGCCTCCTTGGAGAGACCAAACACAAGGGTCTTGTGGCCTCCTTGGCCAGAGACCAAACAACATTGGTCTTGTGGCCTCCCTTGGCCAGAGACCAAACAACAAGGGTCTTGTGGCCTCCTTTGGCCAGAGACCAAACAAAAAGGGTCTTGTGGCCTCCCTTGGCCATAGGCCAAACAACACAAAAACAGTACAGGATTCAAAGCCCCAAGCCCTCCAGATCTACCTGTGGAGGAGTAAATTTACTCCACTAAAACTACGGGTATTGACTAGTCTGAAGTGGTAGGAGGTTTGAATACAGTACAAACTCTTTCTAATTCTCCTAAATTAAATGAACAAATAACAAAAGACAACAATGGGAACATTGAACCAAACAATTACACGAAAACACTTGGAATGCTTTGGTTTTTAAAACAGAATTCCGAACACGATGACACTCTTTGCACAAAGAGTTATAACTTAAATCCAAATGCCGATACAAAAAGACAAGTGCTTTCAGAATCATCCAAAATTTTCGACCCCATTGGATTATATTTACCAGCAACCATAAGATCCAAAACCCTTTTGCAAGACTTATGGAAAAAGAAAATTGATTGGGATGAACCACTTTCAGTGGAAGACCAACTTCATTGGAAAAAATTAGCCACAGACTTGAACAAAGTTCAAGACATCTACGTACCAAGATGTGCTGGCTACAGATTGAAATCTCAAACACTACACATTTTTACAGATGCCAGCACACAAGCTTATGGGTGTTGTGCCTATTTAACAAGTGAAAATGAAAGTAACTTGGTTTATTCAAAGGCAAAAGTGGCACCCTTAAACCAAAAGAAAACTGTACCACAACTTGAATTATTAGCTGTCTCATTGGGAGTTAAAACAGCAGACTTTCTTTCACAAGTGTATAAAGAAGTTGACATAACAAACATTTACTTAAGGACAGACAGTCAAATTTGTCTAACATGGGTGACCAACACAGATACAACTTCTTGCAAAAATATATTTGTGAAAAACAGACTAACAGAAATCAAAACTGCAAACACAAACCTTGGTATCAAATTTAGGTACATAAAAACAAAAGAGAATCCTGCAGACTTTTTGACAAGAGGGCTCTCTTACAAGCTGTTGAAAACAAATAAAATCTGGTATGAAGGGCCCGAATGGCTAACATGTGAGGATCTTTGGCCAGCCAAAGTAGTTAACCTCACACTCAACTCTACAACAACTGAAAAGATCACTGAGGACAAACCTATATTTGACTACCTTTATTCAGACCTAAACAAACTCTTGAGAATTACAGTCTATTGCTGCAAGTTTGTCAATAGCTACCTTCTCAAACACTGTCCTCAGAAAGCCTTTTCTAACTTAACAGAAACTGCAACAAAATACTGGCTCAAACAGATACAAGCTTCAGAATTTGACAAGGAGTTGAAGTATCTTAGGTCCAGTAGCACATTAAACAAAGGTATTCCTTCACTTGTCATGGATCTAAATCTGTACCTGGATACAGAGGGTCTGATAAGGTGTAAAGGAAGGCTTAACAAGTCAACTTTGACTTACAACTCTAAGCACCCAATTCTTCTTCCAAGGAGAAATCACTTCACAAAACTCATCATCAGGGATACCCACAACAAAATACACCACATGGGAGTCCCACAAACCCTGACAGAGCTGAGAAAAACTTACTGGCTACCAAAGGGTAGAACTGAAACAAAGAAAATTTTAAACACATGCATTCCTTGTAAACGTATCCATTCACGACCCTTTAAGACCCCAAGCCCTCCAGACCTACCTGTGGAACGAGTAACATTTACTCGGCCATTTGAAACCACGGGTATTGACTACACTGGAGCGGTAAATGTGAGTTTTGGAGACAAAATGGATTCAAAGGAATACAAAGTGTACATTGTACTCTTCACCTGTGCTGCCACACGTGCCATATGTCTAGACATAGTAGAAGATCTGACAGCAGAAGCTTTTATTGCTGCTTTCAGACGATTTTGTGCACACAATTCTGTACCCAAAACTATATGGTCAGACAATGCCACATACTTCAAATCTGGTGAAAGAATTATTCATCAGATGTGTGACAGTGAAACAGTACAAACTCATTTAACCAAACACAACATAACCTGGAAGTACATTCCTGTTAATACACCATGGTATGGTTCAATTTGGGAAAGAAACATACAAACTGTAAAGAACTGCCTTAAAAAGACTATTGGGACAAAACATCTACAACTTTTTGAACTCATGACTATTCTGTCAGAAATTGAAAATGTTGTCAACAACAGACCATTAACTTATGTGGGAGATGGTATTAATGAGCCAGAACCTCTCACACCAAACCACCTAATTAAGGGAGAAACAGTAAACATGTTACCAGAATCTGAACATAACAGTACAGAGGATCCAGATTGGGAAATAGGACACAAAGAACTCAACACAAAATACAACATTTGACACAAATCAAGACTCAATTTATAACAAAATGGAGAGAAGAATACTTAACAAGTCTTAGAGAAAGACATAAACAATTAACAAAACAAAGTTGGAATGATTCAGTCAAAATTGGGGACATTGTGTTGATACATGACAAGACACCAAGACAACATTGGTCAATGGGAAAAGTCTTGGAACTCAAAACTGGTGAAGACGAAGTTACCAGGGTTGTAAAACTGAAAACAGCAACTGGTGAAACCACCAGAGATATCACATTACTATATCCTTTGGAGTGTGGGGCTAAATTAGAACCATTACCCCAAAGGATGGATCAGGATACTATTGGGGAGGAATCTCTCAATGTGCCTGATGTAACTCAGACTAAACCAGACAGGCCTCAAAGAAAGACTGCTTTGAAAGCCAGAAACTTTTACAAGAAAAAATTAAGACTGGTGACTTATAAAACTTACACAAACTGAGCAAAGTTAAAATGCTTAATAACTTTACTTTAATCCCATAAATTTCCTATACCTAAAGGGAGTCAAACTGATTGACATAACTTTAACTAAACTTGAGAAGTTGGCCTCTTGAACTTTCATATTTAATAGGTCTTGAGTAACCTCTCTCTTCCTAAATTTCTACTTCATTCTTTTGATCCATTTTACATGTTTTACACAGTTTGTCAAAAAATTTTGATCTATAACATACAAATTTTTCTCCGGCCCCCCCCAGTATATGGAAAAACTATACGCACGCTCACAACATGGTATCATATGTGGTACATTTATTTCATAATTAAATATAAATTATTAATTAATTGAATTAAATATCTATACAAAATTGCCTCGGGATTGGCGACATAGCCTATTGGGAATGAAATAATTGAATTGCCATACGTACAAAGAACCTGTATGTATGAATCAGCCCCACATAGCAACAAGAAAACCCAATTTATTTTTAGTCTACCAAAAGGTAGTAGACACAACAAAATCTTGCTAGTTCGGCAAATAATACACCAGAACCAAGGAACGGCTCTCAGGGCTGTTTATGTTACAGCGAAGCTTTAAACTGGGAGGATGTCTTTGTCCCCCTCTAGTTCTGAGTGAATTCCTTATAATTAAAACCTAATGACTAAAAAGGATAGGCCTATTCCTTCAGGGGTTTATATAGTGACTGCCTATATTAATTACCTTAAGTAAATTCGCCGCGAACTCCATCGTGGCGGCCCTACACCGAAAATGATCGTAACGCCCTACATCGAAGCAAACAAAGACCCAACAAAATAAGGTGAGGCAAATTATTTTCATTCTAGTATACTGTACGTCGCGCAAATCCCGACGCTAGAATTACCGTAATCACTTAAATATAAAAGGTCCTTTAAACACCTACATATTCATAACTCTCTAACGAAAAAGCATAGGGCTTTTGTCGGTAACCCTCCACTGAAATCTGCTGGAAATTTTCAGCGGATGAGGGCACAGGCAATCAACCCATAGCCCTATATAGTTTTTTCAAACCATCTAAATCTCTACTTACTGCATCATTACACTGTCAGATATTTCCTAATTCTAAACCTTCTTTACATACTAAAGAGAAAAACGTTATATCTGTATAAAACATAACCACCTCGAACACAAACCAAGTCTCCGAGAAATATCAGTGGTTCCTTATTGTAATAGGCCCATATCTGGGCTCCATTTGCCTCATAAGTTCATAGTATCTTCGAAGTATAATATATTTTATGTACAGTGCTTACAAGAAGTCTCACGCCTCTGTCTCGTCCCAAGCTCGTCTGTTAGGTATAAAATGGGCAGTCCTTATGGCAGCGGAGGTGTGTTCGGATTGGTGCACATAACTGCTCTAACCCAATCAATGAGGTCCATTATTACGTAATTTCTGCTACATTTTAGTGTTTAAAATACAAATGATTAAGAAGCAGAATGACCAAGTTTCGGGATGTTGGGATGGTTATGGAGCAATCCTAGTCATCATAATATTAGCTGGGCATTACATTATACCGTCTCAATATATACTGTAGACTATAGAGAACGACTAATTCGGCAAATATCCCAAATCATGGCATGATACCTAAGTTATTTTGACGCAGGTCTAAATTATTTGCTCAAATGCAATGACTGATATTAAGTAATTGTTGGGAATTGTTGTCAATATTGTTGTTTGTGATACATATCCTACGTGAAGAATCTAATGACCAAATTCCTCAGTGAACCTCTCACGCGCTCGCATTTCGAGGAAGTCACGGTCGTCTCACTAACAGATAGTTTATCCATTGTTTTAAGTGGTAACCTATTCCATTTTATGAAAGTCATTAGTCTAAAGCAAGACTGGTGGGCCGTGAATCAGAGAAATTTGCATTTGATTTGTTCATCGTAACTATTACGTAATATAGTATACTGTATATAGTATTATATAAGAGTTTATTGGTAGCATATCATATGACAATTCCCATAAACATGTGATGGCCTCGATGTTGCCAGTTTTATTTTTTTCCTGAAACTATTACCTTCTCATAGTTTGTTTCAACAATGCATATATTATCATCTCCACGAGCGTAGACATTGCAAGAAAAGATTCTAACTAAGGATAAGTAAAGTTCTTTCATGGTCACAATATATACTTTTATAGATGTCAAACATAAAAAATATAATAAAATTCTATATTAACATAAATATATTCGATACACATTTACGTCATGGCTTTAACATCATTATTTCGTATAGCTTCCTCCGGCATCAATAATTTCTTGCAATCGTTGCGGCATAGAAGAGGCCAGATTGTAGGGAATGTTTGGTGTTCGGCGTAAGCTCTCCCAACTATTCCTCGTGTGAGCTAAAGTGCTTCAAATGTTCTTTCATTGCGTTGCTCCCATTCGTTAGTCATTATTGCCCAAAGGTTTTCAATCGGATTCATATCAGGAGAACGTGGTTGGTGACAGAATTAGATTAATAATCTCTGGGTGATCTTCGTACCACGCTCTCACAACGTTACTCCTATGAATGGGACTGTTATCTTCCATTAAGTAAAATGGTTCCGGCGCTGGAACCAGATACGCACGAACATGGGTAGCAGCACCTCTTCCAGTATCTGGCAATATTGTTGTCCAGTAAAGCGTCCATCTACTTGAGTCAATTCTCCGACACCATAGCCAGACATCCAGCCCACCCAACCTCGTTTCCTTCGACATAGCAACGCTTACCTCCATCCTCATTCCACTTCCTTCATTAAACCTATTATCGCTTTTACTGTCCCTTCCTTCCATCCCTCAATGCCAGCGTTCTTAAACCTAGCACATAAATTATATAATATGGAATCTAACACCTTAGATCTCTACGCATTCATGTTACTTGAAGACGCCTTTGTCTTAGGGGAATTTAAGTGTTGAGAGTGGGCTTGAGGGGTAGTCTATAGATTATTACAGATGACCTTGAACGCTCCAACTATTTAAAAATGATTATTTATTACGCACATCATATGGCATAATACACACATGAATTTAAGTATCTCTTACACTAGAGGAATGGAATTGAATTCTACCAGAGTTAAAAAGTCGCAAAATATGATAGATTAGTTTGTATTAAGAGGTTACTAAGAGAAAAGGATTTGGGATAGAGCGGAAGGCAGAGAGTATATTTTCCCCGAGTTTCGGTTATTATTAACGTTATATGGATACATTGCCGATGTCCCTGCTGAAGACCTCTGATGGGATGCAGAGAGAGAGAGAGAGAGAGAGAGATCTTTTAAATCACACCTTTTAAATGGTTTCTGGGTAAGGGCTTCACGTATGTTATTTTAGTCCAGGGTAGTTTATGTGGAGGTGTTAACGTAACTTGCACTTGGGACTGTTAATTGTAAGACAACTACCATAGCTGGGACTGACACACATTATCCCCTGCATTACTCTATATATATCTATATACAGTATGTCTCTATATATAAATAGATAGAGTGATCAACACAAAGATAATGTGGACGTCATTGATGGGGTTAGAGCAATTATGTGCACCAATCAGAACACACCTCCGCTGCCATAAGGCCCGCCCATTTTATACCTAACAGACTAGCTTGGGACAAGACAGAGGCGCGAGACTTCTTGTAAGCACTGTACAATGCAAGAGATAAATATGTATTTGACAATCAATTTCATGTACATTCATAGGATTAGGACTTGTTTTAAAGTTAAATAAACATATATATTCAAGTACATGAAAACCTGTCAAATATAGCGAAAAACCCTTTCAATTATACAAAAATTGTTATTTTCCTCAACAGAACAACTAACTTCATGTTTCACGGTGGTCGGCAGACCAAACATATCTCAAACTTTTTCAATTAACACCCCTCCCTATTCTTAGCGCTCTGTCCATTACAGAGGAGCAAGTTAATATGCATATGGTACAACTAAGTACAGAATTTTCGTTTTTATTTTTTAGTTTACATATTGTGTGTATACAATATATATATATATATATATATATATATATATATATAATATATAACAGGGTGTACATAAAGTCAGGATCTATTTTGTGAAATAATTATTTTTTTCTATTTTTCTTTTCAGAAGCCCTTAGAATGAAAACAGAAGAGCGTGTGGCAATAGTAATTTGGCGAATCGAGGGAAAGAAATACAATGACATCAGAGAGAAGTTTAGAAGGAGATTTCATAAGCCGGGGCCAATAGACAAGACAATACGAAAATTGGTGAACAAATTTAAACGAACGGGATCTGTAAATGATGAAGCAAGATCAGGACGACCGTGTATGTCAGATCTTACCGTGAATGCAGTACGCGGAATTATCACTGAGGAGCCACGTACGTCCGTTCGTGCTGCATCACACAGACTCGGCCTCCCGACGTCATCTGTGCGCAAAATTCTGAAAGTTAATTTGCAGAAGAAAAGCTATCATTTGCAGGTTTTACATGATTTACATGAGGAGGATTTCCCTCGACGAAGTGCTGTGTGTGCTGATCTCGTAGAACAAATCTGGAGTGATAATTTAATGGACAACATTCTCTTTAGTGATGAAGCCACTTTCCATACGTGTGGAAAAGTAAATCGCCATAACTGTCGAATTTGGGCAGATGAAAGACCGAATGATTTCGTCCAAAATTGGGAAAGAGACTCACCTAAAGTTAATGTCTGGATGGGTTTAACAAAATCTAAGGTTTATGGTCCTTTTTTTCTTTGCTGAAGCTACAGTTACGGGGCTTATTTATCTGGACATGTTGCAGCAATTTCTTGAACCTCAGCTGACTGGGGATAGGATTGTTAGTACCGTCGTCTATCAACATGATGGTGCTCCTTGTCACTATGCCAAAATTGTTCAGGATTATCTAAATGGACGTTTTCCAAATCGCTGGATCGGACGCAGAAGCAACAGACCTTGGCCAGCGAGATCACCAGATTTAACCCCTTTAGATTTCTTTGCATGGGGCTTTATCAAATCGCACGTCTATCAGACGAAGATTACGAGTCTTGAAAACTTACGTACACGTATACGAACTGCTGCAGATAACATAACCCCGCAAATGCTCCAGAATGTGTTTAGAAATGCTGCGGAACGATTTGAGCTGTGAAGGGATACTGATGGGCGTCACGTCGAATCCTACTCTTAATTATTTAATAAATGTTACCACTTTATCATTTTATGATTGAATTCCATATAATTTCCAAGTGCTTCACAAAAATAGATCCTGACTTTATGTACACCCTGTATAACGGGTGTGCCATAAAAACGGGTACATTTTAAAAAGATTATAAAATCAACATTTGTCATTTAATAAAACTTCTACACAATAAAACATATGTATTTATGTATACGCAAACAAGTTTTCAGACTAAAATATTAAATAATTCAAATTCTATCAACAGTTAACGAAAGAGTATGATTTTTCTACTTAACATGCAAAACTTATTAAACCTTTTTAATATTTTTTTAGAAAAATAATTTTTAACGAAAAATTTACCTGGAATATGGGAGAACGTAGCAGAGCGAGTCTACAGGACTAGAATAAAAGATGTCGCTCATTTACGCGAAATCGTCATTTAAAAATGGGAAGAGCTTCCACAGGAACAAGTACATAAAACGAGTCATAGATGAATTCCGGCCAAGAATAAAAAAAGTTATTGAAATGGAAGGAAAGCATTTCGAACAATTTTCTTAATAATTTCAGGTAAATTTTACGTTAAAAATTATTTTTATAAAAAAATATTAAAAAGGTTTAATAAGTTTTGCGTATTAAGTAGAAAAATCATACTCTTTCGTTAAATGTTGATAGAATTTGAATTATTTGATATTTTAGTCTGAAAACTTGTTCGCATATAGATAAATACATTTGTTTTATTGTGCAGAGGTTTTATTAAAATTAAATGACAGATGTGATTTTATAGCCTTTTTAATATGTATCCTTTTTTATAGCACACCCGTTATAAATATATATATATATATATATATATATATATATATATATATGATGAATAAAACCACGAAAGAAAAGAAACACAAAGGGGTGGTTTTATTCATCATAAATACTTTTCACGTGTCACTTTCGTGAAATAATTTTTCATATATATATATATATATATATATTACACACAGGGGTTACACAAAATAATATGAACACCCGCCGATTTCACCGGTTATCTTTACGGACTGCTCAGACACAAAGTAAACGGTCAAATGACTGGCAAACCTATTTAAATGCGTAACAGAGAGTGTATACGTCATGTTATAACCCTCACGTTGTTTTTACAGATCTGAGTGAATTATGAATTAGCAGTTATGAAAGACCTGTCAGACTTCCAAAGAGGGCAAATTGTCGGAGCGCGGATGGCTGATGCATCGGTGACGAAAACCGCTCAGATGTTCAATGTATCCAGAGGAACTGTCTCTATGGTCATGTCTGCATACCAAAACCATGGAAAGACAAGCACCGACAAATGCAATAGTGGACACAAGAAGAAGCTGTGTAATCGAGACCGCCGGGTGCTAAAGCGCATTGTGACAAAGAACCATAAGACCACAGCTCCAAAAGTGACTGCAGAGCTTAACCAGCATCTTGCAAGCCCGGTATCGACCAGAACTGTACGTCGCGAGCTCCATGGAGCTGGATACCATGGGAGGGCTGCAATTGCCAAACCCTTCCTTTCGCACATCAACATTGAGCGGCGCAGAAAATGGTGTAATGACCATAAGAATTGGTCAATGGACCGGTGGAAGAATGTAGTCTACTCCGACGAATCCTCCTTTACGCTATTTCCATGTTCCGGTCGAGTTTACGTCTGGAGACAGCCTAAAGATGCTTATGACCCCGACTGCCTGACCCCAACCGTTAAGCATGGAGGCGGATCTCTGATGGTTTGGGCAGCAATATCGTGGAATACTCTTGGCCCAGCTGTAGTACTGCATGGTAGGGTTAACGCCCAGGTCTATCTGTCAATATTGGCTGACCAGGTCCATCCCATGGTCCAAACGCTGTTTCCCAATGGCGGCGCCGTCTTCCAGGATGATAATGCACCAATCCACACCGCTGGGGTCGTTAAAAACTGGTTTGAAGAGCATGTTAGTGAAGTAGAACGCTTGGATTGGCCTCCACAATCCCCGGATCTTAACATTATCGAGCATCTGTGGTGTCAGTTGGAGCAGCAGGTCAGAAGCCGATTCCCACCGCCGGCGTCTTTGGAGGAACTGGAGCAGGGTTTGCTCGAAGAATGGCTCAGGATTCCTTTAGCCACTGTCCAAAAGCTGTACGAATCAATTCCCCGACGCATTGCAGCTGTTATTGCCGCTAAAGGAGGACCAACTCCATATTAAGAATAAAAACCGCCATTTATCAAGGTGTTCATATTATTTTTTCCAACCCCTGTATATGTATATATATATATATATATATATATATACATAACGTAAAGAACGACGCTTGTATAGGAGATATTCCGCGCAAGACGAGAGAGAGAGAAAGAAACAAATGAAAAAATGAGGTAACCACCCGGGAATCGAACCCGGGATCTTCCGATTGCCGGTCAGATGCGATACCATTACACCATGGGCCTCACTCTTCCAAATGCCGTAATTCTTCTACATACTCGCAGAAACCAATGCCCCAAGGGGGCACCTCCCGCATGCCGTAACATTATATACATTCAACTGCAAAGAACACGCAGTATAAATAATTTCATGAAATATATAGAAAAAATATACAATCAAAATAGTTCAGAAGAATTCTATACACACTTTAAACGATATATATATATATATATACACACATACATATATTGTTCTTAAATAATAAAATTAGTACAGGAGAAACCTATATACACATTTATATTAAATAATAAAATTTTAACAAATATATAGAAAATAAATATACATTCATAATAATATATAAACATTAAAATAGTACAGGAGAAATCTATATACACATTTATATTAAATAATAAAATTTTAACAAATATATAGAAAATAAATATACTGCTAAACAATATACATCAAAATACATACACCTTATGTTCTACTGCGCTTAACGAAAATACTAATCTCGCACGCGATCGAGTCTACAGTTACATCACTGTTGCTTTGCACTATGCAATAAGTACGATTTAACATTATTTCCCCACTCAACTTATAAGGATGCCTATACTCGATGTAAAAGGCCTTCAATTCGTTCAAGACTATTTTTGCGCCCACTTTACATTCGGTTGGTAAGTTATCCCTCTCTTTAAACACGGACAGAATAAAGAAAATAATTTTTCAGCGTGAACGGTGTAGCAGAGCTCAGCCCTGTACCGCTCAAGCCTTTTGTACCAAAGTTCATGATATTTCAAAGAGTCTAAACCTTTTAAATAAGCATCCAGTTCTAGACCATTCTCGCCGTGTTCATCCCTACATTCGATAAACCGTCGAGTAGAGCGGTGTATGTGTATTCAAGAACCGTATCAAAATAAAGCATATCCGTAACACGTGCGTCTAATATAGGCTTTAGCTTGCGGAAACTGACGATTTCAAGCATTCTGTCGAGAATGAAACGGTTTCGCGTAGGAACAAGGCCGTTATTGTCAGCTGCATTCTTCCACATCAACCGTATATCAATGCATGGCTGATCGCTATTCATACACAACGTACAAACAATGGCATATGAGATGTATCGCTAATCTGTTCTCTTCTTGTATCTACACTTGCAGGTATTTTATAACGATCCTCGCTCCACTTCTCAACTATCACGAAGACTCTATTCATCTCCCGAACACTTAAATAAACAACATTACGTTTACCAGAGTTTGTTTGTCTACAAGTCGTTTCAAGTACATAGTTAACAGCACCGGTTTTACGCCTGAACACACGCAATGACTTCGTCACGAGCACATCGTATTCTATTGGGAGGAGTGCACGTCCGGTCGGTTCAAGCTCTGAGATGACTATGAGCAGCCGGTGCGCGGTTTAGCTCGGAGACAGGTGTGGGAAACGAGTCACACGGGTGAGTCGTACCAAGCGTTAATGTTTCGTGTACGGGTTTGTTCCAGCATGAAAGAGTCAGGTGAATACTTGTGCCCCATTATAATAAATAGGCAACCTTTTAGAAAACTTTTCCATCTGCGACAAAGTAATATCGGCTTTAATATTTTATCACTCCCACTCCCCAGAATGCGCACCAGACATTTTCGTTCAGGGGGATTTTCTCGAAATAAACATTTTATTCACACTCCGGCGCACTATTTGAGAGAAACATGTGCCCATATTTATCCTTTTTGCCTAGCAAGCGATACTCGCCTCTAAATTCTATTAAAAACTCATCCAGGCCTTTAGCCACAACCTCACTGGAAACCTCGTCATGATATATATTAATGTAGTGGTAAAAATACTTCAGATTGTCCATTATGGCAAGATTTCCAGGCTCAGCCGCAGGGTACGAGTACTCGGTATGATGCAGCATGACATAATACCGCTTGTCACACTCCTCATCAAAAAGACTCACTAATGATACTCGTTGCTTCTCTTCTGCACGTGTTCTTTCTTCTACTTCACGGTATATGTAAGCATTTATGCAGTTTAGTCCTACAATATAGTCCATTACATCGTTTGTGCCACGAAATCCTGCATTGCTCTCACCAGAATAGCCGTAGAGAATTTGAATCGCTTGTTCCTCAAGCTTCGCACGGTTCAATGTAGCCTTAAGAGTCTCAAAGGAGGGAGGGCAAGAGAGTTTTTCAGTATCCACCACACCTTCAGATTTTACCGAATACCACTTCATAAACGTCGAGCACGCAATATCAAAGGTTGCCATCATTATTTTTCGTCTACGAAAGATTTCTTCAAATACACGTCTGAGACCTATGGCTTGCAGCAGTCAACTGAACACGCAGGGGTAGAGATTGCCCAGGCAGTAGCATGAGTCACGTGACGTTTGATCGGTCATACAGGGGGCGGAGCTTAGGACTTTACTTGTACATACGCACACAAACACACACACAAAGGCGAAAATGAAATGCTATTGAAACACGATTTATTTTATAAACATATCGAATTATTCAAGGTGTATATACTGTACAGGGTGTTTCATAACATGTGGGATGCACTTTCAGGGTGGATTCAGAACCTGAAAACAATGAAAAAAGTTTATATAAACATATGTCCGAAATAGCTTTGTTTCCAAGTTACAGCCCGTTTTGTGTTCCAGCAATTCTTTCCGTAAACTGTTTACAAACACTGCTTGCCGACAATGTTTGAGTGTGTACGAGATTTATTTCATGTAGGCCTTGCGGAATGTAATGTTTCGTACACTCTATGACATGTTTCAATATCGTTGAGTGAAGAGCCATCAGTCAGTCAGAGGTGCATCGCGGTGTTTCACTGTTCGTACTCGTAACTTCTTCCCGTGAATAAGTGCAGTCCAGTGCAAAAAAACCTTAAAATTTTTTGTGCTATTCAGTGATAGTGTGCATTTGAAGTGAGAATGGAGGCTTATTTAAACAGAGAAATGGCAGACATGCATCTCATGTATGGACTTGCCGAGTGTAATTGCGGCCGCAGCAAGACGTCTGTATGCGGAAAGGTTTCCGAATCGCCGTCTGTCAGATAAGAAGACCTTTCAGAGAATAGACGAGCGTCTTGGTGATACAGGATCACTCAACAAGCGAGTTTCAGATGGTGGTAGACCAATCAGCGTCAGAACTGTTGAGTTGGAGGAGCGGTCCTGAATCGCGTGCAGGAACATCCTGGTGTCAGCACCCGAAGTATAGCAGCAGCAGAGGGTGTAAGATACACACTTGTGTGGAGAATTTTACGGGAACAAGAGCTTTACCCATATCACATTCAGAGAGTACAAGGCCTTACTGAAGCTGATTTCCCACCACGAGAGGCTTTTTGTACTTGGTTTCTTCAACAGTGTGCTCGCGAGCCTCTTTTACTATCGTCCGTGTTGTTTTCTGATGAGGCTGCCTTCACAACAAATGGCGTGATCAATTTTTACAACACTCTTCACTGGGCCGAGGAGAATCCGCATGCAATCATCCAGTCAAAGCACCAACAACAATTTAATATCACTGTATGGGCATGACTTATTGCCGACAACTTAATCGGTCCTTTTGTTTTGCCTGGAAGATTAACAGGAGAATCCTATTCCAATTTTTTAAGGAATGATTTAAGCGATTTACTAGATGAAGTTCCTCTTGGTGTCCGACGTCGTATGTGGTTTATGCAAGACGGCGCTCCGCCTCATTTTAGTGGAGTAGCAAGAGACTATTTGGATGACCACTTCCCTAATAAATGGATAGGCCGTGGAGGACCCATAGCGTGGCCTGCTCACTCCCCGGACCTGAATGCACTCGATGTTTACCTGTGGGGTTATGTGAAATCCATCGTTTACGTGACACCCATTGACAACGTTGAAATATTTCTCCAACGTGTAGAACAAGGATGCCAAAAAATCCGAGCAATAACTGGAATGTTTGAATGCGTCAGGCAGTCTATGACTAGGCGTGTTCAGGCGTGTATTCAAGCGCAAGGCGGTCACTTTAAGCACTTCCTTTAAAGGTAAGGCGGATACTTGCTGGAACGCATAACGGGGTGTAACTCGGAAACCAAGCGATTTCGGGCATATGTTTATATAAACTTTTTTCATTGTTTTCAGGTCCTGAATCCATCCTGAAAGTGGCTCACACATGTTATGAAACACCCTGCATATTCAAATACGTGTAATAAATAAAATAAACATATCGTTAACAAATAAATAGACACACACGTATATATATACTGTGTATATATATATATATATATATATATATATATATATATATATATATATATATATAACAATCAAAGGTTATGGTAGCCAAAGGGTACGGTATCATAGCTAACATTGTAGAACTGAAAGCATAGTAAATTACTGAATACGTATAAGAACCACCCAATCAACCAAAATTTGGGGGTCTCACCCCCGAATTGTTTTCCTATTAATATAAAACATATACCAAAGATGTTTTATTAAAATCAATTAACATTTAGGGGGGCCTCATAAGCAACCATCCCTACTAGGCCAAATTTACTATGCTTTCAGTCCTAAAATGTTTAGTTCAATTCAGTTTCTACTTAATCAGTAGTCAATGTCTATTTTATTTATGCTGTTCTTTAACTGCTGTTATTTGCCCTTATAATGAAGAAAATGGAACGCTAATAAAAAATTCGTGTATTTATGTTTCAATAATTAACTAAATTTGAGTCCTTCTGCGGGACCAATAAGAATATTTATAATTACTTGAGATTTTGCACATTTTGTTTTTTTGTCAAATGGAATATATTGAGGGGGTGAGACGGTGAAATTTGCAATTTCGAAAAATAAGGGCCACCCTAATATATATGTTGGCGCTTCTGGTGTTGCTTTGGTTGTGCAGGGACCAACTAGTGTCTTTAGCGGTGAAGTCTCCTCCTAAGATGACATTAGCGAGAGAGGCCAGATTGTGTTATGTAGACTACAATTCGCTGGCACCTGAGGTGAACTATCTGGTGGACTGTAAATGTTGATGGGTGTGGTGTTGTGTTTTGTGTTTTTTAATGTTGACTGCCTGTATTTCTATCGTGCTATGTGCTTGGATTGTGTCTGTAATGTTTTGGGTGGCATCAGTGTAGCTAATGCTTTCACGTATGTAAGTGATGAGTCCACCCCCGTGACCCCCAGTATGATCTTGACGGATCGCCGTGAAGTCAGGGATGGTGGGTGTTTTGTGTGTGCGTGTTAGTTTTGTTTCTTGTATAAGTGCTATGTGAATGTTTTGTTTGTATACGAATTCCCTAAGCTGCATGATTTTGTTTGTGAGGCCATCTGCGTTGTACTGTAATATGTTAATATGCTTCTGTGTGTGTCTCATGGTCCAATTGTGTCTATGTCTTTGTGTATGGTGACATGTGTAAGTTGTAGTGGGGCCTGGATTAGTCTTAATGTCGCCGGAGAGTAAAAGTAGTCCGGGGAGAACGCAATTGCTTCCCGTAAACGAAAACACTAGCACGCTGGTATATGTCCGTCCCCGGGAGCCGATCGGCGCTCTGACAGGCCGTCAACTGCCAGTCTGGCCAACCGTAGACAGCCCGCTGCACGGAGATTTGAGGAAGTTTGGCCACCAGCGCGTTGATGTTTCGGTTTGACGTCGCCTCTTCTTCGCGTTCACGTGTCCCGCGCTGAAGGATACAGCCACTGTTAGAAGCTTCCTCGTCAGCTGCTAACTGTCGACATACGTTGAGGTTTTTAGCTCCTTCCTATCAGTTTCTTATTATCTTTGGTCAAAATGTTCTGTTTAATACTCTTATTTCTTTTTGTACCTTATTTTCTTTATTAATTTGTCTAACAATTTGGGATTGGAATTATAGAATGAAATTATTTCCGGTCCTGTCCTTCAAATGTTTTGATAAAAAGTTGTTTTAGGATTTTCTTTCAATCAAGAATAAAGATGTTGATGTGTATACTGTATATCATCAGTAGCTCATACCCTACGTACGTACATAATTTGTGTTAGTCTGACCAAAGTTCGCAGTTGAAGCGGTCTATGTACATCCTTCGAAAGGCCTGGAAACATACTCTAAGCCACGCACATCATTCACGCATTAACGCTCACATTCATCAGCTATATTGTAAGGAATATCTTCATTAAAACTGTTGTAGTAGTGGTCAAAATCTTCACGCTTACTATCACTCATGTTTGCGTAGTTAAAGTAATATTTCGGGGGATGTAGTCCTACGTAATTTAAAGTGTCGCTAGTGAGAAAAGTGTAAGGGAAACACCCTTTTGAGACTTCGGCAGCTACGCCATTACCTTGGGTAGCTTGGTTAATTTACAAGGTGTACATTACCTCTTATTTTCATCTGTATAAGTTTGTTTCCTCTTTACAAGGGATTGCCTGTAAATATCTCCGATGACTCGTGTTCAAGTCATCGGCTTATAAAGGAACTGTGTGTCAAATTTTGCTCCGTTATGGGCAAGAATATCCACAGTCAATTTTTTGAACTTGTCCGCTAACTTGACAATGTAGGACACAATGAGCTTCAGAGGGTTGTCGTGTGTGATCGTTTTAAAAACGTTTGTCCGTTTACCACATTTGTGACATTCATCACACTCAGCCTCCATGCACTCATCGCAGATAGTCTGACTTACAAGTAGATGTGGGATAACCTCTTTGGTATATATGTTTCTATATCGTAGTACACAGTTATACAAGGTCTATTTTTAAGTTTAACATCTTTCATATAACATACATTGCTTTATACCATCTGCCTTATATTTCTCATGTCATGTAGGGAAGTGAATTTCATCACATTTATGCTTGAATTTACCCTAATTATCCATCATATGAAACATACCACATTCACAGATTCTCATTTTCCTGAACGTGCCAATTAACTTATGGAGCTCGAAACAGTTATTATTGAAAAATGTGCGTCTACACATATTACAGTCCCTCTTCTCAGCTTCAACTACACGGCTTTCACATTTGAAGCTTTTACACTGTTCACATACCATGTGGCATTCCTTACAATGTTTCACTATATCTTCCGCAAACTCGGGACACCCCTTACACACATCTTGATGTCGTCCATAGTTTCAATTTTTATCATAACTCGCGTAGAGAGTACTTATATTACGATGGGGAGATACGTTGTTCCTGACAACCCTAAAATAAGTAGGGGTCTTGTATGATCTCTCACACTGATTTTAAAAACATACACAGTCCTACGACGATCATCCATTCCAAATACAACTGTACGAACATTCATTTCCTGCTCTACCCTTCTCAGCTCTTCAGGACCCATATTACAATCAAACTCGATCTTGCAATCTGAAGCCAGTTTACGGGCACGCTGCACAACCGTAGGCAGCCAAATTTTTTGCGCCCGTGTATTTAGTACAGTAAACATACGAGCCAAGACTAATGCTATAAAGCCGCAACCACGATCAGCGTTTATATGCCGTCGGTAAATAGCCTGAGAATTGAAGTTAAGAGTATAAGGTGTGGCACTATGACCCGCAACACGGAATATAGGGTCAATATCTACCGTGAAGTTGTCCATATTGAAGGCTGTACTACTTTGAGAGGCCTGCATTATGCGGCCTAATATATATTTAATATCTACAGCTGCCAAGTGTCTGAATGTTATTACTACCCAAAAATCATCTACATCCCGTCATCTGACCCGAACCCGAAGGACAGCCTCATCCTGACTTCCCGTTCGTCGCGGTTCTGAAGGGCAAACTCCAAAATACGTTCAACTACGCGTCGTAGTCCGTGTTCAATACCATTGCTATACATTGTCCATATTGAAGGCTGTACTACTTTGAGAGGCCTGTATTATACGGCCTAATATATATTTACCATTGCTATACATACCATTGCTATACATACCATTGCTATACATACCATTGCTATACATACCAATACCATTGCTATACATTGTCCATATTGGAGGCTGTACTACTTTGAGAGGCCTGCATTATACGGCCTAATATATATTTAATATCTACAGCTGCCAAGTGTCTGAATGTTATTACTACCCAAAAATCATCTACATCCCTGTCATCTGACCCGAACCCGAAGGACAGCCTCATCCTGACTTCACGTTCGTCGCGGTTCTGAAGGGCAAACTCCAAAATACGTTCAACTACGCGTCGTAGTCCGTGTTCAATACCATTGCTATACATGGACCCAGTGTCAACTCTGACTATATACCGATTTCTAGTCAGGGCCGGGGTGGGGGTAGCGGTGTTCACTAACTCGAATGTTATTGCATCCTCTACAGCACGAGAAGCAGCTGCTGTTGTGGAGGATGCCACTGGAATTGAACAGGAATAAAGGGGGTACATCTTTATTTGAGGAAGGAGCGAGTGGGGGGTTGTGTCGTAAGACGTAGAGGGTTGGGCTCTATTACTGGGGGTCTAACAACCGGTGCATTCCTGGCACGCTTTATACCTGACGTTGAAGAGCTCTTCTTCATCCCTCCGCTTTGAATTGTCGCGTGGGGGCGCTACAGGTGTGGGTGATGTTGGCTCATCAGCGGGGATGGTTTCTGTAACCACAAATACACTACACTGTCATCGGGATCGTCTGTAATATCGTTGGTAGGCATACGATGCTGTACCTCGTCGTCATTCACGGTTCTGTGGAAGAAGAGGAAAATGAAGACTAGAATATAAGGAACATCACTTAAATTTTTATTATATTTTGTAAATGATCCACTTACGAGTGTGACGTGTTAGAAATGGATTCTGTAGAAAAATTCAGGTTCACGAGCCCGTCCACGTGTATTATAGCTGGCCCTAAAGATGTGGTAAAACTGTGTTTTTGCTTAAAATCATTAAAGAAAAGGGAGAGATGTTCTCAAAATTTGTGCATAAAGTTATATGGTGCTATTCGACGTACCAGTCAGTGTTCAACGAGTACGAAGATGATATTCTGTTCCACAAAGGTGTATATGACGTTAATTCGTTAAAGGGAAATGAACATATAGTCATTGTAATTGACGATCTCATGTTGGAAATGGATAAAGCGTTTGCCGAGACATTTACAGTATGCTCCCACAATCTTAACATAAGCGTGTTCTTCATCAATCAGAATCTATTTTTCAAAAATAGATACATGCGTGATGTGTCGTTAGATACACAATATCTATGCTTATTCGCGCAACGTAGAGATGTGTCACAAATTTGGGTATTAGCCAGTCAAATGTTCCCGAATCAGCGTAAGGAGTTTTTGGAAGTTTATAAAGAAGCTACAAGTCAACGTTACGGATATTTGCTTTGTGACCTTCACCTGCGAAACACGTTTAAAGCGCTTCTTAGAACCAATATATTCCCAAACGAGCCTCAAACGTTGTATATTCAAGAATGACAAAGAGGCTAAATAAATATCATGAATTCATAAAAATCTACCATCGATTGCCCCGGGCAATGCAACAGATGTTTGTTAAAAATATCGACTCTGACTTTTTAAAATGTACCTGTGAAATCTGTCTTAACGTTATAAAATGTAAAGTACCAATGATTCCCAATCAGAAGGCTCACCATGTCGTTACAAGAACATAATACGTACACTCGCTCGTAAAAGTCAAACTGTAGGGAAGAAAAACGAATTATTGTACAAAGAGGGGAGTCATTCCTACCCATCTTATTTCAGTTTTGGGACCCTTACTAACTAGATTAATATAATGAAGAAAGTGGTAGTGATTCCACACGAGGTGTGTGCTTCACTGCAAAGTTCAAAGACTCCAGATACTGTTCTAGAACCCCGTAAAATCAGGCTTAAAAGAATGGAAAGCGAATTGTTAGACCTATTAAACAGTGAAAAGTTACCTGATAAGAAAAGAATCTTATACCAAGAAGATCTGCAGAAATTTCTTCACCAGTACGAAAATTATAAGAATCCGACAGAGATCCCCGTAGTTATTAGGCACAGCGCGGACAATGATGAGCATGGAAGCATAGGACCTAGGGCCGACGCTAAAGATGAATAGTCAAAGAATAGTAGATCGACTCCACAACATGTCGAACATGTATTAAAAAGCAGTCTCCCACATACATTGAGGCATAAAGGTTTAAGTCTATATAATCTAATGAGTGAGTACCCCATTATAGAGTGGACCGATGAAGGCGAGATCATTGTGGAAGGAACAAAGGTACAGGGTTCGAATATCGTCGACATCGTCCATGATCTGGTGAGAAAGTGGGATAGACCCTCACCATCAGGATGGAAACATATTAAAGTAAGACGACAACAAATAAATATCACCAGAACATTGAGTGGAAATCTGAACAAGTTAAAGGACTTGGTGCAAGCCCCGTATTTTCCACAACTGAACACGCCATCACCCCCAATGGTAGTACCTTTGAAGAGGAGAAAGAAAAGACCAAACAACAAGTCAACCCTCTCCACGTGCCTCTAAAATACGCAAATGGCTAACCTTAGAGTGGATCTTAGGGTCTTTGTTAGCCTTAGCATCTGTAGATCTGTAGATATTAAGAAAACGTTATTATGACATTTCTAGCCCAACCTCTTATGGCGGCGTTGATATACTGTACAGAGGTATTTATAATGATGGAGTAGGGAAAAATGCTGTTGAGAAGTTTTTGCAGGAGCAGGATGCTTATACGCTTCATAAACCGGTGAGAAAAAGGTTTAAAACAGCCAATACAACAGCGGCTTCGATTGACTATATTTGGCAAGCGGATTTAACATACATGTAAAGATATTCAGTATATAATGATGGCTATCGCTACATCCTATTCATAATAGATTTGTTCTAAAGATACCTATGGTTAATTCCTATGAAAAATAAATCGCCTGAAACAGTTGCTAAAGCCACCAAAACGCTGATGTTGAAAGAAAACATAATTCCACACTATTTTTGTACGGATACGGGGAAAGAATTTATAGGGCGAGCTTTTCAGAACATGCTGCCAGTTTAATATCAGCTACTACACTAACAATTCTATACATAAGGCCTCTTTAGCTGAAAGAATTCAACGTACCATAAAGGAACGCCTGCATCGCTATTTTACACATAAAAACACATACAGATATATAGACATTCTGTAACCACTGGCTTCATCATACAACCGTTCACACCATCGCACGATTGGGACAACACCTAACGAGGTTTTAGAAAGAGGTACGCACACAGAGCGTGAGGTGAGAAGAGATAGTCGTAGAACCATGCCACACTTTACACGTTTCAAAATCAATGATTATGTAAAGCTGTCTCGTTCGTGTAATAAATTCGCGGAGGGATTTGAGCAAGGCTGGACGCGTGAGATTTTTAAGTTAGGGCTATGAGACCTAAAGGCGAGATAATGCTGTATTACGTTGAAGATATGAATGGGGAAGAAATCGCAGGAGGCTTTTACTGCGAGGACTTGCAGAAAGTGACATTTAATTTAGGAAAAAACGTGTTTAAAATTGAAAAACTTTTAGACACCAGAGGATCAGGAAAGAGGAAAATGTACCTGGTGAAATGGCTAGGATACCCAGAAAGCTTCAACACCTATATAAAAGCTGCTGCAATAATGAAGCTTAAATAGTGTGCAACATGGCGCCTAACCATTTCTACGTCACACTACCGTCCTCTTCTTTATTGTCTGTAGATCCTGACAACACCCTGACAAGTTTACAGTCTATCAACGTAAAAGCTCAACCATTAGGAATGCAGCTGACGAGGAAGCTTCTAACAGTGGCTGTATCCTTCAGCGCGAGACACGTCAACGCGAAGAAGAGGCGACGTCAAACCGAAACATCAACGCGCTGGTGGCCAAACTTCCTCAAATCTCCGTGCAGCGGGCTGTCTACGGTTGGCCAGACTGGCAGTTGACGGCTTGTTGAGTGGCACGGTCAGAGCGCCGATCGGCTCCCTGGGCCGGACCTATACCAGCGTGCTAGTTTTTCCATTTACGGGGAGCAATTGCGTTCTCCCCGGACTACTCTTACTCTCCGGCGACATTAAGACTAATCCAGGCCCCAGTACAACTTACACATGTCACCATACACAAAGACATAGACACAATAAGACCATGAGACACATACAGAAGCATAATATTAACATATTACAGTACAACGCAGACGGCCTCACAAACAAAATCATGCAGCTTAGGGAATTCGTACACAAACAAAACATTCACGTAGCACTTATACAAGAAACAAAACTAACACGCACACAAAACTCCACCATCCCTGACTTCACGGCGATCCGTCAAGATCATACTGGGGGTCACGGGGATTGACTCATCAATTACATACGTAAAAGCATTAACTACACTGATGCCACCCAAAACATTACAGACAAAATCCAAGCACATAACACGATAGAAATACAGGCAGTTAACATTAAAACACACTCAAAATACAACACCACACCCATCAACATTTACATCCCACCAGATAGTTCACCTCAGGTGCCAACCAATTACAATTCACAATTACACAATCTGGCCTCTCTCACTAATGTCATCTTAGGAGGAGACTTCAAAGCTAAAACCATTAGTTGGTACCTGCACAACCAAAACAAAACCAGAGGCGCCAACATAGCCACACAACTAAACAGCCTCTTCATTCTTAACAACACAGAACATACACACATACTACATGAAGCTGGATACTCAAACTCCTTCCAGACATAACATTCTGTTCCTCCTCACTAGCATCACATACACATTGGAAAACAGAAAAACAACTGTCATCAGACCACCTGCCCATCATCATTACAACACGTTTTACACTCTGCCCCAACAGGCTTAGGCACACTGACAGAAATTACAAGAAAGCTGATTGGGAACAGTTCAAAATACAGACTGAGGAACAATTCACCACATTAAACAGCACACCCATCATAAACATCAATACAACACTCAAGACATTTAATCAGATCATCAATAATGCAAACAAATACATACCCAAGGGCAACATTAGGAAATACAACCCAAATTACACTAGAGAAATAGCCCACGTCATAAGGCAACGTAACAACCTCAAACATAGCACACAAACACCACACACAGAAACCATAAAACAGCAGATACAACAGCTCAACACAGAAATAAACAACAAACTTAAAAAAAAAAACAGAAACATTTATGGAATTCATAACAACACTAAACCATTCCACATATATATCCAGGCTATACAAGACTGTAAACAGCATTACCCACTCTAACAGCGGCATTCACACCTCACACACAGCTATTTGTTGCAACCAAAATAATATCCCAACATATACACAACAAGCTAACATTCTAGTTAATCATTACTCAAAGATATGTCACTTAAACAGAGACAACAACCAGAAACACGCAGACAGACAAACAGCCAGACACAAGAAAACCTACAGACTCGACAAGACAATTACACCCTTCATTGCAGACCAGACCACCAAGATCATCAAAAACATTAAGAATTCAAAGGCTACTGGACCAGACAACATATCTAATATACACCTCAAACACTTGGGCCCACAGGGAATACTAGCTCTCACAAACATCAGTACATATTCATACCAACACTGTATTATTCCTGATATATGGAAACAAGGTAAAATTATTACAATACTCAAACCAAACAAAAATCCAACAGAACCAGCTTCTTATAGACCCATTACTTTACTATGCACACTAGGGTGGCCCAAAAAAATGAAAGTTGAAAATATCTTTCTCCACAAGGCCATCCGTGTTCCATATCAAAATGTGAGAACTCATGCCAAATATTAGACAGACCATACAATATTTAGAGGTCGCGACCAGTTCCTATATTTTTTGGATTTGAAACAAAAATACAATATCAATGTTTATTTCAAAATTTGAAGTCAACAGCACAGAACACATGTTTTGCAAAAATATACTAGCACACACGTGTCGTAGCAGTTAATACGACTGCACTAAATCCTTGTATATCAAACAAACAACGTCACACCTGTTACTTTTTCTTCGTCAAAGCCAACTTCGTCGGAACTGGCAATCTTTTTCGGTGGCTGGCGACGAGTCGCAGTAGGTATTGTTTCTGGGTCTCGTCTTTCATCAGCGCGGTATTGTAGGACTGAATTAGAGCGACTCCTCGTTCGGCACAGTCGTTGACGACCTTGAGGAGCCTGCACTTAGCCTTAAGTAACTGGCAAATGGGGTCTCTCAGCCAGAGGGAGGGAGGTTTTGACAAGAATGTCTTGGCTTCATCTTGTCCTTTCATGGAGAGTATATCGAATATCTTCAAAGACCGGCTCGTGATGTACGACGCCAATGAAGAACGATGATCGAACACAGTCCCGTCCAGACGTCTCAAGAGTTTTTGGTTTGAGGGACGTAAGAAGTTGTCAACCATAGCTGCTTTGGTGATCTCGTCGACGCGATCGTCGAAGAGGGCGAGAGGTGTGAGGTGCTCAGAGAAGTACCACAAATGGCGATAGAAGGCCTTAACAGGCGCCTCCCTGATGGCCCGGTCAGGATACTCATGGAGGAGAGCAATTAGGTTTAAGTCGTTGAGGGGGGCCCTCTCTGGGAGAGAGGCCTCGTGCCAGTAGCGAGCGTAAATAAGAGAAACGAAGAGGCAAGGAAGATTTTCAGCGAGCATATTGCCTTAGCCATCCACCGTGCGTTGTGCATAGCGCCTGGCGCACGAAAGGAAGGTTCTCCGTCGGAGGATCCCCCTAGGAATATATGACAGAGCTGAAGCAACTCTCCATAGTCATCCCGTGGGAGCTGGCTCTTGACTGCCTCCGAGTAAAATGACATCATCTCCTCTCGTAGGCCATCCGGCATGCCAACGAAGAGCACGTCTCCAGCAGAACGGAAATCAACTATATTAATATCAGGCCAGGTCTTCTGGAAGCGTTTGAAGATTCCCACTTCAGGCCCACCGGTTGGTGTCAGGGCGACAGAAAATACGGCCGACAACATTACCTCGAACACGTGATGACGGCACGCGATCTAGATGAGCTCCTTGTCCAGAGCCTTCTCAATTAGGGTGCACGCGCCCATATTCAGCCCAGTATTGGTTGCCGTCTTGTCGAAGACTAGTCCCTGGATCATGGGTTTGAGGTTCCATTCCTCCAGCGTTTGAACACATGCATTGCACTGCTCCTCTCCCGTGCCGCGGACGATCTTAGGGACGGCAAGAAGTTGCTCTGTTTCACCACCAGTCACCAAGATGGCGACGCGATCCACAAGCTTTTTATTGCCGGCGATATCTGGAAGCAGTTTACCGTCCCAGTGGAGAAGCAGTGGGCTGTCCGGCAAGAAAACAGCCTGTTGAGCAGTTGCTACCGCCTCACGAGTGGTGACCCGCGCTCGCTGAAATGTATTCCGGGATAGCGCCACAGACTCCAGGCCATGACCGAGCGCTTGCGTGACGGCTCCTACGACGAACATGGCAGCGCGGTCAGGGAGTTTCACTCGGTCGAGCGCGGCGGCTACTTCCTTGGTCACAATGGTCTGCTTCGATTTCTTATTCCTTGGCTGATCTTGACTGGATGTTGACGGAGCTTGGAAATCATCTTTGGACTCCGTCGATGTGGAGGAGCTACAGATGTCAGCAATGGCAGAACTAGACGGAACAGCCGTATTCGCCTGTTGGGCGCTCAACATGCTTTTTTTTCGAGCACTGGCCTGATCACTCCTGAGACGCTTGCGAGTCTCCTTGTTCGTCAAGGTCTTGTCGATCCCGAACATACTTTCGCTCGAGGGATCCTGCTGTTGCATCCGCAGGAACTGTTTGTCTTCTTCGTCCGTCATAATACTGAGGGTGTCTTTCCGTGAGATGTCAAATAGTTTGGTGTGATTCTCCTTGAATTTTCTTTCTTTGATTCGGCACCCGTCTTTTGGTTTCAATCGGTTTTTCTTCAACCCACAATATTCTTCATAGAGCTTCCGAAGCTTGCGCACGCCGGAGTCCACCCGCTGGGTCAGAATTCGTGCCTTGTCCCAGATTGTCAGCGCTCTGTCTATGGTGGCCTTAGCACTGTCACCGATTGTGGATCCCTTCTGGTGGTGAAACATGAAGTTCCTGAGAATAGCCCCGTTTGTTGGCAGGCCAGATCCCAAGATGTCCGGGTCCGGCTTACCCAGGAGCCAAACTTTCGGACTGCTCCTTGTTGTTGTCACTGTCTTGGCCTGTGGAATGGAAGATAAAATGGAAATTAGAGTTAAAGAACCTATACATATGTTTTATGTAGAATATAAAACAAACAATTTTAACAATTTTAATAAACTTTTATAAATTTTAAATTTTTTTTTAATTTTTAACAATTTTAATAAACAATTCATTGTTCCAAATTGCTTATCAAGGTCAGTGCAGTAAGTGAATGAAAGAAAAACTAAGCATAGTGTCCGCTACTCATTGGTGAAAAGTTTAACTTGCCTTATTGGTGTGATTCACTGCGCGGCGTAACCCAGATGGCAGGAACACAGCAAAAACACGTCTACACCTGCCGAGACTTGGCGACCAACTGAGCTAGTGGGAAGAGTGCATTGCTATCATATAGTGATTCTCTGGATATAGGTTTGCAGTCTGCAGTGTCGTTGCTCGGCAAATATTTATTGTAGCACATAATGGTGACCCAGAATTACTGAAATCACGGAATTTAGATATTTTTACCTTGAGGTCGCGACCTCTAAATATTGACCGATCTTCCTGATCTTTTGCATGAAGGTTTCTTTTGTGATATGGAACAGGAATAGCCTTGTGGAGAATAGCAATTCAAACTTTTATTTTTCAGTTAATTTTTGGCCCACCCTAATGCACACCTTCCAAATTAACAGAAAGACTAATCTTACAAATCACCAACCAACACATACCACTATCGCCTACTCAACATGGATTCAGACCTCACCACTCAACCACGACGTTACTCACTAACCTCACGCAGCACATCATGGATGGCATCAACTCCAGACGACCAGCTCAACTTACACTATTAGCAACAACAGACATTAGTAAAGCATTTGATGCTATCCCACGTTTTCCTCTCATAAACACAATACTCAACACAAACATGCACAATAACACCAAAAGGTGGCTGAGCAACTATCTTTCAGGAAGATACTCACATGTTTCATTTAATGGCAAGTCATACAAAACCAAGCTTTTTCCGAACGGGGTCCCTCAAGGCTCTGTTCTCTCACCAACGATGTTCAACTTATACATGCATGACATTCCAACACCCATAGCTAACAAGCTTACCTTATCATCATATGCAGGTGACATCACTCTAACATCCACCACAACAACATCGACACCGCTACAAATAACCTACAAACATACATAAACAGTATACAAGACTGGCTCACACACAATAGACTCAAAGTAGTATCCAGAAAAGACTTAACACGCTTAGTGTACTTACAGGCACAAACTTTGAACACCAGCAGGAAACAACATCACTCATATACAAACAATATATTCGCTCAGTTATGCACTATGCTAGCCCATGCTGGGCACCCATTATCTCAAACACACACATAAACACCTTACAGACAATACAAAACAACGCACTTCGTATCATTACAGGATGTACTCAAACAACACCAATAGAACACCTGCACACAGAAACAAAAATACTGAAAGTTAGGGAACATTTAGAGATGAGGGGAACACAATTCATGGCAGCAGCGACAACTAACCCACAACACCCTTGCCACTACATGTACAATCATGCACCAACACCTCGCACCATTAAGGTAACACCAGAGAGACATTATAACCAAATACTCCATTCCATACCACGCCCCACAAACATCACACAGTACAGAAAACACATACACACACACCTAACCCACAAAGCACTGACACGACTCGGTCCGAATGTGGTTCTAGGTGCGAAGCCGCCACCCATTGACAGGTCAGAGACCAGCATGGGCAGATCGGATCGAGTTAACTTAGCACGATTCCGATGTGGACATCACCCCAACTTACGGACATATAAACACAGACTAGACAACTCCATAGACGACACCTGCCACCTGTGCCAGGACATACCACAAACAATTGAACACATTATGACAGACTGTACCGTCTAGCACAACATAGAACACAACACAACATCACTAGTGCGCTGAACCTCTGGTCCACTCCGGGCAGTGCGATCGGTTACCTGCGTACCACCGGCTTGCTCGACCAGGGTGGGCTGATCGGTTAACCAACAACAACAACACCCTGACCAACTTTGTAACAGAACTCCATGGGCCCGTTGAATTGGGTCGTGATCCGTATGAGGTGGGGATGTGCGAAATTCAGCTGGACACCCTCTTTTTAAGTATTGATTATAAAGAAACTGTTTTTACGGTTCTTAGAGCTTTGATGAGTTTGAAAACGCCGGAGTAACTCGGGATGAAACTATGAGTACCGCCCTGACTGGGGATGCACGGTATTACACTACAGTATTACCACTAGGCCCAGGCCGTTATGGTGCGGCTGAGGATGTTGTGAGAGACTTAAACGTTTGTTTAAACAGCTCAAATCTTACGGCTGATTTAGTATACGAAATCGTAAAAAAAGAATCCCCTGCACACATTCTGACCCTAAATTCACGAGCTAACAGAAATATTAAGCCAAAGGGTTGTTCAAAATTATAACCTAGGGACGATATGGCGCAGCCCTCCAAAGAAATACCTTTCACGAAGTACAACAGAATTTGTCCAGCCTAATGTATCAACTGAAATTAGAGAAATTGGGCGATGGACATCCACCCCCAGACGTGTGTCATACTTACAGCAATATCGTGGAGCATCAGGTTGTTGGGGATACTCAAGCCCGCCTGCTTCGTATCGCACACCTTCCCAATCATAGAGGACAGAGCTTGAGCATTACATATGACAAACCTCGTTATGTGAATGTCGCGACTAATCTATTAACCAATATCTCAATATATATAAGAACGATTGAGGGAAAAAGTTTCCCATTCGGTCATGGGAGCTTAACAGTGAAGCCCCACTTTCGTTGTCGAGTTATAATGGCGAAAGCCTTTCACAGTCTATCGAGGGGTGAGATACCAGCGTCGGAGTGGGCTTGGATCCACTTTTTCAACCATACTACGTACGGCTGTCCCCTTGCTGAAGAGGGGTGCCAGATACCTCGGGAGGAAAGCGCTACAATCAGGTTTTAACACGGTAGAAGACATAATGGCGGCGGGTAGACCTGAAGAAGCTCTAAAAAAGCACTTAAAGCGTATACGGGACGAAATCATCAAAGGTGTAAAGAGAAAAATGCGTGGTGGTGGTGGGAAAAAGAAGAGGCAGAGGCCTGTACGGAAGAAGAAGAAGGGGTTACCAGCACCTGGCGTTAAACGTAAAAGGACATCAAAAAGAAGTGTTCTAAGCGAGTGAAACCTATGGTTGATATTTTTTTTAACTGATATAAGCTAAGAGCATTGCTAATTGACCATAAATAACTCGAATAACCTCCATATCCATAGTTTCGACATAGTATCTCTCTACACCAACGTCCCAATTAAAGAAGCCGTCGATATCTGTATTAACAGCCTTTTCGCCAACAATCCGAACACAGTTCTGAATTTAACAAAACAAGAATTTACCAAACTGCTTACGCTTGCCTCTTCAGGCACCTATTTCTTTTTTAACCAAAAACTTTATCAACAAACCGATTCGCTAGCTATGGGATCCCCCTTAAGTGCCACTTTAGCCACCATCTTCCTCAGCCATCATGAAAATAACTGGCTACTCCACTGCCCCACCCATTACAAACCACACCTATGCAAAAGATACGTTGATGACACCTTTCTCCTTTTTCACAATGCCAACCACGCCCCCTTTTCTTGACTACCCTAATTCCCGACACAAAAACATTAAGTTCCCCAAAGAAGATGAACCCAATAACACCCTACCCTTCCTAGATATTACAATAACAAAACAAAACAACAAATTCAGCACCTCCATGTATCGAAAAACTACGTACACAGGCCTAGGTACTAATTACCTAGGCCACACCCATTCGCTATATAAAATAAACAGTATCAAAATTTTAATCCACCGCGCCTATCATCTCTGTTCTCCGTACTTATCCTTCCACCACGAAAGAGAATTCATTCACAATTTTAGCATTAACAACTCCTTCCCAAAACATCTGTTACAATCTTTAACCAGAAACTTTCTTCATAATATTTATCAACCACCTCTTAAAGTTCCCACCGTTAAAAAAGACGTACAATATTTTTCATTTCCCTATTACGACCACATTAGCCACAAAATACTTTCAGAACTCCGCCTTCTACTCACTCCGCTTTACCCCCAAATTAAATTAAATTTTGTCTTCACCAACAAAAATAGTATCAAATCATACCTTAACCATAAAGAAAAAACACCCCAGCCACTTGCTTCGTCCACTGTCTACGCTTTTAATTGTGTTCGTTCAAAGCGAACTATATTGGCACTACCATCCGCCAATATCAAACAAGAGTGGACGAGCATCGTGGTGTTTCCACCAGAAATTCGCAACCCTTGAAAAAACCCTCCAAATCAGCAATAAGGGATCATTGCCACCTTCACAACTACCCACTACTTTCCTCTAATTTCAAAATTGTTAATTCAACCAACCAATTAATCGACCTCCGTATTCTTGAGTTCCTTTATATACTTAGTATTCAACCAACCCTCAACGACTACAGTTCCACTTGCAACCTAAACATCGCCAAATAAACTCTCATACTGAAAAGAAATCCGCCATCATTCCGCTTGGCTCCATCCTTTCCAATATGGATTTTTTCAACAAGTTACCATTCCCAATCCTCTGTACAATTAGTCCCTCACTACGTTAATAATTTGGTAAGACCCTCCTCATTTTTTACCTAATTTTAACTGTTTTATATTTTGTTTAGTGTTCACACATTTATATTTTATATTATTTCATCTTTGATTTTAATGTAATGCACACTGTAATTGCATCATTAATTCTCACTAATTATCGCCAATTTTCGCATGTTCATTTTAATATATTGTATGTTTTTGTTCATTATATTTATTTATCTTTATTTGATTTTAAACTTTTTAGCACTGATGATGGAAATTGAATTTTTCCGAAACGTCTGTAAATAAACATGTACCATCTTTTCGTCCTCCTGTTCCTCGCTCGTATATATATATATATATATATATATATATATATATATGTGTGTGTGTATATATATATATATATATATATATATATATATGTATAATTATTGTATATATATTAGGGTGTCTCTTATTGGGTAGTCAAAAATTGAAATGTTGAATTATTTTATCTGCGCCCCTAAAATAGTTTCATTTAGCATAAAAACTAAACTTTGAAAGTTTGACACAAATTGGCTCATATTTAGGGGTCGCCCCGGCTAATAAAAATGGTGACCATGGCATAATAGCTCCTGACATATGATTATGCTTATTATACACATAATTCCTTCCTCTTTTTTTAGTTTGATTCGTTTTTATAAGTGTAGGCCTTCTTATTTATCATTGATCCTTTTCTAACCTATCCTTGATGTTGTTATAATCCATCCTTTGGTCCTCAATCCTTCTTTATCCCAATCCTTTTTCTCCTATCCAAAATCCTTCCTGGTTCTTTTTTTATATACAATCAGCAATGAAGCATTGCTACAAAAAAAAACCATTAGTTTATTATATAGAGATAAATTCAAAATGCCAGTGCTATTTACATACTTTAATTACTTTAATTAGCATTATTTCCTTATACAACATTTATTTAATAGCATTATTTCCTTATACAACATTTATTTAATATACAATGATTATACAATATGGTGTATTTTAAGGTGCGACCTCATTGATGGTTATTTTTTGAGAAGAACAGTTTTTGATGGAACTGGGTGACTCTGGCGGTGTTTTGCAACAATTTGGAGCAGGAACTGGAGCTGCTCTTCCCCCACTGTCAATTTCTTATTCAGCTCTTGAACTAAAGCTACTGCACGTTCTGCCCGGTCATTTACAACAGATAGAGCTGCAACAATAGCTCTGGCCCTTAAATATTCACAGTTGGATGTCCAAGTGCTGGGTGCCTTGTTCAGAAATCCTTCTGGCAAATTCAGCTTAGTAAAGAATTCTCTAGTATTTCTTGTAACAAGTTGGTGTAGTCCTTCACCAGAGCAGAAGGTCGATTCAGGAATCCGAGGACGCTTGGGTGGTCTATCAGTGGACTCATCTTCTAATGCCTTTACCATGCGTTTCTTTACATCTGTAGTAATTCGCTCATCAAAGAAAGCAAGACCAACTGCTTCTTCAGACAGGTACCATAAGTGGTTCGAGAGCTTTTTTTTAGTTGCATCAGGAATCTTTTTGTTAGGATAATTAATCAATGACCTCATAAGGAGCCAGTCATTAAATGGGGTTTCAATATGGAGTGAGGATGTTGTCCAAGCCTTCATATAGATGAGAACATAAAAAAGGGAAAGATCTCGAATTCCTCGTTCTTCAGTCTTAGTCATCTTGAACTGGTTTCGAAAAAGCCACATCTTGATAGAATAGAGCGCTTTGGACATCCAGCGAGCTCGATGCATGGCACCTGGTGCACGAAACTTGATGCCTTTATTGGGGACACCTCCAAGAAAGATAATGGACAGATCCAAAAGTTCTTGATAGTCATCCCGTAGCATAGGTGCCTGGGATCTAGCAAACTGAATTAGTTCAGTTTTAGACTGGATAATTGCTTCTTTAGTAATCGTGTCTGTCTCACCTGTTTGGAACTGGCTTTGATCAACAGAAGTCCAATTGTCACGAAAACGCTTAAAGATCAATATCTCTGGACCAGTTGATATAGATCCCAATGTTGCTTCAAATGCAGCTCCCAACAATAAATCTAAAACATGGTGTCTACAACGCAAGTACAAAACATCATGTCCCAATTTTGCTTCGATGAGAGCACAGGCTCCACTATATTGACCCGTGTTTGAAGCTGTTGTATCGAAACAAATTGCTTTTACTCTCTCTGTAATTCCCCATTCATTCAGGCAGTTAAAGACGGCTTCAGCTTGTGCTTCTCCAGTTGAGTTTGGGATTTTGGGGACACCAAGCAGCTGTTCAACACCAGGCCCTGACACAAGTACTGGGAGACGATCAATGTGCTTGTGCGAGGTGAGGTCCTCCATCATCTTGCCATCCCAGTGGACTGTCATAGAACATTCTCCATGGAAATGCTCCTTAAGTTCTTTAGCATGACGAGCTCGGTTCTTATTTCGAAGGCGATGGATAGAATGTTGGTTTATGTTGTAATCTGAAGCGTCCAAACCAAAGCTTTTAGCTGCCTCTGCGAAGATAAATGTTGCCTTTCTAGAGGAAATTTGTGTACGATCGAGGGCAGCAGACATCTGAATAGTCATGATGTTTTTCATGCCTCGTTTTTTCTTAGATTTTGGTAAAGCACAATCAGTATAAATAATTGTGAAAAATATAAATAACATAGTTTATTATCTGATAATAGCAAAAAAGAAGTATAGTGATACACAGTTACCACCTTTTACTTATGACAGCAGAACACTGAATGATGACAAATAAACAATTGCAACATAATCTGGAGCATTCTTGATGAAACATGTTTAAACAGGTTGATCTTGTCTTATCAAGCAATATTTTCAGCTACAAACTTGACAATTATCTCTAATATATTCATTTAATTGAATTCATCATAAATATGATGATTAATTAATTAAAAACATATGTTTAGTATACTTGACAACTGCTAGTAATTTCAAATATTAATTGCATAAATAATAGCTATACTTTATGAACTTTAATAAGCGGGGGCGACCTCTAAA
Organism: Bathynomus jamesi; assembly: GCA_023014485.1. Lineage (NCBI taxonomy): Eukaryota > Metazoa > Arthropoda > Malacostraca > Isopoda > Cirolanidae > Bathynomus > Bathynomus jamesi. Next base: position 129,319 of record JAJOZX010002145.1, read on the forward strand.
AATTGTTCAATCCAAACAAAATTTTATATGTGATGTTTTTTCAACCAATGGAACTGGTTGAGGGGGCGCAACCTAAAAAATCAACACTTCGAAAATAAGACACACCCTAATATATATATATATATATATATATATATATATATATATATATATATATATATATATAACAGGCAGAGAGAGTTACAAAGAGTTACAATGAGTTACAAAGTGAAACCTCGAACACCCTCGAATCACTCAGGGAAGTTCGTGGTTTGTGGTCCATTTAAGAGAAAATGAAAATAACATCACATTTCAAAATGAACTTCTTATGGATTTTTATAAAATTAATTAATAGAAATATCAGAACAGGACTTTTACCATAATATTCAAGGTCTTTTCTAAAATATTAATTATTAATTAGCTATTACTAATTGAAACTAATCTATAATTTAAAAATGAGGGCACTTGTTATTTTAATGAAGCATTTTACAACAACGTGTAAAGAGTTGAAAATATATTATTACAGTCCATCCACACACACACACACATATATATATATATATAATATATGTATAGAAACGACGTAAGTATAGAGGAGCGTTCTGCACACGAGGAAGAGAAATAACGAACAATGAAAAATGAGGTGAACCGCCCGGGAATCGAACCCAGGATCTTCCGATTGCCGGTCAGATGCGCTATCCATTACACCACGGGCCTCGATCAGTCATAAGTCGAAATTCTCCTACATAGGGCAGAAACCAATGCCCTGAGAGGGCACCCTCGCAAATCGTGAATATGTACATTTAACTGCAATGACCACGCAGTATATTAATGTATAGAAACGACGTAAGTATAGAGGAGCGTTCTGCACACGAGGAAGAGGGTGCCCTCTCAGGGCATTGGTTTCTGCCCTATGTAGGAGAATTTCGACTTATGACTGATCGAGGCCCGTGGTGTAATGGATAGCGCATCTGACCGGCAATCGGAAGATCCTGGGTTCGATTCCCGGGCGGTTCACCTCATTTTTCATTTGTTCGTTATTTCTCTTCCTCGTGTGCAGAACGCTCCTCTATACTTACGTCGTTTCTATACATTAATATACTGCGTGGTCATTGCAGTTAAATGTACATATTCACGATTTGCGAGGGTGCCCTCTCAGGGCATTGGTTTCTGCCCTATGTAGGAGAATTTCGACTTATGACTGATCGAGGCCCGTGGTGTAATGGATAGCGCATCTGACCGGCAATCGGAAGATCCTGGGTTCGATTCCCGGGCGGTTCACCTCATTTTTCATTTGTTCGTTATTTCTCTTCTTCGTGTGCAGAACGCTCCTCTATACTTACGTCGTTTCTATACATTAATATACTGCGTGGTCATTGCAGTTAAATGTGTATATATATTATATATACACACACACACACACTGATTAGATATTAATGTAACTGGGGTACCTATGGCATATGTGTGAGCCAATCGGTTGTCGTAGAGCCACAGCTACGGCCCCACGATTTGGGCATTGAAGTTCTGATTAGCCATCTTCACGAATAATGAAGGTGTGTCTTTACCAAATTTGGCTTGTTGACTCCGCAGATTTTTTCACGGTTTTCAGAGAGGACGTAGGCGAATAAGCTTATATTGTAATTAAAAACTTATTTAAGTGTTTCAATTTCAACGTAAAAATTAACATTATTTAGCATGCGTTTAAAAAATTTTTAAACGTAAATTCAAAGATTTTAAGAGGGAGAAGTTCTGAGTGTATTTATTATTATTATTATTATTATTATTATTATTTAAAACAACGTTGATGAAATTGAAAATAAATTTGGTGTTTCAGATTTCTAAGTATTATATCTGTTTCAGTTTAAAAATGCCGAATGGTTAAGTAGATTAGGTTAGATTAGGTTAACTGTAGCGCTCTTTGTACTGCACGCACTTCAGTCTATATTCATCACAGACTCCATTGTTAATAATTAAAAAAAACATTTCGAATTATTAAGGGTTCTCGAATAAAAAAAATCACCCTGTACTTTTGCAGTTAGGTTTGTGTGGATTTTTAAACTCGCCTCCGGTCATGAATACCTTTTCGCCCAACTGTACCTTCCCGACGATGTAGAAATAGTTCCCTTGCTCTTTTTCTACATTCATTCGTAGTTCGTTTTGTAGCTTCGTTGTCATTTGAAGTGGTGTCAAACTTTTTATTTCGTTCGAAAAATGTATGTGTTGATAGGACCCCCCCCCCTATTCTTATACTTCTTTCTCGTTCTATGTTTTTCTTACATATTCTCTGCATTGATGAGGAGTTGAAATAAAATCGAAATACTCTCAAAGATTAATTGATTTTCTGTTTCTAATATATATATATATATATATATAATTCAGGGGCGGCTTCTTAATGAATGCAAGGCATGCACTGCATGCGTAAATAATATACTCAATGAATTTAAAATTATTATTTAAGTTAAAAAAATAAAGTTAAAATTATTATTAATATTATTAATATAATATTGGTTCTATCCTCGGTTACTACATAACTCATAAGAATACCATAAAAGACAAAATACAGCTTATATATGTACTACACTGTAATGCATGTGACTGCATGCGTAAGTAAAATTACCACGAGCCGCCACTGATATATATATATATATATATATATAGATGAAGCGAAATAGCATTCACAATAATGTCATAAGCTTCCTCTAGTTTTATCACGATTGTAAGTAAAGCCAATATGGAATAGGCCAGTTCTCAAACCTTACATAGCATTTATACTTCGTTTAATGTGGTAATAATAATATATAAAGAAACATTGTCGAGGAATAAGTGGATGTCTTGCGTACAATAATATTAATAATAACATTGGTGGCTTTTAGTACGAGTATAAACAATATTGGTTGGTTGATTGGTTGGTACATGGGAGATATTATCGTACATTCTTTAAAAGTGTGTCGTTATTTTTCATTCAGCAATGATGAATGAATGAATCATTTGGTGTATGTAGAGAAAGAGCTCTCTCTCTCTCTCTCTCTTTGTGTGTGTGTGTGTGTGTGTGTGTGTGTCATTTACGCGCACATACAGCATCTTCTTGCTCCTGATGAATCATGCACCCAGAGTTGGTGTACACTTTTACAAAGTTGTTATAAAAAGAAGCGAATTATGTTAATTAAGAATGGATAAATCAGAATGCAATTGATTTGAGCTTCTTCGAACGAGGACAGTGACTTGGCACTTGCCATCAGTCATTCGTACTCCACCTGACAAGGATAATGCAACGAGCTGCACAAACCTCTGTAAAGCCTCTTTTTATAGCATGACAATGGTCGAATAATACGGAACTGTTTCTTCTTTTCAATTTCCTTCATTTTCAATTCGGTTTTCGTGCAAGAATAAGAAATCTGAAATTAGGAATTATTATTATTACCAGCACTATCTTGAGTTGAGGCTTTCCCGGTAGCTTAGCGGTTTCTGTTTCTGACTCTGGGCGGTGAGGCTCTGGTTCGCTCCAGGTTGCTGGCGCCAGGGTTAGGTTGGCCACTCACCCTGTTACTACTCGATGATTTTAACAAGTGTAGAGCCGAAATTATACTGCTTTTTTTAAATATAGTATTTGCCTTTTTTAAGATAATCAAATAAATAATTCGCACTTTCATGTTCGTGTACGAAAATTGACAATAAACATTACAAACATTCTAGGAGAATAATTATTTAGAGCAAAATCTTATTAGAGAGAATGATGCTTAAGAGTTATATTTACTTGAAAATTATGTGAGAGTCGTATTGGAAAGTCTTTTTATGGACAAGTATGTGGAGACTAAAAGCCGTGATGTACGACAGTATGATAATTATCTACGATCTGCTTACTTCCAGAAAATAGACGCTTCGGCTCAAAATGGACAAGTCGTGTTTTAAAAGAATAAATTGAAGTAAAATGGTTTATTACCCCTTGCCTGTGATTTTATATATATATATATATATTAGAAGTTATACAGTATGTGTGTGTGTGTTGTGTGTTTCTGTGCGTGCGCGCGAGGTATGCATCATATAACCTTATAGTTGTTATGAAAGAGGCTAAATAACCTTCGAACAATATATCATCTTATTTTTATCTTTATTTATCTTACATTCCCTCTTCTCCGCTTCAACTCCGACTTTCACATATGGTGGTTTTACACTGCTCACATACCGTGTGGTATTCTTTGGTTTGCGGTGTTTCGTCTCATAGGAAGGAACCATTCCTCTTTCATATTTTTTTATTTAATTAAAAAGGAAAAACATCTATGGGTATTAGCTTCTTTCTCCCTTCACCCTTCTCTCCCACTTCGCCCTTCTTTCACCCTTCACCTTCTCTTGGGCTATTTCGAAACACAAGTGATTTTACAGAAATTAGATAGCCATCTTACTGGAAACCGTAATTAGCCTCTTTCTCTGCCTCCTAATGCGCACAAATGTCTTTCTATATATTTCATGTGTTATAATTTTATTATTTAATATAAATGTGTATATAGAATTCTCCTCTACTATTATTATTTTCATGTTTATATAGTGCGTTCGAAAAGTCTCCGCACTCAACGTGCTTGTTGTCAAAAGTGTTTGACAACAAGTGTAGACGAGTTGCTCTGTGCCTGCAAAATGGTGGAAAACACTTTCAACACTGTAAAATCAAAAGGTCATGTAATAAAATCACTAAATCCTGGTTGAATGAAAACATTGTATTTTATCAATTTCCTATGCGTTTAACATAGCACTGCGGAGAGACTGTTCGAACGCACTGTATATTAATTTTTGAATGTATATTTATTTTCTATATATTTGTTAAAATTTTATTATTTAATATAAATGTGTATATAGATTTCTCCTGTACTAATATTATTATTTAAGAATATATATATATATATATATATATATCGTTCAAAGTGTGTATAGAATTCTTCTGACCTATTTTGATTGTATATTTATTTTCTATATATATATTTCATGAAATTATTTCCAATAATTCGTCTAAATAAACAGAATGATGGACTTGTGCTTTATTATCCAATAAATGCTTTCCTGGGTATAGTATATATATATATATATATATATATATATATATATATATATATGATACATACAGACCGTGCATGGAACAAGGAACTCTTCTGGGATAATTAAATCCACTATAGTCCGAATAAGTAATGGTAAATGACAAATACCATAGTTTTTCTTTTTCATGATGCTAGCCCGACGTGGGCAACGGGTCACTCGCAAAGAGATCCCACAAATATAGCTTCCCTCACCAGCTATCTGCAAAGCAGACAGGATCCAGCTTTGGGACATGGATCTAGGGTTTAAAGCAGCCTAGCCCTGCTACATTAGAACTTCAATATAAGCAAAAGACTCGCTCTCTTCAGCGATCCATGTCCCAAAGCTGGATCCTGTCTGCTTTGCAGATAGCTGGTGAGGGAAGCTATATTTATGGGACCTCTTTGCGAGTGACCCGTTGCCCACGTCGGGCTAGCATCATGAAAAAGAAAAACTATGGTATATGTCATTTACCATTACTTATTCGGACTATAGTGGATTTAATTTTCCCAGAAGAGTTCCTTGTTCCAAGCACGGTCTGTATGTATCATAAAAAACCCAGGGGACCATTTTGAGTTCATTCCCATATATATATATATATATAAACGATATTAAGGAATAACTGGGGTGATGGAATATATATAAACATTGCACCTTTATTAAATATATATATATATATAATACCTTAAGCCAACTGGCTGCTTAAGTCTTCTAAGCTAACTGTCAAGAACATCTACTTTGATTAAATAAATAGCGCAATCTAACAACTCAAAAGTTAATAATATATATATATATATATATATATATACCTAAATAAGCCATTTATGCCATCTAAGCCAGATTAAGCCTTCTAATCCAACTGGCTTATTAAGACCTTCGAAGCCGAGTGCAAAGACCAAGAGTTTCATTATGCGTCTGTCGGTCCAGGCGAAATGATGCTCTCTTAGGTTAAGGTTTACCTTCTTAGGCTAGGGATACTCCTTTAGGGGGGAAGCCTTCCTCCCTTCTCACCCAGAGTAGGGTTTATCTTCTTAGGTTAGGGTCATCCCCTTTGGGGGGAGGTCATCTTCTCCCTCCCCCTTTTCATGCAACTTGGGGCTTACCTCCCACCCTCTTGTTGCATAATTCCTCCATATTACCCTCACCCCTTATTGCATAACACCACCATTACCCCCACCCCTTTCATGCAACATTGATCAACATTGCAATTGCAACTTGCACCGTGCACTCTCCCTTTTTGCGAACATACTACTTGGTCTTTCTTGGTGCCCCCCACTTAGGACGATCTAGTAGATTCCCAGTCTCCTGCCACCTCTGCACCCAGCGTCGAACAGTAAGCTTCGAAATTCCCAGTTCCATGACTATGTCAGCTACAGAGAAGCCTGCTTCCCGCATACCAATTATGTGGCCTCGCTGTGCAATTTTATCTTTAGCGGGATTCATTTTCAGAGTCAGTGTTCGTCATACGGTGTAGAAATATGGTATGAACATACTGTAGCTCATGCCGGTAACCCTGTCAACACCTCGGTTTGGCCCATCAACGTCATTTCACAAACATTAGTATAACATTGTATGAGTTTATAAGTATATGTACTGTAAACCAGGTTAATTTCGTGGCAGCAAATTTTCGCTCTTTCATATCCTTGGACGAGTTCGCGGAATCATAATTTCGCGGTTAACAGTTATTAGTTATAATCTTACAGATTAAAATGACGTCATGAATGACGACATTTATTCTGGACTGTGGTTGGTCGAGGTTGGTGTCGTATATCAAGGCAAGTTTTACCTCTTGGTATGCCGATAAAGTTTCAGCAGCACTCAACGTAAATGAATCTCTCGGTAAGATAGATTTGAAGCTCTCCACACTGAAACCTATTCATGCTAAATGGATTGTCTCTGCATGGGATAACCTACACAGAATGAGGAAGGCCATTCGGAAGGGTTGGGAAATTAGCGGCATTCTTGACATTCTTCTTATACAGTAAAAATACAGTATAATTTAAAATGTTTTTACTGCTTTTACTTTACAATGTTTTAGTACAATATACTGAATTTACTTTTCAAATAAAGTATATTTAATGATCTAAGTTTTATTTCTTTACTATCTTCCAAAGATTAGTTTAAATTGTCAAATTTTCGCCTGCTGGATATTTTCACGTAAACTATAGCCTACGTGAAAAACGCGAGCGAACATTTCGCATTCACTAGTATATAAAAAGTTCTATTGTAGTAGCTGTTTTTATAGATTTGCAGTAATCATAATGGAACCTTGTTACTGTATAAACTAGTAGACTACATGGAGTTCAACTCTGTTCACGATCATATTATTTATTTATTTTTATGAACACAGACATTACATTATAATTACTTGTATGTCAATGACTGCACATTCAATTGTCCTTTAGATATAGATGTCTGTGTTATATGTTCATGGACTCGGTTGTCTCCCCTCCACCCCACCTTCCCCCATTTGGGGTACCTTGACTAACACTGCGGCATTGCCACATGTACAGAGTCACCTGTGAGGCAAGGAACATTACATATGCGGGCAACTGTACATACAAACCAAACTACGGTATACTGTAAAAATGTAGTACTGCTGGCGGATATCTTGAATTTTTCTTAGCATGACAATATTTCAGCTTAGGTTCACATCTGAAATGATGCTATATGGTATTAGCTACTGTCATAGCAAATTTCATGCTTTTAACATAAAATGCAGGGTTTTCTCACTGATCTGCTCCACTATTATGTAGTTAATGTTTATTACATTTTAGAATAATACATTTTAGTTTAGAGAGATGAAAAATAGTATCAAGAAAATAGGGTTGAAAGTGGAAAAAATAACAAAAAATAAAACATCACAAGCAGAAGCCCGTGGTAAACATACTTCGCTTAAACACTCAACAGGGGCAACCTAAGGGAAAATTATTGAATGCCCGGTTAGGTCAACTGTAAACCCTTGACGATTGGTTAGGTTAAGTCGTGATATTTTCCTTAATTTTGACAGTAAACTAACGATAATATCATGACTTAACCTAACCAATCGTCAAGGGTGTACAGTTGTTGTTTGGTTAAGTCGTGATATTTTCGTTAGTTTTGACAGTAAACTAACGACAGTATCATGACTTCACCTAACCAGTCGTCAAGAGCGTACAGTTAACCTAATCGGACATTCAGGTAACCTAACCAGTTGGTAGAGTCTAGAGTTTGACGGTCCAATAGCCATGACTTAGCACGGGGCTCCAAAACCGGCGCGAAGCCTACAGACTGCGGTCGTCTCGACGGTTTTGGAGCCACTTCAAAATTATCTATAAAGCTGAAATCGGATAATGTTTGTTTGTTTGTGTATGTGCTCATTCCGGGAAATAATATTAAAAAAAGTAAAATTGCCCCTGTTGATTGTTTAAGCGTAATATTTTAACATGGGATTCTGCTTGTAATGCATTATTTTTTATTTTTTCCACTTTCAACTATTTTCTTGATACCATTTTTCATTTCTCTAACCTAAAATTATTATTCTGAAATGTAATAAACATTAACTAAATAAAAAAGCTACGGTTTTCTGGAGGTTTTTTTCTACATGCGTCAAACTGAAAAAATCCCGAGCTTCAATTTCATAAAACAGTGATGATTATTTCAGTGAAAAGTAATTAAAAATTCTTGTAATACTCCAAAGGATGCACAGTGATTCTACTGCTTCTGGTGCAAGTAGTACGCGCTGCAGATGTACGATATTACTTGCGTTGAATGCTCTAAAATGCCTCTCGGACTGGCTGCTGTATGCCTGCATCACGAACACAGACCTAGCTACTCCACTGAGTAACAGGAAGCGCAGCCTTTTTCGATTGCCACCAATCCACCTGAGGAACACGTAAAAAACCATCCGAATTTTTAAAATTCGACCGGAAATTTGTGCCCCACTTAATCATAGCATTGACCCGCCTTGACCCGCTCCCGGGTCAAACGGATCAACCTTATGACCCGTGACCCACCTTAACGCGTCTTGAATTCACTCCCAAGCGACCCGCAGACCGTGACCCGTTCACCCGTTTCCAACTCTGAGTGTGTCATGTTCCTTGAAAATAAATCATAAACGATCATAAACCTCGGCAAATATTAAATCTGTCAGTGACCTTATTTGTAGCCAAGTTTGAATGCACCGATATGAAAAAAGTTTAGCGCATCGAACTGCAAAGAAAGAGCTTGGTCTAAACCAGTGCTGTCCAACTTCTATAAAGCGCGGCCAAGATGTTGCCTATAATCATACATTGTTGGTTAATACGACTTAGGAACCCGCTGAATGTTGTTCTCCCTACTAGAAATGACAAAATAGGGAAGAAAATTCAGAAATGAAATTTGGCAAAATCCCATTCCGCGGGCCGCATGCGGCCCGCGGGCCGCCAGTTGGACAGCGCTGGTCTAAACACATTTAAGCGATTCAAATGCATCGTATATCTGAGCACTTCAACGTAAAATGTGTATATACAATAGGGTGTGTCAATTTTAGTAAAGTCAACAATTCAAAAACTACTAATGCTCAAATGATGTCATATTATCTAGCAAACTTAGAAATATCTTTAGTGTTGTTTAAAAAAGCCATTTACCTACTTATATTTGACCATAAAGGTTTGAAATATAACCTAAATATACTGTAGCATCGTATATAACACTGGGGAACACAACTTTTGGTGACTTAGATGTTAGACCTGTTTCTGGGTATATTGAGGTCGCTGATTCTAAAAATGACATTAGTTTTTCTCCATCAGCTCTGCTTATCAAGATATGATATATATATCTATATATATTTCTATATAATGTATATAATATTATATAATTGCTGACTGGCAATCACTGTTGTTGTCAATTGAATACAAAAGTATGATGAATGTCAGCAAAAATAGTGTATTAACATCAAACAAGCATAAGGTACGAAAAATATTTCTTAAATTCAAACAAGCTTGAGACACGAACGGCAAAAAAAGTTCTTTCATTGAGACATCTCACATAAACCGCGTTTCTGAGATTTCTTGCGATGAAATGTGCCAGGACATTCGCGTTGGATGCTCCAGCAGTAATCTGCCATCATGTGAGTATCCCATCGTCCGCGGTACCGTTCTTCCATGGTCCTTAGTTCTTGGTGAAATCGTTCACCCTGTTCCTCGCTTAGATCACCGAAGTTATCTGGGAAACGATCCAAATGACGGTGGAGGTAATGCAGTTTGATGCTCATTTTACAGCCAATTTACAAAAAGAAGAGAGCATATTCTCCACTAGTTCACCGTAGTTATCGGCCTTATAGTTCCCAAGGAAATTCTTCACAACCATACTAAACGATGACCACGCACGTGCCTCAATGTTGTCCACTGAATCTTGGAAACGCGGGTCTTTCATGAGTTCCCGGATTTGCGGTCCATCGAAAATACCTGCCTTCAGCTTTTCCATGCTCAGCGCAGTGCTGCAGAGACAGGAGCAGAGAAGGAAGGCCGAGGAGAAAAGGAGGAGGAAGGCAGAGGAGTCAGCCAAGAAAGAAAAGTTGAGGGAGGAGTCACTGCTGGAGATGGAGTTGGAGGAGACTGGAGATATACTGGAGGAGGCAGAGAGGAGAGAGGAGGACGAATACTTCATACCGGAGGCTGCGACAACTTCTTCCTTGCCTGTGGCTAAGAAGAAGAAATACAACACTGAAGATATCACCAACATAGCTCTGGCTACCTTGAGACATCACACTGGGCTGAGAGAGACTGCAGAGATTGCCACTGCTGCCTGGATTGATGCTGGTCTTATCACAGTTTGACACAGCACTGGTGATTGGCCACAACAAGGTGAGGAGGGCTCAGGAGAGACTGACTAAGGAGCTGGTCAAAAAGTTTGATGAAGAGATTAGGGAATATGGCATCACCTGTATCTTCTTTGATTTGAAAAGAGATGACACCAAAGTGATGATAGAAGCTAAGGGCAGTGACAGGCAGTTTCCTGGCCTCATTAAGGAAGAACACTACATAGTGTGCAATGAACCAGGTGGGAAATATTTGTGGCATTTTGTACCAGAGGAAGCTGCAGAGGAGAGAAGTCATGTTGAGGTCATTGCTGATCATCTGGTGAACTGGCTAAGAGAGAGAGGAGCAGACCAGACCCTTTTGGCCATAGGAGGTGACAGTACTAATGTGAATACTGGCTGGGAGGGAGGAGTAATGCATTATGTGGAGGCCAAGCTTAGCAGGAAGTTGGTGTGGACTGTCTGTGACTTGCACACTGGGGAGCTGAGTCTCAGACACCTGGTGACTGTACTGAATGGCAAGACTTTAAGCAACAACAAGTGGTCTGGGCCCCTAGGGAAGATGTTAGACACTGCCACTGAGCTGGAGATCAACCCAAACTTCACGAGGATCACTGTTGGTCCTCCTCTACCCCATCTCAGTCAGGGGGTAGTCAAGGACCTCAGCACAGACCAATCATATGACTACAGAATCATCACTGCCATCAGATCGGGAGAGGTACCTCAGAGTCTAGCTCTCCTGGAGATTGGGCCAGTCTGTCACAGTAGGTGGGTCACCACGGCTCTAAGGTTCTGCAGATTGTGGATTTCCAAACATGGGCTGAAGGGTAGGAACCTGAAGAATCTGAGGATAATTGTGGAATTCATAGTGGAGTCTACATGCCAAACTGGTTCAACATCAAGTTAAATCACAGTTGGGTGGAGGGACCCAGGCATGTACTGTACAAGCTGGAGCTGCTCAGAAGTCAGAAGAAGGAGGTGATAGGAATAGTGATGCTTACAGTGGAAAGATCAGCCTGGTATGCACACTCTGAGGCTGTGCTCCAGGCCATACTGTGCAGTAGGCCGGGTCGTTTTTGCTTGAAAAAAATTTTTGGGAAGTTTAATTTACCCTGTATTACGAAAGTTTGTGTACCTACATAGGGCATATCATGACAAAGTTTCAAGCTTTTATATAAATATTTTGAGGTTCCACAAGTCAAAGTTTTGGTGATTTTTTCCGATACACCGCATAGTAAACTACAGCTCTTTGCTGACTTGCCATGATAGATTACAAGGCAAATCACCCACAATTCACCACGAGGAGGGGGCTGTAGGTCGAATTCCACACCATGCCCAGCCCAACCTCCCTTCCATTAGTTTTTACATGTAGTTTATTGACATTTGTATTCGCATTTTGACTCAAATGTCGGCATGTTTGATCTTGAAGCAATTCTTGCCTTCATAAAACCATCTCTAATTTCCTGGCCACAGAGAGAAGCTGATGCTTCTGTTACAAGTTTGACATGTCTTTCCACAGCTTGTGAATGACATGGGTACTTTTCCAATAGAGGGTTAGTTTCATCACCCCTTGCGATAAGCTCTAACTGGGTGTTTGTCAAGCTTTTTGTCAGAGGTGGTTCATGTCCCTGGTAGTCTCCAAATCGAACTAAATCTGTGTAGTCTCTTGCCAAGAAATTAATTTTAGATCGTCTAAATTCTCTAATGCCCGAGGACACACTTTCCCTGGCTAAGAAAATGCGCCGGAAAGCTAACTCTCTCATCACTTGCCTTTCATCAAACAACATCGAGACCAATAAAGTTTCTGGGTGAGAAAAATATGCCCCTCTTTCAATAACAGGATCAATGACTGCCTTAAGCTCATCAGATAGGTATCTTGAACTAGATATCATAAACCAAAGGTGCCTTGGTCCCTTGTAATAGGAAGGATTTCGCTTTATATTAAACCACGTTGGGGCATAAACGCGAACAATGAATTCGGTCAGAGTTTTCAAGTTTTCTGATTGCTTTTTGGTCGCAACATAAAGTCTAACTATCCTGTTGGCTGTCGTAAGCCATCTGGCATGGTTCAAAGTAACCTGGGTTGCAGTTTTCAAGGTTTTGGGAACATTGGCCTTCTATGACTGCATTACAAATTTCCATGAGATACTTTTGATCTTGGCTTAGAATTAAATCGAGATCCCCCGGAACAGAAGGCATATTACTTGATTTGATTGCTTCAAACTTGACAACTGGCATCTTTTCGCACGCAGTAAGACTTTCACGAACATTTCCAGCAAAGGCTTTTGGTCCTTTGGTTTTACCATCCAAATAATTAAACAAATGGCGGAGAGGTAGCTCATTGGTATGCAGCAAACACACGAACCAATGAAAAGGAGTATTGTTGTGTACCTCTAGTTGCCTGATAACTCCATTATGTATGCCAGTGTTTACATTGGTTCCATCACATCCAATGACCTTCAGATTGTCTACCTTAATATTGTTACTGTTAAGAAACTTTATTACTCCCTTAGAAATGTTAGTTGAATTTCCAGTCACAGGAGTGGTTCAGCTATAAGCGTGATGTGTTCCTCAGTAATTGTTGTACTGTAGTACTTCCCATCTTCATAGATATTTGCTTTAGTTAAATCCTTTCTTCCATCAAAATACAATGTTTCTATACTTTCTTCACTTGATTTACTCAACTCCTCTCTGATCTTCTTTCTCTGCCGTCTCACCTTATTCTTATCCACAGCATTGTGATAATCTTCAGAGGTAATGTGGCCAAAATCTTCCAGAACTGCAGAGGCAACGGCTGCACCAGCTCTGTCTGATATTCCGAATCGGTCACAAGTTTTTGCTAATGAAGGCAATTTGCGAGTGAGCTTATGTGCTTCACCTGATTTCTTTATACCTTCCTCAATGTGATTATCATCATCACGCTCTCTATCTGTATCTGTTGATGTGTCAGAATCAGGAATTGTATGAAAGTTATCCCAGTCCATTGGCTCTTCCCTGGAAGTGGATGGGCTATTGATATCTCCATCTTCAATGTTTTTAGAAAATCGTGCTCTTTCTTGTTCTTTACGCTCAGATCTTATTTGCAGTTTCTTCGTTGTCTGTAAATCAATACTGCCTATTGCCATTTTTCGTGCACCTCTTTGGTCAATTAGGAAAGAACGTCCCATGGCAGGAACTTTTAGCTCTTTTTCACAAGTGCAAGAAAACAGATCATGGCATTTGCAGGCAGCAATATCAAAAAGCCTTTGATTTTTGGATTTGAACGCGGTCAGTTTAGATTCAAAATCTTTCCTTTTTCTACCAGTCTTCATCATATTTTTAGATTTTTCATGACAATCCTTTATTCTAGCTAATATTTGCTGTTCTGATATTGTTGGAATTGATGCACTTTTCCAGATCTCTTTTACCTTTGATGCGACTATTCTTGCCACATCATTAGCATTTGACTCTCTTTTCCCCTCACTAGCTATAAGTAAGAGATATCTTGTTTGTAAATATTCTTTTAAAACGTCTTCATAGAGGGGAAGTTGATTTCCACTGAGCTCAGCTTTCCCAGAAAGGGAAACAGCTGGATTCATGATTTTTTCAACAGTTGCTTTCACTTTTACGGCCTCAGCCATTTCGGATAATTTGGGAAAGTCACTCTGTTAGTGTAACAACGCGTATTTAACTATTCAAATAATCAATTCTGAAAAGAAAAATTGTATATGTAAATTATATATATTCTGGACGAAACACAGTCAAGAAAAACTTAATAGCAACAAGAATACAAAAAATACAAGAAAATCTTAATAAAAAATCATAATTGCCAAATAATTAATAAAGTTTACGTATTTAAATAAAGTTTTAAAAGTTTTAAAGTTTTTTCTAATGTTTTACGTTTTACTTGCAATCTTCAGAGGACTTGCGGAACATCTAAAACTTGATCAATTTAGTTTTTTTAATCATTGTTGAGCATTTATAGTGCATCTACAAATTTCTTGGACACAGGCATGTGGAAATTCACAAATTTAATTTTTCGACCAGGCCTACTGTGCAGTGTGGTGGAGGAGGAGAGGAGGGAGGCAATGAAGAGGATACTGGAAATCAGAGGTGAAGGAGATGAAGACACACAGGCAGGAGACTGCAGTGTCAGTCCCAGGAAGACTTCTGACATCAACCCAGATGCCACCAAACTCTCGGAGTTTATTGACTGGAACTCTGGCGTGACTGAGCCTCCTCTGACCTGTTCCCTCACCACTGCTGCAATCAAGATTTTCTGGATAGACCAATGGAAGTTCCCGCATAGCCCTCACACACACAGTCAGTAGAGGGTTGTGTAAGGATGACAACTAAAGCAGCACAACATGTTTACTCACAAGAGAGGAGGGCGGCGTACATCAGTGGCCAGGTGGCCAGTAGGGAGCTCATGTCCAGGAACAAGAGCAAGGCAGACATGGCATCCTTGGCAAAGTTCAAGAAACCTATCTATATTTCTAAGTTTTAATACTGAAATACAATCAAAATGTCTTTAATTGTATGTATGTAAAATGTAGTTATATATGGCATCCTTGGCAAAGTCCAAGAAACCTATCTATATTTCTAAGTTTTAATACTGAAATACAATAAAAATGTCTTTAATTGTATGTAATGTATGTAAAATGTAGTTATATACAATAAAAAAAATACTTGCAAAAATTGCTGATTTTTCGTAAACCTCAACTTCAAATATAAGTAGCTAGGAGTGGTCAAATCTGGATTTTAAAGCCATATTTTGATTTAGCACATAAAAATGCATCATTTGGTCACTAGTAGTCTTTGAAAATCTAAAGATTTCATTTTGCTCCCTAAAATTGACACACCCTAATATACAATGTTGTCATCGACTTCACTGTTTTAAATCAAATAATGTCGTGGTTTACGGATAAAAAAGTTTTCACTATTAAATGACCTCGAAATACGCAAAACGATAGAGCGTAAGGAAAAACGAGACATTCTAATAAGCAGGTTTTTTCGAGAGAGACATCACTCTTCAGTCAGTATGTGATGGTTTCTGTTTAAGAAAAAACATTACTTGTTTTCGTCGATGAAGTTGTGAAAATTCATTCAAATAGTCCGGATTTAAATCGAGTTGACTATTTTATATGGGGATGTTTAGGTGATAAAGTTTATAGACAAAATATTCAAGATGTCAATCAACTTCGAAAGTGCATTTTAACAGCGTGGAATGAACTCGATCAAGATACCATTTCTACAGCAGTTCGCCAGTGGCGCACAAGACTATAATTGGTTATTAATAATAATGGAGGACACATTTACCACCTGCTCCGTTAATGTATTTTTTAATTTGTTTTTGTTCACTCCAAACTTTAATCTTCAGCTAAGTCTCCAATTAACCTCCTTGTCAACTTTAGATTTTAAGAACTATTGTTCAAAGTGAATTTGTAAAAAGATTACTCTTACGATTTAAATAAACTGCCTCTTATTTTAAGGAAAATATAAAAGATTTAATATGATTTCTGTTTCATTTAGTTATCCTTGGAATTGTGATTTTGTTAGCCCATTGAAAAGGTGGCCACTTTTGTTTGGGACACAGTATATACACATATGCTCGTATATTCCATTTTAAATTAAAAGGCAATATACTATATAGTTAATTGAAGGTTTCCACTGTAGCTGAAGCCTGTTAGCAACCTCGTTAATGCTAAAAATATATTTTTGTTATAGACAAAATACATCCCAAACCGATCGGCTTTGTTCTATAACACTAGGCAACAAAGATTTTGTTACAGAAGACCAAATAGGTGCTCCTAGCTAATTTCGGTATGCTGATTTCAAATCTATAATTAGATTTTTTCTATCACGTCTAGATTTTGTGTAAAATGCAAATCACCTTTAGTAAAATTTTCTACCACGTCCAGATTTTGGTTTTAATCGGCTTAATGTCAGTAATATGAAACTTGCTTTTCAAGGTTAAAGCAATTTTTTTTGCCAACTATATACAAATTCGAACAATTTTGATAAATAAAATTTATCCCGAGTTGGCAACACTGAGTCAAGAGCATAGTAACGGGCAACGGCCCAACGGTCAGTCGCTACGTGACAGTCAAGCAGAACGGTTGTTGAAGCTCTCTGCTGATGAGCAAGTGACAGGTTGTGGTGACTTGTGTGTTTTTATAGCATTTGTTTTGTACTACGGTGTGTATTTCTTTTTATTTTGCACATCGTAATAATTACTTTCTACGTTTTTTCAGATATTGTATGGTAATTCAAAATGGCATCAAATAGACGTGCTTGTGTAAATCACCCAGACAACTTCTGCTTTGTCTGTGGACAATATACACCTAAGCCACAACGTAGAAACAACAACAAATTAAACTTGCCTACAAGTGTTATTTTGACTGTAAGTTAGGAGACCAACAGAGGGACTGGGCACCACATATTTGCTGTGCACAGTGCAATGCAATGTTAATAGCTTGGATGAATGGTAAAAGAAAAGCTATGCCGTTCTCAGTCCCCATGGTTTGGCGTGAGCCGAAAAATCACTTCAATGATTGTTATTTTTGTTTGACAAAGATTGCTGGTTTCACAAAGAAAAACAATCAAAGATCACGTACCCAAACTGCGAATCAGCAATGAAACCAGTACCACATGATGAAACAAATCCACCACCAGTTCCACCAACAACGATAACAGACAGCAGTTCATCTGAAGATTCTGCTAGTGATATAGAAACAGGGAAAGATGGCATATATGTTCCAGATGCAAATATTTCCCCACATTTGTTAAGTCAAGCGGAGTTAAATGACTTAGTGCGCGATTTGGAATTACCAAAAGAAAAGGCAGAGTTGCTTGGTTCAAGACTTCAAGAATTTAATCTTCTCCAACCAAACACCAAAGTTTCCCATTTCCGCCATCGCCATTTGCAGTTTTCATCATTTTACTTACAGGAAGAAAACGTTTGTTTCTGCCACGATATCAGTGGTCTGATGCAAGGGATTGGCTGTCGCTATGATCCAAAAGAATGGAGACTGTTCATTGACTCTAGTAAAGCTAGCCTTAAAGCTGTATTACTGCACAACGGCAATGAAAAACCTTCAATACCTGTAGCACATGCCACTGGCCTTAATGAGACTTATGAATCGATGAAACTGCTGCTAAGACTCATCAATATAAGGACCACACATGGAATATTTGTGGCGACCTTAAAGTTGCATCATTACTTCTTGGGTTACAGTTGGGCTACACAAAGCATATGTGCTTTTTGTGTCTATGGAACAGCAGAGATGACAAGAACCACTACAAAAACATGATTGGCCATCTAGAACTGAACATGTTGTTGGTAAATACAATGTGAAACACCCAGCACTTATTGACCCTCAGAAAGTACATCTTCCACCACTTCACATTAAACTTGGCCTTATGAAAAATTTCGTGAAGGGTATGGATCATCAAGGTAGTGGTTTCCAATATTTAAAGGATAAATTCAAAGGAATATTGACAGATGCTAAGCTAGAAGCTGGAGTTTTCACTGGACCACAGATCCGCAGTGTCATCCACGACTCATCGTTTCCATCTAACCTAAATGAGAATGAACTAGGAGCATGGACATCTTTCGTTGAAGTTGTCAAAAATTTTCTTGGAAACCACAAAGCTGAAAACCACCGTAAACTCGTAGAAAACATGCTTAAATCTTATGAAATAATGGGATGCAGAATGTCTTTGAAAATTCATTTTTTACATTCTCATCTTGACTTCTTCCCGTCCAACCTTGGGGCTGTAAGTGACGAGCATGGTGAGCGCTTCCACCAACAGATCTCAGTTATGGAAAATAGATACCAAGGTAATTTCAACCCAAATATGATGGGAGATTATTGTTGGTTCCTGCAGAAGGAGAGCTCGTCATCCTACAACGACAAAGGAAGAGGACACACCAAAGTTTCACTTAAGAACAGGAATTTGCCTTTCAGTAGTAACAACAAAATACTAACGCGCTTTGGGTGGATGGTTGGGCGCAGGGGTGGTAATTCCGCCAGCGGAATTCCGCTGTCTGTCTTAAGCCAGAATAAAGGAGGAAAGACATCCCTGTTCACTAATTATTTAAGTATGCTTAACATAAAACGTGGCACGGAAAAGTAGCTTAGACGGCTTTCGTAATAGAAGCGGGTGAGAAAAAAAATGAAAAATAGGGGTTTTCAGTTACACAAAATCTGGACGTGATAGAGAAATTTTGATATCAGATCTGAAATCAGCATCACCGCTTTAGTAGGAATCAGTAGTTCACGTGTCTGTAACAAAAAAAAAGTTGAAATTTGTTGCCTAGTGCACTGGGCAACACGTATTTTATTGAATGATATCTGACACTTGATTCTAGGTAATTTGGGTGCGCTGAATACGAATTTCAACTCGGTTTGGCTCTATCAGGTCCTGATTCTTGTCGACAGCCTATGTGCCATTTTCCAGATTTTTCAAATTAGGACTAAAAAATTAAGTCATGTGTTAAATTTTTTTTTCAAGTTTCATGAATACAAGCAGTTCAAACTACAGTAAAATTACATTATAACGATAGAAATGACTTAAAATAAAAAAACAAACAGATATGAAGCTTTCACTGTGGCAAAAATTTTCTTTTGTAAGACTTTCTAGCGTATTTGCTTGTTGATGGCAGGTCTCTTTTCAAGCACCAGCAGTAATCAGCCATCATGTGGGAATCCCAGCGGCCTTGGTACCGTTCCTCCATAATTTTGATATCTTGGTGGAATCTCTCCCCTTGTTCGTCACTTACATCACCTAAATTACTTGGAAATTGGTCAAGATGGCTATTCAAAAAATGCATTTTTATGCTCATATTGCAACCTAACTCTTTGTAGTCCCTTAAAAGTTTTTTTACGATTTCTTCGTAGTTATCTGCCCTATAATTGCCTAAAAAGTTTTCTATCAAGTCCACGAATGAGAACCAGCCATTTTTTTCGCGTTCATTCATGACATTAGGAAAATTGCTGTCTTTAATCATTGTTCTTATTTGTGGACCGTCGAAAATTCCCGCCTTGATTTTTTCATAACTTAAACTTGGAAATTTTGAAGTTATGTATTTGAAACACTCGCCGTTCGTATCTAAAGCTTTTACATATTGTTTAATGAGGCCTAGTTTTATATGCAGAGGAGGAAATATGATTTTATCTCTGCTCACTAAAGGTGGATTAATTACGTTTTTTTCTCCGACAGTAAGTGATGTTCGTGCTGGCCAGATTTGTTTGAAATAATGTTCTTCCTTGGCTCTGCTGTCCCATAAGCAAAGGAAGCAGGGATATTTAGTATACCCTCCTTGTTGTCCTAGCAGAAAATTAACCATTTTTAAGTCAACACATATGATCCACTCGTGCTCCCTATATTTGATAAGATTTAAAACCTTTTCTATATGTTCATACTTTTCTTTTAATTTTGTTGAGTGCCCAATCGGTATCGAGCCGTATAGATTGCCATTATGCAACAACACACACTTAAGACTTCTTTTCGAACTGTCTAAAAACAAGCGCCAATCATTTGCATCGTAAGACTCAACCCCCATCTTCTTTAACAAACCAACTATGTCGCAGCAATATACTAAACTATCCTCTGTTCTAAAATATTTAACAAGTTCTTCTTCTCTTTTTCTGTAAAATGAAATGTATGTGTTTGAAGTAAGCAAGTTTTTCTCTTTAAGTCTTGAAGCTAAAATTTCCGCAGCCTTTTTTGGCAAATTTAGATCCCTTACAAGATCATTCAACTCGGCCTGGTTAAACTTTTGCGGATCGTTTTGACTTTCAAATACGCTGGGGTCAAAATCGGTGTCTGACTCCTCAAAGTGCATAACAATATTTTCAGGAACATCTTCAACTAATTCTTGAGTTGGCAGACCCTTAAATTTTGGAATGGGGATCTCATTTGAATGTAGCACAGGTCGTATCGCGGTGTCGAAATTTGGGTACTCGATACAATGTTTATTTTTCTTAGTGAAGCCCGAAGTCTTGACAAAGCAAAGGTAGCAATCGGTCTCGTGGTTAGTAGGCTCTCGCCACACCTGATATGGAAAAAAAATTGTAAAGCGTTAACAAAAGCGACGAGAGACTTGTTTTTATGAATTTTATCAAAAGTTATCACCCAAACATTTAACATTTCTATGTGTTTCAACCTTATGCAATATTTGAGATTCTTATAAACATTTTCTGTAAATTTTTGTTTATGTACCTAAGTTACAATTACATTTAGGTAAGTTACAGTATACTAGTGATTAAATTACGTAGTTTTATGAAATCATAAACTTACCATCGGAACTCCAAAAGGTATTTTTGAATCCGAACCCTTCGTCCAATGTCGCAGTCTTTCAATGCATATAGTGCAGGCTTTATGTGGAGCCCACGATTTATCTTGGTCCCCCAGTTTTATGCCAAAATAAGCTAAGTAAGCTCTTTTTACGAAGTCAGTTATATTTGCTCGTTGATGTGGAAGTGTAAAATTTCCACATATATAACAGAAGGAATCAGGGTTGTTTTTGCATTTGAACTTTCTAGTGCTTGATGACATATTGCTTGATTGTTCTGCCAATTTGTAAAGGTATTTAAAGCCCTTAATTCATATAAATTTAAGAAAATCTGAAATATAAACACAAAAATTAGTTTAAATAGGTACTTATTATGAAATAGGTACTTACAATCTATGAAATTAAACTAGAAACACGGATGAGTAGGTACAATATAAATTACGTCTAATTAAATCAACTATATTAAATCACGATGACAAAATTACTCACTAAATCATATGCCAATTCAAAATTATGTTAATGCCCAAACTTAATTAACTAACTCAACTGACTGACTGACTGACTGACTGATTGAATTGACTGATTAACTCTGGAAACGAGTCGCTTTTATATATTTTAGTTGTCCCTCTAGAATACTCTACAGAGAACAGGAACGCTCGAGAAAATTTTAGAATTCTATGATATTTTTAGCTTAATTTACTAATATTAAAATGGGTTAAAAATGACAAAATTAAAAATATTTTTAGGGTGTTACATATAAAAATATACATAATACAACAATACCATAACAATAGGTACAAATACCTAGATAAAAACCTAGTTGCATAATGTGTAACTGCAAAAAGACAGCGAGTATTGAGAAAAAAACCTTTTTATGAATACGACGAAAGAGGAGGGGTGTTGAGCAAAATCAGGACCTGATAGAGCAAAACCGAGTAAAAATTCGTGCTCAGCGCACCCAAATTACCTAGAACTAACTGTCAAATCTAATTCAATAGACAAAAAGTTGAAATTTGTTCCCCAGTGTTATGGATGACGATATTTAATCTAATTTAAATAATCTAAATAATTTGTAACCATAACCATTACAGCCCTTTTTTCATGATATTTAATAGTTTTCAATAAAAAGTATAAGTCAGAAAATATGGCGACACCGCTAATGTAGGGGGAAGTTTTCCTTCTTTAGAGTATCAAAATTTCTTTTCAGATAGAATAATTTCTTTCAATGATATATAATAATAATAATAATAATAATAAAAATAATAATAAAAATGTAGAGGGGTTAGGTCCGGAGACCTCGGTGGCCAATTTTGTGTACCACGACGACCGATCCATCGAACAGGGAAGCAATCATCGAGATGCGTTCTCACTGCACGGCTGAAATGGGGAGAGCTCCGTCTTGTTGGAAGTACATACGCAATCGTGTTGCCAAAGGTACATCTTCTAACAGTGCGGGCAGTTCGTCTTGCAGAAATCGTAGATAAATGTCACCTGTAAGATCACCTACGATGATAAATGGTGTAACGTTGAAAAATGAAGTCGTTGAAAAATGAGGTACACCTCCTTATTCAGCATTGAATACCCAACATTGAATACCCAGCATTGAATACCCAACTTCGTTGAAAATTGAGTTGAAGTAGGTTATAAGTTAAAGTAGCCACTCAGAGCTTGGCGGTTCAAGGCTCAGCTGGAATTCTGAACTCAATCAAAATAAATAAAACTAGCGGAGCGACCCGGGGTTTCCCCGGTGGAAGTTGAACGCTATATATATACACTTTACCTTACAACCTTACAAAGGTTTCGCGCAATGATTTCTCATTTCGCGAAGGTCAAACTTATCGCCCCTCCTCTCGGGTTGGCCTGGTGAAGTAGTGAGTTGGTTTCTTGTGCTCTCCACCTCACATAGTCAGGTACGCCCGGCTCATCTGGGATTGTTCTGAGCCAGGCGTCTAGTCTTCTTTTGAAGATGTCCACTGCAACTCCCTTCGTGTTTCTTAGGTCTTTGGGCAACTGATTAAACAGTTTTGGTCCTATCACTACAAAACTATTTTCTTTCAGGGTTAAGGATGTTCCCTCTCTCGCCTTCAATTTGGGAATACGACACAGTCTACCGTTTCTACTTTCCACCGTTGTTTGGGGAGTTATAGGTTTCAGAGTAAGATTAGGGACTAGTTTCTCCATTATTTTCCAAGTGTAAATAATGGTGTATCTCTCTCTTCTCCTTTCCAGTTCGCGTAACCTTTCCCAGTAATTTAGTTCTTTGCACCCATTGATCTTGGCTGTGAAGCTTCTCTGGATCCCTTCCAGCTGTCTAATGTCTTCTTTTTTATATGGGGATGTTAGGACCGAGCAGTATCCCAATTTGGGTATGATCAGGGTTTTCAGTAGAGGAATCATTACATTCCTATCCCTTCGTTTAAAGGTTCTCAATATCTGTCCCGTTGTTCTCTTTGCTCTGTTTACTGCTATCTTATTTTGTGTTTCAAATTTCGCATCATCTGTCATTACAACCCCTAAATCTTTTGCTCTGGAATTTCTCTGAATTTCCTGTCCATTTGGGATATAATATTCCATGGATTTTAGGTCTTTTCTTTTTCCGTACCGTAATACCTGAAATTTATCGATGTTAAACTTCATATTGTTGTCTTGCGTCCACTTGTAGATTCTGTTTATGTCGGTTTGTAGAGAGCCTATGTCTTCTGGGTTTCTTATTTTTCTACTGATCTTTGTGTCATCGGCAAAGGATGTTACTGTGCTGTCTCTGGTAACGTCCTCATCTATGTCAGTTAGCATGATTATGAAGAGTAGTGGAGCTAATACTGTTCCTTGTGGTACTGAGCTGAGGACCTCTGATTCTGATGAAGATACTCCTTGTACTGTAACGACTTGCCGCCGCTCACTAAGGAAATTATATGTCCATTTCCCTACTTTTTCTGTTATTCCCATATATTTCAGTTTATGTATTACGATTCCGTGGTCACACTTGTCGAACGCTTTAGCAAAGTCGGTGTATAGTACATCATAATTTTCATTACTTTCAAGTGAATCAATAATGTTGTTGTAGTGTTCCATTAGTTGTGATAGGCATGATCTGCCTGACCGAAACCCGTGTTGGTTATTATTGAATTTTTTCTGAGTTTTCAAAAAGTCATAGATTTTCTGTCTAACTATTCTTTCAAATATTTTAGTGAGATGGGATGTAAGCGACACTGGCCTATAGTTTTTGGCCTCGGATCGATCTCCTCCTTTATATATTGGGATTATGTTTGCGCTCTTCAGGATGCCCGGTATTTCTCCCGTGTCTCGCCCGGTATTTCTCCCGTGTCTTTCCCGGTATTTCTCCGGTTACGTTAATTGAACGCCCGGTTACGTTAATTAAACGCCCGATTAGGTTAATTGAATGTCCGCTTAGGTCAACTGAATGCCCTTTTAGATTAATTGAATGCCCTGTTAGGTTAATTGTACGCGCCTGACGATTGGTTAGGTTAAGTCGTGATATTTTCGTTAGTTTTAACCCTTTAAGTCCTGAATTTTTTGTAGGGTTAAGTTATGAATGCATGTATTTGAAACGTTAGCAATTTGTACCTTTCATCCTTAAAGGGTTAACGAAAATATCACGCCCCCTCTTTTCACCCTCAAGGGCGTACAGTTGACTTAACCGGTCTTTGAATTAACCTAACCGGGCATATATATATATATATATATATATATATATATATATTATATATCTGTGCAATCTGGTAGCAACGGAAAACTTGGCGATTAGATGTGATTTCTGTTAACGACTGAATGACTTTATCTGCATGAATTGGAATGATAGGGAAATAACTCTTGTCTTGAACGCGAAACACGTCGTGGGGATCAAATTTCTATGTGGCGCATGTACACAGACCGTAAATTCTTTCGCGGTCTTTAGAAATGGAGATAGCAGACTCGAAAGTTAATAAAAATAATGAAATAATGGGGACACATGGGTCCGGAATGGTCCCAACGAAAAACCGGGTGGATGAGAGGAAGACGAAATAACGAATAACAGCAAAATAACGAACAACAATTTAATAACGAATAACAATATAAACACTATAATACGGAAGGAAGACTGCAGATATCGGGATGGGCAATGCATATATGCACATCCCACATTATGCAAAACGCATTACACAGTGGATACTGTAAATTTGATAAGAAATGCATGTTCTACCATCTTACGGTCTGCAACACTTATGCAAGATATGGGAGTTGCAAATACGGAAAAAAATGCCGATACCACCACCCTCAAAGGAACGCAACGAGTGAACAGTAAAAACGAACATCAAAAAGAGTAGAAAAACAACTGCCTAGATTTAGTAATCACAAACAACAGTAATTTAATTGATAATGTAGAAACATCCCCAACTATATCGGACCACAACATCATTGAAATAACAACTAATATAAAGGCAACAGGAAAGGAAAGAACACGCACAACAGAAAGAAGTAAATTCGAAATTTTTAATTTTCACTCTAAAGCTATAAACTGGGAAGATGTGACATCCAGCATGGAAATAATAGATTGGAAAACCAATCTCGAGGCCAAGTCAACGGAGGAGATGCTAATGACGTTAGAGGAGAAGACGTTAGAAATTGTGGAAAAACATGTCCCAAAGATACAACAAAGAGGAAAGAGAAGCAGGTTCGAGAGACAAAAGAGGGCATTGTTTCGAAAGAGAAAAAGAGTGACTGCAAAATTAAGTAATTGTAAAGATAACAACATCAGAAAAATATTAAATGATAAACTGCAAAGTCGTCATACAGGAACTAATCGAGAAGCATACAGAAAAAGAAGAAGACGACGCTCTTGAAGCGATAAAGGCGAACTCAAAGTACTTCTATAATTTCACAAAAAGAAAGTTGAAAAACCAGCGACTATCGGACCTTTAAAAAATGAAAACAGTGTTTTATCTGATGATCTAACAAAAGTATCTGAAATATTAAGAGCTCAGTATGAATCATCTTTCAGTATCCCAAGACTGACAAATTGATATGCGATAGAAACGCGTTCTTTGAAGAAGAACCACAAGGGAGAAGGAAGTATAACGGATTCCGACTTTACGACTGATGATATTACACAAGCCATAGGGAAACTAAAAACACACTCAGCGGCAGGACCGGATAAATGGAATGCCACACTGATCAGAAACTGCAAGAATGTAATCGCTGAGCCCCTATACTGGATATGGAGACGATCACTAGACACGGGAGAAATACCGGGCATCCTGAAGAGCGCAAACATAGTCCCAATATATAAAGGAGGAGATCGATCCAAGGCCAAAAACTATAGGCCAGTGTCGCTTACATCTCATCTCACTAAAATATTTGAAAGAATAGTTAGACAGAAAATCTATGACTTTTTGAAAACTCAGAAAAAATTCAATGATAACCAACACGGGTTTCGGTCAGGCAGATCATGCCTATCACAACTAATGGAACACTACAACAACATTATTGATTCACTTGAAAGTAATGAAAACTATGATGTACTATACACAGACTTTGCTAAAGCGTTCGACAAGTGTGACCACGGAATCGTAATACATAAACTGAAATATATGGGAATAACAGAAAAAGTAGGGAAATGAATATATAATTTCCTTAGTGAGCGGCGGCAAGTCGTTACAGTACAAGGAGTATCTTCATCAGAATCAGAGGTCCTCAGCTCAGTACCACAAGGAACAGTATTAGCTCCACTACTCTTCATAATCATGCTAACTGACATAGATGAGGACGTTACCAGAGACAGCACAGTAACATCCTTTGCCGATGACACAAAGATCAGTAGAAAAATAAGAAACCCAGAAGACATAGGCTCTCTACAAACCGACATAAACAGAATCTACAAGTGGACGCAAGACAACAATATGAAGTTTAACATCGATAAATTTCAGGTATTACGGTACGGAAAAAGAAAAGACCTAAAATCCATGGAATATTATATCCCAAATGGACAGGAAATTCAGAGAAATTCCAGAGCAAAAGATTTAGGGGTTGTAATGACAGATGATACGAAATTTGAAACACAAAATAAGATAGCAGTAAACAGAGCAAAGAGAATAACGGGACAGATATTGAGAACCTTTAAACGAAGGGATAGGAATGTAATGATTCCTCTACTGGAAACCCTGATCATACCCAAATTGGGATACTGCTCGGTCCTAAAATCCCCATATAAAAAAGAAGACATTAGACAGCTGGAAGGGATCCAGAGAAGCTTCACAGCCAAGATCAATGGGTGCAAAGAACTAAATTACTGGGAAAGTTTACGCGAACTAGACCTATATTCACTGGAAAGGAGAAGAGAGAGATACACTATTATTTACACTTGGAAAATAATGGAGAAACTAGTCCCTAATCTCACTCCGAATCCTATAACTCCCTAAACAACGGTGGAAGATAGAAACGGTAGACTGTGTCGTATTCCCAAATTGAAGGCGAGACAGGAAACATCCTTAACCCTGAAAGAAAATAGTTTTGTAGTGAGAGGACCAAAACTGTTTAATCAGTTGCCCAAAGACCTAAGAAACACGAAGGGAGTTGCAGTGGACATTTTGAAAAGAAGACTAGACGCCTGGCTCAGAACAATCCCCGATGAGCCGGGCGTACCTGACTATGTGAGGTGGAGAACACAAGAATCCAACTCACTACTTCACCAGACCAACTCGAGAGGAGGGGCGACAAGCTTGACCTTCGCGCAGTGAGAAATCATCGCGCGAAACCTTTGTAAGATTGTAAGTAAGGTAAGGTGTGTGTATATATATATATATATATGTATATGATGAATATATGTATATGATGTATATATATATATATATATATATATATATATATATATATATATATATATATATATATATAGCATTCAACTTCCACCCGGGCAACGCCGAGTCGCTCCGCTAGTTTTTTTTATTTTGATTGGATTCACTATCCCAGCTGAGCCTTGAACGGGTAAGCTCTGATGGGCTACTTCAACTCAATTTTGAATGCAGTGTCTCATTTTTCAATAATGTACCTCATTTTTCAACGTTGAAAATTGAGGTGCACCTCATTATTCAAAGTTGAATAATGAGGTGTACCTCATTTTTCAACGACATCATTTTTCAACGTTACAACGGACCAATCAGCTGACCGTAGAGAATACCACACCACACATTGACACTGTAATTTTCAACACCGGTTCAGTGTCACTGTGTGGTGTGGTATTCTCTACGGTCAGCTGATTGGTCCGTTGTAACGTTGAAAAATGAGGTCGTTGAAAAATGAGGTACACCTCATTATTCAACGTTGAATAATGAGGTGTACCTCATTTTTCAACGACCTCATTTTTCAACGTTACAACGGACCAATCAGCTGACCGTAGAGAATACCACACCACACATTGACACTGAACCGGTGTTGAAAATTACTTTCCAGAATGGCATGAGGATTCATTTCTGACCAAACATGTGAATTGCGAGTGTTGTTGAAACCGTCGCGGTAAATTGAGCCTCATCACAGAACAAGACGTATCGAAGCAATTGTCGATCGACATTGAGCCAATTACAAAATTCCAGCTGTTGGGCACGATTCCCAGGTTGGAAGTGCTAAACGCGCTGTACGTGTTATGGATACAGGCTTTCTTCGTGTAACGTTCTACATACTCTCGTTTAAGGAACTCTAAGATGTGTGGAAATCCTTCGCGTATTAACATGAGGACTCCGCTGTACCATCCGAATAATGTTTTCTTTTTCAGCCACACCTTATTGTACCGGACACTCAGATAAAACAGTAACGCTAGGAATGAACCGCTCTCTCGCAATCTCCGAAAAACGTTGCTAAACACTCGTCCATCCGGAATTCTTCGATTTAGAAAACGTCGCTGGTATTCAGCAACAGTAGCCGTAGTATTTCCATCGCAAAATCCGCAAAACAACACAATATCGGCATATTCGGCATTTGAAAACCTAAAAGGCATACTGAATGCACAAAACATCAACTGCACGGTGTGAAACACAACACTCTACTGCGTAGTTAGTTCGGTTCGGTAAGTAACTGTCAATTCAGTTCAATGTCACGCATGCACATTGCACATGCTTGAAATTCAAATATCTATAGCTCCATAACCGTTAAGAATCGGACCCATGTTCATGTGGAGTTTTTGACTGGAAGTGACCTCAGCAATAAGCTCCCGACGTTATGACATTTCGTCGTGAATCACCCTGTATATACCCAAATGCCTCTCCCACCGCAGTGAAGTCGAGTCAGGAACAGGCAGGAAGCGCCTCAATGGCTCACATTCACCTCATCAGCTGTCCTGACAATAATGCACCTGCCTCAGGGCAACATTATCCACAGCCCAGCCCCGCAGATTACTTCACGGTTTACCCAGACCGCTTCATACATCCTGAGGTGGCGCATTTCCCGCCAGTCGCCCCCATATACTACATCGCACACTTTTTTAGATCCAATGTGCGTCTTTCACCCTCCCAGACGTCCAGGCCCCGCTGACCCAAAGCTTCCTCCTTCATCCCATCCTTCCATCTCCTCGGTCTATCCCCCCCTTTTCCCCCCTCCGCTTCCAACACGTAAATCCTCTTTACCATCCTGTGGAAAAAACTATATAGGGTTATGGGTTGATTGCTATCAACCTGGCGATCCGGTAAAAATTTCCGCCAGATTTAATGCCTAGAGTCGACCACAAAGACCCTACGTTTTTTCGTTAAAAAGTTGTGTTTGTGGAGGTCTTCAAAAGACCTTGTTAAGTAGTTATTTCTTTTGGTTGAAGTATTAAATTTATTTGCCTTCAGTATTTTTTGCCTAATGGTAAAAATGGAACCTACGATACCTTCTAATTTCGTGGGATCTCGCTTCTGGTTGTAGGTTGCGCGGTTGCCTATCGCGCCTCTCTCTCGATGTAGGAGATAGGGGTTATGCAACGAGTTTTTTTCAGGCTAATTAATACAGGCAATTCACTATGCATAATTACATGAAGGGATAGGCCTATCCTTTGGTTTTATTAGTTTTATTTTATTAGTGTTTCACTGAGAACTTGTACGAAGATTAAACATCTCCCTTGCCTACAGCAACGCTCGTAACTAGACAGCTCTGACTCCAAGACTCCTTCGACTCCCACACCTCTCACGGATAACAGTGTTTCTCACATGATCAATCCGCCTAACCCCATAGATCGTTCTCAAACCTCACATCCATACAACACTGTTGGCACTATAATACCTTCATGTATGATACATACCCATCTTCGCACCCATAGACACTGATCTCTCCTTCCAAACACTTCTTAGGGCACCCAGTACCTTTGTCCCTTCTTCCACCCTGTGACTCACCTCTGCCTCCATAGTCTCATTCCTCGCCACATCCACCCCTAAGTACCTGAAACATGACACTTCTTCCATTTCCTCACCATACAAACTTACACTCAGTCGCTCACGAACCTCCTTTTTACAGCAGCACATAACCTTACTGTTATGCACATTTACTCTTAGCTTCCTTTTTTCACATACCCTCCCGAACTCAGTTACCAGTCTCTGTAGCTTTTCTCTCGAGTCCCCCACAAGAGCCGTATCATCCGCATACAACAGGTGATTCACTTCCCAAGAACCTTCCCCCACAACATGCTTCAACACCGCTCTCCTCCCCATGACTCTTGCTCCACCTCTTTCACCACCCCGCATATAAACACATTAAACAACCATGAAGCCATCACACAACCCTACCGTAGACCCACTTTCATCGCAAACCACTCACCCTCCTCTCTTCCCACACGCACACATGCTCTACTCTCTTGGTAAAAACTTTTCACCGCATTCAACAACGACCCATGCACCCCATACAGCTGCATCACTTGCTACAACGCCTTTCTATCAACCCTTCTACCTCTTCTGAAACCCCCTTGCTCCTCCCCCATCTGTTGCTCCATACATGTCACCATCCTTTTAATCACCACTCTCCCATACACTTTACTCAACAGACTAATTCCTCTATAATTCGAGCATACATTTTTGTCCCCTCTGCCTTTATACAGGGGGACGATACATGCACTCCGCCAGTCCTGAGGCAGTTTGCCTGTCCTTATACACATTAAACAGACGTACTAACCAATCAGCACTAAATTTACCGCCTTTTTACAGGAGCTCTACAGCGATCTCATCCACTCCTACCGCTTTTCCACTTTTCATCCTGCCTCGGGTCTCCACCACCTCCTCCCTAGGGACGAACCCATTCGTCACAACTCTCATACTCTGAACCCCCCTCTCGGCCCAAACATACCACATCTGCTTCCTTATTTTCTGACAAGTTCAATAGTTCCTCAAAATACTCACTCCACCTTGTCTTCACATCTTCTCTATCTCAGACATTCCACCTGCCACTCCTCTCAACACATTCACTTTACCCCACGAACATTTCCAAACCACTCCACACCCTTATCCTTCAGCTTTGTTATATATATGCTACAGTCAAAGTGTGTAACCATCCATTTCGCGTAATGGCTGAAACTTTTAGTCATTTCGCGAAATGGCTGTTTCACTTGGTCATTTCGCGAAATGACTAAAATTTTCAGCCATTACGCGAAATGGCTGAAATTCCACTTTGGTAATTTCGTGAAATGGCTAAAATGACTTTTGTCATGCATTCATAGAAATAATAAACATCACAATAAAATTGAAACCTTTATTTAACTAACTAAATCTGCTAAAACATGCATAAGGAGTTCCAAAAAACCTTAGCCCCCGTATTTGAGGCTTACATGTTTACTTATATCGAAATAGTTTTTAGTGATTATAACAATATATAAAATTCTTTATTTATTGCAGGTATTAAAATTACTCTAGCTGATAAAGTGATAATATAATGACTTCTCAATTAATTGCTGATTCGGAGAGGCAACGTGTGATAGATCGCATACGAGCAATAACATTTCGGGAAGCTCGTGATGCTGGAGCCACCTTTATAACACGTTCATGGGTTGCCAAAAAGTTGCGAAGAAGTGAGGACTTCGTCAAAAGAAATTGAAATAAAACTTTGGATGAATGTGAAATGGATACAACCAAATCTGGGCGCCCAAATTTGCCACTCTCTCAGGAAGCAAAGGACATCACTGAAAGCGGTACGCGTAAGCGGAAAAACAGCTGTGCTAAACTTTCTAGAGAGATCGAAGTGTTGAGAGGAAAGATCGTTAGTGGTGAGATCATTCGACTGTACCGTCATAGGCAAGGTTTAAAGCCTTGGCATGAACTTCCAAAGCCAAGAAAAACTCAACTTAACATCGATGACAGAATGTGGTTTGCCCATTATCTTGAAGATTGGGATGTGGATGATTTCATGCATTTAGCTGTCTCCGATGAATTTTCTCTTTACGTAACACGTCGGCCTAACTACCAAAATGATCGAGTGTGGGCCACAACACCAGATGAAATCGATGACAATGAACATTATCGCGAATTATTAAAAAGTCCAGACTGTGTTGGTGTGTTTGTTTTGTTCACTACAACGAAGCTCATGTGGGTGCTGAAGCCAAATGGTCAGAGTTGGGATGGACAGTATTTTCGTGATATTATTCTATCCCAGCATGTCATTCCTTTTCTAAGAAACCCAAACAATGTTATGGATGTCGATCAGGTCACACTTTTGCACGATAAGGCACCCTGCTTTAAGACATTAGCCACTCAACAGTTGTTGCGGAACCATGAGATCGATTTCTTTGGAAATGAAGAATGGCCAGGAAATTCTCCTGACCTGAACGTCTGTGAACACATTGGATCAGTTATAAAGGACAAGGTTGAATGTCTCTTGTTTCAAGAACCTGCAGCAAATCGATTTTCGAAGGATACAATGACGCAACACATTGAAACTGTTTTAGCAAATTTGTGTAACGATCAAGATCTATTCACGTCACTTTTGGCAAGCTACCCAAAGCGAATTCAGGCTGTCTTGGAAGCCAATGGCGGGAACACCAAGTTTTAATTGTTTCTTATTAAGTGCAGGATTAAATTTCTTTCGTAAGGTATATTTAGTTTTACTGTACCTCTAATGGTTTAGGCCATGGGCGGGGGGCCTAAGGTTTATTGGAGCCCGTACATGTACAGGTTTGTTCAAATAAACGAGAAACACATTTCAAATGCACATTTGAACACATTTGAACATTTGAACACATTTGAATTTGAATTTTCAATATAGAGATTTTCAAATACTAACCGGGCCTTCAATGTTATTCCGATGTCCGCCATTGGAGGCCCGGTTAGGTCAACTATATGCCCTTGACAATTGGGTAGGTTAAGTCGTGTTATTTTCGTTAAAACTAACGAAAATAACACAACTGACAAGATCATTTGCCCGGTTAGGTCAACAGTATGCCCTTGACAATTGGTTAGGTTAAGTCGTGTTATTTTCGTTAAAACTAACGAAAATAACACAACTTAACCTAACCAGTTGTCAAGGGCATACAGTTGACCTAACCGGACAAATGATCTTGTACAAAATGACCAAGGTGGAATTTCAGCCATTTCGCGTAATGGCTGAAGATTTTAGTCATTTCACGAAATGACCAAGTGAAACAGCCATTTCGCGAAATGACTAAAAGTTTCAGCCATTACGCGAAATGGCTGGTTACACACTTTGACTGTAACATACTATATATATATATATATAATATATATATACACAGACATGGGGAATGAACTCAGAATGGTCCCTGAGTTTTTTATGATACGCACAGACTGTGCATGGAACAAGGAACTCTTCTGGGATAATTAAATCTACTATAGTCCGAATAAGTAATGGTAAATGACAAATACCATAGTTTTTCTTTTTCATGATGCTAGCCCAACGTGGGCAACGGGTCACTCGCAAAGAGGTCCCCTAAATATAGCTTCCCTCACCAGCTATCTGCAAAGCAGACAGGATCCAGCTTTGGGACATGGATCTAGGGTTTAAAGCAGCCTAGCCCTGCTACATTTAGAACCTCAATATAAGCAATAGACTCGCTGTCTTCACGTCAGATTGAATACATCAAAGAAAAAGGGTAACTATTATATTTTAGCCAAAAACCAAAACTTAAACCTCAACTGGCAGAATTGAGCGTCCACTTTTCAAGGCACATAACATGTCCGTTTCAAGATGATGTATTCAATCTGACGTGAAGACAGCGAGTCTTTTGCTTATATTGAGGTTCTAAATGTAGCAGGGCTAGGCTGCTTTAAACCCTAGATCCATGTCCCAAAGCTGGATCCTGTCTGCTTTGCAGATAGCTGGTGAGGGAAGCTATATTTATGGGACCTCTTTGCGAGTGACCCGTTGCCCACGTCGGGCTAGCATCATGAAAAAGAAAAACTATGGTATTTGTCATTTACCATTACTTATTCGGACTATAGTGGATTTAATTATCCCAGAAGAGTTCCTTGTTCCATGCACGGTCTGTGTGTATCATATATATATAATTACATAATATACGAGTATATACACTATGTAAAATTACCACCAGCATTCGAACCCAGCACTTCTTGAGTAGAAGGCGAGGGTGCTGACAACCACGGTACAACAAGGTATGTGTTAATAGAAAGGGACGCATATTTCAACACCCGAGGGAACACATAACGCTTTCACGTTCAGAGGTGTTTTCTTTACTAATCCCCTAGCCCTCGAAGTAATGAAAGATTTTCATTCAAATCTTTGGTGTGACACTGCGGTCACATAGATGGAATATCAAGCATAAACATCGTTGATTTTGCATAATGCAAAATTACCCAACTGCGATCTTTACTTCATGGTACTGTTTTTATGTAGGAAGGGGTGGCCTCGCACGAATAATGTGTTACACTTTTATAATTATATAATCATGACGGAAATTGCAGGAGTAAAACTGGATCAGCAATTCAGCATGTTATAGATCGAGGCTGGAGCTGGAGCAGTTAACTGTGGAGCGAGCGGAGCTGGAGCTGCGCTAAAATTTTTAAGATGGAATGTACTAGAACTGAAGATAGAAAATTGGAAACTTCACAACTCTAGTGTAGTTACATGTTCACCTAACGTAATTTTAAAAGAACGAAAGAGAGAGAGAGAGAGAGAGAGAGAGAGAGAGAGAGAGAGAGAGAGAGAGAGAGAGAGAGAGAGAGAGAGAAAACAGAATAGTATATTAGCGGTCCTGCACCCTTTCATTTAATTAATAACTTAACTCAAGATCATGTCTTTACATCACATCTTCCTTTTATGAAAGCAAGTGAAACCTATAATGGATGCTTTGAACAAACCTCTCAGGGTTCAAGTGTCAAGAGCTTTTATTCTCTCTCTCTCTCTCTATTATAATTATAGAATAGTAACAGTATTTATCAAAGTAATTATTTACTTCAATATATATATATATTTGCTCCTACCAGTGTTCGAACCCACCACCTCTTGAGTAGGAGGTAAGGACGCTGCTAGGTGGTGGGCTCGAACCTTGGTGGGAGCAAATTTTGTATTCTGCAAAATCGTGCATGTTTAGGAATGATATTCCATATAAAGAGTAAAAAACGACGGTATGTCTTGAAATCTGAAGAGAAAATGTGCTAAAGGTTCTTTGCTTCCAGCTTCCCACTTAAATTTTTATCCTAGTACATTATCCTATCCTTTCCCCCTTTCTGTACGCATTACATGTACTTACACGCGTACAATCACACTTTACATACATACATACATTTCATAAAAATATACACGGCTTCATTTTTTATTTTAGCTACACATGTGGCACTGGATTGTGCGCACATTTTCTGTACACATTATATAGAACGTGTATAGACGTCTACTGGCCCTCAAATGCCATTCCATACAAGGCCAAAGGAGCCATACTTAATCACCGAGCCACAAAATAGGATTCAATATCATAACAAAAGGCCAATTTTCAATTTAATAAGATTTTATTTCCCACCCGATGAATTTTTCTCCTTTTTAACGAACATTTTTTTAAGAAAAATTTTTCTCTTCGATTTTTATAATTTTTTTACATTTTAATTTTGACTTTAAATAAATTTCGGGATGAAGGGACCAGAATTCATTTCGGAGACGAATTATATTCTTAAAAGGAATGAATTTCGGCAAAGGAAAAGAAAGAGAGAGAGAGAGAGAGAGAGAGAGAGAGAGAGAGAGAGAAAGAGTCTAAGAGTCGAAATTATATTGTACATTATTTATTTCTTAAGGGGCAATTTTCTACTTATTTTCTCTTCTTTTGAATCCACTAATAGAATGAGGGGGAACTTGATAAAATATTCATCGATTCCAAGCCGGAAGTTTCCACCTAACTTGTTTAATAAGGAAATGATACATTATATATATATACAGAGAGAGAGAGAGAGAGAGAGAGAGAGAGAGAGAGAGAGAGAGAGTAGTAGCCACAAAGAATGGGAAAATGACTGGTTTTTTTGTGCCATTGAATTATAAGAAAAAGGAATACGTAGAAAATACAAAATCAAAGGAATGGCAAGAGAATCTGTTTGGTTTGGTTTTTTTGGTTTTATTTTTTTAACTAAAACAGCATGTCGAGGCATGGATTAAGTAAGAGACTTAAGGATATTGGTATTTTCGGAATTTCTAAGGCAGCACTCTTGAAGGCGTCCCACAAGTTTACTTTTTGTTGGTATCTTCTTTCCGCAACTAACTCTCAAGGACAACCCAAAGATTCTCTTTATGATTTAAGTCAGGGAAATTTTTTGGCCACTCCTTCAGTTCACTTTCAGTGTCTTTAAAAGCTTTCTTGCAACTCTGGATCTGTGACAAGGGCCACATCTTGTTGGAAGATCCATGCAGTTTTCGTCTTCAAGCGACTCTGAAGCAGAAGACAACTTCTCCTTCAGGAACGGAAAGTATTTAACATAATTCAACATGCCTTCCACAAAGTATAAGTTCCCTAGTCTACACTATGAGAAACAAGACTAAGTCAAATTTCTGAGTGTTTTGTAGTAGACACCTGATTGACTGTTATATTCTATATGTAGTACCAGTAGAATGCCCGCAAAATGGACGAGTGCAATGCAATCGCAATGTTCAATGCAATATTGATCAACATGGCAAGATGTTGCAAGGGGTATGCAACAAGGGGAATGTTGCAAGTTATTACAACAAAGGGGATGTTGCAAGAGCAACAAGGGGTTATGCAACTTGGAGACGGAGTTATCCCCCAAGGGAAAGAGAGAGGAGGAGAGAAAGGAAGAGAGGTGTTCGCCTGGCAGGAGCCAAGCGCATATTAAGACTTCAGCAGAGCGGTCGTTGTCTTATAGGGCCCCTAACCAGCCACCTGGCTTATCTGGCTGAGTTGCCAGTTTGCGATATTATTTAATTAAAGCATATATTCTGGCTTAATCAGCCAGTTGGCTTAGAAGGCTGAGTTGCCAGTTTGCACTATTTATTTAATTAGAGCATATATTCTGGCTTAATCCGCCAGTTGACGTATCTGACTGAGTTGCCAGTTTGCGCTATTTATTTAATTAAAGCATATATTCTGGTTTAATCCGCCAGTTGACTTAGAAGGCGTAACTGGCTTGTACAGGTTGAGTTGCCAGATAGCACTATTTATTTAATTAATTAATATATTCTGGTTTAGAAATCCGCTTTAGAAGCCAGCCAATTGATATAATTAAATACCGTGTGCAACCAAAAGAATTAAATAAAACACCATTACATCATTCTGTTTATTTAGGCGAATTAATGGAAATATATAGAAAATAAATATACATTGGAATATATATACAATGGAATATATATATGATCAAAAATAATAATAGCATAAGAAACACGAACGGGAAATATATAATCAAAAATATACAAAACGTTGTATTATCAATATATTAGTACAGGAAATATATATATATATATATATAGTTTATATTAAATAATTAAATTTATTGAAAATAATAATATACGAAACGTATAATCAAATGCATATTAGTACAGGAAATATATATATATATATATATATATATATATAATTAAATGAATAAATATATCCCTTATGTTCTACGGGGCATATTAAATAATTAAAAATAATAATATACGAAACGTATAATCAAATGCGTATTAGTACAGAAAAAAAATATATATATATATATATACATATCCACACAATTAAATAAATAAATATACATCCTTTATGTTCTACTGCGCAAAACGCTAAACTCACACATAATCGAGTCTACATCCACATCGTTATTACTTTGTACTACGCGGTAAAACCGTCCAAGCAACACTTCATCGTTTAACTTGTACGGATGCCTATACTCGACATAAATGGCTTTCATATTGTTCAATACTATTTTTGTGCCCACTTTACACTCGGTTGGCAAGTTATCTTTAAACACGGCTAGAATACAATCAAAAGCACGTACAAAAAGGTCATCGTTAACCACAACATCATTATTAAATACAAGTTTATAAACACGCCTTTCCAATCGAGGGTTTTTTTCTTACTGTCCCGAGCTTTTCAATCGTGAACTCTTCTTCACTCTGCATAGCGGCAATTGAAATAATCTTCCAAGTCGTAACGACAGCTATTCATTATTTAGAGGTACAACTCTTCAGGGTGAACAGTATGGACAAGCTCTGCCCTGTACCCCTCAAGTGCTCTGTACCAAAGTTCAGGATATTTCGAAGAATCTAAACCTTTTAAATATGCATCCAGCTCTAGACCATTCTCGCCTTGTTCATTCCTACATTCAATAAATCCGTCGAGCAGAGCGGTGAATGCGTATTCAAGAACCGTATCAAAATAAAGCATATCCGTAACACGAGTGTCTAATATAGGCTTCAGCTTGCGGAATCCAACGATTTCAAACATTCTGTCGAGGATGGAACGGTTTCGCGTAGGGACAAGAACGTTATTATCAGATGCATTCTTCCACATCAGTCGTATATCAATGCATAGCTGTTCGTTATTTATACACAACATGCAAACAACGGCATATGAGGGGGCGTAACTAATGTGCTCTCTTCTTGTACCTACACCTGCAGGTATTTAATAATGGTCCTCTACCCACTTCTCAACTATCACGAAGATTCTATTCATCTCCTCAACACTTAAATAAATAACATTACGTTTATCAGGGGTTTGCTTGCCTGCAATTCGTTTCAAGTACATAGTTAATGGTGCCGGTTTCACGCCTGAACACGCGCGATGACTTCGTCACGGAGACATCGTACGAGGCGTTGAGAATGCTTCTCAAAGGAAGTTCTATCGTATTCGCACGTCCACACGGTTCAAGCTCTGAGATGACTATGAGCCGCGGGTGGACGGAACGGCTCGACGGGCGGAGTGAGTCACGCTGGTGAAACGTGTACGGGCTTCTTCGAACTCGTGTGTTTCGTGAGGTACACAGGTGGGCGGCTCGCTGTGGGGTGAGCGAGTTACACTGCTGAAGCGTGTACAGGCTTGTTCCAACACTTGTGCCCTTGGACAAACAGAATTTTCCGCTACATGAAACAATACCGGCTTTAATGTTTTATCACTCACCAGACGTTCATTTCCACAAACTAAGCATCTTCACAATCCGGTGCACTATTTGAGAGAAACATATGCCCATATTTATCCTTTTTGTTTAACATGCGATACTCGTGTCTAAAGTCTGTTAAAAACTCACACAGCCCATTAGCCACCACCTCACTACAAACCTCATGATATATATATTAATATAGTGGTAAAAATACTTAAGATTCTCCATGATGACAAGATTTTACATTCTCAACCGTAGGGTACGTGTAGTCGGTATGGTGTAACATGACATAATATCGCATGTCACACCACTCATCAACAAGACTCACTATCCATAACCGTTGTTTATCTTCTGAACGTGTTGCTTCTTCTACTTCGCGGTATATGTGAACCTTTATAAAAGTTAGGTCTACAACATACTTCAGTACATCGTTTGTACTACGAAATCCAATAATGTCCTCGCCAGAATACCCGTAGAGTATTTGAACATCTTGGTCCTTCGCGCGGCTCAATGTAGCCTTAAAAGTGTCAAAGGAGGGGGGAATAGGGAGTTTTTAGTATCCATCACATCTTGGCACTTTGCCGAATACCACTTCATAAACGTTGAACACGCAATATTAAAGGTAACCATTACTATTTTTCTTCTACGCAGGAGAATACACGTCTGAGGTCAAGGGCAGAGCTGGGCAACCGCACACCAAATGGGAGGTTCGCACCCGCACTTCCGCACCCGCACTTTGCCTCTTCCGCAATCGCACTTCCGCACACCTTTATGTTTTCGCACTTCCGCACAACCGCAACCGCACCCTCACCCTATTTACATATATAAAGTTTTATCGCAAGGAAATATATAAGTTTCCATTAATATATTAATACTTTTATAAACTTTTATTTAATATTTAATTGTGAAAATAAAGTTTTAATACAATAAAGTCATTTTTTTGTTATGAGAGGTCAGAAAATTACTAGAATACAGTATCATTTAATTTAATTTTGACTGGTGTGCGGACCAATCCGCACACCTTCCGCACCCGCACCTCCGCACCTTTTTACCGAGGTGACCGCACACCGCACCTCCGCGCACCATTACGCTCTTCCGTACAGTGCGGAGGTGCGGAAGGTGTGCGGAACTTGCCCAGCACTGGTCAAGGGTATGCAGAGGTCAACTGAGCACGCAGGGATAGAGATATGCTCAGGTAGCAGCAGGACTCACGTTGCCGATCTTACAATGGGCGGAACCTAGCTTTTTACTGTACACCCCCCCCCCACACACACACACGCACGCACGCAAAGTAGAAAATGAAACCTTAATTGAAACAAATATACGTGAGAATTAAACATATTAATACACACATATATATATAAATACAATCAAGGATTAAGGTATCCAAAGGGTACGGTATCATAGCTACCAGGCACCTGGTAACGTTTCCTACAGGTGTTACGGTATACCTTCGTGCCCCTAAGTTCCTTCACAAACCCCAGTTTCTGCGCCCGAAAATTGTGCGTCCCCACAGTCAGTTGGGGTAGCTGGTCACCCTCATCATCATCTAAGCACACTAGATCCTTCAACGAGTCAAACTTAACGACTCGACGGTTCGCATGATTAAGCGTGATACCCCTAGCCTTCACGATATACTTCATATCATCCCCTGTCCTCACCCGTACCCCATAGGGTTTTGGCCCTGTTGAGACAAAAGAGTCGGCGTATGCGATGTCTCCATACTCATCCTTGATCTCATCAGTCAACTCTCCGAGGAATTCACCAATAGGAGACATGTATTCACCTTCCCTCTCTGTGAATATCACGCTATCTGTGTCAGCGTACAACACCCTCCGTCCAAGAGAGTGCAATAGGCCCCAAAGTTTGATGCGGAGGTAGGCCTGTGAAATTGGCTACAGGTATGTTTCTAACCCGTGAGGTTTCTGTGGCCAATTCGGTAGTATTGTACTTTATTATGTAAGAATTACCTACATTCACGATCTCCATGACCTCTTTATCAGGAGCGTTGGCATAATCCCAGACTTCACTATAACTTTGTGCCAAATGGACATTCCCTTTGCCGGTATTCTGCGCAAACTTTCCCCAAAGACTGCTAAGACACAACTTTGCACAAAAGCGCTTGCCAGATTCTTAACAATTTGGGATCGGTCAAGCTGTATACCTTCATGGGCACGGTAACGCTGAATATAAGCCGTTTTTTCATTCGGTATCAACCCCTCGCGGATATCCTGACGACTCAACCTTATCCTTCAAAAAAGCGTTTATATATGGTGTGAAAAGGTTGGGTAGCTTGTGAAACCTCCACAACTCATGTATCTTCATTATTCTCTACCCATGGCGAACGGCTAGGGCCAGCTCAGGGCTTGTATATACACCCCTGATCTTACGCTTGTGGGTTGTATGGTCACAAGCACCGTTGTTCTCTTCTGCGCACTTCACCCACAGGGGTAACATGAGCTTGTGATCTATAACGACGGGTAAGATCGGCATCCATAAATCGCGAGAGGGGAGCACGTGTACGAAAGAGAGTCCAAAGTAGCGCTCATTCAAGTTAGCTGAAAACTCCTCGATGGTTGGTATGGTGGGGCCCAGCATTTTTTCAGGTTCACCTACGGGGTACGGATTGTGCTTCGTCACGTAGGGGTATAAAGAGCAGAAGTCGTAGTAATGGAGTTTCACGCCCTCCGTATACGGAAAGTATAGCTTGAAGGGATTTGTACGCCCTCCGAACAAGCTATCACCGCATTTGAGAGGATCCAGCACCATTGAACGTTTGATCGTGTTTATTTCTTCACGGTACTCTCCACCTGTTTCCATCCGTGCATCATACTCATGCTCCCACAAGACTTTGTGAGTGAACTGGGAGCCTATAAGTTGATCGCGGGCGCGGGTCCACGCAAGACTGTCGGCAGGAGATCTACCGTGGATATCTCCTACGATTCCACCATCCATGCCACCAGCAACCGTTAAAGAAGTACACAGTCTTCTCACCAGTGGCACGGTTTTCACTTAGACCATCAACCCATAAAACACGACCATTAACCTTAAAGGGTACTTCACCCGTGTTGCGGGCATGCTTTATGTATACACCTGTCTGCTGCTGTAGGTGTATGAGCCAGTAAATAGCCTTGTGCCCGTAACTGCGGAGATTGTTTCTGTGGGTCGCATTTCAAACGATCTATGTACATCCTTCTAAAGGCCTAGAAACATACTCGAAGCACGCACACATCTTTCATGCAATAATGCTCACATTCATCAGCTATAAATGCAAAAAACTTAACTTTTTTATACGTGAAGGTCAAAATATGATAATAAAAACCCACTCTAATAGACAGAGTTTATTTCCACAACAGTTTCGATGCCCACTGGCATCCTCTTCGGGTGGATACAGAAAAAAGAATGAACCAAAAACCAAGAGGGAAAACAGTCCAAGGACCATTAAGAAATTCGCACCTAGGTTAGATCCAGATCTCCTGACACTGGAAGGACATTTTTATTAAAGGGACCTGCTTATAAGTACATTCGCACAAATTTAAAACTATCTTCTTGCTCTATACATACAGATTCTATTATTTTTCTTTTGACATAATTATTACATTTATAAAGTACCTTACTTGATTCCCAATCTATAGCATGATTATTTTGGCTGGCGTTATAAAAAATGGCATTATTAGTATTACAAATTCTGAAGGCATATTTGTGTTCTCTAATTCGGACTTCAATATTTCTTACAGTTTCTCCTACGTATACTAAATCACAACTTTTACAGGAAACGCTGTAGACACAGACTTGGTCCTGTTTTGCAACGTTATCCTAACCAATTTACTTTTCACGGTATACGAATATTTGAACGCCAAAGCAAACTTAAAATCTTTCGTCAACGGTTTTACTCTTTCTAAGCCGGCAATGTAAGGTAAACTCACATATTGTTTTTGGTTAACTGAAGGTTCCCGAGGGGCATAAAAAGATATTCTCGCTTTAAAATATGCCTTTGTTATAAACCACTCAGGATATTTTAAATCCTTAGAAATGTTCCAAATCTTTGAATATTCCGGGTCCAGCAAATTTAGGCTACAAATCCTGAGTGCTCTTAGAAACATGGAAGAAATAATTGAGCTTTTAACCCCTTCATCATGTTATGAAAAATAATGAATGAACGAATTACAATGAGTAGGTTTTCTATAGACCGTGAAATTGGGCTTTCCGCTTTCGTTAATGACCAAAACATCTTGAAAAGGTAATTTTTTGTCATTCTCCCATTCATATTTAAATTTAATAGAGGGAACAAGATTATTTAATGACTGAAAGAAAGTGTCAAAGTTGTTCCAGTGGTCAGGCCAAAATGAGAAAATATCATCTCCATAACGAAACCAAATTAGATTCCTGGGACATATTGTTTGCAACAATTCTGACTCATAATATTCCATGTATAATGTACTCAGTATTGGGGATAAAGGGGACCCCATTCCCATACCAAAACGTTGCAAATAAAATTCTTCACCGAAGGAGAAGGCATTATTGGTGACAGAGTTTTATCAGTTCTAAAAATACGGATGTGGGCATACCTAGTTCTACGTTACTTGTTGGCAATTTTCTATCTAAAAAACTATGTACATCGTCAATGGGAACTTTCGTAAACAAGGACTCAACGTCAAAACTGATCATTCTTCCCCGCTTTCAATATAAGGACATAACTTTGTTAATACATTCACAGGAATTAGTGATGTGCGAGCCTGAAAATTTACCACTAATGGGGACAATTTATCTGCAAGAAATTTAGATAACCTGTAACTAAAGGAACCCCTGTGTGAAATAATGGGACAGAGTGGTATAATAATCTTATGGGTTTTGGGTAAGCCGTAAATGTGGGGGAGTTTGGGGTTAATCTGTAGAAATCTTTTAGAGGTCAATCGCCGGGACATCTTTTAATAAGTTCCTGATAGTTTTGTTGAATTCAGCAGAAAGACGCTTTAGGGGAGACGATCTCACTTTGATGTAGGTGAATTCATCAGTAAGTAACGCTTCCATTTTTTGCTTATAATCACACTTGTCCAAAATAACCACAGTGTTACTTTTGTCCTCTTTGGTGGCAAATATTGCTTCGTTCTTCCTGAGCTTGTCTA
This sequence comes from Bathynomus jamesi, assembly GCA_023014485.1. NCBI lineage: Eukaryota > Metazoa > Arthropoda > Malacostraca > Isopoda > Cirolanidae > Bathynomus > Bathynomus jamesi. The sequence continues at coordinate 174,025 of JAJOZX010002145.1, forward strand.
AAGCTAACCGGAATCTTTTGGGAATCGAGTCCATTGAGTTGAAATGTTCCAGAAACTTGCTCAGAATCAAACAATTTAAACACGGAATATCCACCCTGGAAAGAGTAGAACCGTTGACGAAAGATTTTAAGTTTGCTTTGGCGTTCAAATATTCGTCTACCGTGAAAAGTAAATTGGTTAGGAATAACGTTGCAAAAGAGGAACAGGCCTGTGTCTACAGCATTCCCTGTAAAAGTTGTGATTTAGTATACGTGGGAGAAACTGGAAGAAATATTGAAACCCGTATTAAAGAACACAAATATGCCTTCAGAAGTTGTAATACTAATAATGCCATTTTTATCACGCCAGCCAAAATAATCATGCTATAGATTGGGAATCAAGTAAGGTACTTTATAAATGTAATAATTATGTCAAAAGAAAAATAATAGAATCTGTGTGTATAGAAAAAGTAGATAATTTTAATTTGTGCGAAGGTACTTATAAGTTAGACCCTTTAATGAGATTCTTGGTCAAAAAATCCCTTACGGAGTCGTGGGAACGTGTTCGAACCTAAGTGTGAATTTCTTAAATGTCTCTGGATTGGATTGTTTCCTTACTCGCTTTTAGTAAATGTAATAATGGAAGTAATAAATGTGGTAATAAATATAAATGCAACAGATGTAATAATAAAAGTAATATTATAAATTTAATAATTAGGGTAAAGGTAATAATAATAATAAATGTTAAAAAAATGTAAATGCAATAATAAATGCAGTAATTATGTCAAAATATTAGAATCTGTATGTATAGACCAAGAAGATAGTTTTAATTTGTGGGAATGTACTTATAAGCGGACCCTGTAATAAAATGCCCTTCCGGTGTCGGGAGAACGGTATCTAACCTAGGTGCGAATTTCTCAATGGTCTCTGGATTGTTTCCTAATCGGCTTTTTTCATTCGTTTTTCGGTTTATAAGTTCTGTATATAATAAACAACAATGTAATAACCAATGTAATAATAAATTTATAATTTCTGTAATAAATAATTATGCAATATTAAATGTAATAAATTTAATAATAAATGTAATAATTATGTAAAAAAATAAAAAATAAAATAATAATAGAATCTGTATGTTTAGAACAGGAAGATAGTTTTAAATTTGCACAAATGTACTTAATGAAAATGCCCTTCCGGTGTCGGGAGAATGGGATCTAACCTAGGTGCGAATTTCTTAACGGTCGGTCCCTGGATTGTTTTTCCCTTTGTTTTGGTTCATTCGTGTTTCTGTATCCACCCGAGGAGGATGCCAGTGGGCGTCGAAACTGTTGTGGAAATAAACTCTGTCTATTAGGGTCGGTTTTTATTTTCATATTTTGACCTTCACTTAGAAAAAAGTGGTTTTTTGCATTTATTAGAGAAGGCATTGATTTAACACACATATCAGAAGAGGTTATCGATGATCTTAGCCAAGATCAACAGTATTTGTACAAAATTATTGTGGCTATAAGAAGTGGGAATGTCCCAAAAAGATTTAGAAAATACAAAACCCGGACCACTGAACCATTCTCGATGGCTGACATTAGCAAATCGTGTCTGCCGCCTATACATTGCAGAGAAAACTCCTTGATTTGCTCTTTATTCAATAATTTTCTTCATTGTTACAAATTATGGACCAAGCTGGTTCGATATCAAGAGTAGCCCAGTTATATGGAATGGACCACATCACATATTTGGAGCAATTAAAAGATTTAATCTTCTTCCAAAGGATGTTCAGAATGTAGTAAAGCCTTACATTGCTAGAATCGCATATTTTGCTCATTGCGAAAATGTTCTGATAGCAATGTTATCAGATACATCAGAACAAAAATGAAACAGAGCAGTTGATTTCATCATGAACATTAGAACAAAGACGGAAAATGTGTCCAAAATCAGAGAATTTAAGGTTCCTGAGATAAATTTCAACGCAAACGTATGGGATGATATTATTTACTGGTCAAAAGAAATGCTGACTGAACCTCCCCTCACTATGGCGCTCACAAATATTGAACTCAATGCACTTAGGGTTAAAATAAACTGTGCCTACCCAATTATCCACTTCATTCACAAAGTGTCGAGAGGGCAATAAAACTTGTCACCGATACGGCCTCATCTGTATATTCCCAAGAATCCCGTGATGGATTTATCAGAGCAAGAATTAGGTTTCGTTCATTGCTGCCATGTATGGAAACCAAGAAAGAAATGACTTCACTCTTTGACCATTAGCTTTTAATTAGAGACTGAAATAATTCACCAGAATTTCATAAAAGCAAACACTTCACGATTTTTGAAAAAGGATCTTTTTGGAAGTGTATCGATTATATGTTTCTGCAATTGTGGTAATAAAATGTCAATAATTTCTCTCGTTCATTAGTGTTGTTGTAGATTATAGTTTGAATATTCAAAATTATATAAGGTTATTAACTATTATCAAAGTAATATACTTCGGTCATCAAAGAATTTTTTATTTATTTAGAAAAAAGTGATTTATTTGTGATATTTTACCGAGGTAAATTTTAATAAAATTTAAAATTGAGAAAATAATTTATAAAAGGGCACTTTCTAATGTATTTTTTTTATTTTGAATAATTTTTATTCAATAGTGTATTTTAATTGGGTGTATATTTTTCAAGTTATAAGCATTTATATGTTTGACTAGCGGCCATTTTGTTTTACTCAAAAATGCGCTAGTAGGACAAAATTGATTTTTCTTTTATATCACTTTATGTCATCTATAGAACCCAATACAACAAATTATAAGTGAAGCAAATAAATATTCCACAAAGAATTGCGTTTCACCCCACCCTAATATATATATATATATATATATATATATATATATAATATATATATATTATTGGAATTTTAAATCGATATTACCTATCGCTTCCACCAAACTCCACAATTTTCAGAACGATGTTTAATATAATTATATATATATATATATATATATATATATATCATTTTTCCATAAATATTTGTCCTATTGTTCACCTAGTTACATCGTTTAATTAGATGTTTAGGAAGGCGCTTGTTTATATCGCTTTCACCTTTCTTCATTTCTCTCCTTTATCATATTCCCTTTCTATTTATTCATTTGTGCTGCACATTTTAATGCTACGTGCACCATTTGTCCTGTTTCAATTGTTACAGATGAAAAAGACCGTAATATTAGACTTAAGTCAGCCGGAGAGTGAGTTAATTAATGCAGTTTGACAAAAATGCTTACACGAATTTTTAGATGAACTTTTTCCCGGAATTGTACACATATAGGCCCGCCTTTGCTCTCCGCCCGAATTGTTCATTCTGGCGAATGTCAATCTTTACACTCCACCTTAGACCTACTTTTAGACACGGATCATTAGGTCACCCTGGCTAGCAACCGCGGAAGGACGTGCCGCCGCCAGGTCTCGAGCCCGCCTACACTCCACCTTAGACTTACAGTTTAACGTGGTCGCCGGAGCCCGACACATATAAACGTAATATTTTATGGGTGTATAGACGGGTGTGTACGTGCGAAACGAAGTATACACTGTGCGAACTGGCTGATGATGCCTGGAGGCACTGGCTGATTAAGTCGACTGGCTGATTAGGGGCCCTATAAGGCAACGGCCGCTCGGCTGAAGTCTTAATATGCGCTTGGCTCCTGTCAAGCGAACACCTCTCCTCCTGTCTCCTCTCTCTTAGGTTAGGTATACCCCTTTGGAGGGGGTGAGGCCGTCCCAGCTTATCCCCCAAAGAGGTCTCCCCCAGCGGGAGTTCATTGCAACTTGGGGGATAACTCCGCCTCCAAGTTGCATAACCCCTTGTTGCTCTTGCAGCAACCCCCTCCCCCCCTTTAGGGGGTGCCTTGCAACAAGGGGGAAGGGAGATTGGCACTATGAGTGCCTTGCAACAAAGGAGGAGTGGTTGGCACTATGGTGCCTTGCAAAAAATGGGGGAGGGGGCTGGCAATATTGCAACATTTTGCAGCATTGAACAATATTGCATTGCAACATTGCGATTGCATTGCACTCGTCCATTTTGCGGGCACACTATTAGTATCTTATCAGCACCTCATTTTTCGTACATACTGTAGGTTAAACGAACACTAGCAACCTCGAAGTAGGACTTATTATTACTGAATATGTACAAAAAATTAAACACAAAAATAATGAAGTAATCATTAACTCCATTAAAAGCACGATTCAATCGCATTTTTTATTTAATTTAAGCGGAGATGAGATCTCTGCTCACCATCACTATTGGCAGTTGGAGAAAAATATTGCTAAGAACTTTAGAACATATCCGATTATTCAGCAGTCTTTACATTAAATATATGTTAATATATTAATGGTAGTATATTAAATATGGTAAATATAAGCACACCGGACAAAAAATTAATCACCCCTCTCAGAATGTACCTAATAACGTGTGACGGCGCCTCTGGCCTTGATAACCGCACGAATCCGGCGAGGCAGAGACTCTACGAGGTTGTGCATGTACTGAACATCGATTTGCTGCCACTCGTTCATCAGCCGGTCCCGAAGTTCCGCCAGAGTCCGTGGGTGTCTATTCCTGCGCTTCACTTTCTGTTTCCAGCCTGAACAACACCTTCGACGCATTCAGGATTAAAGGCTTCATTGGACCTGCGATGTGCTCGTCGCCTCCCATCATTGGAGAACAAACAAAAACGGGACTCATCGGACCAAATTACACGTTTCCAATCTGCCGCAGTCCAGTTTTTGTGCCTCTGAGCCCATTTATAACGTGCCAATTTGTGACTTGCTGTTAACAGCGGCCTCTTCCGTGGTACCCTGCTCCAGATGTCCATCGCATGCAGTTCTCGTCGCAATGTCCGTTCGGAAATTGGTCGCTGGAGAACCTCATTGGTTTCTTGGAGCAATTGTTCTCTGGTTTGAAAACGATTTGCAGTTACTAGACGAGAAACATGGCGGCGGTCACTATTGTCGAGAATTGTTTTCCGGCCACAGTTACGCCGTCGATTTTCAGTTGATTGCGAACTACACCACTCTTTGTAAACTCGCTGGACAGTACGCGTTGACACACCAACAAATTGGGCTACTTCAGACATTTTGTGTCCGTGGGCTCTGCCAAACACGATGGCTCCTTTTTGCCACTGAGTAACGTCTGCCTCACGACCATTTTGCAGACTATATCCAACACACACTTTGTTCTTCACCACCTCACGAAACAAATCTGATCCTGTGTGCTACGTCACCGCTACTTGTCACTTACCAATGCTACATCAGCGCCCTCTGTGTGACCTTGAACTTCCTACTATCGGTGCTATTAGGGGTGACTAATTTTTTGTCCGGTGTGCTTATTATTGATGGTAATATAGTAACGGTAATATTTTACCTTTCCCAGGTTTTCAGCTATATAGTTACGATCCTTCTTCCCCATAGAAAGTGTTTTTAAAACTCATCTGAGCAATTAAGAAGCCTTCGTTTGGATAGTTGAGGGATTGCATGGTCTCTCGTGAAGTTTTCTGACTGTTCTGGCTAATATATTAATGTCAATATTCTCAAGTTTCCACAGACTGTCAAGTATAGTCTTCCCAGGATCTTTTTGATGTATCTTCAGTAGCTGGTTGACACCTCTTGCATTTTTTCCCATTTCCTCCCAAATTTTCATTCAGTTGAAATTCAAGTGCTCCCTCCCTTCATTGAATGAAGGACGTAAAACAGAAATATTAACCAACCAACTACTCCTTTGCATTTGTACAAATTAATAATTGTAGCAGCTGTTGGAATAGTCATATTTAAAGTATTATGTCTGGCATTAATTTTCAAGTATGATTATGCAAAGCAATTAATTCATAATCTCTGAGACTCTCTCTTTAAAAAAATACACAAACGTCACGTGAACTAATAAATAATTACATTAAAACAACTCACAGCAAAAATGTGAAAACCTCCTGAGGGAGCAAAGCTTAATGAATTAGCTTTTGTTGCCTCAGGAGGTGTTGAAAATTACACGAAAATACTCGTAGGATTGTCTTTTATTTTTCCTGTAGGTTGTCAATATATATATATATATATATATACACAGAGTGGGTAAAAAAAGTTATATTCGACGAATTAGTGGTGAAAGATATACTTTCTAACAAGATGGAGCCCCTGCTCACAGAGCACTCCAAACTGTCACATTCCTTGAGAACGAAACACCGGATTTTATCGAACCCAATATGTGGTCGGCTAGTAGCCCCGATCTTTCGCCACTAGATTATGGTATTTGGGAAGCCCTAAAGTCCAAAGTTTACATCCCTAGTACCAATATAAGAGACAGATGAACTATTGCGAAAAAATTCTGCTAGGCTGGGAGAAGGTGTCTCAACGATATGTAAACAGGTGTTTTGATCAGTGGCGTCCACGTTTGGTGTCCTGCGTTGAGCAGGAAAGGGGACACATCGAGCAACTTCCCAATTTACCGACCCTGTATATATATATATATATATATATATATATATATTATAGAGAGAGAGAGAGAGAGAGAGAGAGAGAGAGAGAGAGAGAGAGAGAGAGAGAGAGAGAGAGGGGTTTGGGAAATTAATGGAAGCACTGTTGGAAATGCATGATTTAATTACTAATAAGGGGTTGGACCACCCTTTCCTTGCAGAACAGCTTCAATTCTTCGTGGAATTGATTCATACAAGTTTTGAATGGTTTCTAGTGGAATGTTTAACCATTCCTCAAGAAGGAAGGCTTCAATCTCCTTAAGAGATGAAGGTGGTGGAAATCTCCTCCGCACTTTACTTTTGAGAACTGACCATAAGAGTTCAATAATATTTAAATCTGGCGGCTGGGGAGGCCATGAAAGGCGTTTGACTTCATCCTCATGCTCTTCAAAGCAAGAATGTACCCGCTTAGCTGTATGGGGGCATTATCGTCTTGAAATATGGCAACATCTGTGGGAAACAATGTTTGCACCATGGGAATCACCTGGTCACTTAAAATGTCCTCATATTTATTTGCAGTAATTCTGCCATGCATTGCAATGATAGGATCCAATGAATGCCACGATATCGCTGCCCAAACCATTACTGACCCTCCTCCATGCTTGACCGTTGGTAAGAGGCAGTCAGGGTTGAAAGCTTCTTTTGGCTTTCTCCAACCATAAACTAGACCTGAAGTTGGAAAAAGGGTAAAGGACGATTCAGCTGACCATATTACACTCTTCCATTGCTCTAAGGTCCATTTTTTGTGCTCAGTGCACCAGGTCCTGCGCTTCGTAACATTCGCATTAGTAGTATGATTTCAAAAATGTCGAGTGCAATGCAATTGCATGCAACATTGCATGCAAAAAGATGAGAGACTGCTTTTAACTCCCCTCCCCCTCCCAAAACTATATATATATATATATTTTTATTATATATATATATATATATTATATATATATATATATATATTATATATATATCGTATGAGTTGTGTATATGTGGGTGTGTATAGAAAAGAGTATATATATACAGTATATATATCAGATGGGCATTTGCGGCATATTTTGCGGTACTGCGGTACTTGCGGTACCACCGCACTACCACCCCGGGCCCCCATAACGCCAGTACCGCAAAGGATCGCTGAAAGTACCGCAGTACCGCTACCGCATTCAAATTTCCGCGTACCGGTTTGGTACCGGTTGGTAGTGCAGCAGTACCGCAGTACCGCAATATGCCGCAAGTGCCCAGCTCTGATATATATATATATATATATATATATATATATACAGGGTGGGCAAAATTAATCACCCCATCTGTTTTGTCTATAAGTTTGGAAACTGTAATAAAAAGACAAACTATAAATGGCATTATTCTTTAATTCATGGAAATTCAATTGAATTATGTATGGAAAACAATATCTGATAAATGGCCACCTCCACTGCGTTCACAAATTCTTGCTCTTTCGATGTCGTTTTCCATGACAGTCCTCAAAACTTCAGGCGATATGTTGTTTATTTCATGTGTAATGTTATTTTTTAAATGCTGCAAAGTCTCTGGTTTGTCAGCATAAATCGAGAAATCAACCTCCGAATAGTCTGCGGAGTTGGTGCTGTTCGGATGTTAAAAGTTCTGCAAAAGTCTCTCTCTGTCTGTACAACTGAGGAATTGTTTTTGAAATAAGCTTCAATAATTGCTGCACGCTGCCAAGGTGCATAGCGGCCCATAATGAAATCCCCAATCCTCTATTTTATTTCTGAAAATGGAAAATTGATAAAATTAATTTAACCATAAAATTACAGTCAGTTGAAATGGGGTGATTAATTTTGCCCCACCCTGTGTATATATATATATATATATATATATATGAATTTGTATATATGTAGCGGAGGGCCGGGGTTAGGACCCTCAAAGGTGGGTAACCTAAAATAAAACACAAGAAAGACGAGAGAGAGAAGATCTATCCGTTCGTGGTCATGACGCATCGCTTAGAAGGCAGCCAATCGTAAACGCCTCACCAGTCGTATAGGATGTACACAACTATTTCCTTGTATGTACATATAAAGGAGAATTAACATCGCTTTGCCTCAAAAAACAAACACGCCCATCGTATATGACGTACACACGTAAACGCAGTTTTATCTCAAAAAAATACAGGCGACAAAGCCTTCTTTAGAATACTTCACAATTCCCTTCACACAGCCCCATCTCAAACAACAACAAAATACATAGGACCATGCCATACCTCACAACCATAGGCAGTATTACACCGCCACCCACTAGACCAGTAAGGTCTCAAAAAACGGCACAGATAATAAACAAAGCTATTGATCTACTCAGACAGAATACCATCACGAGCCCAGGATTGTGATGTATTGGAATGCTGTCTGTTCTTTCAAACAAAAACTGAAACACGCTAAACAAAATTTAAAAGGAAACAAAATTTTTGTCTTAATCTAGAAATATATCTTTAAATCTTATTATAAAAAATATTAATATAATTTTTTAGCAAAACTAGATTTTATTTTTAGGGTAACTTACTTATTTTTCTCCTTTTACCAGGCAATAAAGAAGAATGATTTAAAACAAATTTTCTGTCTTAACACAAATATATTTTCTAAGCATATTATAAAAAAATATTCATTTCATTTTAAACCAGATTTTTAGTTTCAGGGCTAACTAATTCAATTTTTATAAAAATATCTTATTTTGGACGGAGCCTGTGTTTTACTATATAAAAAGTCAGCGAGCAGCAAACACTTTATTTCAGATCATATATACAGGGAAATATATACAGGGAAAATATATAAATACATTTATTTTTTCTTTAGTAGGTTGCAACACGAATGTAAGAACAGAATATTAACTGTCCATTCTTTTACCAGGTAAGTCTGGCAACCTTCTCAGCAGCTGGTGTGAAAGTTGCCAGCGTTGCCCTTTAAGACACCCTAGAACACTGAACATGGGTATAATATACCCGAACGCCATGACGTCACGCGCATTACGTGGTGTTCCCCTGGAGGCAGGCAGCTGGTATCCTTAGTAGCTTCAGTCTGTCCCGAGCCCTGACAGAGGTAGGTCATGTCGCTCCGCTCCGCGCTCTGGAATTTTCTATAATCATGTGATCGGGTACGGTATACCCGAGTTCAGTGATAATAGTAAAAGAAAAATCGGGTATATTATACCCGAGTTCAGTGTTAATGTACAAAGTGCGAGTGTACTAATTATTTATTTTCCATTTCGGGCTGTGAATAGTATTTCAGATAAACTATTATACCATTAGTGAGTTATCCTGACCATAATGGCTTCCCATTACCATAAAAATCCAACTGAGGAGGAAGTGGATGCTATTCTTTTTGGACTCAATAGTGACGAAGAAAGTGATGTGTTAGAACATGAAGAGCTTTATGATAGTGATAATGATGTTGACTTTGTGGCTAACCCAGAGGATATGAGTAGTGGCATAGAAACTAGTGACTCTGACACAGACCAAGCACCCCGTCGCAGGCAGAGAAAGTGAGCACGTGGTCGGACTGGTAGGACTAGGCGTCCCCCTCCTACCGCCTCGCTTGCTACCCCTGCTGCTGACCCTGCCACCCCTGCTGCTGGCCCTTCTGCTAACCCTGCTGCTGGCCCTTCTGCTTACCCTCCTGCTGGTTGCCCTTCTTCCTACCCTGCTGCTGGCCCTTCTGCTTACTCAGATGACCCTGATGACCCTGCTGCTATCACCCCTGCTGCTGCACGTCCTCCTGCTTCTGCTCCTCCTCCTGCTCGCCGGGGACGACGAGGACACCGTGATGAAGATGAGGACCTGCTTGTTACTTTTCCCACGACAACAGTGAAAAGTAAATCAGGCTTTGTGTGGCACACAAGGCCGCAGGTCTCCGCAGCAACACGAACAGCAGCAAGGAACATTATTCCACCATTCACGTCCGGTCCCACCTAAGCAGCTGCTCAGGCCACCACCCCAGAGCAGTGCTTCAAGCTATTTTTGTCTGATGATATCATAAATGAAATAGTGGAGTGGACCAATCAGAAGATTGATGTTGTAGCCATCAAGTACAAGAAGAAAACATCCACTGTGCAGAGGACAACAGCAGCAGAGATACGTGCCCTGCTAGGTGTGTTGGTGTTTAGTGGGTACAGGCGTGACAACCACCTGTCCACAAAGGAATTGTGGTGCCCTGTTTCGGGGGCTCCATTCTACAGGGCAGCTATGTCGGAGGTTAGATTTACATTCCTTTTGACCTGCCTACGATTTGATGACGCAAACACACGGGAAGAGAGGCGGGCCGACGACAAATTAGCCCCAATCAGGAGTGTGTGGGACAAGTTTATTGGCTACTGTGAGGAACACTACAGGCCCAGCGAGACCCTCACTGTAGATGAACAGTTGCTGGCTTCCAGGGGTAAATGCCCCTTTAGAATATATATACCAAATAAGCCAGCAAAATATGGAATAAAACTTGTCTTGGCAAATGACGTCAAGAGTAAGTACCTGTTGACAGGTATTCCTTACCTGGGGAAACAGGGAACTCGCCCAAGAGATGGACTGCAGCTAGGCCATATGTTTACGAAAGAACTTACACGACCCTACCACCACACCATCCGCAACGTCACCACCGACAACTGGTTTACATCTGTGCCACTAATACACGACCTTCTCCACAACTGTGGCATGACACTGGTGGGCACAGTGAAGGGGAATAAGAAGGAAGTACCAGATGCGGTGAAAGATAAGGTGACCCGCACGCCAGGTAGCACCGCCTTCCTCTTCACCAAAGACATGACGCTAGTGTCCTACGTGCCAGACACGACCACAAAAACGAAGAATGTCCTCCTGATGTCGTCGATGCACACGCAGCCGACTATGAATGAAAATGGAAAGCCAGAGATTATTCAGTTTTATAATGAGACAAAAGGAGGAGTCGACACGTTCGACCAAATGTGTGCCACGTACAGCTGCAGCAGGAAAACGAAAAGGTGGCCGCTGTGTCTCTTCTTTGGCATTATAAATGCAGCTGTTATAAATTCCTGACTTATCCACAAGGACAACGCTGGCAGGGTAGGAGGCATCCAGCTGAAAAGGAGAACATACATGCGGGAGTTAGCCTTACAGCTGATCAAGCCCTCAGCTGAGAACCGCCTGACAGGCAAGTCAGGCAAGTCATCAGCAAAGTGTGCTTGCTCAACCCCTCTGTCATGGGTGATGTTGCAGGGCCGTCAGCAGCAGAAATGAGGGAGCCCATGGTCCGCTGCTCCAAGTGTCAGTCGAAGGCTGACAAGAAGACCCGCTTCAGGTGTCACGGATGTCGCCTACCTGTCTGCCCGAGCCACTACTACCCCTACTGCTGCGACTGCGTGTGAGGCTGAGGTAAGTGTCAAGGAATATACCTGAAACCATTATTTTGTTGTGATGTAGTCATTTCTGTGTACTAAAAAAGGCTTTGTTGTAAAAAAGGCTGTGTACTAAAAAGGCCTTTTTTCCTGCCTCTCTTCCCTACAGTTTGCGCGTCGACTGTGTGGTGGTGACCCCTGGCAACTGCATGTGGGGCTGGGGTAAGTTATAATGTTCCAGGAATATACCTAAAACTATTATTTTTATTGTAATAGTCTTCATATATCACTTAGTACTCATTTACAGGGGGTATCATAGGCTAAAATCGCATTATAGTGAATAATAAGCCATTTTTCGTGTACTAAAAAAGGGTGTTGTTTCTACCTCTCTTCCCTACAGTTTGCGCATGGACTGGGTACTGGAGACCCCCTGTGAGCAGAGGCAGCATACCTGGGAAGGCTTTGGGGAAGTTTGGTTGAAATTGATGGAGCCGTTTTTTTTTTGTGATTTTTTTCCAAAAACTTCTCAAATGTTTTTTATTTTTTTTGCTTTTTCAATATTTTTTTTTCTAAATTCAGTACGAACCTTATTTGTATGAGTTAAGAGTTAATATTAGGTTTAGTATAGTAAGGTGCATTAACTTTAGTGTGTAATTGTTAATTTGAATAAATATGCATATTTACTATTTTTTTTCTATTTTCCAATGTCGGGTATAATATACCCATGTTCAGTGTTTGTGTGACTCAAACATATGTTCAGTGTTCTAGGGTTAAGACAAAAAAATATTTTTCGAAACTTTCTTTATAAAGACACGGAAATTTATTTATATGCTAATGAATCTATGTAAATCTATCAAATCATTTTAGAGACATGGGTGGCTATAATTTACCTATTTACTGTGTAGATTTAGTTTATATTATATCCATTAAGCAGTTTCCCATCAACTGGCGGAAAAGTTGCCAGCTGCGTCAATACACACGCCCTACAGCCTACAATACTGTGGCATAAATACTACACAAACGAATTTATAAATGTTAAAATTAAAAATAAAGACGATATAACTTTTAGCAGGATTATATTTTTTATTTACGTACTTTATTTATTTTCCGTGTGCATCATCTCTACCTGCTAGTTGATTTGTATAAGAAAATAACTTACCTCTATAATAACGTACACTTGTTTTAGACTAACTTAATTAGAATTATCTGTTTGACAAAGATTTCAGGACACCTTATGCGAACTAATTACTGAACAAATATATGCAGAAGATTTCCTATTTTTGAGCAGAGTCTGTGTTTTACTATATAAAACACTTTATTTCAGACCATAAATAGAGGGAAATATATAGAGGGGAAATATATAAATACATTTCTTTAATTTCTTTAGTAGGTTACAGCACGAATGTAAAGATAGAATATTAACGGTCCATTCTTTTACTTGACAAATCTGGCAATCTTCTCAACAGCTGGTGAGAAAGTTGCCAGCGAAGCCTTTGGATCAAGTAAAGATAAGCACCCCCAGCCTTCTTTAATTAGCCTTATAAGGCTAACTAACGAAAATATCACGACCTAACCTAACCAATCGTCAAGGGCGTACAGTTGACTTAACGATTGGTTAGGTTAGGTCGTGATATTTTCGTTAGTTAGCCTTATAAGGCTAATTAAAGAAGGCTGGGGGTGCTTATCTTTACTTGATCCAAGCCTTTAAACCAATAATATTGCCTAAGCTTTCTTTATAAAGTCGCTCTCAAAATATGTTAATAAATTTATGTAAATGTACCAAAGTTAATTTAGATACATGGGCAACTAAAATTTACCTACAGAAAGCTGTTAGCAATTTATTTAATAAACCTATGACGTGAAGGCTCATCGAATAAGTGTACACACACACACACACACACACACACAGGCGGAAAAGTTGTCAGATGGGTGAAGACACAGATCCTACCTAATACTTTATTATGTACAGTAATTTACACAAACCGCAATACTCCCGCAATTCTCTCTCTCTCTCTCTCTCTCTCTCTCTCTCTCTCTATATATATATATATATATATATATATATATGTATATATAAGCAAACAACCACAGGGAAAAGGAAACAGAAAGTCCGAGCGCTTTCGTGATATATTCACATTATATCACGAAAGCGCTCGGACTTTGTGTTTCCTTTTCCCTGTGGTTGTTTGCTTATTAATAAGATCACGTGTTATTTTGTGATTTTAGTGCATATATATATATATGATACACACAGACAGTGCATGGAACAAGGAACTCTTCTGGAAAATTAAATCCACTATAGTCCGAATAAGTAATGGTAAATGACAAATACCATAGTTTTTCTTTTTCATGATGCTAGCCCGACGTGGGCAACGGGTCACTCGCAAAGAGGTCCCATAAATATAGCTTCCCTCACCAGCTATCTGCAAAGCAGACAGGATCCAGCTTTGGGACATGGATCTAGGGTTTAAAGCAGCCTAGCCCTGCTACATTTAGAACCTCAATATAAGCAAAAGACTCGCTGCCTTCACGTCAGATTGAATACATAAAAGAAAAAGGGGTAACTATTATATTTTTAGCCAAAAACCAAAACTTAAACCTCAACTGGTAGATCCTGTCTGCTTTGCAGATAGCTGGTGAGGGAAGCTATATTTATGGGACCTCTTTGCGAGTGACCCGTTGCCCACGTCGGGCTAGCATCATGAAAAAGAAAAACTATGGTATTTGTCATTTACCATTACTTATTCGGACTATAGTGGATTTAATTTTCCCAGAAGAGTTCCTTGTTCCATGCACTGTCTGTGTGTATTATAAAAAACTCAGGGGACCATTCTGAGTTCATTCCCATATATATATATATATATATATATATATATATATATATATATATATATATATATTTATTTATTTATTTATTTATTTATAGCAGACCATACCAGCTGTTGAGAAAGTTGCCAGCGAGGCCTTTACACCAATAATATTTTTTTAAACTTTCTTCATAAAGACAGAAATTTATTTATATGTTAATGAATTTATGTAAACGTACAAAATTATGTTGGATATACGTATGAGTTGCTAAAATTTACCTCAGAAACTGTTAGCAATTTTTTCAACAAGCCTATGATGTGAAGGCTCATCGAATAAGTGCACACGCACACACGCACACACACGCACACACACACATATATATATATATATATATATATATATATCCCTTAACGTTCTCAATTTAGAGTTCTATCTATTACATTCTTTTATAAAGATTCGAATCCTCCGTTCAGAGAATGTTTGGATTCAGTATTTATAATTTATGCAATCAAACAATAATTTAAGCAGTTCCGATGAAATCTAAATATTTTGCCTGGTAGGGTTAGTAGGCCCTGTCACTTTATAAAAAATTAATTATAGCATATTTAGCAGGGGATTTTATGCTGGAGGTGGGGGCCAATGGTGAATGCCTACAAAAAAAATGCCCCTTCCATTCAGGAAGAAGAGTCAAAATCAAGGTTCAAGGTTTTGAGATGGCTAGACACTGCATTTGAAAGATTGGAAGTCATAAACAGGGGAAAGCTGGATTAAGGAAGATTGTTCCAGAGCTGATCAATAGAGTAGATGAAAGAGTGAAAATACTGATTAACCCTTGCATTAGAGAGTTTGACAGAAGAGGAAATTGTTAAAAGTCTGATTAGGAAGGATATAGAAAGGTTACAAGGGATACAAGCAAAGGCTACAAAATTGATTCCTACAATGAGAATGCAAAACTACCAACGGAGATTGGAGCGCCTAAATCTTTCTACCTTAGAGACGAGGAGGTTGCGCAATCAGCTTATTCAACTCTTCAAGATACTCAAAGGAATAGACAGGGTAGACTACAGGAACTTATTCTCACTTAATGCCAGTCCGACAAGAAATAATGGGTTTAAACTGGAAGTAAAGACATTTAGGACCTCTGTCTGCAGCAATTTCTTTTCCTATAAAATAGTTAATATCTGGAACCAACTCCCCTCAGAGGTTGTTTCAAGCCAAAGTGTAAATGTGTTTAAAAATAGGCTAGACAAAGTACTTAATACTCTCATGGCTTAAGACTAAAACATAGCGTAACTCTGCAGGAGTTCGCTTGCACGGTGTCTCTGGGGCATGCGTAATTATAGTGCTATCTTATATATTCTCACTTTCCTATAAAATTTCCTTGGGTACTTTTCCAGGGTCAAGGTATTTTCTTCAACCTTTTTCCGTACCTGCCTCTGGCAGGGAGGGTGGGGAGAAAGTCTTATACTTTTCTATTCATTTTTATACTACTGCTGAATAGTTGAAAGATAAAAAACTTGTTTCATAACAGGAACCTCCAAGAGTGGATCGGAAGGTCTTTGAGGTCCTTGTAACTCTCTCTCTCTCTCTCTCTCTCTCTCTCTCTCTCTCTCTCTCTCTCGTCCACATAACATAGGGTTCTTATATTTGGCTGAATAGACTGAACACAAATTAGCGCTTACTGTGAATTTTAAAAAGGGTATTTACTACAAGCCTGTTAAATAATGAATTCTCCCTAATCACTGAAGATTTTACATTAATTTTATGTGGTAACTCCTTCAGCATCACCCTACCTGAGACCCAATTATAAATTTAATGGTTAAATTTTTACTAAAACTATGGAAAATCATTTGATTCAACATATAAATGTAATTATGGGGTTACATAAAGCCGACACCAGTCTGTATGTGTGTAGGCCTACACTGGTCTTCTAAGGTTAATTACCATCCATGTAATCCAACTACATCTCTACATAGAGTTATATGTAAAAATTCTGTGGTTAACTTGGACTTTTATGGTCCGATGAAAGATATGACACTGCCCGCATTGACAACAGCTTCATTGACTTTGATAGCTTTTAGTTTAATACATTTTAATGATAGTTGGACATGTTCCTATATTTACATTAAATTACCTGTCACAAAGACAGGTATCTTCTTTATCCAAGCTCTTCAATTCAGATAGGTAAATGCTAATTTCTCACCTCTCCAGCCAGGTCCGGCGCCAGCCTATTTGGCGCCCTTAGCAGGACTGCAGCTGGCGCCCCCACCCGCCTCCCACTTCACGATTGGGTTTGCTCACAAAGTAATCAAGGTACCATATTGAAGAAACTATTTGCCTTACACTGATCTATTTTAATTTGCTAATACATACATTTATTATAAAATTATAAAATCATTTCACAGTTCAAGAAAGTGTCATGACCAATCAAAACAGCGAGTAAAGCGAGGCATATGTAGTAACAACTCAGAACGCTCAAAAGTGCTAAAATATGCGTGCAAAAAGGACATATCTACTGTTTTTTCCAAGCAAGAAGGGCATATGTCACATAAAAACAGTTATTCGCTTATTGACGACTCCCGGAACTCATATTAAGCCGTAAATAAGCCGAGTCGCTTATTGACGACTCCCGTCTGTGCGCGCAACATTTTTAAATCGCTTATTTACGACTCCCGTCCCTAAAGGGTTAAAGGTCGTGATAGTGAAAGTTCTATAATGACCCAATAAGATGAATAAGTTAATTCTGTAAATATCAGTCAAGCTAAACTGGTGTACATACGTCGTACAACCTTTCATCATTTGTCTATGCTTCTCATTCCTTCATTATTTTTTTCATGTTGTTCTTACATAATACTATCAGACGTGCACAGGGCGGGAGGCGCTGGCGCCCCCCAGATCTTTGGCGCCCTTAGCATTTACTAACCTCGCCTAATGGAAGCGGCGGCCCTGTCTCCAGCTATGTCTCAGAATCCTAGTTGCACACGTGGAAACAGTATCAAACTGATTAATGAATGTTGTAAGTTAATAAGTAGCTATTATAAATAGGCCCAACTAATTACTATCTAACATTAATAATTGCTTGTTCATAATCTAATTGAATACACTTGAAGTCACAATTTTACCTTCTGTTAATATAGTTTACTTTTGCGTTCATTAACTTAATTTGATGCTTCACTAATCTCTCTTTCTTTGCTTAAAACTTAAAATATTGACTTAAATAAGACTGATAATCTTTTTTTTTACTACTTATTTATTTGTCTGTTATCATTATTGCTATGTTTGTTAAAGGTCTTTGCTGAAGAGATTGAATGCTAATAGTAAATAGGTAGAACATGATAAAAGATATCTGTATTTAGCAGGTACGAGAATAAATTTGGAGTTCATATAACTGTGCTACAAGAGATAAGTAGGTTATGGTAGGTTATTCTACAATAATATAATTGTATTTTAATGATAACATTACTGTATAATACTGTATACCTATTTTAAACCATTTAATACATACGTAACATTCAGGGTGATAAAAATAATAGATAACTTAAAAGCCAGAACGACTAAAAGGAATTTACTCAATGATATTGCTGTATCAGTATAAAACAGAATGAAAATTGAAATATCACAGGCCTATTCTACTTCAAAACTTAAATTTCTGTATGCACAGGACCGGATAAAGGGTTTCGTAGGCCCTGGGCATTTTTCTATCGTAGGCCCCTAAATTTGCCGATGCACCGTCTACTTATGTGCCTTATTTTAACTTAGACCCAAATTGTTCCCTTGTGAATGTGCTTGTTCTCTTAGCACTATAGCTATCTAAATTAATTATAAAACATAACATAAACATCGCGCCAGCTAAGTGCTTGCTGCCACCTGTGGATAACATAGCAACTAATGGGTTTGTTGACACAGGCTGAGAGGCTACGAAGTAAGTAGCTCCATAATTTAAGGTTAGTCTGACTGTTTTATTACGGTTTTTGCATGTTATATCTAACAAACATATTCGGATATTCATTATGAAAATAAACTTAAAGTGAAGTTTATATATTCCTTTGTGATTATTTATTCCTTTGTGATTTTTATTAGATCTTAGTTGGTTTCAGGCCAGTCAGGTGTGGCCGGTGTCTAAGCATTAAGCAAATAGATACTAAATTAACGTCTATAATCACTTAGTCTTATGTCTATAATCTATTTTTATCTTGTCAAACATAGAATTTTTCATTTATTCTGTTGGCCTATAAAACTTCATAGGCTAGACTAACCTTTGGTTAGTTTCCGCCCGAATTGTTCATTCTGACAAAGGTCAAGCTTTTCACTCCACCTTAGATCCACAGTTTAACGTGGAATCCGAACCACGCCCCACCAGCAGCCCAGCGTCCTAACCACTAGGCCACCCAAGGCACCCATTTATCTACCAACCACTTTCTTTATTGTGTGGAAGGATGAACAGCTGGGTTTTGCTGCGCGCCGGCTGCCGTCACCGTGTCTGGATCCCGGGGCCGATGGATTCGTAGTCAGCGACGCTAACCACCCACCGAGGCGCCTCTCATACCACAGTGAAAATACATATTTCTCAAATTTCTTAAGCCCTAAAACCTTCGTAGGCCCTGGGCACAGTGCCCCCTTGATAATCCGGCTATGACAGTGCATATGTTCCAAACAATCTGTATTACATTTTACCCAGATTCTATAGTAGTGATTGAATCCAAGTCTCCACTCTAATCACATAGTAAAAGAATTTAATCACTGCTATAGAACTGGGAAGAAATTTTGTTAAACCAGAAACAGGGCAGGTAGGTGGTTTGAGCTTTATTAAGAATGAATTAACCCTAGACAACAGGGTATAAGATGATATTAGTGTATTTAGTAAAACATACATTCAAAGAGAAGCATTTTATTACAGACCTCCAAGACAAAGTTGATGATAATATGGTTCAGGAAATGAATAATTGATGTAGCCAATGATAAAACATTAATTGAAAAAGATTTTATTCTGCCTCATATAGATGAACTATTTAGAAGGTAATAACAGGAAATATAAATTCTTCATTAAATGCTGTAATGATAACTTTCTAATGCACAACACGCTTGTGGATAAACCAACTTGGGATCAAACAATCTTAGATTTGGTTCTGTCTAATGATTAAGTTATTATGACAATGACAATGATAAGCTTTATTGGCGGGATATAAATCCCATAATAATGTACTTACAGTTGGGGAGTCACTGAGGAATAGCGACTATTCTATTAAACCCATTATGATACGATTAATTTAAATAGGGATCTATTCAACATTGGTAATTTAGTTCCTTGCTTCTCAAAAGGTGGCTATAGTAAATTTAGGAAGTTGTTAGGATAATTAAGGAGGAATAGCAAATTTGCCAGTAAAAATGCTAAATTGAGATGTGGTCTAGATTCAAAGAAATTTTAGATGATATTCAATATACACACATTCATTCCCATTATAACTATGAGGAATAACAAGCTTAGGAAACTTTTGTGGTGGAAGAGAGAAAGAGAAAAAATTATTAAAAATAAAAGCGCATTTTGGTAGTTTGAAAGTACTTAGCAATAGCCAAGAAGCTTTCAAATTACAGGCAATCAAGAAATAAGTTAAATACAGGGTGTCCCGTAAGTCTGGAACCATAGGGAAAAATAAGTAATTCATGTTTTTCCGTTTATGCAAGTGCCCATGATGTCTTTGAGTAAGGAAGAACGCATCCAGGTAATTCTGCTCGTAGGAAATCGGAGTCAGAGGGAGGTCGGTGAGGAATTTAACAGATTGCATCCGGACCGCGCGCCGATAACACACAGCTGTGTCGGCAAACTTGTAGCAAAGTTCAGGGAAACGTGATCCATAGGAGATAAACCACGCAGTGGACCTCCGAGGACATTCACCGACGATGACACAGCCGCTACCATCCTCGCTCATTTCACAAACAGTCCCCAAAAGTCTCTTCGGCGTTTTTATTGTCGTTTTTATCATTTTGCCCTATGGTTCCAGACTTACGGGACACCCTGTAGTTTGATGAGAAAGGACAAAAGGCATACTGTATGAAATAAATCTCGCTAAAACAGTAATAAAGATCAAAAGAAATATTGGTACTTACGTATTAACGGGGGGGTCACCACATATTGATGATTGGTTAGGTTAAGTTGTAATATTTTTGTTAGTTGAAAATTTCTAATACATCATATTATTTAAATAGCAATATTTTTTTAAATATTTTTTTAGACAATTTTCTGAAAAAAATTAAATTTTAGGCTTATTCATGTGTAATGTGTAACATGTATTAATCATTGAAAATATGTGAAATATACAGTAAATCATTGTAAATATTTTTAAAAATATTGCTATTTAAAAAATATGATTTATTAGAAATTTTCAACTAACAAAAATATTACAACTTAACCTAACTAATCATCAATATGTGGTGGCCCCCCCGTTAATACGTAAGTACCGAAATATTTTCATTTTTATAAATACAATTACAAAAAAAGGACAGAATTGGCCCAATAGAAAATGATGGTATGAGTAGAATGTTTGAAAAGGATTAAGATAATGATGATATTTTTAATGAATATTTTAGCTCTGATTTTGCTTTTTGAAGAAAACTTGACTAACTTTGATTTTGATTCTTTAAACTCTTGCCTTTTTGATAGGATTCATATAAGGAAAGGTGAAGTTAAGCAAGTAATTTGGACAGTGAGACCAAATAAATCATGTTAGGATTTATGCTAGGATTCTCAGGGATGGGAAGGATAGTTTAGCTGAGGCACAACTATTTTGTTTTAAATATATTAATTATACAGAGATACAGATGAGTGAAAAAAAAATGTAGAACCCACTTACAAAAAGGGTTGGAAGTAGAAAATTATACACCTATTCATCTAACATCATTGGTAGAGAAGATCTTAGAAAGAATTATAAAGAATATGGTATTCAAGAGCATTTGACAGATTTTAATCTTACAGTATTTCAAGTTCTTGGTATAGATTTAAATGAGGAAGATCTTATCTGTCTCATGTCTTAGACTTTTTGGAGTTTGTAACTGATCAGATAGATGATGAACATGATGTACATGTTATTTATTTAGATTTTCATAAGGTATCTGACAGGGTTTCACAGAGGAGACTGCTATACAAATTAAAAGCTTATTGAACATTGGGGTCTGTCACAAATTTGGTAGAATTGCTTGAAAACAGAGAACAGAGTAATTTTAAATGGTCATGAATTACAGTGGCAGAAAGTGAAGAGTTGGGTACCATTACTCTTTATTATGTATCTAAATGACTTAGAGAAGGGAGTTGCTGTTGTTGTTGTTGTTGGTTAGCTGATCAGCCCAGCCGGCGGCACGCAGGTAACCCATCGCCCTCTCCGGAGTGGACCAGAGGTTCAGCGCACTAGTGATGTTGTGTTGTGTTCGTTGTTGTGCTAGAGCGGTACAGTCTGTCATAATGTGTTCAATTGTTTGTGGTGTGTCCTGGCACAGGTGGCAGGTGTCGTCTGTGGAGTTGTCTAGACTGTGTTTTAATGTCTGTAAGTTGGTCCACATCAGAATCGTGCTAAGTTAACTCGATCCGATCTGCTCAGGCTGGTCTCTGACCCGTAAATGGGTGGCGGCCTCGCACCTAGGACCGCATTCGGACCGAGTCGTGTCATTGCTTTGTGGGTTAGGTGTGTGTGTATGTGCTTTCTGTACTGTGTGATGTCTGTGGGCCGTGGTATGGAATGGAGTATTTGGTTATAATGTCTCTCTGGTGTTACCTTAATGGTGCGAGGTGTTGGTGCATGATTGTTCAATACAACACCCTTGCCACTACATGAACAATGTTCATGTAGTGGCAAGGGTGTTGTGGGTTAGTTGTCGCTGCTGCCATGAATTGTGTTCCCCTCATGTCTAAATGTTCCCTAACTTTCAGTATTTTTGTTTCTGTGTGCAGGTGTTCTACACTTTGGCAGAAATAATGAAAATTTTACTTAGGAGATGTAAAGAAAATGGTTAAAATATTTAATTTAGGAAAAAAATATCTTTACATTATAGTTAGCAGTGATGTAAAGTTTTCTAAGCAGTGCCTAGAGAACACAAACAAGGCAACTAAAATGCTTAGTATTGTTAAGAGGAATGTTACATTATTAAGGAAGTCATCCGTATATTATATATGTCTTATGTTTGGCCCAAGCTGCCAAATCTGCTAAAATTTTCAATGCATTGCATGAGGAATTTCTTCAATGAAATGCTCGAAGTTATATTGCGCAAGAGTTTTAACTGAAATTACTCTCACTCAAGGGTAAGAATTTCAACTAAAGTCTTTGCCTGTAACGAATTTAGTACCGTCCTTAGCTCTTAAGCCCAAAAACAAAACTGACCATATTTTCCATTATTTAGTGCAGAATTTTTCTTTCCAAAACATAAATGCAAGAATTTTTCATTCTGCATGAGACTTTTGCAATTTGGAAAGCAAAGATTTTCCCCAAAACAGGATCATTATGTGAAAATTTTGCAGATTTTGCAGTCTGGTGTTTGACCTCAATCAGAATACTGTATTCAAGTCTGGTCACCTAACCAGAGGCTGGGTACAAATACATTTGATGGTGTGCAACATAGAGCAACCAAACTTATCTTTGACTTAAGTAGGTTAGAATACAGGCATCTTTCTCACCAACTGTTGAGAAGATTGCTAGATTTGTCAGGTAAAAGAATGGACCGTTAATATTCTGTTCTTACATTCGTGCTGTAACCTACGAAAAAAATTAAATAAATGTATTTATATATTTTCCCTCTATATATTTCCCTCTATTTATGATCTGAAATAAAGTGTTTTATATAGGAAAACACAGACTCCGCTCAAAAACAGGAAATTCTCTGCATATATTTGTTCAATAATTAGTTCGCATAAGGTGTCATGAAATCTTTGTCAAACAGGTAATTCCAATTAAATTAGTCTAACATAAGTGTACGTTGTTATAGAGGTAAGTTATTTTCTTATACAAATCAACTAGCGGATAGAGAGGATGCACACGGAAAATAAATAAAGTATATCGACCTAACCTAACCAATCGTCAAGGGAGTACAGTAGACCTAACGACTGGTTAGGTTAGGTCGTGATATTTTCGATAGTTAGCCTTATAAGGCTAACTAAAGAAGGCTGGGGGTGGCTTTCTTTCATTGATCCTAAAATTTTGGATCACCTGAAGATGAGGCCCCCCCCCAGGGTACTTGTAGGTTATCTCTCCCCCCCCCACCTTTTTTGACAGAATATTTTCGTTAAAACTAACGAAAATATCACGACTTAACCTAACCAATTATCAAGGGCGTACAGTTGATCTATTATTAATTATAACATTGTTTGTTTCTGGAATAGTATTTACTATTTACTAATAGATCAACTTGTAGTGAATACTCTTATTTTAGTTTCAAGATAAATGTTAATTTTACCGTCTTGAATTTCGGAATAGCTATAAATTCATTTTAAATTAGTTACCCATCATAATTCAATTGTAAACCACATTAATACTAATTTTATGTATACTGTATTATTTTATTGTATGTAAACATAATTAATTATATATCACAATTGTCAGTTAATTATTTATATTCAAATAATTATTTTAATCTAATACCATGTCCATTTTGGAAATAAATAATAGAAATCCAAGGGTTATATTTTCCATCCTTGGTACTGTCGCAGTTTCGCCTAACGGACTCAATACGGCTAGTGAGATAATCACTGATTGGCACTTAACCAGCGGCAGTGCTTATGGCTACATCATCCAGGTTAACCTATACCGGATAGATGCGCTACGGTCCCAAGCCGTAGCTTGCCTAGGCCCAACGACGACGACGACGAAAACCAACAATTGGTGACCCCGGAGTTGGATTCCCCCCTTTTACCCGAACGACTAGGACTAGACTATAACGTCGTTCGTGCCCATCACCCCCTTCACCCGAGCGACTAAGACCAGACTGTAACGTCGCTCGTGCCCTCTGCCCCTCACCCCTGCCCGTGCGCTCTGTGCCTGCGCTCGTCTCAACTTCCACTCCTTCGTTGGTAACTTCTTGTCTTGCTTGTACGTCAGCAAGCATAGGAGAGGATGCCTGACGACGCTGGTGCCATCTCCCACTTGAGCGTAAAGCTCCCCGTCTTCTGGCCGGTGATCCATTTATTTGGTTCCACCAAGTGGAATCACAATTCAACTTGGGAAGGATCACCGCTAGCAGGACAAAATACGATCATGTTTTGTCCTCTCTACCAGCGAGCATCATCTCTGAAGTCCGTGACGTCATCGTGTCTACTTCCACGAGTGAGGACCCATACAACGATCTGAAGTCTGCCATCCTGTGCCGCACCACTGTCTCCGAGCGTGAGAAACTACATCAGTTAATCTCAAAAGAAGAACTTGGAGACCGTAAGCCCACTCAAATGATGAGGGCTATGCAGTGCGCTCTAGGCGAACGCGCACAAACCTTCGATAAGGACATCTTTAGACAGTTGTTCTTGCAGAAACTTCCTCCATCAGCTCAGCGTGTCTTGGCCACTATGGATCCTGCTACTCCAGTTGATAAACTAGCAGAAACTGCCGACAAAGTAGTGGAGATTGACACAGCTCCGGTCAACAACGTGAACACACAATCGGAACTGGAGTTGAAAGTGGAAGAGTTAAGTCAACAACTCAACCACGTTTGTTCTCTGCTACAAAATCAACGGCAAAGAAGCCATTCTCGGTCAAGATTTACGAAGAGGCATCGTTCGAGTTCCGGGAAGATCTGCTTCTACCACTCTAAATTTGGAAAGAAGGCTAGGAAGTGCATCTCCCCTTGCAATTTTTCGTCGGAAAACCCCAGCAGCGAGTCCTAATGGCGTGTAGTACTCGCACTGCCAACCTGTTATTCATAAAGGACAGGAACTCTGGTGTCAATTTCTTGGTCGATACCGGAGCGTCAGTCAGTGTATTCCCTCAAAAATCTGGTCATACGCACTCGGAATCTCCGCCTCTATACGCTGCTAACGGTTCACGCATACCCACGTACGGTACTCAGTCGCGTGAACTAAACTTGGGCCTTCACCGATCCTTCAAGTGGATTTTCATCTGTGCTCAAGTGCAGCATCCCATAATCGGCGCTGACTTCCTCCAGCATTTCAAACTCCTGGTGGATCTTGACAAGCGACGCTTATGCGACCAGGCCACACTGCTTTCTGTTCTTGCCAAACAGGTTGCCCTTCCGGACGCCTCGAACTCTGCACTTTCCCTCGTTCCCCCTAATTCCATGTACCAGTGCCTTTTCCAGCGATATCCAGGAATTCTTCAACCGATGCAGATGGGTGATACCATTAAGCACACCATTACCCATCACATTACAACAAAAGGTCCCCCTGTGTTTGCAAAACCCAGACGTCTTGCCCCGGACAAACTGAAAGCTGCCAAATCGGAATTCCAGCTTATGATAGATCTTGGGATAATAAGACCTTCCAAAAGCAGTTGGTCCTCTCCCCTACACCTGGTCCAGAAGAAGTCAGGAGACTGGAGACCATGTGGGGATTACCGGTTTTTGAATTCGACAACCATCCCGGACCGATTTCCGGTACCAAATGTCCAAGACTTTACTTCTCTTCTTCACGGCAAATCTATCTTCAGTAAAATAGACCTCGTTAAGGCTTTCCACCACATTCCCGTAGAGCCTTCGGATATTCCCTAGACTGCAGTTTGTACACCATTTGGGTTATTCGAATTTGTGAAGATGCCGTTCGGGCTACGGAATGCTGCGCAAACCTTTCAGAGGTTTATAGATGAGGTCACCAGAGGCTTAGACTTTGTTTATGCCTACATCGATGATTTGCTTGTGGCCAGCTCAACGGAAGAGGAACATAAGGAACATCTTTCACTCCTCTTTCAACGCTTAGAACAATACGGTGTTACTATTAATGCATCTAAGTGTGTGTTTGCACAGCCAACCTTGGAATTTCTTGGTCACACGATTTCGCAGCACGGAATTACCCCCCTTCAGGACAAGTGTGAAGTGATAAAAAATTACCCTATGCCAAATAATCAGCGTGAGTTACGTCGGTTTCTAGGTTTGGTAAATTATTACCACAAGTTCATTAAAAACTGTGCCAGTGTTCTTGCTCCTCTACACGCTATGATCACCACAAACGCAAGGTAATGAAATTGGTATGGTGTAGCGATAGTTTACAGGCGTTCGACAATGCCAAAAATGCTATCAATAGTGCATTGTCTCTGTCATTTCCTATCAGTGATGCCCCCTAACTCTGACGGTCGATGCATCAGATGTTGCGATCGGTGGGGTGTTGGAACAAACCATTAACGGTCAACAAGCACCCATCGCGTTTTACTCGAAAAAGCTGCAGCCAGCCCAAACGCGTTATAGTGCTTTCGGACGTGAACTTCTTGCTATTTACTTAAACGTGAAGCATTTTCAACATTTCCTGAAGGCCGAGAGTTTTGTGTTTTTACCGACCACAAACCTTTGGTCACTGTCTTCAATAAAAACAGCTGTAACCACTCTCCCAGAGTCATCAGGCAACTCGATTATATCTCGCAATTTACCACAGATATCCGCCACATCAAAGGTGTCTTGAACACTCCAGCGGATGCACTTTCAAGAATAGAGATTACTTCTGTTACCCTCAGCTCTACACTGTGGAATGCTATTGCACAGGATCAAGATAAGGATACGGAACTACAAGACCTGCTCAGAGAAGACTCCACTCACTCACTTTCCCTCAAGAAAATGAGTATGCCAGGATTGTCTGTGCCCCTCTATTGCGACGTATCAACAGCTGCTATTCGCCCTTATGTCCCTCCATGTCACAGACAAGCAGTCTTCACGGATCTTCATAAGCCCTCCCATCCTGGTATCCGTGCTTCGCAACACCTGGTTACCTCTCGCTTTGTTTGGCCCTCGATGCGGAAGGATGTCAAACATTGGACCAAAACGTGCCTTGCCTGCCAGCGTGCCAAAGTCCAAAGGCACACCAGGTCCCCCTTTGACGCATTTCCGCCCCCATCCCAGCGATTTGAGGTAATTCATGTAGACATTGTTGGCCCTCTTCCAGTGATTCAAGGCCAACGTTATCTGCTCACCTGTCTCGACCGCTTTTCCAGATGGCCTGAAGCCATCCCACTTCCTGATATCCAAGCGGACACTGTTGCAAGAGCCTTTCTTCATGGATGGGTATCAAGATTTGGATTGCCGACAAAAGTCATCACTGACCAAGGTCGCCAATTTGAGTCTTCGCTTTGGAAGAAGTTTACCAGCTTGTTGGGTACAGTACATGCGCATACCTGTGCGTATCATCCGCAAGCTAACGGCCTCGTCGAACGCTTCCATCGCCAGCTGAAGTCATCCCTTATGTGTCACGAAGACTCCCATTGGATGGATAAGCTTCCACTCGTGTTGCTTGGTATTCGCTCTGCATTTAAGAGTGATTGAAGACTACAGCGGCTGAACTAGTCTATGGAACAACACTGCGGCTACCAGGTGGCTACTTCACTGCAGGGGATAAGTCATGTGATCCTACGGAATTCGCTCAAACACTTTCCTCTCACATGCAGTCCCTTCAGCCTGTTCCCCCTCGATTGACTAGCCAACAGAACATCTTTGTTTCCCCAGCCCTCCAGTCTTGCACCCACGTTTTCGTTCGTGTACCTGTCCCAAAACGGCCTCTCCAATGTCCATATGACGGGCCCTATGAAGTTCTCCGACGTACGCGCAAATCATTTCTCATCCAGCGCGGTTCCAAGGTCGACAAGGTTTCTATCGATCGTCTTAAGCCTGCGTTTTTGGAATCAACCTTAAGCGAGGTACATGTAGCTACCAAAAAGGTCCAGGGGAAATCTGTGTCGTTCGGAACTCTTTGAACTTCCTCTCTGGTGGGGGAGTGTGTAGTGAATACTCTTATTTTAGTTTCAAGATAAATGTTAATTTTACCGTCTTGAATTTCGGAATAGCTATAAATTCATTTTAAATTAGTTACCCATCATAATTCAATTGTAAACCACATTAATACTAATTTTATGTATACTGTATTATTTTATTGTATGTAAACATAATTAATTATATATCACAATTGTCAGTTAATTATTTATATTCAAATAATTATTTTAATCTAATACCATGTCCATTTTGGAAATAAATAATAGAAATCCAAGGGTTATATTTTCCATCCTTGGTACTGTCGCAGTTTCGCCTAACGGACTCAATACGGCTAGTGAGATAATCACTGGTTGGCACTTAACCAGCGGCAGTGCTTATGGCTACATCATCCAGGTTAACCTATATCGGATAGATGCGCTACGGTCCCAAGCCGTAGCTTGCCTAGGCCCAACGACGACGACGACGAAAACCAACAAACTGTACGCCCTTGATAATTGGTTAGATTAAGTCGTGATATTTTCGTTAGTTTTAACGAAAATATTCTGTCAAAATTGGTGATGGGGGGGGGGAGAAAACCTACAAATACCCCCCAGCCTTCTTTACTGTAGTTAGCCTTATAGGGCTAACTAACGAAAATATCACCACCTAACCTAACCAATCGTTAGGTCAACTGTACGCCCTTGACGATTGTTTAGGTTAGGTCGTGATATTTTCGTTAGTTAGCCTTATAAAGCTAACTAAAGAAGGCTGGGGGCCCTGATCTTCGGGTGATCCAAAATTTTTACTTGAAAATATGAGTTACCCATAAATATTAAGCCGTCTTGGGACTAGTATGTTTCATGGACTGCTCTCGATTTTCCTACGAAATTGCAAACAAGGGCAGTCGATGACCCTGATTTTGTTTCTGTAATCGGTTTTCTTGAGAAATGATAAAGAAAAATGTTATTGGATATTAAATAAATTTATTTACTGAAACGACGCAATACACTCCATCTTTTTGAATAAGTCCGAGCTGGTGTGGCGCTTACGCCATACAAATTCACAAAGGTACGAGTCAAGTTGGTCGCGATCTGTTCCGCATCGCAGTATGTTCGATTGTTTCAATGAATTCCACAAGCTTTCCACCTGCTGAGTGTGAGCTCCGGTAGATGGGTCGATAAAGTTCATGCTGTGGTTAACAGTGTAATGCGAATAGTTGTACCCAGCGAGTTGATCAATGCCCTCGTTAGGTTAGGTTAGGTTTCTCAAGAAAACCGATTGCAGAAACAAAATCAGGGTCATCGACTGCCCTTGTTTGCAATTTCGTAGGAAAATCGAGAGCAGTCTATGAAACATACTATGTCCGCCGTCTTATTATGTCGTCTTTATTTTTAATTTTAACACTTATAAACTCCTCTGTGTAGTATTTATGCCACACTGCCACAGTATTGTTGGGTACATGTATTGACGCAGCTGGCAACTTTTCCGCCAGTTGATGGGAAATTGCTTAAAGGATATAATATAAACTAAACCTACACAGTAAATTGGTAAATTATAGCCACCCATGTATCTAAAATGATTTGATAGATTAACATAAATTCATTAGCATATAAATAAATTTCCGTGTCTTTATAAAGAAAGTTTCGAAAAATATTTTTGTCTTAAAGGGCAACTCTAGCAACTTTCACACCTTAGTTCCTTAGTTTAATTTAATTAGAAAGTGGTTTTCAAGGTCTCTATTTCCAACTCTGTATCAGTATTTAATTGGGTAATATATGCCAAGTCTATTCAGTTTTGTCATAAGTTTAATGAAGCAATATGCGGCATATGGCATTTTCTTTTCAACATCTCCTTTCAACAGAGTCTCCATATGTGTCTATATGTTCATATGTGATACTATAGAAGACTTTATTTACCCTAACTCAGAAAACACAGAATGAGGAGAAGAAATGGGGAAATTAAATATGAGAAGAAAGGGATTATGACAAATGAATGATCCATTATCTGATTTAAGTTAGTTGAAAATGGGTAATAACTATATACTGTTAACTACAAAACAGGAAAAAATAGCAGTAAAGATAGTAGGCCTTTTACCTGGTAAAAGAATGGACAGTTAATATTCTGTTCTTACATTCGTGTTGCAACCTACTAAAGAAATTAAAGAAATGTATTTATATATTTTCCCTCTATATATTTCCCTGTATTTATGATCTGAAATAACCGTGTATATGTGTTGGAATAGCAATGTGTGAAGCCAGGCGAGGCGCATTGACTGATGAGTATTTGTCTGAAAGCATTTGAATGGCACACGAATTTCGAAGTTGGTAAGTCACACACATGCTCCACCCGCGGCGGAACACGTGCAAACATACATTCGTGGAAAGCCGGTTTCCAAATAAAATTTTAAGGAAAGATACCTAAAATGTTAAAAACTTATAATTGGTTGAGAAGCAGCCATATTGCAAGCCTTCGCATTTTATGAGTGGGTACCGAACACATTGGCCTTCCACTCCCAACCTTTTTCTGGTTCAAGGTACCTCAATTCTATTTGTTATTTATTCACGGAAACCCAGAGTATTTTCGTCTTCGGCTATTGAACATCCAATTCCTTCCCCAACACCATGTAACTTCAAACTGAACCTATACATTTTTCGTATGGATGTAATAAATTGCAAATATTTGGTTTCATACAAAAATTTCCATATGATCAGCAAATTTCGAATATCCAGAAATACTGCTACAGGCAGTATACCACTTTCCACAGAAAAAAGAGAAAAGAAAAAGAGAATTTTCCCGCTTCCGCTCTCCTGCTCCTCTTCCTACCCCTGTTGATGTGTAATAAAGGGCAGAGGAATATTATGTATATTATAAATGTTTTATGCATTATTTTAATGTAACTGCAATGCAAAATTTATTTTAGCATTCAAATAGTAAATATATCTTTATCATTATCATTATCATATCCTTCCTATTAATGAAACAATTTTTAAATAATAAATTTAATTTTGGATATTAAACTTAATTACTATTTCAACATTTAATTATTAATGACTCATAATATATGATAATGATAATAATTTTTTTTTTATCGTTTGCTATATTTAAAATTTTTCGAATTATTGATTCTTATCAATGAAGGAAAGGAGAAGGAAAATTTCACCCCCCCACCCCTCCTTCTATTTCATTCTCTTTTCTTTCTTAACTTTTTCCTTCGATAGTGATGCCTAAGGCTAAATTACAATACCAATATGATGCTCTACGGAAAAGTTTTGAGAATAGTATGTTCTCTCTCTCTCTCTCTCTCTCTCTCTCTCTCTCTCTCTCTCTGTCACCAGTTATGAGTATTTTTTTTTGCTTTTTCTCTTTTCTTCCCCTGAATCTTTCTTCGGCTTGTCTAGAGTGAATCTTAGGGTCTTTGTTAGCCTGTAACTCTTTAATTCTATAACTCTGTAACTTTGTACTTCTTTATAAGAGGATAATGATATGATTACGTGAGTGTGTATTAAATGTAGCATTTATTTCATAAATAGGTTGAAAAACTACTGAAATCAATAACATTAATATTGATAAATGTGTAATAGAATCATTAGTTTACTGAATTCAGTAGTCATGAGTGCATAATACTACATGATAAGGAAAGTTTATTATAAGCTATAGGGAATATCACTGAAACACGAAATATTGTGACGATATATAATACATGGTAATTTCATATAAGCATGTGATAGTAATATTTCTAATAAATTTTAGTTTAGTAAAATTTAAATGTTCATACTTATGTAACAGTTTGAAACAATCAGCTAATGAATGGGGTTTAATTCAACGAATGAATGAATTCTTACTGGTAAAAATAAATATTACAGTATTCTTCAATAGTATGCAATTGATCCACTCCCGTATACTGCACATGTCGTGTCCGACATATTATCCATGTCCACGAAAAGATGCATGTTTTTGTAATTAATACAGTGCGTATTTCTTCCCTAGCAATGGGGTCCTTCTTAGTTGGAAAAATGTTCTCATAAGTAAAAATGACAGGTGACTTAGACGCACAAGTTCTCCATTATTGCAACACTATTCGTAGAAGGATTTCCTTAGTTTAATTTAATTGAGAAGTGGTTTTCAAGGTCTCTATTTCCACCTCTGTATCAGTATTTAATTGGATAATATATGCCAAGTCTATTCAATTTTGTCATAAGTTTAATAAAGCAATATGCGGCATATGGCATTTTCTTTTCAACATCTCCTTTCAACAGAGTCTCCATATGTGTCTATATGTTCATATGTGATACTATAGAAGACTTTATTCACCCTAACTCAGAAAACATAAGATGAGGAGAAGAAATGGGGAAATTAAACATGAGAAGAAAGGGAGTATGACAAATGAATGATCCATTATCTGAATTTAAGTTAGTTGAAAATGGGTGATAACTATATACTGTTAACTACAAAACAGAAAAAAAATAGCAGTAAAGATAGTAGGCCTACGGCACATTAGCTGCGCAAACAAATCACAATGTTTCTAGTCTACTTTTAGCAAATATGATTTTTATTGTTCCTTTGTCCATTATAAGATGGTTTACGAAATAACTGTAAGTGGACATTCAAATATGAAAAGATTAATTTAATATCGTGTAAAATTACAATCGCCATACGGCAGCTTTTAAGTTTTTAGACTACATGTAATACGATTACAAGGAAGATATTGATGAATGTATCAGAAGGAAAGTATTATTTCTTATATTAAATTACATTATAAGCTAATTACTTTTAAAGATTGTAAATGAAATAAATATGAAACTGAATACAAATTTATACTTAAAGGTCCATTCGCATTTAACGTAGTCATTACTTTTAATGTGCAAACGTTTCGAAACCTTCAGATTTCATCATCATTGGCTTCTTCAATACTGCTGAACTAAAAATAATAAATCTATCAAAGATTCAATTTATAATTATATTACAAATAAATTAATGAAAACGTTGATTAATGTAAATATTACTTCAAGAGAAACAGTTGGCTGAACCAAGGACTCGACATTCTAAAATTATTTCTGGCTGGAGCAATGTAGTTTCACATTGGAAGCTAAAGTGCATTTGGCCAGTGAAACTTTGATAAACCAAAAATAGGCGCGATAGGCCTATATATTGACATGCGTACAACAAAATCGGTACGTAAGGCTGCTGTAAAATGATACAAGCCAGAGGAGGAGAATATTGGCTCTTAAAGCATAGGAAGCTAGCTTGAATAATGACAGAAAATGTTTTTTGAAAATGTTAAAAACGAAACAAAAACAGGTCTTCCACTCGTGGGGTGCGGTGGAGTGTCTCATTCTCCTTCACTCGATAGCGTCTCAAGAATTTAAAATACTGTAAGTCTGTGGAAATTTCGTTATTCAAATATTGTTAGTAATGTGAGTAGAAAAAATCTAAATTCGCTTCCTCCCAAAATTTTATTGTCATCAAATATTATTCAAACGTCAATGCCAGATATTAAATCTCTTATTAAAGAGCTTAAAACAGCGCTCTCTCCTGACATATATGTTACAGTAAGATTGTGAAACTAGTGATTTCTTGAAAACCCTGAAATTTTCAGTAATTTCACGTGATTACTGTTTCACTCAGGGACTTCAGGAAGTTACTAACCTAACCTAACGTAAAGTCCGTAAGTGAAATCACTAGTTTACAATTTTACTGAAAATTTCAGGGATTTTATGAAATTACTGGTTTCACAATTTTACTGTAACGTGTATATATATATATATATATATATAATTTAGTGGTGGACCGGATATCCGCATCCGCATCATTTTTAACATCCGCACTTCTGACTGCGGATGTTATGCGGGCGGGTATTACCTCTAATAAATTATGCAATTTACAATTAAATTAGCTTATAAAGTAGATTATAAGGCCCAGTCATGCACATTTCATGTAAAGTATTAATTAATTATTAATGAACAAACAAATATATAAACCTCAAAATATAAATACCTGGTAACACAGAAAATTGAATGAAACTTGTTTCATTGAATTTTCTGTGGCTGAAACTCTTGAGAAAGTTACTACTTTTATCATAATGAAAACATTAATATTAATTTTAATTCTTATGCATTGCCTGCCATAATAGTAATATCACGAAATTTGAAAAATTATGTCATATATTCATATTTCTGTATTATATTGATATATTAACTAAATATCCGCATCCGCATCCGCGGATATTGACATTAAAGATCCGCATCCGCAGATGTTGAAAAACTGACATCCGGTCCACCACTACATATATATATATATATATATATATACACATCAATATATATATATATATATATACATATATATATATATATATACACACATTCCTGTTCATAATCATGTTAACAGACATAGACAGCGGAGTAAACAGCAACAGTATAGTAACATTCTTTGCTGACGATACAAAGATCAGCAGAAAAATCAGCGATGTACATGATGTGGAGGCCTTGCAGAGGGACACGAACAAAATACAAATGGTCAGAAGACAACAATATGTCATTCAACGCCGAGAAATTTCAGCTTTTCAGATATGGTAGAAAAGAAGAACTTAAACAGACTGCATATTATGCTCCAGATAGACAGGAAATTCAGAGAAGCACGAAAGCGATTGATCTCGGGATAATAATGACAGATGATGCGAAATTCGAAACACAAAATCAGATAGCGACAAATAAAGCAAAAAGAGTCGCCGGACAGATACTAAGAACTTTCAAGAGAAGGGACAGGACAGTAATGATTCCCCTGCTAAAAACACTGATTATACCAAAACTTGAATACTGCTCAGTTTTGACGTCCCCATATAAAAAGGAAGAACTAATAAACTAGAAGAAACGCAAAGGCATTTCACAGCCAAGATTGATGGCTGCAAAGAACTCAACTACTGGGAAAGACTACGTAAACTAAATCTGTACTCACTGGAAGAAGAAGAGAGAGGTACATCATAATCTACATATGGAAAATGATCGAAAAACTGGTACCAATCCTAAAACTAAACCCAGTTACCATTCAAACAACATTGGAAAATAGGAAAGGCAGAATGTGTAGTGTTCCCAAATTAAAGGCCCGACAAAGGACCTCCTCAACCCTGAAGGAAAATAGTTTGGTTGTCAGGGGGCCAAGACTTTTCAACCAGCTTCCTAAGGACCTCAGAAACGTAACGGGGGTCAAAGTTGAAGTCTTCAAGAAAAGACTGGATGCCTGGCTCAGGACAGTACCAGATGAGCCGGGCGTGCCTGGCTATGTACGGTGGAGAGCGCAAGAAAGCAACTCGCTCCTCCACCAGGCCAAACCTAGAGGCGGGGCCACCAGCTTGACCTCCGTGTGAAGAGAGACCAACTCACGAAACAACATGAGGTTCATAAGGTATCACTGTTATTGTCTGCAATGTTATTCTAGTTAAGGAGCTTATGAGTGTGTATATGATGCTATTAGTTAAGAACAAATATGGTAACGTATTGTCCAGTAACAAACTATAGACCAGTGGAGTTGTCTCCTGTTTCTCTAAGCTATTTGAAAAATGTTTATTATCTAGGCTGAATGATGATTGATGGTTATCCGCTTATCAGTTTGGTTTAAAACAGAATCATAAAACAGACTTAAGAATCCATTTACTGGAAAAAGTTATAAATATGTTCACTGTAAACAATTTAAGGATATAATAGGGGCATTCAATATATTTTGCCCCAC
Organism: Bathynomus jamesi; assembly: GCA_023014485.1. NCBI lineage: Eukaryota > Metazoa > Arthropoda > Malacostraca > Isopoda > Cirolanidae > Bathynomus > Bathynomus jamesi. The sequence continues at coordinate 210,220 of JAJOZX010002145.1, forward strand.
CCCTTTTTTCTTAGCTAAATAATAAGCCATGGGGCTGAAATGTCTTTTGGGCCGTAAGTTTGATTTTTCCAGTTTGAACCTCCCCTCCTTGTATAAAACCGCTTTTAAACACCCTTCTATAAAACCGATGGTTAACGCAGTTTCGAAAATGGCGTCTGACAGTGATGTGCGTCGTAAACAGAGAGCTGTTATCGAGTTCTTAACCGCAAAGAAGGAAACAGTTGGAAATATTCACAAACGTCTACAAAACGTTTACGGAGATGCTATTGTTGATCGAAGCACAGTTGGACGCTGGTCTAAACGTGTGAGACCATCGGAGAGGGAGAGCCAGCCTCAATGATGAGCCACGCAGCGGTCGCCCGGCATCGGCTGTCACATCTCACACTGTGCAACGTGCTAACAGCATCATTCGATCAAATCGGCGCGTCACATACAAGGAGGTATCACTGGAGCTAGGAATTAGTGAAGGAAGTGTGAATACGATAATTCAGCAAATGGGATACTCACCGTTTATTCTTCGCGAATTGACTGAAGATCACAAAGCCCATAGGAATGAAATTGCTTCTGAGTCGTTGGTTCGATACGAGACAGAAGGGGATGACTTCCTTTCACGAATTGTGACTGGGGATGAGACTTGGGTACACCACTTTCAACCTGAAACAAAACGCCAATCCATGGAGTGGCATCACGCAGACTCCTCACGCAAGAAAAAGATCAAAATGGCTCCCTCTGCAGGAAAGATTATGGCCACCATCTTCTGGAACATGAAAGAGGTGATTCTGGTGGACATTATGAAGAAAGGACAAACAATCAACTCAGAGGCATATATTGCTACCCTACAGAGGTATAAAGCGAGTTCGACCGGAGAGAAAACTGGAAGACGACCTTCTTTTGCACGATAACGCAAGACCACACAACAGTTTGCAAACAAGAGAGGCCATCACAAAAATGCGCTTGACTGTGTTAACCCACCCTCCATACAGCCCGGATCTGGCACCTTTAGACTTCCATTTGTTTCGGCCAATGAAGGATGCTATTCGTGGAAGAAAGTTTCAGAGTGACGATGAGGTTGTTGAGGAGGTTAAGCGGTGGCTCCAGCGGAACCCAGCGGACTTTTACCAGCAAGGAATTAAGGCCCTTGTTTCGAGGTGGAAGAAAGCCATAGAAAAGGATGGAGACTATGTGGAAAAATAAAAACTTGTAAAAAAGGTATGTAACTACTTGTGTACAAAATTTCTGGAACTTAGAAGGAAACTTGGAAAGAAAAAGATAAGGTGGGGCAAGATATATTGAGTGGCACTCGTATAATTGCTTTCTTGATATAAATAAGGTTATGATAGTTTTTTTTATGCAGGAAGGAGGGGGCCAAGGACAAACACCCACGAAACTGCCATCTCTTCCCGCCATAGAAGAAGAGAGCCAAAATCAAGGTTCAGAGTTTTGAAGATGCCCGGACACTGCGTTTGAAAGAGTTGAGATCATATACAGGAGGAAAGATGGATTCAGGAAGATTGTTCCAGAGTTCACCGATTGATTAGATGAAAGATTGAAAATACCGATTAACCCTTGCGTTAGAGCGTTGGACAGAAAAAGGACGAGAAAGTGTAGAAAGTCTGGTACTGCGTGCTCTCCTTAAAGGAAGAGGCATGTAGTTAGAGAGTTCAGGAAAGCAGTTCCTTTATAATAGCGATAGTGAAAAGAGAGTGAGGCAACACTGCGGCGAAAAGAGAGGGATTGAAGACAGTCGGTAAGACGTGAGGAATTGATGAGACGAAAAGCCTTTAATTTCACCCGGTCAATTAGAGCTGTTTGGGTTGAGCCACCCGACACATGAGAAGCGTACTCCATCATAGGCGGACAAGACCCCTATATAGAGACAGCAACTAAATGGGGGTTCATTCAACTGATAGAAGGAAATATTTCTCGACATATATTGAATATCCCAATGTACTGGTATTCAAATTAAACAAGGACAATCAAATGGGAAAAAATGTTTTATGATTCTTGCAAACCCCCATGCATGAATAGCACACCAACGGTCTTTGCTACCAAATCTACTATTTAACGCACATCCTGATGGCCTGTCTTATTCATTAAATAATGTTAACATTAGTTGTTCTAGGGGTTAAATTAAGTTAAATAACTTACTTTAGTGTTGATGATTTGGTGTTAACTGTTAATTAATCAGCACATAAGTCAAACGGATAGAGAGAGTATGCAATATTATACAAAATAACAAGGCATTATGTCCAATGTACAAAACAAAAGTTATGTATTTTTATGTCCCGAATAGTTTCGACAGCATAGTTCGCGTGTACTTAAATTAAATGGTATTGCTATTAATCAGGTAACGGATTAACTGGACGTAAACTTAAGTATCTATAAGTCTTACTATATTAATTCCTTAAAGGACGATCCTGGTATTCTGGTATTAACTCTGTACGGCCTGAATTTTTTGTAGAGTTAAGTTATGAATTATGTTAAGTTATGAAACGTTACCAATTCGTCGCTTTCGGCGGTAAAGGGTCAAGAAAGAAAGCAGTAACATATGCGTTAAATCAAATATGCTTATAAAAAATTCAAATATTGTTCCACTTCGATAAAAAACAATTATTGCGAATGTTTTATTCTAGTACGGAGAGTGATCCAAAAAAGTGTTAAAAAAATACTGCACATTATTTTGGGGAACACCTTTTGGATCACATTGTATATTGTCAATAACTGTAGGTCACCTGTAATAAAAGCAGAGGAAACGTTGAAATAAATGTATAATAAAGAGTTCAGGATGTACTATAGAATTGTCACATAGCTGTTCGGCTTCCCAAATATTTACCTCTCAGAATTGTCGTAGTTTGCCTGAAAATAATAGACGAGGGCAACAAAGCTTAATGCATGGAAAGCATCACTCAGCAAATTCATTTAGTTCAAGCTTTGATTCTTTCTTTTTATAGTTCTTTAAAAATTTGGAATTTTAAATGGCGAGAGGGCATTTCTTTTAAATTGAATGCTACGTTCAGTCAAAGGTTTGTGTTAGACGACTCCGCTTTTTACCATTTATTCTCCTTATTATTTGCATCTCTTTCGTTATATTTTATTACGTTGAAAATAAATATTATTACGTTATAATAATCGTTTTCAGTTTACTGTATAACTAATCCATTGTTTTATACGATTTTCGTGCATATCCAACTTTTTACAGGATTTATGTCCTGCCAATAAAGATTATCATTGTCATTATCCTTATCGCAGAAAAAAATAAAATGAAAAAATTATTAATATAAAAGCAAAGAGGGAAAAAAAAATTGGAGCTCTGGACAAGAAATAGAATAAGGAACGCTCGCAGCCGGCCTTTAAGAAAATAGAAAAAAAAAAACAGAAAAGTTGATTGGTCGGGAGAGTTGGTAGAAAGGAAAGGACATAGCCATAAGAAAACATCTTTCTGTATCGTCTGAGGGTTTGAAATACGATTCGGACGTAAAGTTAAATAAGTTGTCTTCATAGAAGGCGAATTGCATTATGCAAAAGAGATACGGAATGACATCTTCCTTGGCGACTTTCCTTTCTTCCAATATTGTCCTGCGGATACTATCCAATTTCAAATGCTTATTATTCCACGGAGAATTCCTCAGAAGTCATTCAAGTAATATATATATATATATATATATATATATATATATATATATATAACTGCAATGACCGTGCAGTATATTAACGTATAGAAACGACGTAAGTATAGGAGTGTTCTGCACACGAGGAAGAGAAATAACAAACAAATGAAAAATAAGGCACCCACCCGGGAATCGAACCCAGGATCTTCCAATTGCCGGTCAGACGTGCCCTCTCAAGGCATTGGTTTCTGCCCTATGTAGGAGAATTACAACTTCTGACTATCGTGGCTCCGTGGTGTAGTGGTTAGCACGTCTGACCGGCAATTGGAAGATCCTGGGTTCGATTCCCGGGCGGGTGCCTTATTTTTCATTTGTTTGTTATTTCTCTTCCTCGTGTGCAGAACACTCCTCTATACTTACGTCGTTTCTATACATATATATATATATTACGTATCTTATACATAATATATATATTTTTTACGAAAATGATATAGTACTGTATATCGATGGATGACCATATATATATATATATATATATATACACAGTTGTATGAAACATGATGAGCTCAACTTAAATGGAAAAGTAGCCTTGCATGCCCACGATTTAGAAGTGAACAAACGGTCGTTAGAAATTAGCATAGAGAAGATATAAAGATGGATTGATGTCTTGAGAGGCTTTCCTAACGCAACTGACGACATTAGTTGGCCTAAAAGCGTGCGCTTTTAATGGTTTTACAGAAGCAGAGAAGGATGGAAGATTAAAGGGTTTTAAAAGCGATTAGATAACGATAAAAAATGGTATCATATATTTCACTAAATAATATATATATACACAGTATATTACTCTTATAGGCAGACCCAATTTTAAAACATTTAGAAGGTATATTTTTTTAAATGTTAGCGAGTAATAATAATAATAATGATAATTATTATTATTATTATTATTGGCAAATCAAATGTACCCATTAAACATTCATGTATTTTACAGTGTAATAATTCAATTTTTTAAATTTAATTCTTATCTTAGTCCTGATAAGATTTTTCAACAATTCCTTGTCGTTTATACGTCTTTCTCTATAATGAACAAAAATTCATTCGAAAAGGGTTCTACTTATGACCCGCGGAAAAAAAAAATACTGGCCTTTTCCTTCTGACATAATAATAATGAGTCAGGATGGCCAGAAACTGGCACAACACTCAGGCCAGACAAATGCGCCCCATTATTATTACCCCCGGATTATTATTACTAGCACCATCAGGATTCGAACCCTCGACCGCAATGTCTTCATTTCGCTTATAGGGTAATTGTTACCCATTGAATTACGGGATCGAGGTGGGGTCCGGCATACGATCTATTCGCAAATCAGGATGAGATCGACTCTGAGAATATTCGAATGAAATAGGAGCTTAGGCAGTAAATGTGTTTGTGGTGACAATGAGTTAACACCAAGTAAAAATTAAAAACTCAAGTAATTTAGAATCCACACCGACATTAAGCAGAACTATGAAATGTATTTTTGAGTCTGCTGTCATAATTTACAGTCATACTTTTAATTCACTGGCGTTACATGAGAAACGGTGATTTGTTCCTGTAAACAGTAACAGTTCCTGTGACAGTGAAGTGTTTCTGTAAAGTTTGTTTCACAGGAACCTACTAATGAATGAAGATTAGATAATACCCCTGTACCACTTTATTGAAAAAGAAATATACTGTGCGCAAAAAGATTTGGTTACACCAACCACCATACAGGGTGGTTAAATGCTAGTTAAATATTTGATATGATGCAACCAAGCCAAATGGCTCATTTAACCAAATTCATCTATGTGAGGACCACGCTAATCATATTTATATTTTCTGGTAACGAACTTAATGGTTGAATTAAATAATTTTAATTGGATCTTCGTGTAAGCAAGTATTTTTTTTATTTCATTTCAACGCGTAAGAAAGATTACAAAAATAAAACTATCCCATGCAACACTTAATAAACTGTTGTCAAAATAAAATTAGCCATCGATGTCCCGTTAACAGATGAATGAAGATTTCGAGAAATTTAATGTGTCAAACGAAAATTGTAACTTGCTGAGAGAGAAGAACATTAATAATTAATTATTTTCAAGCAGCGAAGCGCGATGGAGTGCACAATTCTAGTAACTGCTATAAAATTTCAATTTATTATTTAGACTCCAGTATTATATAAAACTTTGTTTAAAAATATGCTTTCATTTTATTTCCATCCAAAAGATTAGTGAAAAACTTCGCATCTATTTCAATACGTCATAGAGAAGCCACTTTCCGAGAGTAATTTATTGTTTTTCGATACAGCTGAAAAACTTGTAAAAGTGTGATATTGATTTTACGTCTTTAGACATGTATTACGTGACATGAAGCCAGTTACCGAAAGACTTCGACGGTGTATATCATTTATTAATAGTATATACAGGTGATGTGCTATATATATATATATATATATATATATATATATAAACACACACCTTTGGTAACCTTTGGTTAGCTTCCGCCCGAATTGTTCATTCTGACGAAGGTCAAGCTTTTCACTCCACCTTAGACCTACAGTTTAACGTGGAATCCGAACCACGCCTCACCAGTAGCCCAGATTCTTAAACACTAGGCCACCCAGGGTACCCATTTATCTACCAACCACTTTCTTTATTGTGTGGAAGGATGAACAGCTGGGTTTTGCTGAGCGCCGGCTGCCGTCACCGGGTCTCGAACCCAGGGCCGATCCGTTCGTAGTCAGCGACACTAACCACTACATCATCGAGGCGCATATATATATATATATCCAGATACAAAAATCGTGTTCACGTCAGAAATAAGTAAATACAGAATGTGAAGTATGACAACATTAACATCTAAATTAGTTGCCATGGAAACGTTACATATGTATATTACGTCATAACAATCACGGTAATTTGTACTTAACTATTATCATTTTATACCCATTTGGCATTTTAGATATTTCCGAGCTTGAAATGTTTCAGAACTAAAGAAATCGTACACACGAAACTATTGTGTAGGTTATAGGTTATATTATATAAAGGGCGCTGAGGCAGACAAAACGTAATTAAATCCAATCTTGAATCGTTTAACTGGAAGAATATCGAATCCAAGTTAATTACGGATAGATCCAATTCACGTTTCATTATGATATAAGAATTTTTATCTTCGCCTAAAATATTCTCCCGATCACCCGGATCTTACATCTTTGCCTTCCAAAATCTATACTTGTTTAAAGGGTTGAATTGGAAATAAGACATGAACTTAATGACTGTATAATGCCATTATTATTTTTACTATCATATAAATTTAATTAATGCGACCTACGTATTCGCATTACCATTATAAATGTGTGTGACTTTGAAATGATTTTGTATACCTTTTCGTAAAGTGTAGTCACTAAAATATTACACGTACATAAATATAGTAATTTAGATGGTATTTTTCCACATTTTATATATACAAAGAACAAAGGGTATCTTTTCCAAAATGCAAATGCTTTACCATATTCCAAATGACGGCGAACATGCGTGTGTGTGTGTGTCACGCCATTGGTGAGTGACCTTGAAAATGTAAAACAACATTGTATAGAAGCATATAAAAGCAGAGATTTTGTGGATTTACTTCATTTTGGGATTTACTTAATTTTTTCATATAATACAACAACCCACAATATTCGGTTTTTCTTATGTAGAATTTAAATCTGAATCTACTTTCTTGTATGGTATTTATTGTGCAAATTTATATTAACGGAGATATAAGCAATTTTTGGACCGATTAAAATCAATTGAAATAGTATGGTGCTAATTATTCGTTTTAACCCTGCGGGTCGATTTTGATATGAGAATAGGTCTTTCTGGTGTATTTTGGTGTGTTTTATTCAAACATGACCTTCATTTCTTGTGCAAATGAATTATTGAATGCCCGGTTAGGTTAATTGAATGTCCGGTTAGGTCAACTGTACAGTCTTGGGTGGATCACTTTTCACTTTTTAAAAAAAATTATAGCTGGTCAAAGTTTTTCCCATGATATGGTTCAGTGGAAGTACACTGACACCATTTTTACCAAAATCGATCAATATTTAGGGGTCGCGCATCGACCTTGAAAATTTCAATTTTGGAAATTTGGCCAAATTGACAATTTTTACTGAATAAAGATAAATCAGCAAATGACCATATTTTTGAATCCTCTCAGTGAAAGAAATCCTCTCAGATACTTACCAAGTTGATAGGACAAGTGGTTTAGAAGTTATACTCACCTTGAGCCATTGTCTGCTTTTTAGGATAAGATAAAACGAATAAGGAAAGATCAAATGTATTTTGTATTGAAACGGTTTACCGATATCACTAAAGGCACTTACTCCGGTGCCCCTAACTAGGTTCAAAAACTGTATGAATCGTGGTTAGAACACACGTCATCTTAAGGCGTGCGCCATGTACTCTCTCCGCTAACTCCCTTTCCCTCTGCGCTACGTCATCTTGGCAAGTGACGACTTCTTGAAGTCACCGAGTTCTTTCCGGCTCTTTTCCACGAGCTGAAGAAGACCCTGCAGCTATGACTCGTCTTTTGTGACAGTGTTCGCGTAATCTTCTATCAGTTTTATCCCTCTCTCTGCCACGTCGTTGGTAACTTTCAGATGCGAGATGACATTCTTCAGATCACAGTAGTTCTTATCTTGATCCCACTTATTCACCGGCAGAGTGAGCCACGTAGACGCGCACACCTGCAGGCCTGTGAACACGAACCACGATGACTCATCGATCAGGTCCGGAAGGCGCGTCGTGTCATCAACCGAGACGTTGTCATACGTGAAGTCCTCGGGCACAGCGAGGCGGCACAGCTTCTTTGCCATCTCGTGCTTCACAGTGTCTTCCACTTTGTCACTGCAGAGGGCGAAAACGACGGTCTGAGGCCTCAGATACCACAAGTGCCGGCTGATCACTGCCAGTGAAGCCTCTGCAATCTCGCGATCCACAGCCCTGTACTGCAGAAGACGCTGGTACAACACAAGGTCATTCAGCGGGGCATCAGCTGCGACAGGAGCCGCCAGCCAGGCAGGTGCGTAGAGGAGTGCAGTAAATAGTACCACTCTCTGAAGTTTCTGTACCAGCTCGTCGTCGAACTCCAGCTGACCGCTGAACATCAGGAGCTTCGTGTAGTAGATGATCTGAAACGAATACGCACTGTGATGTATAAATACCGATACCACTCCATATAAGTTTGTTTAATGGTAAATTATTTATCTTATTTTTTTCTGGTAGGGACTTCAAATGGCTGTTTGCAGAAGGCAATACAATATTTAACTTCTAATTCAAAATACCAACCTTGGCCATCCACCTCGCATGATGGTAGGCTCCTGGGCGCATGAAGTGTGTGCCACGACGTGGCTGGGCCCCGAGTACCAGGAGTGTAATCTCCGCCACTTCTCGGTAGTCTTCTCTGACAAAACCAGAAGCGGTGCCGAGGAACTTGACTGCCTCATCTCGGAGCTCCATCAGCCACGTCACCTCCGCCAAATGCTCGATCTCCAGCTCGCGATAAGTCGAGAGGTCGAGCTTGTCCCACCTGAGAGGAGTTATGAAAATATTGCATGAAAACGACTGAAGTTTCCCTTTTCGACTGCTATTAACATCATTAGTAGAAGGACGCTGATATCTCAATTGCTCTGAAGGCAAAAAATCATTGGAGAAAACAAATGCGCCTTAGACTTGAAATTCACCTTCTCCTCAGATACTGGAACAAAGGTTCAGTTGGTGCTGTGGTTCTTCCAAACGCGGTGATGACCACTGCCCCCACGATGAGCTCCATAACGTGATGGCGACAGCCCAGCTGGAAGAGCGGTTTACCAAGCATGTTCTCCAGCCGGACTACCGCACCCTGCACCCTCCCCGTATTGGAGGAAGTTGTGTCGAAGCACAGTCCAATCACGTTGTTCTCGCATCCCCAGTCTTTGAGAGCACGAAAGGTCGCCTGGGCCTGGGACAGACCGGTGCCGTCAGCAACAGTCGGAACGGCCAGCAACTTTCTTTCTGTGCATTGGGGAGCTCCGGAGATGAGAATCGCCTGGCGGTGCTCCAATGATCCAAGAGAGTCCTGAAACGTATGTCATATATGCCAATCCATTATCGTCCACTGGAATTTGTCAATCCACTCTCGTCACTGGAACATGTTAATTCACTGTCGTCCACGGTGAGGGCAAAACTGACCTTGATTACTTTACCGTCTCAGTGGACGACAGCATGCCTCGGAGATACGAAGGATTTCTGCACAGCTGTCGACACTTCACAACGATGTGCCACTCTTCCACGGCGAGACGTGTCCTTCGAGATACTGAATTTGTCCAGGTCTGAGGGCGGATCTGCCGAACGTAGGACTGCCGCCACGACACTTGCCACCTATGTGCGAAATTGAAAGGAAATTGACAAGGATGCGTATGGTTTTTATGTGACAAAATAATCACTAAATTTTCCGTCGTTACGTCTATTATATCTTTGTCAAGGGAAGATCATTACTGATATATACACACCTGATTATTGGACATCCGGAAGCGATCACCCACTTGAATAACAGCCGGTGCATTGAGGATGCGGTGAGGAAGGCTGATTGATACAGTTGATTCTCTCGGCTGTCGGTATGGTGGTTCTAGCTGTGATTTGGAGTTGCTCGATGATCTGCTTTCTATAGATTCATCGTCGCTCTCAGCTTCGGTTCCTAATTTCGTTTTTGAGGTGTCTGGCTCATCACGAGATTGTTGTCTTGAGAGTTGCCGTTTTCTCTTGACAACGAACACTTTATCATTCCCACTCATTGTTGCCTGGCGCAGGCCCCGTTGATCCTCATAAAATTTAATATCTTCTTGTTTGTTGTCGTCTGAGAGCAGTCGACTTTTCTGTATCTCTTCAATAGCATCGGGAGCTCCGATGTCCCAGAGCTTGTTCAGATTTTCTGAAAACTTCTCCCTGCCTTTTCAGCTCTTCTGCAGCGAGCGCCACTCTTCCCACAGTAACTCCAGTTTTCTTTCGCAGTTACGCCTCGTGATCGTCTTTATACGTGCCATGTTCCAAAATGCCAGAACATTGGCCACCGCGTCTTTTACGGCGGCCTTCCTGTCAGTAGTTTCCTGCTTGGCATAGAAGAAGTACTGGAGAACTTGATGGGTGGTTGGCAATTTGGCACCACCGATCGAGGAAGATGGCTGACCAATTAAGAAGACGTCCGTGGCTGACCTTAGAGAAGGTGGTGCTATTGTTGCTGCTTTCTCTTTTTCAGAATAAGTAACTTTCAGAGTCTTCCCACTCCTGGTTGTTAACAGTTTATCCATTGTACTAAAGTCTAGACTTATCAAACAAGAATCAATTGACACAGTTGATCTGTAAAAAGCAAACTGTGATTTGCAAAAATATTGGTCATAGACATAGCGTGTGTGTGTAATTGGGATTTTAGGATGCGCCAGCTACTGATGCTATGATTACGTCCATAACGGGGGACAAATACGATATTTTAAATTTTAATGTTATTTCTAGGTGAGTGTAACTTCTAAACCACTTGTCCGATCAATTTGGTAAGTATCTGAGAGGATTTCTTTCACTAAGAGGATTCAGAAAATATGGTCATTTGATGATTTATCTTTATTCAGTAAAAAATTGTCAATTTGGCCAAATTTCCAAAATTGAAATTTTCAAGGTCGATGCGCGACCCCTAAATATTGATCGATTTTGGTAAAAATGGTGTCAGTGTACTTCTACTGAACCAAATCATGGGAAACACTTTGACCAGCTATAATTTTTAAAAAAAAGTGAAAAGTGATCCACCCTAAGTGTACACCCTTGATGACTGGTTAGGTTGTTGTTTTACTTTCGTTAGTTGTGTTAAGTCGTGATATTTTCATTAAAACTAATGAAAGCCTACCTTTGTCTTCGTGTTAAGCAACTCCCACGTAGCCTACATAATTTCTGTGTATCTTCAACCAAGCGAATAAGCTATATCCAAAGTGCTCCCAAACAACCGACAAACTAGCTTTCCATTACGACCACAGTAGGCCTGTTCAATTATTTTACCATATTCAATTATCTTACCATATTTGTATCCGCTTGTTTATTTGCTCATTTATGTATTTTATTTTTACTTGCCTAGTGCGTTTACTGTACCACACCGTACTTTCATTACCTCTGTTATTATTGGCTTAATTACTTATTATTGTGTGATCACTGCTTCATATCTCATTACCCTCTCTAAGCTAGTGTGTTTCTTGTCATTATTGTATTTACTTAAAGCATATACTATGCAACCATTTCTTATTGCTAATAATCAGCCATTTGTAATATAGCACAATTAACATATACAGATTTGTTAATCACTGTGAACAAATTTTTTATTTATTTTTCTAATTAAACACAAAACAACAAAGTAATTTCTCTCCCCTTATTAAATATTGTTTGTTTGGGCTGTGCCCCGAACTGGTGACCCTCATTACTCATTTCAATTTAATTCATAAATTATAGTAAGCCTACTTTCTAGGCCACATCGAATTGGTGATGTGTAGGCCACTATATATGTATTTATATATATATATATATCAGTGGCGACTGGCGTATAGGAGCGATGGAGCGGTCGCTCCCCCTTGCTTGAAACGATAAATATTAATTTAACAGATAAAAAATATATTAATTTTAAGATATTAAAATAAATATTCTTGAAATATATTTTAAAAATTTATGTGGCTGTTTGAATACAAAATAATATTGCAGCCGAATGGAGTGATAGATTTTTCGCTCAAGTAAATATAAATTATATTTTACTGTTGTAATGAAAATATAAGTACAATCGCGAATTTTTTTTATAATAACAACTTTATTTTTACTAATAGTTACTTCAGTAATAATGATATAAGCCATTTATATGTATTTTATTGAAATTATTACTTATTTGTAATTAACTAGAATTGTACGTCTGGCATAGCCGCATATGTTAATACAAGTACTCTTGTGAGCGGCAGTTGGATTCGCGCTAGCCTATTGTGAGTCCGTGTTGTCGTACAATTTTATGAAATCGCACCCCCATACATTTATACCACGAGTCGCCACTGATATATATATATATATATATATATATATATCAGGTTTTTGCTCTGTGTGTGTGTGTGTGTATGTGTGTGTATATGAAAATATCACGACAATCTAACCAATCATCAAGGGCGTACAGCTGACCTAACCGGGCATTCAATAATTCATTTGCACAAGAAATGAAGGTCAGATATGAATAAAACACATCAAAGTGCACCAGAAAAACCTATTCTCATATCAAGATCGACCCGCAGGGGTAAAACGAATAATTACCACCATACTATTTCAATCGATTTTAATCGGTCCAAAAATTGCTTATACGTATCTCCGTCAATATCAATTTGTACAACAAATATCATAGAAGAGAATAGATTCAGATTTAAATTCTACATAAGAAAAACCGAATCTTGTGGGTTGTTGTATGATATGAAAAAATGAAGTAAATGGGTCCAAAAGCAGAATATAAGTTAGAAACGTAAATATTCTGGCAATTGAATCCTCTGCTGAAATTCCTCCTTATAGTTTAATAATAAAATAATAATAATAATAATAATAATAATAATAACAATAATAATAGTAATATTAGTATATTGCAAGACAAATTATATAATGTTCACTAAATCATTCGAATGATAGACAGGTGATGACGTAAAAGGTGAATGTCTAGTAATTCTTATTTATGGAAGCATCCACTCTAACAGCAGCTCCATGTTGCTTTAATAGCTAATTCTGCTTCATCTTCACCTCAAGTACTTTACCAGTCTTCCAGAATGTAACTCTTTACTTCCAAAAGATGTGATGTCAAAAAGGTTGGAATAAAAATTAAATAAATATTTTAATATTTCGTGAGCCTCTATCTGGATCAATTACATCTTGGAGGTGTCTGTTCAGGGATTCTACAATAGTGGGGTGGATTAATGCAAAACCGGGTCATTGCAAAGGGTCATGAAAATATCTGTGTTAGGTAGTTCAGTTGGGGGTACTACAGCATAGGAAGCTGGTAGAGTAAGATTTTTCCGATCACTGGGAGTATCCGCATTAACGGAACAGACGTCACGCTTGACTCCCTCATTAGAAGTGCTCAGATGATTTGTTAGGGATATCATCGTACCATGAAACTCCGAACGGGACAGATTTGATCGTTTCTTTTGATCGATATTATCCACATCACCCGTAGTGAAGACATTTCTACGCATATTCGTGGGAACAACCACACCATCTTGGCAGAATTGGTTGGATACACTAATTGCCAAATCCAACGAGACCTCCGATACTCTATCATAAGATATTGACAGCTCAAGAGATGAGAAGTGATTTGTGAGCTGCTTTGACCGACCCTGGTTTTGCAATTTCAACCCAACATAGGGGTGTGTGGGTGTTTCACGTTCTTTGGAATGACACTTCTCATTACTGGTAGGCTTAACAACACGCTTTACAGTATTGTGGATGATAAGGTGTGACATCGTACACGCAACCTTAGCCCTGCACCCTCAATGGAGTTCTGTGACTTAATACTAGGGCTTAGCAATGCCATTTTCATGAATGCAAATAGTGGAGAAGGGATAGATTTGAGGAAGCAGTCGTCCGCCAACGAACCTGAGAAAGCCTCTAGCGGATTCTCAAAGATGTGCCTCCTCAGTATATTTGCTGCTTTAACGAGGATCATCGCCTCGTCATTGCACAAGGTGGTTTCTCTGGAATGAGACAGCACAGATCCAACGGTATCGCTATGCGTAATCAACACGTCTCTTCCTTCCTGCAAGTTGAGCAACTAACCTGGCAATTTTTCCATCAAGCGCACCTTCAGTCTTGTAGAATTGCGTGTGGATGTGCTGGTACACCCCAATTGTGTCAACCTATCGTCATAGAACTTGTAAAGTTCCCTCAATTTGCGAACTTGTCCTTTACATTCACTAACATAAGCGGCTAACTCACCAAAAGCTATTGCCTCAAAAGATGTTGGTGGATTGCTACTATTACCACAAATTACTGATGCTGCTTGTCGATCAGCTGAACGGGCAAGGGTGTATAGTTTTGTGTGGCAGGTCTTTTGGTAATATGCATCCATGGCATGCATATTAGACCGGGTCGAAAAATTAAATTTGTGAATTTCCACATGCCTGTGTCCAAGAAAATTGTAGATGCACTATAAATGCTCAACAATGATTAAAACTTTTAAAACCTTATTTAAATACATAAACTTCATTAATTATTTGGCAATTATGATTTTGATTAAGATTTTCTTGTATTTTTTATATTCTTGTTGCTATTAAGTTTTTCTTGACTGTGTTTCGTCCAGAATATATATAATTTATATATACAATTTTTCTTTTCAGAATTGATTATTTGAATAGTTAAATACGCGTTGTTACACTAACAGAGTGACTTTCCCAAATTATCCGAAATGGCTGAGGCCGTAAAAGTGAAAGCAACTGTTGAAAAAAATCATGAGTCCAGCTGTTTCCCTTTTTGGGAAAGCTGAGCTCAGTGGAAATCAACTTCCCCTTATGAAGACGTTTTAAAAGAATATTTACAAACAAGATATCTCTTACTTATAGCTAGTGAGGGGAAAAAAGAGCCAAATGCTAATGATGTGGCAAGAATAGTTGCATCAAAGGTAAAAGAGATCTGGAAAAGTGCATCAATTCCAACAATATCAGAACAGCAAATATTAGCCAGAGTAAAGGATTGTCATGAAAAATCTAAAAATATGATGAAGACTGGTAGCAAAAGGAAAGATTTTGAATCTAAACTGACCGCGTTCAAATCCAAAAATCAAAGGCTTTTTGATATTGCTGTCTGCAAATGCCATGATATGTTTTCTTGCACTTGTGAAAAAGAGCTAAAAGTTCCTGCCATGGAACGTTCTTTCCTAATTGACCAAAGGGGTGCACGAAAAATGGCAATAGGCAGTATTGATTTACAGTCAACGAAGAAACTGCAAATAAGATCTGAGCGTAAAGAACAAGAAAGAGCACGATTTTCTAAAAACATTGAAGATGGAGATATCAATAACCCATCCACTTCCAGGGAAGAGCCAATGGACTGGGATAACTTTCATACAATTCCTGATTCTGACACATCAACAGATACAGATAGAGAGCGTGATGATGATGATGATCACATTGAGGAAGGTATAAAGAAATCAGGTGAAGCACATAAGCTCACTCGCAAATTGCCTTCATTAGCAAAAACTTGACCGATACGGAATATCAGACAGAGCTGGTGCAGCCGTTGCCTCTGCTGTTCTGGAAGATTTTGGTCTCATTACCGCTGAAGATTATCACCATGCTGTGGATAAGAATAAGGTGAGACGTCAGAGAAAGAAGATCAGAGAGGAGTTGAGTAAATCAAGTGAAGAAAGTATAGAAACACTGTATTTTGATGGAAGAAAGGACTTAACTAAAACAAATATCTGTAAGGATGCGAAGTACTACAGTACAACAATTACTGAGGAACACATCACGCTTATAGCTAAACCAGAATCAAAATATCTTGGGCACTTCACTCCTGTGACTGGAAATTCAACTAACATTTCTAAAGGAGTGATAAAGTTTCTTAACAGTAACAATATTAAGGTAGACAATCTGAAGGTCATTGGATGTGATGGAACCAATGTAAACACTGGCATACATAATGGAGTTATCAGGCAACTAGAGGTACACTACAATACTCCTTTTCATTGGTTCGTGTGTTTGCTGCATACCAATGAGCTACCTCTCCGCCATTTGTTTAATTATTTGGATGGTAAAACCAAAGGACTAAAAGTCCTTGCTGGAAATGTTGGCAAAAGTCTTACTGCGTGCCAAAAGATGCCAATTGTCAAGTTGTATCCGGGGTATCTCGATCTAAGCCAAGATCAAAAGTATCTCATGGAAATTTGTAATGCAGTCATAGAAGGCCAATGTTCCCAAAACCTTGAAAACCGCAACCCAGGTTATTTGAACCATGCCAGATGGCTTACGACAGCCAACATGATGGTTAGACTTTATGTTGCGACCAAAAAACCGTCATAAAACTTGAAAACTCTGACCGAATTCATTGTTCGCGTTTATGCCCCAACGTGGTTTAATATAAAGCGAAATCCTTACTATTACCAGGGACCAAGGCACCGCTGGTTTATGATATCTAGTTCAAGATACCTGTATGATGAGCTTAAGGCAGTCATTGATCCTGTTATTGAAAGAGGGGCATATTTTGCTCACCCAGAAACTTTAATGGTCTCGATGTTATTTGATGAAAGGCAAGTGATGAAAGAGTTAGCTTTCCGGCGCATTCTCTTAGCCAGGGAAAGTGTGTCCTCGGGCATTAGAGAATTTAGACGATCTAAAGTTAATTTCTTGGCAAGAAACTACAAAGATTTAATTCGATTTGGAGACTACCCAAGACATGAACCACCTCTGACAAAAAGCTTGACAAACACCCAGTTAGAGCTTATCGTAAGGGGTGATGAAACTAACCCTCTATTGAAAAAGTACCCATGTCATTCACAAGCTGTGGAAAGACATGTCAAACTTGTAACAGAAGCATCAGCTTCTGTCTGTGACCAGAAAAACAGAGATGGTTTTATAAAGGCAAGAATTGCTTCAAGATCAAACATGCCTACATTTGAGTCAAAATGCGAATACAAATGTCAATAAACTACATGTAAAAACTAATGGAAGGGAGGTTGGGCTGGACATGGTGTGGAATTCGACCTACAGCCCCCTCCTCGTGGTGAATTGTGGGTGATTTGCCTTGTAAACTATCATGGCAAGTCAACAAAGACTACGGAGTATCGGAAAAAATCACCAAAACTATAAGTGACTTGTGGAACCTCAAAATATTTATATAAAAGCTTGAAACTTTGTCATGATATGCCCTATGTAGGTACACAAACTTTCGTAATACAGGGTAAATTAAACTTCCCAAAAAAATGTTTTCAAGCAAAAACGACCAGACCTAATGCATATCAGATGTAGTAGCTATTCTTGCTAACAGTTAGGAGTTGTTGGTTTTTGTGGCTAAGTTTCTGAATGTGATATCAATATCATCAGTTGATGCTTTGATAAGTTTGCCTTCAATTCAGTATCACACAATATGCATTGGAGCTGCTCACGATTGAAAGATGAAACAAAACTAATGAGTGTCTTTTTTGGACTGGGAACTTGCTCATTAGAACACTCTGACTTCACTAATGCCCGTTTCTTTGCTCGATCATGTTTTTGGGCATTACATTTTCTCCTGCAATTTCCATGAATGACAGCCTTATTCTTCAACAACGTAGTTTTGTACCTGAACCATCATCCAAACGCCTAATATTCATAGGAAATGGCAACTCTTTGATCACATCAAATGCTGTCAAATTTTCAGACAATGTTTTGTACACACCTTTATACCCATTTTCAGCTGGGCATGTCAACTTATCAATCCGATTTTCTTGGCATAGACAGCAAAGTTTCCAATTAGTGATCCGAGCTGGAATTGTGCTATCAACTGAATCACTCATAGGTTGACGTTCACTTGGCGCAGCCATGGTCAACATGTTCGACATCAGACGTCAGATGGAGCAACAAGGGGCATTACCTAAAAGGAAGAAAGTCTGAATGTAAAATTTGAAAGATATTTTGAGTCATACATTATCATTTTATTGCACCAGTCATTAATTTTTAATAATAATTTTTAAGCAAAATTTTAATAATATTAATAATAATTATATATATATATATATATATATATATATATATATATATATATATATATATATATATATAATAAACAGGAACACCAGAGAAAAAATAAACATCCTTCAAGGTTTAATAGTACCAACGTTTAGGAATGCACTAATTCCATCTTCAGGGCTAAAACAATAAAATGCCAAATCACATACAAAATACAAATTGCTTAATAACAATTTAAGATAAAGTTAAAAATTATATAAAGTAGCTAAGAAAATGTAAAACATTAAAACTAAAAGGTAAATAAATGTGAAGTTAAAAAGTTACAATTATAAAAAGTAGCTGGGAAAAATATAAAAGCATTAAAACTGAAAGGTAAATAAAATAAAATAAACTAGTACCTTAACCAAAACATAGCAGATCTACCGATGATTCGTCAGAATTTAGGTCTGGTTTTAGTTTATAAATAAACAGAAGACTTGAAAAACTTGACTACAAGGCTAGAAAACCTCCCTGACGAGGTGTAGCTCTGAATATACGAAAGACCTTGGAATCGTTTTTCTTTTTCCTTGTGGGTTTGCAGCATTCATTCATTTCACGTGTTTAATTGTGAAATTCATCCCATATATATATATATGGGATGACACTGTGATGTTTTTCTTGATATTCACCGTAGCCGTACGGTTAAATAACATTGGGTTTGAACAAGAATTTTCTTAAATTTTAGTACTGAATACTATATTACGCATTATAATGCGCACTGCATTCTATTATTTTGTGTTTTGGTAATAAAATCACTTACCTGTACTCTATAACCGTTTAAAATTGCTAAAACTGCAACAGAAATTTCATCATTCACTGACTGAAGCGTAATGGCGACTAACTTACTAAGCCTGAATAATGCTTGTGGAAAGACCCGCACAACGCCATCTATTATAATTTTTTTAACTAAAATAATGAAACCGGATGATAATTTGCTCAAAATGGCCGCCCAAGATCATCAAAATTGGCCCAGTAGTTCCTGAGATATGACAGTTTATGGGTTTGGATGTGGAATCGAGGCAGCCATTTTGAATTTGCTTAAAATGGCAGCCAGAGTGAAGTCCCAGCGTGTCCCCAACCTGGAAATGTTTCTATATGTCAAAAGGTAACTTCATGCCAAATTTCACACTTTCTGCCAGATCTGAATGATATGGGTGTATTTTTGTATTAATCGACCCCACTACAAGGTTATTACAAACAATGAAAGTTCTTCGTAGACTTCCCCAAACCTCAATGATGTGCCTTATAAGGCTTTCTTCATTTCTTAATATTCTATTGCCCTATTCTCTCTCTCTCTCTCTCTCTCTCTCTCTCTCTCTCTCTCTCTCTCTCTATATATATATATATATATATATATATATATATATATATACGTGATCTGTCCTTCCTTTTGAACAGACGTATTTTATCGAGTGTCGAGTGTTGCCAATTGAATAAGTGGTTTCAGTCAAAGTAGCTTTAAAAAAATAGTGTTCGGTGCTTTCTTAACTAAATTACGACGCGTTATTAATTATTCATAACCAAATATATTTTATTTATTGACTTTATTTATTATTACACTTACTTGATTAAACGAAGTCTAGTGCATATAACTTGTTTTGTTTTGTTGGAGAAGTGTGAAATTCCAATCTATTAGAAAACGTGGTCTAATAAGGTTGATTTCCCTTTGCTAAGGATCATTAAGCAGGTTGTGGTCACCCTCCGTGGGAAAAATGGTCCGAATAGCGGGCAGATAAGTTATTTATTTATTTATTTTTTTTGTTACTGTTCATAAATTGCCTTGTATCTTTGTCCCTCTTTATTAGCACTTTTCCTTTTGCAGAACCTTCGGCGGTAGCTTACTTACGTATATATTCGTTCAGTACAATTTTGTGTTACAGGAACCTGTCTTCTGCGTTTCAAGAAAGTTTTTGCGGGTTTGCGTTGGTGACATCACAACTAAGCCCGCAGTAGGCCTATGTTGCATTTATTAATTGCTCTTTGCTTATTCCCGGAGACTTGCGTCGTTATTAGATTGCTATTATTAACTCCCTATTAATTTTCAAAAGCTAGTAATTTAATTACTTAATAATAATAACATGGCACCCCCATCAAGTATTTGCAGTCGGTGCGAAGGGAAGTTTGCTGCTTACGCTTTTAATTTAGCTAATAATAACGATCAATTAGTTTGCAGGTGCTCGAACATGGATTTGCTGAAGAACGAGCTACAGCATGAGAGGGAGGCATCTCTTCCCTTTGCTCCCGACCCTTCGTTCAAGTGCATAATGGAGCCCTATTGAGACAACCTAAGACTTGTCCACCAGTATTAACAAACAATAAGTTTTCTGTTTTAGGTTTCGAAGACGCTGATGAACCTGAAATACGACTCATTGGTGATTCCATTGTTCGAGGGCAGCTCGAGGAATTCTGTGGAAGAAACCCTGGTGAAGGGTGAAGGATAAACGAATAGTGTCGACCATTTAACAGACGGACCTCTGAGGACACAACGTATGTTTTCATGTTAGTACTAATAACGTTTTAAATTTTAGATCGGAAGAGCTGCTGGCTAGGTATATGTACTTATTTGAGCGACTAAAGGTAAAAACTAATAAGATTGTTTTAACAGGTATACTTCCTCGAATTATTCAACGTAACGAATTCTACAGCAAGGCGACCTATATTAACAATAACTCAAAGTTTCTTTCCAACATTAAGTAGTGCATTTTGCGAATTTTTGGAAGAGTTTCAACGGCAGGAGCGACTTGTTCCTCGGAGATGGACTTCATCTTAATGACGTTGGAGCTGCTTGTTTAGGAAGACTATTTCATAATACTGTCTCTTCTTTTCAGGCTGCCATAACTCGAACGGTTCCGGCGTAATATTCTTAAATTACAGGCCAAAAAATATGAATTTATTTTGCACGCGCGAAGGTAACCCGGTCTTAACAAACAATTTGAAGGCTCTATCTTTAAACGCTCGTAGCCTACGAAATAAAATAAACGAATTTTTTTCTGTAATTATTTGCAAAGACTATGATTTAATTGCGATAAATGAATCGTAACTTATCACTGAAACACGTGGCTTCGTAGGGGAGTATCAAATTAGAGGTTATAGACATTTTGTTAAAAACAGAATAGGTAGGCGAGGAGGTGTTATGTTGTATATCAAAGATAATATTGCGAACGCTATAGAATTAAAGCACAGAACTCCAGAACTGATAGATTACTATAGCAGAACTCAAATTGAACGATTTCAAACTTCTTGTTGCTGCTACATATAAGCCCCCTAATCAAACAACTGATACGGACGAAGCGTTATTTTGTGAACTAAAGAGAATAATAGGTAGTGAGCAAGACTTAATTATGGGTGACTTTAATTGCGCTAACGTGAATTACGATACAATGCAGGGAGACGCGGAAGGTAATCGTTTAGTTAATTTTCTCGAGGATAGCTTTCTTATTCAAAAGGTTGGGGAACCTACGAGGTTGAACAGTACTTTAGATTCAATAATAACTACAGATGATAGGCTTATCTCTGATCTTCAAGTAATAGAACCGTTAAACAATAGCGATCAAAATATGGTAGAGTTTGTCCTCTCAGTAAGTCACTCGAAACCAGCTAACTCGACAAAAATTTCTAATTTCCAGCGTGCAGACTTTTGTAAATTTAGAAATGAATTGTCACACGTCAATTGCGAAAAAGTAATGGGGCCGTCCAACGCAAAAATAATGTGGGAATCTTTTGAAACAGAATTTAGGACTATAAATGAGAAATGTGTACCATACAAGATTAAGCGTGCGAAAGTAAATAACAAGCCATTGTGGTTTACTTTTAGAGTAGGAAATATTATAAAGAGTAGAGATAGGGCTTATAGGTTACATAAATGTGATAAAGACAATTTGTGGTTACGAAACAATTATATATCCTTAAGGCGTGAAGCGAAAAGCGTAATAAAAAAAGTCCAACCGCGATTTTGAAATTTCCATAGCTCGTGACGGCAAAGAAAATTCCAAGCGATTTTTTCAATGTGTCCATAATAAGAACCCAGTAAAGAGCGTCTTGGGACTGTTGAAAAATTCTGACGATGAGCTAGTTTCTGAAAACAAGCAAATGGCTACTCTGCTAAACGAATTTTTTACGTCAGTGTTTGCAATAGAAGATGTAATGACTATTCCTACAGTCATAGATATAATCCCTTTTGATAATGGTAATACTTTAGATAATATTGTGGTAAGTGAAAGGGAGGTACTGCACTATATTTGTAAAATGAAAATGCTTAAATCACCGGGGCCGGATTCCATATATCCCATACAACCGAACGAGCGAACGAGACCTTTAAACTTACGAACGAACGAACGAATGAGTGAATTTTAATCCCATACATTGCTCAAAATGGCTTCCAAAGGTCAGGTAAACGCCCTGAAATCTGAAATGAAGGACCTAGCAAATGAGTATAATTCCCTCTTTGACTTAGTACAGAAAAATAATAGTGTAATGAAAGACCTTGAGGTGGTAATAAAATTTGTGCAAAACAATAACGTATTGTTAAAGAGGGACAATACAAAACTGAAATATAGAAATATAGAGCTCGAAAACAACATTCAGTATGCACACGATGAGATTAAGCAGGGGTCACCAACCTGGGCGGTAGCGCCCACTAGTGGGCTCACATTAAAGGTAATTAAACATTTATTTCATTATTTATTTTATCGATTATGTTGATTTATTCTTTTTGATATAAGGTCGGGGATAAGCTTTTTTAATTTTCAAAAAATCGTAAAAGTGGGCGGTGAACAAAAAAAAAGGTTGGTGACCCCTGAGATAAAGGATCTTAACTCAAGTCTAAACTCGCTTACTAAAAATAATCGTAGCATGGAGATGATAAAAAACGAGCACGATTCAATTAGGAATAAATTAAACAGCTTAGATGATAATTCACTGTCAATAACTTAATCATAATGGGGGTATCTGAAATGAATAGAGAAACAAACGGTGAAACGAAGAAAAAGGTGGAGGACATAATAAAAGATAGACTGAATTTGGGGAATATTAAGATCAAAAGTGCTTTTAGATTAAAAAAACAAATTCCACCACAAAAGGCAAATTCTAGAGTAAAGACACGACTGAATCTAAGACGCCCACTTCAGCTATAAAAGTAATATATGAGGATGAAACTCATAGAGATTTAATACTAAAAAACAGAAGAAAGCTGAAAGGATCAAAAATCTTCGTCAATGACGACGTATGTGAGGAAACACGTAAAATTCTTAATGAAAAGCTTCCTAAACTCATAGAAGCGAGGAGACTCGGGAAAGTTGCCTATTTCCTTGGAGCGAAGTTAATTATTAAAGAAAGAGAGACTCCTCCAACGCGGAATACTTCGGTCAAAGGAGTTCACCTTGTTAGTGAAAAAACATTCGAAGCTATGAGAACTACGAAAACGCCAGCCGACAGTCGGCACACATTTCCCATTCTCGGCTCAACTGGGCGGTAACTCCTTATTCTCATATTCTGTATTTAGTGAAATTGCTTGAGAACTACCGTTAAATGGCTTTCATCAATAAAGACTTTCATAGTATATGTGCCGATATTAATCATTTCAATTCATTAACAAAAAATTCTATATCCAGTTTAGAGAATCTAGAACAGGAATCTGGTGTAGGCAATTGCATGGAAGAACAAAATCATTAATTTACATTGGGTAAATAGATTTTTTGTAACTCATCAAGAAATTCACTCGTATCAGACCAGAAATAGATCAAAGCTTGCTATACCTCAATTTAGATTGTCTTCACCTCAAAAACTACCCATTTTCATTGGATTGAAACTATGGAATGACTTAAATGCCGATATAAAAAATATTGTGAATGTAAATTTGTTTAAAACCAAATTGAAATCCGGATTAATAATGGCATACTAACAAAAATCTAGGATTAATGTTCCTTACTATTGCTTACTAATTACACTGGCCAACAAAATGAAACTTTTTTTTCTCATCACAAACATGATCACACTTTTCTTAATGCATTTCTCGCGCTGATTCCGAATCTGGTTTTATTTGTTTTCTAACACGTAGAGTTATATAGATACACTGGTTTTGATATTTTTAAGTTTTTGATATTGCTATAAGAAAATTTATGGATGTATAGATCACACTTAGGAATGCTAAACAATAAATACATCATATACTTTATTCAATATACTTATAAGTAAAGAATATATACATTATTTTATTAAAAGCGCTGTGAGTGTGATTTCTTTTTGTAAATTTGGCCTGGATTGTCACGATACAGCATCCAACAATGGTCCGCCATCATGCTTTCATTCCAATATCCTTGGTAGCGCTTCTCCATCATCTGAATATCTTGATGGAAGCGCTCTCCTTGCTCGTCACTCACTGCACCAAGGTTTTCAGGAAAGAAATCTAAGTGGGAATGCAGGAAGTGAATATTTAACGACATTCGACACTCCATTTCTTTGAAGGCATCAAGGAGGTTCTTGACTCCATCCTTATACGCAGGTGACTTGTTGCTTCCAAGAAAGTTTTCACATATCCATTTGTGAATCCTGACTGCATACCCATAAGCATTCCTATAACTTTTAGATCTCCACAAACATTCCATTGATGACTGTCGTATTTGATTGCCTTAAGTAGTATATCCATATTGTCATATGTTCTTTTAGATGGACGGAATGGGCAATGGGGATGGATGGCATTATATTACCATTATGCAAAAGAACTGCTTTCAGGCTTCTCTGCGACGAATCAATAGAGGCGCCACTCAGATGCCACATACGTCTGAGATATGCCTGTAAATAGTCCATTGATGTCATGGCAATAACAGAGAAGACCGTCTACTGAAAAGAATGCTGTTAATTCAAAATTCCGCTTTCGGTAGTAACTAATACGAACATTGTTCTCAAGTAAATTGTTCTCCTTTAGTCTTGAGGCGAGAAGCTCTGATTTCTCTTTAGACAGCGATAAGTCTCTAACAAGATCATTCAACTGTCCTTGGGTTAACTTTTTAGGCTCTAAATGTCTACCTTCAAAAGTGTACTCTGGTTCTGTAGATGGTCCGGAAACGCCAGTTGCACCTTCATCACTTTCCATGTCATCTATGATAGAATCTAGCCTATCACTTGGGGGAATTGGAATGGGCAATGTTTCATCATGTTTTACTGGTCTACGTGCTGAATCCAAGTTTGGATATACAATCTGGTGTTTGTTCTTGGCAGAAAACCCCATTAAGTTCACACTACAAAAATAAGTCTTCATGATGATCTCTCGGCTCCCTCCATATCATGGGTATGGCAAATGGCATAAGCTTTCTTTTTCTTAAGCCAATCACGTAATCCATTTGAACAGCCAGAACAGATTTGATGTGGCGCCCATGGTTTATCTTGGTCACCTAGATGGCAACCAAAGTATAGCTTGTATATTTTCTTAATGTCGGTTGTAATACTTCGTCGCTGTGTTTTAGTTGTGAACTGGCCGCATACGAAACAGAACTTGTCGGGGTCATTCTTACATTGTCGAGGCATGTTGACTGACCTGAGCAAACTATAAATTCAAAAAAAAATGTACACCAACTTGACACAACAAGTTCTTGGACTGGACTGATCTTTTGACACACAAAGCACGGCGTTGTTGCCTGAATCACAATGCTGCTAGACGTAAAAGCTCACACCTGAAATACATAAGATGTATAATTAAGATAATTGAAATAAATAAGATGAATAAACTAAAAAAACACAATAAAATAAACACAATCAAATGTTGAAATATTTGTATTTTGCCTATTTAAAATGGTTAAATCTGTGTAGTTATATATATGCCTTCATCTTGAAAACTATACGTGCTATAAAAAATCTGAATGCAGTTTTGGAATCAGCGTGAAAAATGCTATCCAGCCAACACAAATTTTACTCTGATGAAAAATCTTTGTTGACCAGTGTTATTAATTTCTCGTGTGTAATCTAGTATTAAAAACACATTTCTTGGGATTGTTCAGTTCTTATCTTTCATGTATAATATTGGTTTCTTTGTATGGTATTGGTATAGTGCTTTCAATGGTGACCTTGCGTTTGTCATGTCAGTAGTGATAATTTAAGATTAATACATGTTTTAACTATTAAAAATACTTATTTACTTATTTATTTATTAATAACAACTAGCTGTTTATTTTTAATAAGAGCCCAGTAAAGCGTAAAGCTTAAGGGCCAAATTAAATAA
Source organism: Bathynomus jamesi (assembly GCA_023014485.1). Taxonomy (NCBI): domain Eukaryota; kingdom Metazoa; phylum Arthropoda; class Malacostraca; order Isopoda; family Cirolanidae; genus Bathynomus; species Bathynomus jamesi. The sequence goes on from JAJOZX010002145.1 coordinate 236,820, forward strand.
AATAAATAGTCGAGCTTCACAATTATTCATGTCATTGTAAATTGTAAAACGAATGTATTTATTTTATTATTAATAAAGGTTATTCAATATTCAATATTCATCTAAAAGAATTAAAAGAAAGCATTGTTTTGCCGTTAACAAAGATTTTTATTGCGTCTATTTCTGAGGAGTGTGTACCAGATAATTTCAAGTTAGCAAATGTAACACCTGTTTTTAAGAACGGCGATAAAGGTGCGGCGAGAAGTTATAGGCCAGTCAGTTTAGCGTCTGTTGCAGGTAAGCTACTGCAATCACTAATTAAAGATCGTATAGTCGAACACTTAGAATTGCATAACTTGATTAGAAATACGCAGCACAGTTTTAGACGAAACAAATCTTGCTTAACTAATCTTTTAGAATTTTTCCAACGCGTGTTTAAAGTTTACGATAGTCATCGGGCGGTAGATGTGGTGTATGTAGATCTTCAAAAAGTGTTTGATACCGTACCGCTCAAAAGACTCGCTGAAAAAACTAAGGCTCATGGAATCAGGGGTGTAGTAATAAATTGGATGGAAGAGTGGTTGCGAGGGAGGAAACAGAGGGTGGTCGTTGATGGAGCGGAGTCTTCTTGGGCTAATGTAGCGAGCGGCGTTCCTCAGGGTTCTGTATTGGGCCCTTGCTTTTTCTTATATACATATTAACGATTTAGATGTCGACCTAGTCAGTACAGTTTCAAAGTTTACGGATGATATGAATTTGGGTGGTAGAGCGATTAGTGACGAAGATAAAGGTAAAATCCTGGAACATCTGAATAAAATCGTAGATTGGTCAGTCACATGGCAAATGAAATTTAACGTCGATAAGTTTAAAATTTTACATATGGGTTCGCGTAACGGTAATTTTGTGTATAGTATGTCAGGGAAGGAGTTGGCAAGCGTACATCAGGATAAAGATTTAGGAATTATAGTCAATGGTGATTTAAAAGTAGCGAAGCAAAGTAGAACAGCGGTCAATAAGGCGAAGAAAGTGCTAGGTTTAATAGCTAGGAATTTTGAGTACAAATCGCGCGATATTACTGATCCTCGTTATAAATCATTAGTTAGACCCCATCTGGAATACGCGATCCAATTTTGGAATTCGCATATGCGCAAGGATATAGACAAAATCGAAAGAGTTCAAAGACGAGAAACTAAGGTAATTCCGTCGCTTAGGTCAAAGTTGTACGAGGATATGCTCAAGGAGTTAAAATTGACTACACTCGAGACTAGGAGGCTAAGGGGTGATCTAATCCAGGTTTTTAAAATTATGAATGGATTCGATAATGTAAACAGAGGGAGCCTTTTCGAAATAGCACAATATAGTAGAACTAGAAATAACGGGTGTAAGCTGACAAGTAGAAGGTTCGAGACAGCAGTTGCCAAAAACTTTTTTACGCATGGAATAGTAAATAGCTGGAATAGTTTGCCGGTAGAAGTAATTAGTAGCACGTCTATAAACATGTTTAAAAATCGATTAGATGCATATGTTGATAGATTGGGTATAGTTTAAGGTAGTAAAATTAAGGTTTTCGTGGTTCGAAACCCACGTAAAAGTGTCGGTCCCCTCCGCCTCCACGGAGGACATGCGCAATACACAATTACAAACACAGCTTGGTAGACCAGCGATGAGTGGATCCTAGGGTCTTTGTTGGTCTGAAACATTATATATATCTACACTTTCGTTAACCTTGGTTTTGCTTCCGCTTGAATTGTTCATTCTGACGAAGGTCAAGTTTGTTGCTCCACCTTATATACTGCATATATATATATATGTCGCAAGATGACCTCTTCTTCGTTAGACAGCCGTCGCCGATATGTAAATAAACTCGGTATGTCGCTTCCTTGCACCGACAATGAAGTTTATACTGCTGACGTCCACGGTTCTTCTTTTCAACTTTACTTTATCTGACTGCGAGTTACGGAAAACACTTTATACCCTTGCTCACTGGCGTCCCTCCCTCCATCCGTTGTGGGAGTGGAATGCTTTTCTCATGGAAGGATATAAATGACGACTTACCTTTTCAATCTTTATTTCACAAGGATAGCTCACTTTTAAAATATTAGATTTCTCTTACAATCAACATAAACAGAATTCACTGTTGTATAACTTGCTTTGAGAGTTCCAAACGAAGGAAAACCCAATTGGGTTGACTGACCACTCAAAGGGTGAGGCACCATCTCTCTGCCCGATGGCCGAGGCACTACTGCCTCTCTCAAGGTGTTTTCCCTCCAGGAGCTCCCGTGGTGCCACGTTTACAAAAGATTATTAAAATTGCAAATTCTACACTTAACTCTTTCATGTAATTTATAATAGTCGAAAAGAACATTTAGAATTTAGGAATCTCTGTTAAAGATTATAGATGTGGCACCTTTTGGAGAGCATCGTTAGGTTTATCGAAAAAGGATGCCAAGCAATGTGCTGGGCATTGAGGCACTTTATACAATATTAAAAAATTAAGGATTAATACTTTAATTTATACAAACAGAATAAAAGGATTAATACGTTAATTTAGACAAACAATAATATTTTTAAATTTTAACAAAAATTTATTTTCCTGTGAAAAATCTTTTCCACACACACATACATATATACACGGGGGGGATGGAAGGTGTGGGGATTAAATATCCCCCCCCACACCGGGATCCAAGGAGTATAACTAAATAACAGCAAACATTTATTCACGGTCCATTTATTCCGGTCAATTTGTTGAGCAATATTTCATATGTAACTTCATTAGAAATTTCTGGCAACGCCGTTGTGTATATATATATATAGAGATAGATAGATAGATAGATAGATAGATAGATTCAAAAGTCCAGGTTTAGTTTAATAAAATTTATGTTTCGTAAAACAAATAACTCACGCAAAACAAATACACTGTATCATTACTCAGATCAACTCTGGGACCTATGTTTGCAAAAGAGATAATTCCATTCTAAATCTTTTCTAATCTTCAAACCATTTTTATATTTGCACGACTATTTTCAGTGCACTTCAGCCACCTGACCTTAATTTCATTAGCAACAGTGGACAATGTTTCTGCAGAAATACCTCAAATAACAGAGATTAAATGCTCTTCAAAATCTTCAAGATTTTGGGGCTTTGTTGCCACATTTTGGATTTGACATAACCCCGAGTGACCATGGATCCTAGAAGGAGTTGATCCACCTCTACCAGTTCATTGTTCAGGAAAGGGATGATTTAAGACATGTCGAACCTTAAATGCGAAATGACTTTCCCATCTACATTATAAAGTGCCGTCTCATCTTTAACCATGTATCTGCATGGTTAGCGATGAGAGATAGATTGGGCTCAACATGATAAAACAAGGTTTTAACTCGCATAACTAACATAACTTAGGCATCATCTGGATTTTGTATGGTTTCATTTTAATGCTTTTCTTGAGCATTCTTCATCTACTGAACCGGTCAACTTTAGAAAAAATTTTCTCAGCCCATCTTTCCCCCTGTCTTTGACCTCCAAGCTTTCTAACGCAGTTTCTAGGCATCTCCAAAACCCTGGACCTTGATTTTGGCTCTCTTCTTCTATACGGGAGGGGGGGGCGCTTTTGTGGACATTTGCCCTTGCCCCCCCCCTCCTTCCTGCATAAAAAAAATCGTTGAATGATAGAGTAACTTATGGTCTAACTCCAAAGCTACGCGTCTGAGAGATTTGGTTCTTTTATGTTCGAGCTGACCTAGAACGTCCAGACGAAGAAGTTTGTCCATGACCAAACCACCTTCTAGAAAATTTTCATGTATGTTACGTATGGTTATAGCAGGGGTATAGCAGGCACTGAGATAACCTCCCTCCGAATTCACGTTGCGCTAGTGTCAGTGAAGTTCAGAAAACTAATATTCTCTTAAAACTTATTATAGCTATCGTAAATTGTACCATTTATAATTTAGCTGAATGTCTCTCTGTAACTATTTCACCATTAACTGGAAACGTTTCTAACGTTCTTATGAAAAACTCTCCAGATTTCATTGAAAATCTCCATAATATTAACCTTCACTATAAATAAACGATCAGCTTTGATGTTGCCCATTATTCCCATAGACAAAGATCTTAAAAATATGCTTAACGAATTAAATAATACCTCACCCTCGATAAAGTTTAAGGTCAGAACTTGAAAAAAGTAATAAATTTCCTCCCTGAATGCTCTCGTCTCGAAATCACCATTAAGTACCCCTCAATTTAGAGTCTACACGAAAACCACACTCAAACTCATATGTATACTGGTTCTCCTCACACTCCAAATCCCCCCGCAAAAATGAACATTTTAAATAGCATGTTTTTACGCGCGCTGGAAATATGCAGTCTTCAGTTTCTTGACGAAGAGGTTACCGACAGTGGGTTGACAAAAGTAAATAGATACATTTGTTTTTTCCAAAATATTTTTATTTGGTTATAAAAATCAATAAATAATAGCAAAGTCATTTAATCAATATATTTAAAACAGTGTTCCTTTTCCTTTTGCATTCATTGATTTGATAAAATTGTTATTATTCACTGACTTTTATAATCAAATCAGAAAATTTTGAAAAAAAACAAAAAACAAAGGTGTCTATTTACTTTTGCCAACACACTCTTTCTGACTTTTCTCACCATCCACCCTATTAGGAATGTCCTGTCCCTATTAATGAACGTTCTCCAGGCCGACCGATCTCAATAGAGTTGACTCTCCTCCACATCTTCTATGGGTCTTCCTCTAGCACTGATAGCTTCTTGTATGGTATCCCTCCATCTTTTTCTTGGTCTTGCCACTGGTCTCCTTCCTCTCGGCGTCCAATTATAAAATTGCAGTGGGTACCCTTCCTCTCATATTCTTCGTATATGGCCGTACCACCTTAGTTGGTTTTTCTCTATACAAGTTAATACTGACTGCACTCCAAGTTCTTGCCTTATTTTCTCACTTCTAATTCTGTCCCTCAAGGTTACTCTCCTTATCAACCTCAAAACTCGCATCTCCGCTGCTTCAATCCTACTCTTTTGAGAAGTGTAGTGTTCAAGGCCCAACACTCTGATCCGTATATTAAAATTTTCACCCCAGTTGGTACATTTTTTCTCTCAGGATGGGATAAAGCATCCCCACATTCCTCGAGAACTTCCCAATTCTTTCTTTCAACTCTTCTCCACTACATCACCCATCCTTTTCACCCATCTTATTTTGCCTATTACTAATCTATGATCTCCACTTGAACCCTCTCTGTGCGTTAAAACACTTTTTGGAAATCTATAGGCTATCCTACAGATTTTATACCAAAGACATAGCGAGTCTCCAGGAAGAAATTCTGTGAAAATAAAAACCGACCAAAATCTCAGAGAACATCATCGCATTGTCTACTGAATGTCCCTGAAGACCACCTTCCACAAAATATAGCAACAATAACAAAAAACTCAGGCACAACAAGAAAACTATTACAGAATAAACATTTCAATCCAAATAGTAATAAGAATGATATTTACAAAATTGCATGCAAAAATTTATGACTGATTCTACAAAGGTGAAAGGAACGAATTTAAAGCTAAAAATCTATAAATAGGGATACGATTTTCCGGCATGAAATAATAATAATAATAATAATAATAATAATAATAATAATAATAATAATAATATTGGATTTTACATCACCATAATATCTCTGTTAAAGACTACCAACTACGCCTCAAAATCTCCAAAATACTGTATATAGAAAAAATATTAATAGAATCGGTCTTAATTAAAAATATTAATACTCGTAGTTCTAATCTAACCAAAGGTCAATTTCACAGTGACCCCCTCACACCAACCATCTCTTCAAACAGGACAGATTTTTAAAATTTCTTTCGAACAAGTTCTACCTGCATGAGGTATGACATTTTAACCTTTTTCTGCTGCTGGCTCTTCCGTTCCCTTTATTTCAGTTTGTTCCTGCCATCGGAAACAGGGGTCGCTTGCTGTCCGAGAGGTTGACTGGTTTTTAATGTTTTAGATTTTTTAAAATTGTTTTTATGTTAACTTCATTTTAGCTTTGGGATCCTCAGATATACACAATTTTAGTATGGTTAATTTACTTATTGTGTATATCTATCTATCTATCTATCTATTATCTATCTATCTATCTATCTATCTATCTATCTATCTATATATATATATTTTGTATATAATTATACAGGGTGAGTCAAAAGTCTTCATACATAGCAAAATGGTCACTTTATTATGCAATCACTTGTAAGTCACAAAATATGCTCTATGTGGGCACCATTACACTGAATGCACATACGGATGCGTTCCTCCCAGTTATGGCAAACGCGCGTTAACACGTCTGGTGTTATGCGTGCACACTAGGGTGCATCAAAAATGGCAACTTTCAAAAATTGATTTGGCCCTACGTTATTATGGTTATATTCCCTAAAACAAATTCACATGCAAAATTTCAGGTCAATTGATTAATATCTACTGGGTCCACCTAGCTCCTAAACCTTTACAAAAATGACAATTTTTGGGATAAATTGCCTTAAATTATTTTTTTCACATATACCTTTATTTTATTGAATTGAATGATCCTTAAGGTACTATAGGCCTAGTATGTTTAGTTTCTTTTCTGTGTTTAAGCCACAGCTACTATTAATAAAACTCATTTGCCATCATGAAATACCTATAGCAATTTTTTCTTATTTTCAGGCATGTAGACTACTTTAATATTAATCTATGTTTCTATTACAGGTCAATTTTTGATATATGTTGGTGATAATAGTTGATATATGATATAATGGATAATAGTGGTAAACCAGTGAAGCCACTTCTAGTGGTAAAACTTGTTCAAGTGGTGCAGATAAAGTTGATGTAAAAACACGAAAAAAACCCTGTATATTTGGATTAGGTCCTGGCATCACAAATAATGATGCAAAGATTGTAGGATGTCGCTTGCCAACAAGTGAACAAGTTCTTAGATGTTTCCTATTTCACCAGCAACAGGGTCTAAAAGAGAGAAGAACTAAGCGAGATATAGCTAAAATTGTTTTAACGAAATTCAACCATTCTACAATAAAGCCAACATACCAATGATTACTGAGAAAAAAGCATGTGAGAAAATAATTTCGTTGTCAGAAAAGAATGCGAAACTGAGAGAAATTCCATTGAAAAGAAGAGAGCTACAAAGTACAAAGACAAGACTAGAAGATATGGAAATGCAACTTAAAATGACTTTTCCACTGTGGATTAAAAATGCCGAAAAAATTATGAGTAATCCAGAAGATATACAATTTCTTCAATCTATGCAAGGGGATAGAATTGCTTCTTTTGGAGCTCATGATCAAACTTTAGCATCCAAAATGAAGCGCATTAATTTTCGAAAATGTGAAGAAAATGCGAGAAAAGAAAAGGAATTGAGAGACTGAAGCTTCTTGCAGTTATGTTGAATTAGAAAGCAGTAGCACAAGCGATACAACTACCATTGAGAGTGAGTCAGAAGCTAATGATGGAGCTGAAAAAGATGGAAAATCCACACAGTCAACAGTCTGTTTAGGTATTCAAGCTATCATTCCTCATGACATTCTGAAAAGACCGAAACTTGTTTCTTTGGCATCAAGAATGAAAATGACTCCGGCACAACAGGCTGCATTCACAAAAGCTTTTGTTGAAGAATGTGGTGGTAACACTAAGGCAGTGGCAACTTCATATGCTACAGCTGATAGAGCAAGACGCGAAGTAGCTCAAAAAATTTCAAGTTCCATTAAAAAATCCGGGAATCCTCCTAAATTGGCCTCTCTTCATTGTGATTCGAAAATAATTTCTACTCTGCAGGATAAATATGTTACAGAAGAACGATTAGCCGTATCAGTTGGAAATTCAATGGATCTCAAACTACTTGGTATTCCATCATATCATCCTAGTGCTGGTGGCAGTGGCCAATCTGGGAAAAACTTGACTGAAGAAGTTATGAAGCTACTGAAATTGTGGAACTGCTCCGATTCAATAGTGAACTTCGTTTTCGACACTACAGCAACCAACACGGGACATGTGAGCGCTGCATGCATAACTATCCAACAAGAGATTGGACGGCCTTTATTATGGTCTGCATGCAGGCATCATGTTGGTGAAGTTATTATGAGTCATGTGTTTCAGGACATGAAAGTAGAAACTTCGAGTTGACCAGAAATTAATGTCTTTAACAGATTTCGAGAAAAGTTTCAGTGGATTTCCAAGGATGAAAAATTGAAAAAAATTGACTTCAATCAGTACTCCAAAGCTGTCCAGGAGATTCTTTAGGAATGGACTGATTATGCAATTCAAATAAGTAATATAGAAAAGCAACATACACGATATGACTACAAACAATTTTCTGACTTAGTTGTGTTATACTTAAATGCAGGACCTAGTAATAAGGATATAACCCTTCAGCGACCTGGTGCTATACATAGAGCCAGATGGATGAGTAAAGCAATATATGCTCTAAAAATTGCATTACTAGAAGATAATATCTCGAAACTACCTTCAGTAACAATCACAAACAAGCAACAAATTCTGAAACTAAGAGATTTTGCAACCTTCATTTCACTGATTTACTACCCATGGTGGATGACCTGCTCTTCAGTTTTTGATGCACCATGGCACGATTTGCAGCTTTACAAAAAGCTTCTTAGATACGAGGAAGTAAACAAGCAAATAGCAAAAAGTGCTCTAACATCTTTGAAACGTCATCTCTGGTACCTTTCATCAGAGATGATTCCTCTTGTATTATTCAGCGATTTGGTTCCAAAAAATGAACTTCGTGCTATAACAAACCATCTACTTTCCTATAAACCACACAAGATTGAGACAGTGGTTCCAGAAGGTAGACATGGATCTAGTTTTGGAAAGCCTAATTTCCCTACCAATCTACGATCGGAAACCACACTAGCTGACTTGGTTGACAAAATCTCATGGTTCATATTCTCTTCACTACAGTTAGACTATGATTTTTTAATGGTTGAGATTGTTGAATGGAAAACAACAGCATCATTTATATCTTCCAAAGAAAAACTTTTGGCTATAAATGTCATAAATGATGGCTCTGAGAGGGCAGTAAAACTATGCAGTGACTTTTATGAGGCTGGAAGGACTGAAGAACATCTTCAAAATGTTCTCCAAGTTGTAGAAGCTGACAGAAAAGCCGCTCCTAATCTGAGAAAGAGACAAGCTTCTTTATCATCTGTTTTAAAAGAAAAAAGGACAAAGAAGAAGAATTAAGATATCAATAAACAATAAATCAATTTTTACAAGTATTTTATCATGAAATACCATTTTTAATAGGTGGAGGTGGTCGGTGGGATGCTTGGCAAGTTGGGTCCTCGTCCCGCATCCTGGTAACTCACTTCATGATTCTCAGAATAATACAAAAAAAAGTCTGAAAAGACAGATAATTTCATGAATTGAGGCTAAAACTTGCCTAAAACTAACTATATTTAAAAAAAAAATTTCAAACAAAATCTACAACGCTTTCACAAGATTTTCTAGTAAAACCATAAAATTCCACAATTGTCAAATTTTCATCTTCGAGGTGGACCTGCTAAATATTGTCAGAACAGCTTGAAACGTGGACACTGAAGGTTTGGTGGGGATTGTAACCATAATATCATAGGGCCGAATCAATATCCGAAGTTCGAAATTTCACCCCTTATAGGCTGATGCACCCTAGACTGCACACGCATCACGAGTGCGTTCCTTTAGGTGGTCCGTGTTTTGTATTTTCACCTGGTACACCATGGCCTTCAAGTGCCCCCACAAGTAAAAATCAAGGGGGGTGAGGTCTGGGGACCTCGGAGGCCACTCCACGGGATCACGGCGGCCAATCCAGTGACCCGGAAACTGCTTTTAGTTTTATCATGACCATTTTGCCTATATATGGAGACTTTTGACTCACCCTGTATATACAGTGGGCTGACAAAAGTAAATAGACACCTTCGGTTTTCCGATAGTTTTTTATTTGAAAATAAGTCAATAAATAATAACGCTTATTGAATCACTATACAGGGTGTGAGAAAAGTCTTTAAGAATACATACAACTATTTAGTTAACATTATACAGATAAGTGTTCGAATGATGAAACAAATCAAACAAAAATCTATCCAAATTTTATTTATACAAATATTTTGTTAAATTGTAATTTAATCTTCAAAGAGTTCCCCATCTGCTATGACACATTTTTGGATTCTCTCTGTGAAACGCTTCATTGTTCTTCTGAACATATTGAGTGGAATACTTTTCAGTTCTTCATCTATTCTGCGGCGAAGGGCATTCACATTTATAGATAGATGAAACCAGGAGTGTAGAGTTTGTCACGCAAATAAACCCAAAGCCAGAAATCACATGGGGTTAAATCAGGTGATCTGGCTGACCACTCGATGGGACCTCGCCCCCAACCCATCTTCCTTCAAGGTTTGTCTCCAGAATCTCACGGGCAGCTGCAGAGTAATGTGGTGGCACTCCATCATGTTGGTAAAGCCAATTCCTGCCAACGCCATTAGTAAACTATGGCAAAACTTTGTCTCTCAATACCTGGCAATAGCATTTTCCATTCATCGATGTCAAAGCAGGGACGTAGCCAAGGGAATGGGCGGCGACGAAGCGCCCCCCCCCCAGGAAAGTCCAGGAGAAAAATCTGCGGTAATTACAACGAAGGTTCACCGCCAAACTACAGCATTTAACAATGTGGTATCTACAGGGTGGGCCGTAAGTTTCCATACATAGGAAAAATAAAAAAAAATTTATGGACAACCATTTTTATTTATATAATATGCTCTACATGGTTGCCATTGTTTTGAAAACACATTTCAATACGTGTTCCCCACTGTTGATGAACACGCATTAGCACAGTTGACGTTATGCTTGTAATGGCGTTGGTGATACGTTCCTTTAGATGATTTATGTCTCGTATCTTTTCCTGATACACCATGGCCTTCAAGTGCCCCAAAGATAGAAATCAAGGGGGGTGAGATCTGGGGATCTGGGAGGCCACTCCACAGGACCACGCCGACCAATCCAAGCATCCGGAAACTGCTGATCCAAATACCGACGCACGTGAAGACCATAATGAGGTGGAGCTCCATCTTGCTGGAAGTAAACTGGGAAGTTACCTTCCTCGTTTAGCAGGGATGGGAAAATCTCTTCTTGCAACATGTTAAGATACCTTTCGGCATTAAGATTTCCACTGTCACCCCATATCCCGGCCCACACCATCACTTTACCGGCACCTTGCATCTTCGTTGGACTCAGCCAGTTAGGGTTAGCATTACTCCAATAACGTATGTTTTGCCGATTAACCTCTCCATTGACGTAAAAATTGCTTCATCAGTAACAAGATCTTACGTCAAACGCATATTCTTAGGGTATCTGAAACATAAAAACAAACGTTTAATTTTTCCTATGTATGGAAACTTACGGCCCACCCTGTATATATAATGGAAGGAGTGTATATATAATATATATATATATATATATATATATATATATTATTTAAGCGATATTTTGCGTCGTTTTTATAAACACATCCAAACTAGGGTGGCCATTTAAAAAGGAGGACACTACGTATGTGGCCGTACGTTAACATATATATATTATATATATATACATATATATGTTAACGTACGGCCACATACGCAGTGTCCTCCTTTTTGGAAATTTGGAAATGGCCACCCTAAGGACAGAGTGCTCAAAAGGCGGACTGTCCGCCTAAAGCCGGACGTCTGGCCACCCTAGTCCAAACACGTTTGGACGTGTTTAAACACGTATCATCCTGAACGATGCGTCTCTTCTGTCTCAACTGATCTAGCTGTTTCTGCATCCGTTTGATTTGCCTTGTGCGTGAGCGTTTCATTTGGATCTCTTCTAATGATTTCGTTATTCATAGATATGTTATACTGCTAAACGTGTATACTCTAAATAATTGTATGCATGAAATCAATAAATGTGTGAATAAAATAGTTACTTTCTTTGTTAAATATGAAAATTATAGGATCAATACCTGATTTCAAATTTCAGAAAATACAAGTAATTGCATCATAATGTAGCTTAGATTGCACCAATGTGGCTGTCCTATCCAAACTTTTGTTGGAAAGAGTATATATTTCATGCCAAAAATGGCAGTTGTACTGACATTTTCAGACAGTTTTTACACAAAATAAGCTTAAAATGCGCTGGCTTATGGGGCTCCTCCCCGGACCGCGCTGGGGAGCTTCCAGCTCTCCCCCAGACCCCCAAACTGTATGGGCTCGCCCGATTCACCACGGGACCTGACGAACGTAGCTCAAGTTCGCCCCTTGGGGCATTCCTGGCTATGCCCAGTATCAAAGGAAACGAGTCCTGAATAAGCAATACACGCTCAAATTGTTATTGTAGCCATTTTAACGGATTTACCCAATCATATTTTGAGATTTTTTTTCGGCCAGTTGTGAATGTTGTGTTTGTTTCCTTTACTTGTTAAACCGAAGACACATTCATCAGAAAATTTGATCTTTCGGACAAAATCTGGATCACTGTTGAACTTTTATGTCATTGTTTCAGCAAACTACAGCCGTCAATCAGAACCATCGTCGTATATGAGCTGAGAGTAAATGGGTTTGTAATTGTAATATTTTTGCTAGTGAACATTTGGAAATAACCAATCCCAGTGTGATTTTTCTCGTTAAAGTTGTTGGATCGACTTGAAAAGTGGCGAGGACATTTTCTTTGTTGTTGTCTCCTGTCGCCGTTACTGGCCTTTGCTTCTTAGACGCTCTTTTACCAGGTTCCCTGTTTACAAAAGTTTGAGCTTCCAGTCAGGCATGGGGACGAGGCCGAGGCCTTTTTAGGGGAGGCCTCACGCAGGGCCGGCCTTAGCAATTCCGGGGCCCAATTTGGACCATTTTGGTGGGGCCTCCTGGATTTAAGATTATTTCAAATTAGGTATCAGGAATATATGCTATTACTTTGTATTAAAAATAAAACAATATCTATATTTATTAGCTTATATTTTGACATATAACGTGTTAAAACAAAACTATACTTACAAAGAAATCTTTTTTGCTTTCTGTTCTGCAAACTCTTTCAAAATTTCTTTGAAGTTTAAGTTTTTTGCTTCATCACATTCTATGGATAATATTGCAAGGTTGTTGAGTCTATCTTGGAGCATGTTTGACCTTAGATAAGATTTGATCAATTTTAATTTGGAAAAGCTCCTTTCCCCTGACGCCACTGTGACTGGAATTGTCAAAAATATGCGTAAGGCAATAAAAACATTTGGAAATCCAGTAGCTCTCTCATTCAAAGCAAGGAATTCCAGGATTTTCAAAGGCTTTCCAAAGTATGAAGAAGGAAGAATTGGCTTCAGTGCTTCCATTTCCTCGACCAGCATATGACCATCTAAATCTGCTAACTTTACAGAGTTGACAAGATCGTTTTCCTGAATGAGCTTGACATCTGTTAGCACAATTTCCAAATCTGCAGCATGTTTTTGTAATTCCTCCTTTGGAATTTGTTGTAATTTACTCAAAAAGCCAAATAAATCAACATGTTTTTTCAACTGCTTAAACCGTGGCTCCAAAGACTGCATTCCTTATTTTTCAAAGTTGGAGGTGGCAACCCTAGTGCGGGGCCCATGTGAACGCGGGGTCCAATTTGGTCAAATAGGTTCAACTGGCCTAAGGCCCGCCCTCTCCTCACGAGGCCTTAAGATTGTTAGGCTGAAGGTATTTGTACCCAGAGGTGTGATATTCCGATGCAAATAACGAATACGGTATTTGCACCTCTGGGTGCAGATACTCACTTCGAAATCTAGCAAAATATTTCAAGACTGTACTAACTCACTGAGTGTTGATCGTATAATTTCTGAATGGCTGAAATTATTAGCGACTCTAGCGAGCATTGCAAACAGAGCTACATTTGGAAATGCCTTATTTTTTTTAAGTTTTGCATTTTTATGTATCTTAACAATAAGAAATTGTGGTCTTAAAGTCTACCAAAGATCATTAATGTAATTGTAGCTTGTACTGTATGTGAAAGATGTTTCTGATGTATGGTAGGCCTATAAGTATGAAGTTTATATCATGCCATTACTATATAATTATATACACGATAATAATATAATAACGATAATATTAAGAATATATTTGCACCTGATATTTCAACATGTTATATATGTAATTTGATTCAAGAGTATATTTGCACCTGATATTATCCATTACTAGACATTTTTAAAGTTATATGTATAATACTTTATATTATTAAAGTAAATGAAAACGACCGAAAAAATTATTTGCAAACAATATAACAATTTACATCTCAGTTATAATGCCGATATTAGCAAAATTATTGTTTGCATCCGATATTGTATATTCATTTCAAATCATATTATTTAGATGTTTATATGTTACAATTTACGACGGGCGAAAAACAAAATTATTGACGTTAGTACGTAGCTAGTTATCAGTATACCAAGTGGTATTCTTATTTTTTGTTATAGAAATAGATACAGTCAATGGTGTAGTGCTAAATAAAGAAGTGAGGGAACGCATTTTGAAAGTGTTACTCAGATGCGGGGGGGGGGGACAATGGCGAGCGCGGCGAGCCCATACAGCTGGGGGTCCGGGGGCACTGTAAGCCCCCCGGGAAATCTTTTGAAATCTGACCAATTTCAGGGATATTTTGAGGTCATATGCACTGGATATTAGGATATATTCCAAGGTTGAAGATGCAGTATTTCCAGTGTCATTAGATATACGACATCCAGTACGATCAATAAAAATAGCTAACAACTGGAATGATTAACTAAAAAAAGTTAACAACTGGTACGCCGTGGTGACTGTTTCACCAGATCTTTATAGGCTAGCATTGCCTCAGTCGAAGCTAAAAGAAATGAAACAGTTAATGATTCTTTCTCATATTTCTTCTAGGGGTGGGAATTAAAATTTCATGACGTTAGAGATTTGTAAGTTCGGATTTATTTGAAATAAAAAAGTAAAAAAGTAAGGGAACGCCGTTCCCACGCGTTCCCACAGCACTACACCACTGGATACAGTACAATAGTTTATACACATAAATAACAAACATATTATATGAGCTCAGTTCAACTGATGACGAACTGATAGATTGCTTTCCCACACTAGTTTTGCTACATTAAGTCAATTGGTCTACTGCTGACTGACTGAATAATATTTATATACCACATATGTAATATTTATGTACCTAACGTCACAGTGATCTATCACTAATCCGTTGGTCACCTAACTGAATAGTATTTGTGAAAGACTGCCGCCTGACTAGTCACCTGTCTGAATAATATTTATCAAAGTATGCGGCCACATACGATCACCTGTCAGGTCATGGTCCTCACCTGAAGAATCTCCACTCCAACGGTACCGGGGATTGAAAATTACAGAACAAAACAAATCAGGATTCCCTAAGGCCTCACGAAAGTCACGAGGCCTTTCCACTTTTCAGCTGGCCTCGAGGCTGAGGCCGAGGCCTGCAAAATATGTCCGAGGCTAGGCCTCAGCCCCATGTCTGTCTGCTTCCAGTAGCGAAGAATGGTTGCATTTGGTGGTGGTTTATTATATTTTTGTTGAAATAAACGCAAACTTTCTTCACACTTATTACAAGAAATAGCCCACGATACAAGATACATTTTTTCTTCATCGCTGTATTCCATCTTTACTGACATGGCGCTGACTTGGGCTAGGGTCTGTTCTAGCCTAGGGTCATTCCTGGCGTTGTATAGTTGCTTTGAAAAGTATCGCATAAACTGCAGTGATATTTAAATTTATTTATTATTAACAGATTATTTGTATGTACAGTATAAAATCCGTGAAGACTTTTCTCTCACCCTGTATTTAGAATCGTGTTACTTTCCCCTTTGCATTTGTAAAATTGACACATGTTCCGGCATTCCACTGATGAACTCTGCCATTTGTTTTAGAAATGAAATGAATGAATGATGCAAACCTACAAGAAAAAAGAAAAATGATTCCAAGGCCTTTCGTGTATTCAGAAGTACACCTCGTCAGGGAGTGACATCTCGAATTCTGGGCGGACTTTCGTAAAAGGTACTTTGTTTTTATAATGTTAGGCACTGCACATGTGCTTTTGTTCAGTATATCTGTTTATTAGCTAGCTCTTGACTGCGCAATGAGGAATCAGAATGAAAATTTCTGTCCTTGTATAGAACACGTATGTTCTTTCCATACTTTGCGTCATGTTATGCCCCTGAGGTTGTCCTGCAGGAGCCAATATAAACCTTCAACATAATTTCGAAAATATCTCGTCAGAAAGTTTTAACTCATTCGATGCAGAAAATTGAAATAAAGATGAAGATCATTTCCTGGTTTTAATGACTTTACTTCAAAAACAGATCGAGGGTTCATATCACAGCTGATGGCTGTAGGCAGTTATCTCTTCCGTTTCACACTTTAAAAATTAAGAAATTTTAGCTAACAATAAAAAAACTTGAATAATAACCGACAATAACAACAAGGATGGACAAAATACAAGTAGTAAGAAAAAGTGTACGGCTTGAACTGAAGGTTGCCCACTTCATTAGTTTTTTAAATGTGGGCTTAGAAAATACTCTCTCTTGAAAAAATTCACATATTATTATTCTTTATTTAAAAACTTTCAAATGTTTTGTAAGATCAGTTAAAAAGCGAAATTTTATGCGTGGCTGGAACTTTAGAATCGGGGGGTTATAGAAATACCGTACAGTACATACTTATAAATTTATATGGCATATGTACATTTCTATATGAGGAAAGACGACTAATTGTTTATTTAGCGTTAATTATTTAATGAAGTTAGAGTTACGGGAAAATGAAAGCATTCTCTCTCTCTCTCTCTCTCTCTCTCTCTCTCTCTCTCTCTCTCTCTCTCTCTCTCTCTCTCTTTCTGTGTGTGTGTGTGTGTGTGTGTGTAATCACAAAAGTTTTATACAGCAATAAATATAAAAAACAGAGATGTAGCAAATATCCTAACTGATGTAATCATGAATCATTTAAGTCACGGAAGACGTGTGGACACATGATATCAATCACACCGTACATCTTATCTCATTTATCAGACTATTCACACGAGACAACTAAATTTTAACCAAGTAACTTAGCCTTACAAAAAGGAATAAAAAACCTAGCTAATTATTATTTACATTAATTCCCTTGAACATTTAGCTCAAAATGAAAGTATGAAACCACAATTCAGTGGCCTGGACAGTGTTGACAGTGTGCCTACTATGAATACAATAAGCTGAAAAACGAGTAGCGGAACAATGTCGTTTTGAACAATGTCAAAATGCATAATGTCGATACTGAATAGCTAGTTTAAATTAGGCCAGGTTATGTAGGTAACATTATGCCCGGTTACGTTATGCTAGCTTAGGTTAGGTCAGTTATTTTCTTTGGAAATTTTAAATTAGTTTGAAATCTGAAATTATTATGCTTGCATAAGGTCGAACGTCGACATTATAAAATTTGATTTTGTTCATATAACGCCAGAAAAATATGAAGGATTTAAAGAAAAGAAGTGAATGATACCATTAATACATACGATCAGACTATTGACTACACCATCCTTCATAGCTTATGTGTATAGTACACGAGTAATTATGCGTATCGTCGTAAAATGATCAAGAAAATATCAGAATACGTCCGTGCACAGCAATACGTTCTGATATTTGTACAAACAAATAATTTTTCTTTGATTAAAATATAAAAAAAAATTTGAGTCAAACAACTATTTTTCCATAGAAAATAGTCAAGTAAATAACGTGCTAGTCATTTATACCAATTGTGCAGAAAAATATTGAAAAATTACACTGGCCAACAAGTATTTTTCATCAGATATAATTATGAGTGAGCTAGATAGCTGTTGGGACGCTGATTCCAAGTCTTTTTTCGGTTTTCCTCTAGCAAGTCTAGTTTTCGAGATGAAACCGACCATAATATATATAATAAATATAATATATATATAATATAATACTATATATAATATATATAATATGCATATAACTATATATAATACATATATACACAATATATAATATGTGTCCTTTATACATGTAGCAGAGTATTTTGTCGTTGTAGCTAAGGTGCAGGTTTTTGCTTTACCGTTTCTATACCCTCATGTATGGCATTTTTGTCGTTTCAACTTACGCTTTCCGCAGGTTGTCTTGTGGTATTTTAGGTGAGAGCAGTTGCTGGCCACAAATTTGCAAACGTTGCATATGTACACCCTTTTATTCTTTGGCGTAACAGTCACATGTCTATCTAGTTGTGTTGTGTTGGGTTTTGTTTTGTGTCGCCCATTTACACATTTTATTTTTTTAGGTGATTTACATCAACCCACTCACCGATGATCATGCCTTGAAAGTGTAAAAATCACCCCGACAATTTCTATTACTTGTGTGGCTCATTTGCGACTAAATCACAACGGCGTACAATCACGATGGATCTTCGGAAAACTTACCGGTTATATTTCGGTTGTCCACTAGGCGATCAAGATAAGGCGTGGGCGCCACATTTTATCTGT
Organism: Bathynomus jamesi; assembly: GCA_023014485.1. NCBI lineage: Eukaryota > Metazoa > Arthropoda > Malacostraca > Isopoda > Cirolanidae > Bathynomus > Bathynomus jamesi. The sequence goes on from JAJOZX010002145.1 coordinate 255,349, forward strand.
ACCGCTTGTTCGAATGGATTACGTGACTGGTTGAATAAAGGAAAAATTCGATGCCGTTCCCTATACCCATGATATGGAGGGAGCCGAGAGACCATCATGACAATTGTTACTTTTGCAATGTTAACATAACTGGATTCTCCGTGAAGAACAAGCATAACATCGTTTATCCGAACCTAGACTCCGCGATGAGACCGATCCCTCACGATGACACGATGCCGATTCCTGTACCTCCACAGCATGGACTCGATTCTTTAGAAGACGAAAGGGAATCCGACGAAAGTGCGATTGGCGGTGATGTGGGACCTTCGGCAATCTTGACTACACACCTGACGAAGAACAATCGGAGCCGGAGAGGCTTACCCAAAACGAGTTGAATGACCTCATTAAAGACCTAGCCTTCTCCAAAGAGAAATCAGAACTTCTCTCCTAGAGACTCAAGCAGAAATATCTACTTGAGAAGAACGTCCGAGTGTGTTACTATCGAAAACGAAACCATGATTTGGCGACATTCTTTACAGTAGACGGTCCGCCCTGCTATTGCCATAATATCAATGGACTTTCCGAGAACTTGTCACAGGTACACACACCATCTGAGTGAGCCTCTTCATTGATTCCTCACAGGGAAGCTTGAAAGCGGTTCTTCTGCATAACGAGAACTTAAAACCTCCATCCCGATCGCCCACTCCGTTCATCTAAAGGAGACGTACGATAACATGAATATACTACTCGAAGCAATCCAATACCTCACTCATCAATGGAATATCTGTGGTGATCTCAAAGTCATTGGTATGTTCATGGGCATGCAAGGAGGGTTCAAGAAATACTGTTGTTTCCTATGCCTATGGGACAGCCGTGCTACAGCGAATCATTACATCAGTCGTGACTGGAATCAAAGAAGCGCATACGAGCCAGGAACGGGCAGTGTCCAGTGTGTTCCTTTAGTTGATCCAAAAAAGATTTTCCTGCCACCTCTTCACATTAAGCTCAGTTTAATGAAAAAGTTTGTGAAAGCGATGGGTAAGGCGAATTCGAGAGGGTTTCGATACCTTGTTGAGAAATTTGCAAACATCAGTGCCGCGAAACTGAAGGAGGGAATCTTTGTAGGGCCCGAAATCAGGGAGGTTCTGCAGGGTGAAGGCTTTGAAGAAAGCCTCACTACCTTATCCATTTGAAAGCCTTCCATGCTTTTAGTTCTTTGTGGAAACTTCTTGGGTAACCACAAGTCTCCCGCATACAAAGATAGAGTTCAGAAACTGCTCGATACATATCAAGAAATGGGTTGTCGCATGTCCTTGAAAATACATTTTTTACATTCGCATCTAGATTTCTTTCTCGAAAACCTTGGCGTGGTGAGTGACGAACAGGGGGAACGCTTCCATCAAAACATCCAGTCAGTGGAAAATCTCTACCAAGGTTTCTGGAACGAAAGTATGCTGGCAGACTACTGCTGGATGTTGTACTGCGACGATCCGGGCAAGGTTTACAAAAGAAAATCGTACTCTCAACGTTTTTAGGTTGGTGTACATTTCTTTTTATGAATGAAGTTGTACTTTTACGATAAACTGTGCTGAAATTAACACCAATCATATCGTACTCGCAAGGTTTTAAGGTTGGTGTACATTTCTTTTTATGAATAAAGTTGTACGCTTACGATAAATTGTGTGGAAATTAACACGTCATATTTCGATAACTAGATATGCTAGAGAAAAACAGATGTGGAATCATCGTAAAAAACCGGTTTATAAAAGTTGTGTATACATCTTTGATAAGAGAAAAAAGTTCGATTTTGTCGACCAGTGTTATTAGTCGACTGACTTCTACAGAGGGTTAACAAAAGTAAATAGACACCACGATGAGTGACCTCAAGAACAAATGGCAAAGCTCATCAATGGAATGCCAGAACGTGTGTCAACATTATATAATGCAATGGGGAAAGTGAAATACATCATAAAACGCAGTTGAAGTTGTACCAAATTTGAAAGTAGAATACCTTTTGAATTTCTGTTTATATTTTGTTGAAATATCTTCAAAAATTCAAACTTTATTCTACTTTCAAATTGGTACAACTTTATAAGACGTTTTCTGGCGTTTTTAACTTTTGTCACTTAGCCACTCCTTCCTAGGAGGGCCTCAACGAAACTAGTTGACTGAAGCGACTTACCAATTATTCAAGAGAGCCATTTAACTATACAGAGAGTTGACAAAAATGTTTTGATTTGATTATAAAAGTCAATAAATATTAAAAAATTAATTCAATCAATATATTTAAAATCGTGTTTCTTTCCCTTTTCTAATTGTTGAGTCAATAAATTTGTCATTATTTATTGACATTTATAATCCAATCCAAACTTTTTGGAAAAACGAAAGTGTCTATTATTTTTGTCAATGTATGTGTCTAATGTTTGCGAGCAAATAACCTGATTATTGTAATTGTTTTGTACAATGGCTGCATTAAATCTCGTGAGCTTTAGGATCGGATACTATTATATTATAATGTCATTCAGTGTTTTTCTCCTCTTTACCTTTAAGCTCATTATCAGTAAATGTTGAAGGTCCTCGAGTTTTGGCTTCTAGGTTCCATTTTAATTACTTGTTTTACTTGGAGAGAATTAATGAAAGTAATATTTAGGCAAAAAAAAAAATCTTTTACAGTTACAGAATGAATGTTACAGTAAAGCACCGCTTATCCGAACTCCGAAAAACCTGAAACTCGTATTATCTGAAAATATTTACAGGCGCTCACCCGTATTCTATTAATAAAAAAAAAATTCCATCACTCAGAATTTTCGCGCCGCTTGAAACTTATAAAGGAGAAACGAAGCTGTATGAAGCAAACATCATTGATGGAATTACTGAAGAAGGCTTCAAGTGATTCTATTCTGCAGTCAAAGATATCAACAGCCGATAATGCTTAATTTATATGAGGCGTCGCGTGGCACAATGACGAATCAACCAACGGGCGAAAATTCCATTTTCTATAACTTTAAACGCTTCTCTTTTATCATTTAATCATTCATTCATTCAGTGTTCATAAAATTACTTACAAAATTTTAAAAATCCTTCGAATTACATCTATTTTAATAACGTTATGAGTCTTTCACAAACTTTAAAGCCATTTCCCTCCAAACTTTGTTTTGCCTCATTCTTCAATGTGCCTCGTGACGCATCATATTATTAATAATATTTATAACGCATTTATTTATTTATAATTATTGTTCTAATTCTATAATATTAATTTTTTAATAACTTGATGTTTTTCTTTAATTTTACCGGTACAGTTTATTTTTTTAATACTTTTCCTAAAGTAACTTGTCTGTAATAATGCGACTTTCTTTATCCGAAAAAAACCGGATTATCCGAATCCCTCTCAGTCCCGAGTATTTCGGATAAGCGGTACTCTACTGTATTTCATGTTAAAATTCTGTTCGTAGTGTTTTACTACAATTCTTTTATGGAATTTCAAGTGTTCTCAAAGATCGAAATCTGGTAGTGATATATAGGGAGATCTTGATAGTTACAGAGCTTCTGAAATGATATGATCACTGAAGAAGGATCAAATATGGTCCATACTACTACTCCGAGGCGGGTGCGGCATCTTGACCCGTCTCGTTTGAAGTGGAATCAGTGTCACAAAATTCATTCAAGTGCTCGTCAAATATGGCAATGTAGCAATGTATTTCCTGCGGTAATCCCCAAAACAGAGAAACGCTGCATTAAAACATCACAAACAATGTTCGAATGATTCCTTCAACAACATGCAGCGCTGCGGTCATTTGTGCCTCCAACACAACGGGGATCGATCACAGCACCTACTCTAATTCAATTGGGTAATACATGGATGGAGAGCATTTGTAAAACCCTAGAGCATAATGAATGGATTTGGGTAATAATAAAAAAAAATATATATATATATATGCAGTAAAATCACAGAACAACACGTGATCTTTTTAATGAGCAAACAACCGCAGGGAAAAGGAAAAAGAAACACGAAATCCGAGCGCTTTCGTGATATCACGAAAGCGCTCGGATTTCGTGTTTCTTTTTCCTTTTCCCTGTGGTTGTTTGCTTATATATATATATATATATATATATAAGCAAAGAACAAAAAGATGGAGAGAGAGAGAGAGAGAGAGAGAGAGAGAGAGAGAGAGAGAGAGAGAGAGAGAGAGAGAATCCCCGTCATGCATGCATGAAAGGTGTAGCATCTAAAATTAATCAAATTAAGTAATATAAATCAAAAGAACGATGAATCTAATAATAGGCGTCAACATTGGGTCATATTTTAACAGGTGCTTCACACTCTTTTGTTAAATTTCTTCTTTGAATGAAAATAACGTTCAGCGCATGTCAATAAACTACAATTTTTACCAGGATAAACATATGGGTGATGAATATAATAAAATCGCTCAAAACAGGTGAAGCGAATGTAATTTATAAGAAAAAATAGTTAATGTACTATTTTGACTCTTCTCTCTCTCTCTCTCTCTCTCTCTCTCTCTCTCTCTCTCTCTCTCTCAACCTTATAGCACACAATACACTCTACTTATAAATGAGGAAATAGTATCACTATAAACATACGCTTAAGTTCGAATTCGGGGTCCAAATCGGAGAGTTCGTTCAACTTTAGTTAGTGTCTATTTATACTGTATATATACATACAAATGGTTCCTTACTGTTGCTGGAACTTCCATTTTATCTCGGGAATTTACGAATATTCCCATATAATTTCCATATTTTTTCTTTCGTTTCTGTAACAGCAATTTGATACTGCGCGTGAGTGATATTTGCATATATATATATATATATATATATATATATATATATATATATATACAGGGCCGGATCTAGAAGTTGCGAGGCCCTAGGCCTATATATATGAAAATATGGACTTAATTATCGGTACTATACCAGCAATATTAGAATCCCGCTTAGACAGAACTATGCCAGCACTTAAAAATTAAACCAAACCAAAATAATCACGCATGGAAATTGTATAAGAAATATAAATAAACCATACAAATAAGTATAAATTATAATATGAATCAAGATTTGTATCGAAAATATAAGACAATGATTTCTAAGATTTATATAATATTGTAGGTAATGACTTTCCATAGTATACAAACGTTTTTCATATGTGATGTATAAGAGATGTTGACATTTCATTTTTTATAATAGTGAGCGATCGACTTATCAGGCTAAATATTAATGCTTTAATATTTCGTTCAGATGCTCCTTGAATATTACAGCAATGCTTTTCTACTTTACTTCGAGCTAAACTCTTCAATTAATTGAGAATAATCTAATGAATTTGTTATATCGTTTTCTATTGATAACATAGCTAATGATTGCAATCTCGCTTGAGACATGGTGGAACGCAAATATGTTTTAATAAGTTTGAGACGCGAGAAACTTCTTTCAGCCGAAGCAACAGTAACTGGGATGGTTAATACTATTCGAAGTGCAACATAAACATTAGGATAAATCTCACTTAGTTGTTTTTGCACTATATAAACAACGGCATTTCCGAGATCTGTTTTCACAGGTATAAACCTGCAAAGTACTTTAAGTTCTTCATAGAGTTCTAAATCATTAATATCACTTGAACAGAACGCGCAAAACGGCTTGAGCGAGGCCCCCTTTGGCGCGAGGCCCTAGGCGATCGCCTAGTTCGCCTATAGCTAAATCCGGGCCTGTATATAATATATATATATATATATATATATATATATATATATATATATATATATTAAGGTAGGTTGATTTTCCGCATGTTTTTAGATACCGACTTTGGACTAATCGAGATTGTCAGGGCTTAATATGATAATAACTGACGAAACATTTCAGATCCCTAGCTTTAACCGTTTTTTGAGGAAACCGTTTCAAAAATCGTCAAAAAATCGTACCGAAAAATACCACATTTTCGCAATTTTCTGCCGAAAAAATCATGCTATTTTCATAAAAAAATCCTGAAAAAAGTTTCAATTTTATTGAAAAAAAGTAAAAAAAAACATGTACAGAGTCAAATAGACACATTTAGATCCCAAGATCATCATAATTTTCACAGTAAGAGCCCTTAGAAGCAAAAAAGAAGGCCTCATCTGGCGGCTTAGGGCTTTGGCCAGAATGTGTTTGTGCCTTGATTCGAGTCCATAAACAGTATGGGAAGCTTCAGATGTCAGCTTCACGGCCCTTTCAACACTCTGAGAATGTGAAGGCAGATCAGGCAGCTCCAGCTTGGTGCCATTCAGCAATGCTTCTTGAAGCTCCTGGTCAGAAAAGTCTTCTGTGAGAGCAGGTTCACAGATGCCACTTTGAGAAAGGTTGATTAGTTCTGACGAGTGGGTAGCTTCAATGTTGATGGCTGTGATCTTCTTCAACCTCTTCTTGACTGGCTTCCCACTTCTGAAAGAATAATAATTAATTTATTTTTTATTCCAGTTTAAGATTTAATCCCTATTAGTCTCAGAATTGCTGATTTAATTTAACTTAAATTAAAAAAAAAAAACCGAGTTCTATAAATCCCCAAAATCGAATTGTTTTTCAGAAAGAAGGTAAGATTATTTCCATTATCAGAGGGGAGGGGGGGAATTGGGATAAGAAAATGTGAAAAAAAATTCGATTATGGGGATTTATAGAACTCGGGGCCTTTTTTTATTAAACAAATCCCCATAATCAAATTTTTTTTTTCACATTTTTTAAAATTAATATATGCTTACCTGATGGACAGAATTTTCTTGAGAGCAGCTTCTCTCACTTCCAAGTCATCAGACTTCATCATGGGGTACAGCACATTCTCGGGCAGTAAGGCAAAAGCATTGTACTTCAGGTTCTTGAAAGCAACACCCTGGATTTCTTCAGACTGCTGCTTGATCCTCTGGATCATGTTGAAGATGTACAGCTGCTGATTGTGGAACTTGCTGTCCCTTTTGATCTCAAACCAACTGACTGCATACACTTCCACAATGAACTTGATGGCCTGGTAAAGCTTATCTTGTAGTTCTGGAGGGTAAGCACCTGAACTACACATCAATCTAATTGCCAAAGTCAACCATCTTGCATGGTTTAATGGTCCAATTTTCCAGGCACATACTCCAAAAGAAGCCTCTGGTCGCTACTGAGGTCATTCAGTGTCTCCTCAGCAAATTCCATGTCATCCAGGGGGCCACTGAGTTTGGTGAATTCCACTTGTGGCAGATCTTGGTGGTCAATTTCACAGTTTTCCCAGCGGACCAGTGAAAGCAGTGGGACTTTTGGTACTGCCATGAAGATGCTTGAAAACAGCTCTGAAAGAAAGTTCATTCTGATGGAGTGAACAGCCAATGGTGTGCAATTTCCGCTCAATTTTATTTTCCAGAGCTGTTACAAGGCCTCCGTCCCAGCCAGTGTTTGTATTTGTGTTGTCAAGGAGGGCAGCCGCGGGTTCACTGCCTGCCAGATCTCAATCACATCCTTTGCTATCATTTTAGCAATATCATAGTCTTTCAAGTCCGGGTGTCTGTTTTGGAGGAAATAACTGTACTGAATAACTTGGCGGAGGGTAGGAGGCTCTGTTTTATCCAAAGGGGAAGGCTGGCCACTGAATTTTTTTTTCGTTTTTTACCCATTTTTATGAAATATCTGAAAATAAACACAATTAAATGAACGCATCATAAAATAACTTGATTTAATACACATTTTATAGGTAAATATCATTAAAAAATACAAAATAATACACTAATAAACATCTATAATGCATTTACAATAAGTTTCAAGCATCGTTTTGTTGAAAAAGCCGAATTTTAATTGATTATTTTGATGAAATAAGGTCCGATATTTTGTTTGTTTACATTGCGCGAATGCCGCGCGCGCGATTTTACAACTTAAAAATAATTAAGAATCCTAAAAAAATACAATCACTATCACAAATATGAGTTGGTGCAACGTTTTTTATACATTAATACCTTTCTATCTAGACTAGTCCAAGAACACAGTTCCAAAATCAACCTACCTTAATATATGTATATATATATATATATATATATAATATATATATATATATACACACACACACACACACACACACACACACATATATATATATATATAACAGTGTCTCAAAAAAATGTTTACACCTCATATTAACAAATATATCAATAAGCAAAATAGGCGGATAGTAAATAGATAGCAAATAGGCTTCTTTAATGTTTAAATGTTCGAAATATCAGCCAGCAGCGTCAATACCTTCATGGTTGTGCTGCTTACTTTAATGTTTTAAATGTTCAAAATGTCCGTCACTAGCATCAATACATTCTTGAAAACGGCGCGCAACAGATCGGCATACTGTTCGGATTGTTCGGAATGGAATGTTGGCACAGGCTATTTCAATTTCGTGTCTCAAGGCCTGTAGTGTCCTTGGTTTTTCAGCATACACAGTGTTCTTCAGAGTGCTCCACAAGTAAAAGTCTAAGGGTGTTAAGTCAGGAGATCGTGGTGGATACTCCGTACATCCCATACGTCCTATCCATCTTCTAGGAAAACAAACATTGAGAAAATTTCTAACGTCATTGTGGTAATGTGGTGGTGCGCCATCCTGTTGAAAGTAACACCCTTTTTCCAAAAAAAGAGCTCTGATTGAAGGTACACTGTTGTCTTGCAGCATTGATAAGTAAGCAGCACCTGTGATAGTGTCCTCAAAGAAAAATGGCCCTATCTCTCCTCTGGAAGACAGACCACACCACACTGACACTCCTGGTTGATTAAATGCTCGTTCTTCTGTTACGTTTGGATTTTCGGTGGCCCAGTACACACAGTTGTGTCGATTGATAGTACCATTAAGTTTAAAAGTGGCTTCATCGGACCAAACAATGAAATCAGGAAAAGATTGTTTTTCATCACACATGTGCAAAAACCACTCACAAAATTCTTTTCGACGATCTGGATCGCCCTCATTCATTGCATGGAGCAGTTTAGGTATGTACGGTTTCCACTTTTCACGTCGCAAAATGCGATGAACGCTGGATTTAGAAACACCAGTCTCACGAGAACATTGCCTTGTAGACTTATTTCGAGAGTTTGTGAAGGCCTGTAACACTGTCTCAACACTTTCATTGTCAGTTGAAGTGCGACGTCTTCCAGATCGGCCTTTGTTGACGTTTTGCACTGTTCCGTTAGTCTCAACCTTATCACGTAATCTTGTAATTGTTACCCGTGATGGTGGTAATGTTCCAAACTCATTTCTACAATGTATCTGTACTCAACCACATTCTCCGTCTTCCAATAGTGCTTCAGAATCCACTTACGATGCTCAACCGATAACTGCAATGCCGCCATTTCCTGTAACAAGGGATACTACTGTTATTTAAGTACAATACACCATTACTATACTACTATTACTAAGTACTATAAATATACTAATACACCAGCGCATATTACTATCATCTAAAGTGTGCATTAGGGTGGAGCGAAAAATACTTTTTTTCTAGTATGAAGTTCTAATAGTGATTAAAAGTTGCATTTAGTGGACGAAATATGCCTGCCAAAATATGAGTTAATTTGTTTAAAATTTTCAGCTGCCACCAGGGGGCTAAATTTAACACAATTTTGTGTAAAAAGGAAAAAAATGCTTCTATTTTAGGTTTGTCAAACTATTATAAAATTTTATCTTAGAATTATCTAATAGTTTGATTAAGATTCGTAAATGATAGGAATTCGTTTTGTAAAAATGCCTTTTCATATGCTTAATATCTTCAGCTGCCACAAGAGAGCTGAAGTTAACACAATTTAGAGTAACTGAGTCATGTTGAGACTACACAGAATGTTGTGGGGGAGGGTTTGGGGAAGGTTGTGGGGGAGGGTTTTGGTGTGAAGGAATTTCTTTCTGTGAGTCATTAGAACAGTGTGTTAACATTTGTCTTCATAGGTAGTAGGCCTAGTCGCTCAGTTGATCGGAGAGTTTTTGAATATGATCGGAATATTATAAAACTTTATTTTAAAGTGATTTATATAGAGATAATATTGATTTTATTATAAAATGCTTGTTATAATGTATTATATAATTTTAGTTTATTTATATAATATATTATATATTTATATAATATATTATATATTATAAAATATATTATATATATTAATTATATAATGTTTTGATGTTACAGGATATTTTGTGATTGTGAATTTTTCTTAAAAATATTATGGCATCAAATACTAAATATAAACATTTCACTAGAGAACATATGAAGTGTGCCATATTTGAAGTACCTTGTGAGATGAGTGATATGCAACTACCAACTTATAACTGCATTATGAAAGATTACCTGTTCACAAAACATTTAGTGAAGGAGCAGATGAATAACAAGGAGCCTTCATTTTCTGAAATAGCAGAGGCAGTTTCCAAAAAGGTAGAAATATTTGGAAGAAGGCCTCTTTGCCAATAGTTTCACATACACGCGTTTTACAGATGATGCGAGTGTACCATGATAAATACAGGTCCTTATTAAAGCCAGACAAGTCACGCAAGGATGGATCAGCCTAAGTACAAAAATCAGCTTGAAGAATTTGGAAACTCTTCAAAATGCACTTTGTTTGACATCTGCACCTGCAAATGTAAGGAGTTTAGGAGATGCTCATGTGAAAAGAGTAAGAAAGTCCCTCCAAAAGAGCAGGATTTTTTAAATGACCAACGAACACGCAGAATAATGGTGATGGGAAGCATTGACATAGCACACACAAGACGATTACAAGCAAGAGAACATCGAAAGGAAATGGAAAAAGCACGTCTGGAATCCTCACAAACAACTAGTGCTGCTATAACCAATACGTCCAACTTACAAATCGAAACAGAGACAAGTGAACTTCAACAACTAGAAGAGATATCTGAAGATAATGAGGAAGATACAACCTCGACTCAATATGTAATATCAGAACAACAGATGCATGAGCCACTGCCTTCATTAGCAATTACTTGTGATAGATTTAAAATGTCGGACAGAGCTGGGGCTACTATTGCTTCTGCAGTATTGGCAGATCTTAAAATTGTTACTCACTTACTCCGAAGACAAAGGGAATATTATAGACAGAAGTAAGCTAAGACGTGAAAGACAAAAACAGAGAAAGGAACTACAACAGATAGGAGAGCCAAAAACCATGCGGGGATTGTACTTTGATGGCAGAAAGGATAAAACAATGATTCAAGTCCAGGAGAGTGATGGCTCTAACCACCAAAGAACCAAACGCGAAGAGCATATCAGCATAATATCTGAACCACACTCTCTGTACTTTGCACATGTGACACCTTCCAGTGGCAAAGCTAAATACATTTGCACAGCGCTAGTGAATTGCTTGAAAGAAAGGATGTTGATATAGGGAACATCGTTGCAGTTGGCTGTGATTCGACAGTGGTTAACACTGGTAGTATTGGAGGCACAATAAGATTACTGGAAGAAGCCTTTAATAAGCCATTGCAGTGGCTGATATGCCTTTTACACCTTAATGAACTTCCATTGCGCCATCTGTTTCATCACTTGGATGGTACCACTACTGGACCAAGAGCATTTTCAGGAGAAATTGGCCGAGCACTTTCAGACTGTGAAAAGCTTCCCATAGTTAACTTCAAATCCATTGAAATTCAAGAGGACATGTGTGAAGTTGATGTAGATGACATAAGTACTGACCAGAAATACCTTCTTGAAATTCACAAGGCTATATCAAGTGGAACATTCTCAAAGAGTCTTAGTCATAAGAGTCCAGGCAATATATCACATTCAAGGTGGCTCACCACAGCAAACAGGACTCTGCGGTTATATGCAAGCACAGAGAATCCTTCAGGCAATTTACAAGAATTAGCTACTTTCATTGTTAGGGTATACGCACCAATGTGGTTTCAGATAAAGCGTAAACCATTATGCCAATATGGTGCTAAACATATGTGGCATATGATTGCAAGAAGCCGGTATCTCCGTGAAGAGCTTAGGAGAGTACATGACTCAGTCATTCAGCGAAATGCATATTACGCAAATCAAGAAAACATTCTCATTGCAATGATAGCTGATGAAAGGGAGCATGTGCGTCAGTTGGGATTTAGGCGTATCATAAAAGCAAGGGCATGCATTCAAGAAACAGATGTTATCAGGTATTTTAAGGTGCCAGAAATAAATTTTTATGCCAAAGACTATACAGATCTCATTATGTGGCAAGATTTTCAGATAGCAGAACCACCGATAACCAAAGGAGTTTCTCTTGATGATATTGAATCATGCATCAAACATGGTACTACTCTTCATTCAGAATTATTTCAGTTTCCATGTCATACACAAGCCGTAGAGAGATGCGTCAAGCTCGTTACAGACGCTGCTGGATCAGTCTGCGGACCTACAAACAGAGACGGTTGGATTCGTGCTACATTAGAATCAAGGAAAAAACAGCCAAAATTTGACACAAAAGCAAATTACTAAATAGTCTTCAGCAAGAACCCTTTCTAGAGGGAGGTTGGTTGGGGAAAGGGTGGTAACTCCGCTAAGGCACGAAATAACGTTTCTTAACTGTCTCAAGACAGTATAAAGGAGGAGAGACATCCTAATTTATTACTGTTCCCTTTTTCAAGTAAATACAGAATCATACTTAATTGTCATTTTTAAGTTAACTTCAGCCCTCTTGTGGCAGCTGAAGATAATAAGCATATGAAAAGGCATTTTTACAAAACGAATTATTATCATTTAAGAATCTTAATCAAACTATTAGATAATTCTAAGATAAAAGTTTATAATAGTTTGATAAACCTAAAATAGAAGCATTTTTTTCCTTTTTACCCAAAATTGTGTTAAATTTAGCCCCCTGGTGGCAGCTGAAACTATTAAACAAATGAACTCATATTTTGGCAGGTATATATCGCCCACTAAATGCAACTTTCAATCACTATTAGAACTTCATACTAGAAAAAAAGTATTTTTCGCTCCACCCTAGTGTGCATGTTGATATATATATATATATATATATATATATATAATATATATATATAATATATATATGTTAATATGATGTGTAAACATTTTAGTGGGACACCCTATATATATATATATATATATATATATATATATGTTACACACAGACCGTGCATGGAACAAGAAACTCTTCTGGGAAAATTAAATCCACTATAGTTCGAATAAATAATGATAATGACAAATACTATAGTTTTTTTCTTTTTCATGATGTTAGCTTGACGTGGGCAACAGGTCACTCGCAAAGAGGCCCCAAAATATAGCTTCCCTCACCAGCTCTCTGCGAAGCAGATAGGATCCAGCTTTGGGACAGGATCTAGGGTTTTTTCAGCCCAAAACCAAAACTAAAACCTCAACTGGCAGAATTGAGCGTCCACTTTTTAAAGTACTTTACATGTTCATTTCATGATGGGATAGAACTCAAAATAGTCCCCTGAGATCTTTTATATTACACACAGAACCGTTGCCCACATCGGACTAACATCATGAAAAAGAAAAAACTATAATATTTGTCATTTACCATTACTTATTCGAACTATAGTGGATTTAATTTTTTCAGAAAAGTTCCTTGTTTCATGCACCGTCTGTGTGTAACATATACAGTAGGGTGTTTCATACCTATAGGGTAAAATAAAAATGAGCTTGGAGTTTTAATCCACACATTTCTCCGTATTCTAAAGAACAAGAAAACACGTTTGTGCAAGTTTGAACCAGATCGCGCTGCATTTAGAGGTCCCCAACTTTGACGACCTTTTGTCAGTTCATTTCTCGCCTGCCTGCAGTGAAGACGGTTTTCTTCGTCACTTGAGCGGTTCGTGTTGTATAGCCTATTGGACAACTATGGAGGTAATTATATATGCTACTAATTATCTCATTTTACTGTGGTATTGAAATTTATTATTATTTAATTTCTGTCATTTTACTGTGGTAGTGATATTTATTATTAATATTACATGAAATTAATTAGTCTGTTGCATATTGGACAACTAAGCTGGTAATTATTTATGATACTAATTAATGTAATTTTACTGCGGTATTGAAATTTATTTAATTAATGAATTGTCAGAGAGAACGTAGTGTACACGTATCAGTTTTATAAATAAAGAAAAGCAGTAACTGGGACTCGAACCAGTGTCATAGCCGTTTGGCGGCATCGCTCAAGTCGGCGTACACAGCACGCTATCCACTCCCTAGATGGTGTAGTGGATAGCGTGCTGTGTACGCCGACTTGAGCGATGCCGCCAAACGGCTATGACACTGGTTCGAGTCCCAGTTACTGCTTTTCTTTATTTAATTAATGAAATTAATTACGATGTGAAATTATTTCTGTGGAATTATTTAGTTTGTTTTCTTTTCCAGGTGTCGACCAGAGCGAAACAGAAGTGTTTCTTATTGGCCAGACGGATGCGAACATCACATCAAGTGGCCTTCCAACTCAGTTGCAAGTACTCAAAAAGTACTTTTACCACCAAAAGGAGCAAAAATTTGGACGTACTAAATGCCTGAACCTGTGCCTGGATGCCTGTCTCATATTTTGGGAGAGAGCGAGAATCCCCATGATGCGTCGAGATTCGGCCTTGAGGAAGATGGAATCCCTTCTCAAGGAATACGACCGGCTTGTGAAGCACAAGTCACATAAAGCAGAGTCCTTCCGAGTGAAGGAGGCAATAGCGAAGGAGATCATGGACATTGCTCATTCACAGGCTAAGGAAATGATGAAGAATCAGGAGGACATCCACTTTCTCGACATGCAGCGTGAAGATCCAAATTCCTGCAGCATGGGCCCTGTTGACATGAAGCTTCACTATAAGGAGATTAGGAAAAGGAAGAGGCTGGACAAGATTAAGGAACAACAGGAGAAGGCCAGGAAGGAACAAGGAGCTGCAGAAGATACGGGGGCTTTAGTGATTTCAACTTCGTCAGAGACTGACTCAGATGTCGTTGACCCAACCGTGGAAGTTTTTCCATCCTCCTCCAAGGGAAATACCAAGAAGCGACGCAGGAATCTGATCTCACAGGATGTGACGACTACCTACGATCGGCTGAATATTTCGTACCGCGATTCAGCTATGTCGTACGCTGCAGCGGCTAAATCACTAGGTTTTGACTTGGATGAACTGTCCATTTCTGCCAGTACCATGTACCGCACACGCAAGGCTCTCAGGAAGGTGGCTGCTGAAAGTTATCAATCCGACGAAGTTTGTCCTGGTCAGCCTCTTGTCTTGCATTGGGACGGTAAGCTCCTACCTGACAATGAGCAATGGAAGGAGAGCGTTGACCGGATCGCCGTCCTCGTCTCTAGCGACGGCAAGGAGAAGTTGCTCGGCGTTCCTAAGGTGACGTCCGGAACCGGCGAGAAGATAGCGCGAGTTTGCTTGGATTTGGTCAAGGAACACAGGATGGAAGAGCGCGTGCGGGGACTGTCTTTCGACACGACAGCGTCGAACACCGGGATTCATATCGGGGCCTGCGTCCTGATTGAGAAAGGTCTTGGCAGAGAACTCATGTACTTCCCCTGTCGGCATCACATCTATGAAGTCATCCTCAGCTCCGTCTTCAAGCGTGTATACGGCCCTTCAAGTGGCCCCGATATACCCGTTTTCAAGAGGTTTCAGGCACAATGGAAGTTCATCGACCGGTTGGACGTGCGGCCGTACGATTTTGCTCAAGTCAATGACTCTATGAGGGAACTGAGGGAGAAGTCAGTCCTGCTGGTGAGAGGGATGGTGAGCACGTCGCATCAGCGCGATGACTACAAGGAACTGCTACAGTTGGTTCTCATCTTCCTGGGAGAAGCAAAAGTGGTGGATTTCCCTCTCAGAGCCCCTGGCGCTTACCATCACGCTCGATGGATGGCGATAGCCATCTACTCCTTGAAAGTAATTCTACTGAAGAAGCAGTTCAAGATGTCGAGTCACGAGTTGGAAGCTCTGACAGCCGTAGGTCTCTTCGTGTCCCTCGTCTACATCCGAGGTTGGACTCGTGCTGCAACCTCAAGCAAGGCTGCCGCAGTTGATCTGGAATTTCTGCGTGACGCGGAAGCCTTTGCCATGTCGGGATATTCGTGTGTTAACGCTGCGCAAGAAGCCATGTCTCGACACCTATGGTACATCTCTGAGACTCTTATTGCCATGGCGTTCTTCGACGCAGATGTGGCAGATGAAGAAAAGGCTCAGATGGTCGTCAGTTTGGGTAAGCCCGCATCGAAAAAGGAACTCAAGCGACCCCAAGGGAAAACGTCAGGAATCTTGCCTCGAAACACCTGGCGGAGTTCGTGACAGGAAAGACGATGGCTTTCTTCCATGCATTCGACTTGGACACAGAATTCTTGAAAAAGCCAGTTGCCGAGTGGACTGAAGTAGAGGGCTTCAAGCAAGCAGCGGCAACTGTTAACAAAATCTCTGTCGTCAACGATCGGGCCGAAAGAGCCATCGCGCTCACCAAAGAGTTCAACTGTTCTCTGACGAAGAACGAAGAGCAGAAGCAGTATTTGCTCAAAACTGTGATGCAGCATAGGGCGAAATACCCGAATAAAACCAAGAAGGATTTCATGGACAAATGATTCGCAAGAAGTGGTTATGTTTTTTGTATCTTTGTGAAAATGTGTAGTGAAATGGTACTCGTTTGTTGAATAAAAATTCATTGACAGATTTTTGTTTAATTTTTTCCGTTTATGATCTGCCAGAGCATCAAACTGGGGACCCGTAAACTTTAAACTATTGAATTAATACTTCGGTTTATCAGTCTCCTCAGCAAATGGAACAAGGGGATCCATGTGGATTAAAATTTTTCCAAACTTTTAATTTATGAAACACCCTAATATACAGGGCGTCCCAAAAAATGTATACACACTTTAAATACTTATAAAGGCAGTGTTTATTAAAATACATTTCATTTTCAAAATGTAATAGAATCTACAGACATTATTTTTGTTTTGTCAACGCCTGTTTTCAAACTGACGTCCGTTCTGGTCCAGGCACTGCTGATAACGCGAAGCAATGGAATCGCAAACATCACGAAACATTTCGTTTGGTATTTTGTGCATTCTCGTTCAATGGCTGCTCTCAATTCAGCGACTGTTGCAGGTTTTATAGCGTAGACTTTGTCTTTTAAGTATCCCCATAAAAAAAGTCTAGTGGTGTGAGGTCTGGTGAACGCGGAGGGTATTCTACGAAACCCCTTCGTCCAATCCACATCCACATCGTGCCAAGTACCACTCGCAATACTCCACTCTTCGGTCCGGATCATCTTCATTAATAGCATGGACTAATCTTGGAATGTAACTTTTCCATTGACAGCGCTTCAAAATGCGTTGGACAGACGATTCTGAAATTCCTACCTCACGACTCGCTTGCCGCACAGATTTTCTTGGACTTTGGTGATACGTTTCCAGTACTCTTTCTTGCTTTGTGGGGCTTGTCGATGTCCGTGGTCTTCCGGAACGCTTCTTGTGGACATTCTGAACAGTTCCATCGGCTTCAATTATCTCTAATTCGAGTGATGGTAAGTCGCGTTGGTGGATCTGTTTGAAACTCCCTCCTAAACTGTCTTTGCACTTCAACTGCGTTTCACACTTCCAGTAGCATTTTAGAATGAATTTCCTTTGTTCAAAGCTTAGTCTGACTGCCATTATTAATTCTAATGGGTTTAACTTGGAAAGAAAGAAACATCAATTGAGCTATCAGCTGTTAAAGTGTGTATACATTTTTGGGACGCCCTGTATATATGTATATATATATATATATATATATATATATAGATATATATATATATATATATATATATATATATATTCTCTCTATTCCATATATATATTATATATATATATATATTTATATATATATATATATATATATGGGATGAATTTGACAATTAAACACGTGAAATGAATGGATGATGCAAACATACAAGGAAAAAGAAAAAATATTCCAATTTCTTTCGTGTATTCAACAGTATACCTCGTCAGGGAATGAAGACCTTCATTCCCTGACGAGGTGTACTGCTGAATACACGAAAGGACTTGAAATATTTTTTTCTTTTTCCTTGTATGTTTGCATCATTCATTCATTTCACGTGTTTAATTGTCAAATTCATCCCATATATATATACAGGTGTATATACACCTTTTTTCAAATCAAACCATAAATTCTCGATTAAATTGAGATCTATTCTTTGACTGGGCCATTCGAGAAGCTTCAAATTCTTTTGTTGAAGCTACTTCATGGTGCTCTTACTTATATGTTTTGGCTTATTATCTTGTTGCAGTACCCAATTGCGACCCATTCGCAACTCCTGAACTGAAGACGATACATTTTCTTCTAAAATTTCCTGATATTTCCTCGAATTCAAAATTCCATTGATGACAACAAACTTTCCTGGCCCAGAAGCACTAAAGTATCCCGAAAGAAGCAAACTACCAACTAAATACTAAGAGGCAGTGTTAAAAAGTCTTTGATAAAGGTTTAATATATTGGCAGCACTCATAAATATAATGAATTTATTCTCTTTTTTTGTAACACCTGACAAGATAATCTAACATTTTGTTACGTCGCTATGCATTAACTTTTCACTATTTAATAAGGTTTTTGCTACATTTTCATTTTTTATTTAAAGTGGCACACAAAGGTGTCTTTTTATCGTAATGAAGCACAGATACTCGATATTCCTCGTAAAGGTGTATAACTTAAACGTTAAGGTCATGAGCGCATTTGAGACCGTATTCTATTTTTCTGGTCAGGAGTTTTACGCCGGAAATTCAGTGGTTACGGTGGCGGAGTCCGAGCGGTGTGGCGCTGGTTCGCTTCCGACCTCTGGCATCGGGTGGAGTTGAGTCGACCGTTTACAACGTTTCTGCTCTGACTCAGGTGTCTCTCAGGGCACATTCAATCCCCTCCCCCACCCAACCAAGTCGTGGGAAAATGAGCTTCTTGGCTGGATGGATGTATGATTACCTACGTATAGTCCATTATAACTGTCTAAGAGTATATAATCCCCATATTAATCAGCTAAAAAAATGATTTAAAAGAGAGTTTTAAACTCTTATATCGTACAAATTAAAGAAGTTTCTGGTCTTATACTTTGATGTTCTCATCTCAGTATTTACATTATGCAAATCGTTTGCTAATTCATGCAAATATTAGAGTTTATGTCCGTCATAATAATGAAGAAAATCAAGTTCGTGATACAAGAGTCTTCCTTACATCCCATAAAATAAACATTGTTATCAAAGTCTATTGCGCAGTAATGAGGTTAAGGGACTTCAAAAGCAAGTATATACATAACTTTTGTTTCTGAAGGAGGAAGTTAATTTCCTATTTAAGGATGTTGTAAGGGATAAGTAGGATAAAAGTAGTAGGCGAAAGTGGTTTCTCTTCTGTGTATAAAGGATTTTATCGCGAAAAGTTTGTTTAAAAATGTTAATGAAGTCATAATTAACTTCCAACGGTTAATCAAAATGGATGAAGAAGATTGAAGATGCTTCTTTTAGTCTCGTAAAAAAATGTTATTGATTTATTTATGGGAAAAAAGGACCAAATTCATTATTCACTAGAATACATCTATTTGCATAGGTTAATGAAAACCAAGTTTTAGGGCACTTTACTGTATTGCAAAGTTAGGCTTCACAAAGTTTAATTTAGCTATAAAAGTTGTATTTTACATAAACTTTACATTATTTAGTACAATTCGCACTGCTCAAGATTAATTCGAAATTAGAGAATATTTTCTGAATATATATATATACCGGGTGTTTCAAAAGTCCCTCACTAATTTGATTTTCAATTTTCTTTGCAGCTAATCGACCAACGACGTTCATCTTGTGGTAAACTCTTACTCAGTAGTTGAGAATTTTTTTGAGTCTACATTTGAAGTCTACATTTGGCAGGAGGTTTTTCAATCTGTGATCGAAGTGCAGCGACGATTCCGGGCAGTCTACGGACAGCATTATGCACCGGATAGGAACACCATCGTCGCCACCCACCGGAAGTTTATGGAGACCGGATCCGTAAAGGACAAACCACGATCAGGAAGACCTCGAAGTGGGCGGAGTGAGGAGAATGTCGAAACTGTCCGTGAGGCGTTTACTCAGAGTCAAGGAAAGTCCATTCGGCGAGCTGCTGCGGAACTGAACATCAGCGCGACATCTATCCAACGGATTTTGCGGCGTGGTCTCAAGCTGTATCCGTACAAGATCCAGGTGGTTCAGAAGCTGGAACCTCAAGACTACGATTGCCGGGTGGAGATGTGTGAGACACTGCTGCATCACTACGAAAGAGACCCATCGATCCTGGAGCACATGTGGTTCAGCGACGAAGCTCTCTTCCACCTTTCTGGTCGCGTCAATCGGCACAACACCCGCATCTGGGGAACTCACAATCCTGCGGAGATCCGTGAACATGAAAGGGACACGCCGAAATTGGTCGTCTGGTGTGCCATCTCCTCAGCTGGGCTGATTGGTCCGTTCTTCTTCCGGGATCAAGATAGAAATTCCGTGAACGTCAACGGAGACAATTACCTTCGTATGCTTCAGGAGTTCTGCATCCCCCAACTGTCAGCTGTAGCTGACATGCAAGAAGTCATTTTCCAGCAAGACGGTGCCCCTGCTCATTACTCGCGTGAGGTTCGCTCATTTTTGAATAAGCAGTTCCCGGCTCGGTGGATTGGTCGCCGTGGTCCCATCGAATGGGCTGCTCGCTCGCCTGATCTTACCCCATGCGACTTCTTTTTGTGTGGCTACATTAAGAGCAAAGTGTACGCCACCAAGCCGCGAGTCCTCCCCACACTAGAAGAACGGATCAGGAATGCGTGTGCTTCTGTTACTCCCGAAATGTTGTCCAATGTCGGCCAAGAATGCGTAAAACGGTGGCTCGCTTGTTTCGAAAAAGACGGTGCCCACGTTGAGGTGTACCAGTGACTTTCCAGTAGACTTATGAAGCCAAGTTTGATGCCACCAAAATTCTCATGAATCGTAGACTGAGCAACCAAATTGTCATTTGGTTCCTCTTGTAATTGCTATTTTAATAAAATTTTAAAAATAATGAGGGACTTTTGAAACACCCTGTATATACACCTTTAGTTAACCTTTGGTTAGCTTCCGCCAGAATTGTTCATTCTGACGAAGGTCAGACCTACAGTTTAACGTGGAATCCGAACCACGTCCCACCATCAGCGCAGCGTCTTAACCACAAGGCCATCCAGTCCAGAGTACCCATTCAACTACCAACCACTTTCTTTTTTGTGTGAAAGGATGAACAGCTGGGTTTTGCTGCGCGCCGGCTACCGTCACCGGGTCTCGAACCCGGGGCCGATGGATTCGTAGTCAGCGACGCTAACCACTACACCACCGAGGCGCATATATATATATATATATATATATTACGGAGACCACGGTACAATGTGCAACACAGGAGACTTTGGTCCTAAGTTGCGTGGGCCACGTCCCGAGCATCTCACTTTCATATACGGGGTTCCAATAAACCTTAGCCCCCCCCGCCCATGGCCTAAACCATTAGAGGTACAGTAAAACTAAACATACCCTACAAAAGAGAATTTAATCCTGCATTTAATGAGAAACAATTAAAACTTGGTGTTCCCGCCATTGGCTTTCAAGACAGCCTGAATTCGCTTTGGGTAGCTTGCCAAAAGTGACGTGACTAGATGTTGATCGTTACACAAATTTGCTAAAACAGTTTCAATGTGTTGCGTCATTGTATCCTTCGAAAATCGATTTGCTGCAGGTTCTTGAAACAAGAGACATTCAACCTTGTCCTTTATAACTGATCCAATGTGTTCACAGACGTTCAGGTCAGGAGAATTTCCTGGCCATTCTTCATTTCCAAAGAACTCGATCTCATAGTTCCGCAACAACTGTTGAGTGGCTAATGCCTTAAAGCAGGGGGCCTTATCGTGCAGAAGTGTGACCTGATCGACATTCATAACATTGTTTGGGTTTCTTAGAAAAGGAATGACATGCTGGGATAGAATAATCTCACGAAAATACTGTCCATCCCAACTTTGACCATTTGGCTTCAGCACCCACATGAGCTTCTTTGCAGTGAACAAAACAAACACACCAACACAGTCTGGACTTTTTAATAATTCGCGATAATGTTCATTGTCATCGATTTCATCTGGTGTTGTGGCCCACATTCGATCATTTTGGTAGTTAGGCCGACTAAACAAAAAATTCATCGGAGACAGCTAAATGCATGAAATCATCCACATCCCAATCTTCAAGATAATGGGCAAATCATATTCTGTCATCGATGTTAAGTTGAGTTTTTCTTGCCTTTGGAAGTTCATGCCAAGGCTTTAAACCTTGCCGCTGACGGTACAGTTGAATGATCTCACCACTAATGATCTTTCCTCTCAACACTTCGATCTCTCTAGAAAGTTTAGCACAGCTGTTTTTCCGCTTACGCGTACCGCTTTCAATGATGTCCTTTGCTTCCTGAGAGAGTGGCAAATTTGGGCGCCCAGATTTGGTTGTATCCATTTCACATTCATCCAAAGTTTTATTCCAATTTCTTTTGACGAAGTCCTCACTTCTTCGCAACTTTTTGGCAACCCATGAACGTGTTATAAAGGTAGCTCCAGCATCACGAGCTTCCCGAAATGTTATTGCTCGTATGCGATCTATCACACGTTGTCTCTCCGAATCACCAATTAATTGAGAAGCCATTATATTATCACTTTATCAGCTAGAGTAATTTTAATACCTGCAATAAATAAAGAATTTTATATATTTTTATAATCACTAAAAACTATTTCGATATAAGTAAACATGTAAGCTGCAAATGGGGGGGCTAAGGTTTTTGGAACCCCTTATATATACGGAAATATTAATTGTTAGCCTTTTAATATATGGTTATTGATATACGTTGAAATACTGAAAACGCATTGCATTTAAGACAGTAAGCTGTGAATCTGTGATTTTAACTTAATTTCGAGGGGCATGAAACCCATGTCATAGGATAGTGATTTTCAGTTTTATTTCAATTAAAAGGCCAATGAGAGATACATAGTTTCAGGAAATGACACTCAAAATAGGCTTCTTCAATGGTACGATGCTTCACAGCTATCAAACAAAAACAAACCAGATTTTACTCTTCAAATGGAGCGAGGAGCGATAAGAGCTTTGCAAATCCCATCTATCAGTCTTAGGGAAAAGGAGCCATTTGGAAGCTGCAGTAAGCTTGATAGAGCCAACGTGTGAATACACGATTGGGGTGCCAAAGATTGATGACGGAGATCGTTGACTGCACAGACTAATACGAGATGGTCAGTTTTGAGCATCGCTGCACGCCAATGGATTTCATTCAGTTCAGATTTTGCTTTATGCGTCCAATAGAAACATTACGATCGCATGGATCTAACGCGAATTTCTTTAGTAAAGGATGGAGCTTTAGTCGTTTCAGTGACCAGTCCTTTCATGTTTTCCCCTTGCGTGTGAGTACGTGAGGTCTTTCCCGTATGAAACATCGGCCTGCAACACTCGGATTACGAATGGAGAAGGATTACTGCGAGAGCGAAATAAATCCGAGGTTTTTTTACCTGCTCTTTAATATCTGAAGCGAAACAAAGCTTTGGAGACGGCTTTTGATATATGGATTCTGGAATAGAGCCATTTAAAATTGATTAAAAATATTCTGAATGTAGGTATACGAAAGGATGTCATTTATTAAATTACAGTTTTAATTTACTATTCCTTTTACACATTTTACAATATTTTTCACTTTTTCCTTTTCAATTACCAACATCTGTTTGATCATATACACATATATATATATATATATATATATAATTGTAGCAAAAGGGGTGTTTGTAGGGAACAGGCATTTAAGAATAAAAAGGATGATCAACGCCCACGTCAACTTTATGAAGATTTAATCTTCATAACGTTTACGTGGGCGTTGATCATCCTTTTTATTCTTATATATATATATGGGATGAATTTCACAATAAAACACGTGAAATGAATGAATGCTGCAAACCCACAAGGAAAAAGGAAAACGATTCCAAGGCCTTTCGTGTATTGACGAGGTGTAGCTTTTAATACACGAAAGGCCTTGGAATCGTTTTTCTTTTTCCTTGTGGGTTTGCAGCATATTATATATATGATGAATAAAACCACGAAGGAAAGGAAACAGAATGGTGCTCAAGCGCTTTCGTCTAATGACATCCTCAGGAACACTGAGGATGTCATTAGACGAAAGCGCTTGAGCACCATTCTGTTTCCTTTCCTTCGTGGTTTTATTCATCATAAATATTTCTCACGTGTTACTTTCGTGAAATAATTTTCATATATATATATATATACTGTATATATGAGAATGACTATCTATCTATTTATATTCACGTAGCTGCAATGCCTATCAAGTCTGAGTCCAGTGTCTCTGCATCAGTAGGTAATACCGTTTCCCTATAAGCCAAGGAAAGACACTGAGGTGTGGGGTTCGACTCCCAATAGTGATGTATCCAGGAGTTGGCACAAAGAATTCTGTACTAGTTTCTGGGCCTCCTGAATAACGATTATTATCAGGTTGAAGGGCACAGAATCAACTTATGAAAAGTCGACACCAAAAATTTCTAAAAACGTAAAAAGTCGAATAGGACAACTTTAGGCAAGTTGATTTTATTTAGGTTAAGTTAATTTAAACTAGGTTAGGCTAGGTCTGGTTAGGTTAGGTTAATCATTTTCATCTAAAAACCTAAAATGTATATACAAATTCGTCATTTTTTGTGGTGTATATTTATTATTATTTATTTATTTTAATTTTGTTTAGGGGTCGGGATTCTAAGTAAAATATACTGTATTCGCAAAAAACTCAATTATATTTTACCTCTTAAATGGATGATTTTGTTTTTATTTTTCATAGCTTATTATAGACATTTGTGATATACTATTCATTAAAGGGTTAAAATTATAACTTTTATTGTACAGGGTGTTCATAAAGTCACGGAAGTCAACATGGTGAAGTGTACATGCATATTCACTAGCGTGACTTTATGAACACCCTGTAGTATGCTTATAATTTCCAATAAATTAACAATTTAGAAAAAACAATTCTAAGTCCAAATTATTTTTACGCATTTGGAGAAAAAAAATATAAATTTTTCTCTCAACACGAAAATAAATTATGTCCATTAAAAAATGATAACTCCATGAAAATTAGATTAGAAGCCCTGTGGTAAAGAATTTAAAATAAACCTGAATAAGCCGTTTGGGAGATATTCAGATATGAATACCACAAAAAAAAAAAAATTATGGAATGCGAGAAAATCGAGGTCAAAATTAAAATGTGAAATGACAATTTAACCGTTTAATAATTGAGTGTCATCATAGAATATGTGTTTCCTATTATATATATATATATATATATATATATATATATATATATATATATATATATATATATATATATATGTTAACCCCTCCGTCTATGGCTTGGGTTGGTTCGAAGTCGACAGGGGTTCTGGTTAGGAGGCAGCAACGGATTTGTTACTTGCAGTAGTTTCTTCTATACTACTCTCCGAGTTCTTCTATAGTGGCTAGGAGGATTCTGAGAGGCTTATTAAATTCTCTGATGGTTCCCCCCATTTCTTCTTGTAACGTATCGGGAGATTTTAATGACTAAGTTCTCCGAAGAAAGCACGGCTCGAAGGAGAAGATAAAGACTTTTTCTTACTGTAATTTACTGCTAAAATGTTACAGGCAATGCTTAGCCTCGTAGTCTAAATCAGAATGAATATGGAAGAAATTTTGTGGGGTTTATATACCCATTTTTCTGCTAACATCATTATTGTGCAAAAATAATACAGCCTTTTCAACATTTAATAATAGTTAGAAATAAAGTGAACTTTTTTGCTGTGGCAATGTAAACAGGATATAGGAAGAGGAAGCCATATTTTTATCTTAAACAGTGTATTTTCAGATCTGATGTTTTCCGGGTCTACCAAGTTAATTAGAAGTGGAAATTGAACTATGCATCTTTATACTAAGATATGCATATGAGCAAATATTAAAGGTTTAAGATTTACAATTAAATGCTTAGCAAGACATGACTTCATCTTTTATAACGAAGAGAGAACGTATACAAAACATGAACATTGCAAAAGTTACTCAGGATTCATTATTAAGCTAAATCTAAAAATGATTAAGAAATTTTAAAAACGAACAAGTCATCAATTATTTGGCAAAGTAGAAAGCAAATCAAAAATTTATCCCAACTGAAAAATAATAAAAAAATAATAATATCACCGAGTATACATTCCTAAATGGCGACATAATGTCGGGTCGTACATTGAGTACAATCCCAAGTACATCACTGAGTACGTTGTAGTTTTGGTTTATTACAATTATGATTATAATTACAATTAATTCACATTCGCTTATTATCGTTAATTATAGTTTCATTAAAGTACATTAATTACATTATATTGAATTATTACAGTTTATTACAATTAAAGTTAACAATGATAGTTTTTTTACAGTGTTTCATATTTATAGACAATTAGGATGTTAGGAGTATAACGTAAAGTACATGAGCATTACGGCATATCATACTCTGGGTTCCGGGTTGAAATTTTGGGAAAACAAAGTGGCTAATATGTGTTCCTATGTAAAAATTAATTCTAAGATGGGTTTATTATTTGCAACTTTTCCGAAAAATCTCATTTTCATGGTCAAAATCGCGATTTCCTGATTTGAAGGCTGCCTAACGCAGCCTCAGGGCACCCAAACAAAAGCGCGCAGCTGTTCTGCATATGATTTAGTCTAAAAGCTGCTTTTCTGACCTCATCCTTGCTTTCTTGCGTGTTTCAACACCTCTGGGTGATGAAAATTTTTTTAGATTTCACGTAAAACTTAAGAATTTTAAGTTTTTCTTCAAAGAATAGGCGCGGCTCACCAGCTCTACTCTGATCGAGTAGCGGGAGACTTGCCACCTCCACGTGTAGGTTTACACGCGTGTTCTTCCTGGATCCCTGAAAAGCGTAGCCTCATAAGATCTTATATTATGATCTTATGAGGACTTTCAGCTCTTACGAGCATTAACGATGGCTTCAGCCTCTTCATCAGCCACTCGAACCTGAAAAGCTCTTAAGTATGTCCTGCTTCGATCTGAACACTCGGAGTATTTCTCGATGGTCTATCCTGGCTCTCACCCACCCATCTCTCCTCTCATGATCGTACACAGCTTGGGAAGCAGTTGAGAGTTCCTGTACAGCTCTTTCGCAGGATTGAGTATGAACAGAGAAAGCATCCACTTTGAGTGGATGATGAGATCCTCAGGTGAAGTGGCTTGCAGATTGACTTTGGGATTTTTATGGGGCCTCACTGTCGTATCACCAAAGTCTCTTCCTTCTCTGATCTTCTTTATCTGGCTCACAGCAAAAGCTCTCTGATGCTCATCCTCACTGCACAGGAATGAAGCCAGGATGTTCTCAGGATGTGCGTGGTAAGCTCCTCTTATCACTGCAGCAGAGATGATGTTCCTAACCTCGGTAATCTGGTTCCTCAGCAGCCTCAGGCTTGAAAAAACGTGTGCAGGACCAAATTTGAGGTGGTGCTTCACTTTTATTTCGTAGTACATTTTGAAGTAGAAGTTAAGGCAGAACTTTACGAGAACCTCGAGCCTCCTCAACACCTCCCCCTTCAGTCCGTGCTCCATCATCCACAACAGCAAGATGGCCTGTGCAGTAGTGAGCCACCTGGACTGGTTCAGAGGTCCGCACTTGAGACCAGCCAACTCTGGACTGAGACTTCCAGACTTGATGGCTTTGATCAGAAGATAGCAGTTTTGCTGGTCTGTGGAGAGAGATTTGACTATCTCTACTGGCAGCTCTATGATATATCCAGTTCCTTCCACTGGTTTGAAGTTGAAGTTGACCTCAAATTCATTCACTTTCTCAAGAATTTTTCCAATACGCCCACTGAAGCCTGACCGGGGAGTTACAGGGCCGTCCAGCTTGATGATTAAGTGCCTCAGGAGGAGCTCGTTCACATGTAGCTGACAGATCTTCCAGTGGCACTTGCGACCCAGCATCTTCTCCAATAGGGCTATGGCGCCTCCAGACCACCCCGTGTTGGTGTTGGTAGAGTCTCCTCCAATCATTACAAGGCTCTCGTCAGCTCCGTGATCCAGAAGCCACGTTGCAGGCCCTAAGCGATCTTATGAGCAGGCTTTTCTCCTTCCTCAGGTTCCTCGGGAGTGAAATGGAAGAGGTACTTTGCTTGAGGCTCCCACGTGATAATGTAATGCTCCTCGGTCACTTTGCCAGGATGAAATCTCCCTGTCACTTCGTCATATTTCAACACCTTTGTGTTCCTATCCTGCTTGCCATCAAAGAATATCACAGGGATCTTCTCCTCCTCTGACCTCTGCGTGAGAGCTTCAACTGATGAGGCCATTACTTCCTCCTTGGCCCTCCAGACTTTCATGCCATCTATGGCCAAGTAAGTTAATGTGTCTAAATGGCAACAAATTACGACAAAGGGTTAAAAATATGAGGTTGTGTTCAATTGAATATTCGTAATTTCAACATAGAACGGAAAACCGCAATTTTGAACATGATATCGCGATTTTTGGGAAAAGTTGCAGAAAAGAAACCCCTCTTAGAATTAAATTTTACATAAAAATACATATTAGCCAGAATGAAATTCGGACTCGGAAAAGTATGATATGCCCTAATGGGCATATACTGGTTGTATATATATTAATATACATATATATATATATATATATATATATATATATATAATTATGCGGGTTGCTTCTACAGAGCTTCAATTTAATATTTAGTAGAAATCCAATGACAAGGAGAAATGTAAATGCCATGAAAAGTCTTCTTTATTGCGCAACGTTTCGAGCAATACGCTCATCTTCAGGCTGTTTAATAACAATGTGAAATTAAAATCAATATTGAATGAAAAAAAAACAGAAATTTCTATAACCTATTCGTAAAGACAAATTTTAAAAGACTGAGAAAAGAGGGTTAAATTCTAAGTTTACAGATTTACATATAAAAATTAAGAAGTTATTTTTAAATACATGTAGTAAATGTGAAATTAATACACTGGAAAAATTACCAATAGTACACTGGAACAATGGAGCTATCTACCTTACACAGCAGTATCCGAGGCCGACTAATTTGAGCAGAGAGGCAGAGGCAAGGAACGGAAAACACGAAGGGTGGCGAGGGAGATAGGGGAAGGAGGGATTATAAGGAATTGGGGAAGGAGGAGGGATCATAGCAAATTGAGAGGGACGGACGATGAGTCAACATTCAGACTAGGGGACAATGCTTTAATGAAAAGGGATTCTAAAATTCTTAGTGAGTTGGGACAAGTATTACAACCAAGAATTTTAAAATTGTCTAAAGTGACATCAATTTTGCATTTAATGCTATGTTCACGAATACTGGAGGCTTCCTTAGTTTTTAAAATTTTACCTGTTCGGCCACTTATTCCCATATGCGAATAAAATCTAGCCCTGAGAGAGCGAACAGTGCTGCCGATGTAATTCCCAAGGAGACACCTGGGGCAGGTAAATAAATATACAACACCGCTACGCAACGAGTCAGGGGTTCGATCCTTCGCTGAGAAAAAGCTACCTAAAGACGTTTTATTATAATAAATATGATGCGGAAATCAGTATGATAAAAAAATTTCCTTAACAATTTTGTAAATTTAAGCTTAAATTCCTTATTCAAGGGACCCATTTCAGGTACCAAGAAATATTTTATATCCTTCGGTACAGTAATACATGGAAGTTGAGGGCTATAAACATTATTTAAGAAGGATCTAATTAGTTTGTCTACATATTGAACAGGAAAACTATTATTAGTAAAGTATGATCTTAGATTATTAAATTCATCATTAAGTAAGGTAAAATTAGAGGTCAAATTATATCCTCTGAACAGGAGAGTTTTAATACAAGACATCTTATAGTTGAAATCAGTAAAACTAAAAAAATTCATGCCCAAACCAGTGAAAGTGGGTTTCCTATAAACTGATGTAGTAATAGAATCACCGTTTTTCGAAATTAAAAGATCTAAGAAGGGGAGGGAGCCATTTTGCTCAGTTTCCATTGTATACGTTATATTGGGGTGCAAAGAATTTAGGAAGTTAAAGAATTGTTGCGCTTGTACCGCATTATCAAAGACTGCTATCGAATCATCAACGAAGCGTCGATAGAAAATTGGCTTGAGATGAGTGGGAGATTGTCTAAAAATTACACTTTCTAAATGAGTCATAAAAAAGTCAGCTGCTAACGGTCCGACTGGTGATCCCATCCCTACCCCATCAATTTGTTGGTAAACCTTATTGTTGAAAGTGAAATAGCATTGTTTGAAGACCAATTCTAAAAGTTCCTTCAAATGAGACAATGAAAAACCATGAAAATTATCAACTGAGCTAAAAACCCTATCTAAAATAATGGCAATAGTTTCAGATACAGGTACATTTGTGAAAAGTGACTTTACATCAAAACTGACAAAAAACTTTTTTGAATCGAAGTTTTTACCCAGGAGTTCTTTTTGGAATTCAAACGAGTTATTTATAGTGTAAACATTTTTCGCAAAGGGGGACAGGAGACGAACAACAAATTTTGCCAATTGAAAGGTGGGTAAGTTATACGAAGCTAAAATAGGACGGAGAGGTGTTCCAGCTTTATGGATTTTAGGCAGACAGTATAATTGAGCAAGATTAGCACCAGATGCGAACAACTGAGAGTAAGTATCATTTTTTATTATCTTTAAGGACTTTAGTCGTGACAGAAATCTATTAACCTGGTCTTCTAACCTTACAATGACTTTATTTACAGGTTCTAGAATTTGTTTGAATTTAGTAAGATCACTTAGGATTTCATTAGTTTTGTTTATGTAGTCCGATTTATTCAAAATAACCACTCCGTTACCCTTGTCTGGTCTAGTCACAACAATCTCCTGGTTCTTTGCCAAATTCTTAATACACTGCAAATCACTCTTCCTAAATATGAAAGATTGAAATTTAAGATTTCTAAGTTTAGAAAAAATTCTTGAGTTAAATATTGAGAACTGACATTTGAAATTATTGAAATCCCCCCCCACATGGGGAACATTTTTCAAGCCATTGAAAAATTTTTCAAAGTAAAGAAAAAACGAGGCTTATATATTTGAAACAACGGAAGCTTAAATTGCAAACCAAGTGACAGTAAAAACTTTTCCCGAGGAGAGTGTGTAACTAGAAAGATTCGAAATTACCTTCTCTGAATTGAAAAAATTTGGTGAATTCATTCCCAAAGCCTTTAACTTACGTTCATGTGTTTCCAAGATGGTAGAGTGAAATTTTTCTAGTTCACGTTGTACAAGAGAAATTATTAATAAATAGTCCAACAACGACAAGGTATTTTTAAGAGTAGTTATATAATGCCCAAGAGACTTGTTATGCGAATCTGATATTTTGATTTTATAATTAATTTCATTATTTAATAAATATTCCAGGGACGATTGATAAAATTCAGAGTCATATAGATTATCACGGTAGAGTTTGAAGTAAACAAATTTCGGGAAAACCTGCAAGTCCGACACATTTCAAGAAAATAACAGTCCAGTTTTGACTTGAGAAACTTTCGTGAAGTCTTCCAAACATGGCGATAAGCCCTGAGGCCATCTTGTCCATACCTTGAATATATATAATTATGCGGGTTGCTTCTACAGAGCTTCAATTTAATATTTAGTAGAAATCCAATGACAAGGAGAAATGTAAATGCCATGAAAAGTCTTCTTTATTGCGCAAGGAGCGAACGCCACTCGTTCAGCTGTTTAATACAGCCCAGGTGTCTCCTTGGGAATTACATCGGCAGCACTGTTCGCTCTCTCAGGGCTAGATTTTATTCGCATATGGGAATAAGTGGCCGAACAGGTAAAATTTTAAAAACTAAGGAAGCCTCCAGCATTCGTGAACATAGCATCAAATGCAAAATTGATGTCACTTTAGACAATTTTAAAATTCTTGGTTGTAATACTTGTCCCAACTCACTAAGAATTTTAGAATCCCTTTTCATTAAAGCATTGTCCCCTAGTCTGAATGTTGACTCATCGTCCGTCCCTCTCAATTTGCTATGATCCCTCCTCCTTCCCCAATTCCTTATAATCCCTCCTTCCCCTATCTCCCTCGCCACCTTCGTTTCCGTTCCTTGCTCTTCTGCTCTGCTCAAATTAGTCGGCCTCGGATACTGCTGTGTAAGGTAGATAGCTCCATTGTTCCAGTGTACTATTGGTAATTTTTCCAGTGTATTAATTTCACATTTACTACATGTATTTAAAAATAACTTCTTAATTTTTATATGTAAATCTGTATAACTTAGAACTTAACCCTCTTTTCTCAGTCTTTTAAAATTTGTCTTTACGAATAGGTTATAGAAATTTCTGTTTGTTTTTCATTCAATATTGATTTTAATTTCACATTGTTATTAAACAGCCTGAAGATGAGCGTATTGCTCGAAACGTTGCGCAATAAAGAAGACTTTTCATGGCATTTACATTTCTCCTTGTCATTGGATTTCTCCTAAATATTAAATTGAAGCTCTGTAGAAGCAACCCGCATAATTATATATATTCAAGGTATGGACAAGATGGCCTCAGGGCTTATCGCCATGTTTGGAAGACTTCACGAAAGTTTCTCAAGTCAAAACTGGACTGTTATTTTCTTGAAATGTGTCGGACTTGCAGGATTTTCCCGAAATTTGTTTACTTCAAACTCTACCGTGATAATCTATATGACTCTGAATTTTATCAATCGTCCCTGGAATATTTATTAAATAATGAAATTAATTATAAAATCAAAATATCAGATTCGCATAACAAGTCTCTTGGGCATTATATAACTACTCTTAAAAATACCTTGTCGTTGTTGGACTATTTATTAATAATTTCTCTTGTACAACGTGAACTAGAAAAATTTCACTCTACCATCTTGGAAACACATGAACGTAAGTTAAAGGCTTTGGGAATGAATTCACCAAATTTTTTCAATTCAGAGAAGGTAATTTCGAATCTTTCTAGTTACACACTCTCTCCTCGGGAAAAGTTTTTACTGTCACTTGGTTTGCAATTTAAGCTTCCGTTGTTTCAAATATATAAGCCTCGTTTTTTCTTTACTTTGAAAATTTTTCAATGGCTTGAAAAATGTTCCCCATGTGGGGGATTTCAATAATCTCAAATGTCAGTTCTCAAATTTAACTCAAGAATTTTTTCTTAAACTTAGAAATCTTAAATTTCAATCTTTCATATTTAGGAAGAGTGATTTGCAGTGTATTAAGAATTTGGCAAAGAACCAGGAGATTGTTGTGACTAGACCAGACAAGGGTAACGGAGTGGTTATTTTGAATAAATCGGACTACATAAACAAAACTAATGAAATCCTAAGTGATCTTACTAAATTCAAACAAATTCTAGAACCTGTAAATAAAGTCATTGTAAGGTTAGAAGACCAGGTTAATAGATTTCTGTCACGACAAAAGTCCTTAAAGATAATAAAAAATGATACTTACTCTCAGTTGTTCGCATCTGGTGCTAATCTTGCTCAATTATACTGTCTGCCTAAAATCCATAAAGCTGGAACACCTCTCCGTCCTATTTTAGCTTCGTATAACTTACCCACCTTTCAATTGGCAAAATTTGTTGTTCGTCTCCTGTCCCCCTTTGCGAAAAATGTTTACACTATAAATAACTCGTTTGAATTCCAAAAAGAACTCCTGGGTAAAAACTTCGATTCAAAAAAGTTTTTTGTCAGTTTTGATGTAAAGTCACTTTTCACAAATGTACCTGTATCTGAAACTATTGCCATTATTTTAGATAGGGTTTTTAGCTCAGTTGATAATTTTCATGGTTTTTCATTGTCTCATTTGAAGGAACTTTTAGAATTGGTCTTCAAACAATGCTATTTCACTTTCAACAATAAGGTTTACCAATAAATTGATGGGGTAGGGATGGGATCACCAGTCGGACCGTTAGCAGCTGACTTTTTTATGACTCATTTAGAAAGTGTAATTTTTAAACAATCTCCCACTCATCTCAAGCCAATTTTCTATCGACGCTTCGTTGATGATTCGATAGCAGTCTTTGATAATGCGGTACAAGCGCAACAATTCTTTAACTTCCTAAATTCTTTGCACCCCAATATAACGTATACAATGGAAACTGAGCAAAATGGCTCCCTCCCCTTCTTAGATCTTTTAATTTCGAAAAACGGTGATTCTATTACTACATCAGTTTATAGGAAACCCACTTTCACTGGTTTGGGCATGAATTTTTTTAGTTTTACTGATTTCAACTATAAGATGTCTTGTATTAAAACTCTCCTGTTCAGAGGATATAATTTGACCTCTAATTTTACCTTACTTAATGATGAATTTAATAATCTAAGATCATACTTTACTAATAATAGTTTTCCTGTTCAATATGTAGACAAACTAATTAGATCCTTCTTAAATAATGTTTATAGCCCTCAACTTCCATGTATTACTGCCGAAGGATATAAAATATTTCTTGGTACCTGAAATGGGTCCCTTGAATAAGGAATTTAAGCTTAAATTTACAAAATTGTTAAGGAAATTTTTTTATCATACTGATTTCCGCATCATATTTATTAATAAAACGTCTTTAGGTAGCTTTTTCTCAGCGAAGGATCGAACCCCTGACTCGTTGCGTAGCGGTGTTGTATATTTATTTACCTGCCCCAGGTGTCTCCTTGGGAATTACATCGGCAGCACTGTTCGCTCTCTCGGGCTAGATTTTATTCGCATATGGGAATAAGTGGCCGAACAGGTAAAATTTTAAAAACTAAGGAAGCCTCCAGTATTCGTGAACATAGCATCAAATGCAAAATTGATGTCACTTTAGACAATTTTAAAATTCTTGGTTGTAATACTTGTCCCAACTCACTAAGAATTTTAGAATCCCTTTTCATTAAAGCATTGTCCCCTAGTCTGAATGTTGACTCATCGTCCGTCCCTCTCAATTTGCTATGATCCCTCCTCCTTCCCCAATTCCTTATAATCCCTCCTTCCCCTATCTCCCTCGCCACCCTTCGTGTTTTCCGTTCCTTGCCTCTGCTCTGCTCTGCTCAATTAGTCGGCCTCGGATACTGCTGTGTAAGGTAGATAGCTCCATTGTTCCAGTGTACTATTGGTAATTTTTCCAGTGTATTAATTTCACATTTACTACATGTATTTAAAAATAACTTCTTAATTTTTATATGTAAATCTGTAAACTTAGAATTAACCCTCTTTTCTCAGTCTTTTAAAATTTGTCTTTACGAATAGGTTATAGAAATTTCTGTTTGTTTTTCATTCAATATTGATTTTAATTTCACATTGTTATTAAACAGCCTGAAGATGAGCGTATTGCTCGAAACGTTGCGCAATAAAGAAGACTTTTCATGGCATTTACATTTCTCCTTGTCATTGGATTTCTACTAAATATATATATTATATATATATATATATAATATATATATATATTATATATATA
Organism: Bathynomus jamesi; assembly: GCA_023014485.1. Lineage (NCBI taxonomy): Eukaryota > Metazoa > Arthropoda > Malacostraca > Isopoda > Cirolanidae > Bathynomus > Bathynomus jamesi. The sequence goes on from JAJOZX010002145.1 coordinate 290,835, forward strand.
AGTCCCTCTTTTAAAGGTCTGGATCGGCTACTAAAAGTCTGCGAAGAGTATTCGCAGAAACATATTCTTTTTAATGTTACAAAAACTAAGGTTATGCAATTTCATCCTAAAAGCTGTAATCAGCCAGCTGATATAATGTTTAAAATGAATGGTGAGGTAATTGAGGAAGTACAAGAGTTTAAGTATTTGGGTCAAAGTATTACCAGCTCCTTGAGTAATGACTCGGATATAAGAAAACAATCTCGAAGCCTGTGTGCTAAAGCGAATATGACCATAAGGAACTTTCGATTCTGTACAAGTGAAGCGAAAGACACTCTCTTTCGTACTTTCTGCAGTAATATATACGGACAGCATCTCTGGGTGAATTATAAAAAAGGTTCTGGCAGAACCCTAAATTTGTTGTACAACAGGTCTTTTAGACTCTTACATAAATTACCCTCGAGAAGGTCAGCTTCGCAAATGTTTGCTACCCGCAATGTCCCGAGCTTCCTGAAGGTAACAAGACGTGCTCAATACAGTCTAATGCAAAGAATTAAAAAATCAACCAACCTGATCATCCAAGCTATCCATGAGTCCTGCCATTTATCCTCTAAGCTATGGACTTCTTGGTACGAAAACGTCTGTCTGTAGCTCCACTTAACTTCGACATTACAGTATTATTTCTAATCAATTGTATATATTTCTATCCTTAGTATATGAACTGTCATTGTATTAATAATATTTGTCAAATGGACTATAGTCTGCCAATAAACATTTTCATTTTCATTTTCATAAACATACATACACATACATATGTACATACATTATATATATATATATATATATATATATATATATATATTATATATATATATATATGATGAATAAAACCACGAAGGAAAGGAAACACAGATGGTGCTCAAGCGCTTTCGTCTAATGACATCCTCAGGAACACTGAAGTACATAAAGAATTACAGCCTATATATAGGTTACAGAAAGAGAAAAAAAAAATACATACATATATATACATATATATATATATATATATATATATATATATACAATAAACGGAGAAACGAAATTAAAGGATTGTGGAAGGGGGCACACAAATTTATAAGGAAAAACTATCGATTTTTAGCACAAGATTAAGATTTGTTTCCAAACAATGTTATAGATAAAAAAAAAAAAAATAAAATAAAATATATATATACAAATTTATACTGGAAATCTGCCCAAGTTTTAGCACTCTGCTCTTTTTGTATATAAAAATTGAACAATTATCGATTTTTAGCACAAGATTAAAAGATTTGTTTCCAAACAATGTTATAGATAAAAAAAATATATATATATACAAATTTATACTGGAAATCTACCCGGGTTTTAGCACTCTGCCCTATTTTTTTGTATATAAAAATTAAAAAATAAAAGTTATTAGGGTGGCATACAAATTTTACCAAAGGTTTAGCGTTCTACCTTTCTTATCTAAATCTGTTCTGAAGGAATTCAAAACAACAGGATCGAGTTGAAAAAGACCTTTGCTTATGTTGAAGTTATTTGTTAGTTGGATAATGGCAGACTCAAGAATATTTCTATTAACAATGTTGCTAGAGTGGAATAAAACTGAAGCATTATTCCAATCAATACAGTGGGATAACTCTGACAAATGGACAAAAAGGGCACTGGACAATTGTCCTGTTCTAACGGAATATTGATGCTGTTTTATACGTGTGTGCAAATCCTTTCCCGTCTGACCTATGTAAAAGGAATCACATTGTTTACAACCAATTTTATAGATAATGCCTGAATTATTGGTAGGGCTATTTTTTACTATGATATTTTTCACAATATTGTTATATGAAAATACTACATTAATATCCAAAAGTTTAAATACATTAGAAATGCCTAAAAAGCCCGGGAAAAATGGAAGTACTAAAATATTTTTTGACAAAGTACGAGTGTTATTATTGACGCGATAGAAAGTTCGTTTTGCCTTGTTGAGACAAGATTCCATAAACGCAGATGGATAACACAGATCACTTCCAATACCGTTGATTTTTTCTAATTCGGCATCGATGTATTCCGGACTGGCGATCCTAAGGGCGCGGAGAAACATTGAAGAAAAAATGGCCTTCTTAGTGGGGGTGTCATGTCCCGAGTAAAAGTGTACGTAGGACAAATTGTTTGCTTTTTTCCGATAGATACTAAACTTAAAACCTGGGCTTTCCCTATGTGCACGCACATCCAAAAATGGGATTGAATTGTCTTGTTCCACTTCTAAAGTAAACTTAATAGAGGGGACTTGATCATTTAACTGAAGGAGGAAGTTATCCCGGTCACGATTCATGGGCCAGATACACAAAATATCGTCGACGTACCGCAACCAAGGGATGCCAACCCCCAGGATTCTCGGAATGTAAGTAATTTCGAAAAACTCCATATAAATATTGGAGAGGAGGAGCGACAAGGGGTTGCCCATGGCCATCCCAAACACTTGTTGATAATACTCGTTATTGAAAGTGAATTTACAGTCTTTGATGCAAAGCTTAATAAGTTCCAAAACAATGTGTGAAGGTAGTGGCAGGTCATACTTATGTAATTCTTGGGAGAGAAAGTCAAGCATATCCTCAATCGGCACTTTTGTAAACAATGAACGATCGTCAAAACTGATCAATCTATCGTTAGTTTCAGTACGTGCATTATTCAATTTTTCAGTAAGATCCATGGAATTTTTTACATGTGAATCAGAGATAGTTCCAAGAATGGGGTACAAGACTTTGACAAGCCATTTGGAGAGTTTATAAGTAATAGAGCCCACCGAGCTAATAATAGGGCGCATAGGGTTGCCAGGTTTGTGGGTTTTAATGAGACCGTAAAGGTAGGGCAGAGAAGGTGAAGTGGACATGAAAAGCGGAATTAAGTCCTTATGATCTTTGAGAATGCGTTTCAAGCCGCTATTAAATGATTTGATGACGTCATCCTGCGGGTTCTTCCTAAGTTTGCTGTATGTGGCGGGGTCCTGGAGAAGCTCGTTCATCTTTCTGATGTAGTCCACTTTGTTCATAATAACTATGGTGTTAGCCTTATCTGCTTTAGTAATATGGAGCTCCCCATCTTTTTTCAATTGTGAGAGGCTATTGCGAATTACATAAGTATGACCTGCCACTACCTTCACACATTGTTTTGGAACTTATTAAGCTTTTCATCAAAGACTGTAAATTCACTTTCAATAACGAGTATTATCAACAAGTTTTTGGGATGGCCATGGGCAACCCCTTGTCGCCCCTCCTCTCCAATATTTATATGGAGTTTTTCGAAATGACTTACATTCCGAGAATCCTGGGGGTTGGCATCCCTTGGTTGCGGTACGTCGACGATATTTTGTGTATCTGGCCCATGAATCGTGACCTGGATAACTTCCTCCTTCAGTTAAATGATCAAGTCCCCTCTATTAAGTTTACTTTAGAAGTGGAACAAGACAATTCAATCCCATTTTTGGATGTGCGTGCACATAGGGAAAGCCCAGGTTTTAAGTTTAGTATCTATCGGAAAAAAAACAAACAATTTGTCCTACGTACACTTTTACTCGGGACATGACACCTCCACTAAGAAGGCCATTTTTTCTTCAATGTTTCTCCGCGCCCTTAGGATCGCCAGTCCGGAATACATCGATGCCGAATTAGAAAAAATCAACAGTATTGGAAGTGATCTGTGTTATCCATCTGCGTTTATGGAATCTTGTCTCAACAAGGCAAAACGAACTTTCTATCGCGTCAATAATAACACTCGTACTTTGTCAAAAAATATTTTAGTACTTCCATTTTTCCCGGGCTTTTTAGGCATTTCTAATGTATTTAAACTTTTGGATATTAATGTAGTATTTTCATATAACAATATTGTGAAAAATATCATAGTAAAAAATAGCCCTACCAATAATTCAGGCATTATCTATAAAATTGGTTGTAAACAATGTGATTCCTTTTACATAGGTCAGACGGGAAAGGATTTGCACACACGTATAAAACAGCATCAATATTCCGTTAGAACAGGACAATTGTCCAGTGCCCTTTTTGTCCATTTGTCAGAGTTATCCCACTGTATTGATTGGAATAATGCTTCAGTTTTATTCCACTCTAGCAACATTGTTAATAGAAATATTCTTGAGTCTGCCATTATCCAACTAACAAATAATTCAACATAAGCAAAGGTCTTTTTCAACTCGATCCTGTTGTTTTGAATTCCTTCAGAACAGATTTAGATAAGAAAGGTAGAACGCTAAATCTTTGGTAAAATTTGTATGCCACCCTAATAACTTTTATTTTTCAATTTTTATATACAAAAAAATAGGGCAGAGTGCTAAAACCCGGATAGATTTCCAGTATAAATTTGTATATATATATATTTTTTTTATCTATAACATTGTTTGGAAACAAATCTTTTAATCTTGTGCTAAAAATCGATAATTGTTCAATTTTTATATACAAAAAGAGCAGAGTGCTAAAACTTGGGCAGATTTCCAGTATAAATTTGTATATATATATATTTTATTTTTATTTTTATTTTTTATCTATAACATTGTTTGGAAACAAATCTTAATCTTGTGCTAAAAATCGATAGTTTTCCTTATAAATTTGTGTGCCCCCTTCCACAATCCTTTAATTTCGTTTCTCCGTTTACTGTATATATATATATATATATATATTTTTTTTTTTTCTCTTTCTGTAACCTATATATAGGCTGTAATTCTTTATGTACTTCAGTGTTCCTGAGGATGTCATTAGACGAAAGCGCTTGAGCACCATCTGTGTTTCCTTTCCTTCGTGGTTTTATTCATCATAAATATTTTTCACGTGTTACTTTCGTGAAATAATTTTCATATATATATATATATATATATATATATATATATATATATATATAAAATGTATATATATATTATATATATATTATATATATATATTATATTATATATATATATATATATATATATATATATATTATATATATATATATATACTATATATATATATATATAAATAACATAACACACATAATAATGTTTTATAAATTAGAAGCAAGCAAGAGGAGATTTTTACCTCAGAAGTTCTCGCTTTTGCCTGATCAGCGGATTTGGAACACTTGTGTAAGCATGAACGAATATCTTGCGAGAAGTGAAATAATTATAAGAAAAAGTAAAAAGAATACATGTGGACATATTTACATGTACGTAACTATAAACGTAATCATGATCAACAGGGGACATGTACGAATGCATAAAGTTTTGTACACATATTGCTAGTCACACAATAGATTGACAATAGGTAGACAATAGGTAGCTGAATGAATAATTAATAAATTTAATAAAAGATAACGGTCAAGATAAGATATGGATGTATGAATGAACAACATATAAATAATGACGTATAGAGTGTAAAGTTTTTATTATTATGTTAAAGAATTTACCATACATTGAATACGAAAGATATCCACATACTAAATACGTGATTCAGTATTCAAGGTATGGAAAACGTGGAAAGAATTAAGTTACTTTATGACGTCATAGTTTATCAAATTATAGAAACGTTAATTCGTAATTATTAAGTCATAGTTATTTAATTCGTACGTACAGTATAAGTCATTATTGGGAGAACTTAGAGGAAACGAATTAAAGAGATACAGTAGTGAAAGGTTTACAGCCATGGTACAAGAGTGAGTGAAACTATTAATTAAATAAATATACTTATATGAGTATACAGTAAATATTAAGGAATTGGTACATTTGAGAAGAATTTAGTAAATGAATAAAGAAGTACAAACAAGGGTTCAAATCATGCCACATTCAATGTGCATGCATAATCTAATAAACTTTAGGGATGAGGGTTAGATACAAGACAACAATAATTAATTACACTGGTCTGCGTCATTTTTGAGGTCAAGGTTTTTTTAGTTTCTTTTATAAGTTTTGCATGCTGAATTCAAAAATGTAACTCATTTTGCTCAATCAGGTCAGGTTTTTATGCTATCTCAATTTTAAAAAAATTAGATAAATAATAATCATTATGAAATGAGCAAGTTTATTTTTTTAAAACAGACTTACATTTTAGCCAAGTGTGAGCCAAGCTCTATATAATAAACAGACACAACTTATTTCTAATTACGATTGTCATTACTGTTTTCAGCATGAATAGAATCTGCAAGAATGACTCAAACAGGTTCTGCTACATCTGTGGTAAAGTCACTATGACAGACCGGCAGTCAAACATCACACATTTTGTGAGGAAAAGTTATCACGCCTACTTTGGAGTTAAACTTGGTGACCAGGACAAAGCCTTTGCCCCTCACATATGCTGCAAAACGTGCGTTGAAAGTCTGCGGCGCTGGAGTCACAAGAAGGTAGAGTGTCTACCTTTTGGTGTCCCAATGGTGTGGAGGGAAGGAAGAGATCATACTACTGACTGTTATTTCTGTATGACAAACCTACAAGGTAAGTTAGTATGAATTTAGTATGAATTTCATTTTATACTTACAAAAATATTCCTGACAATATATGAGATATGTCTTTATCTTATCTTTATCTGTCTTTATCTGTTTCCTTTTAGGCATAAATAGAAAAAACAAGCAAACGTAAAGTATCCAGACGTGCCATCTGCCATAAAGCCAGTGCCTCATGGACCAGAAATTCCAATTCCAACACCGCCCGACAACTTTGATTCGTCGTCCGACTCAGATGAAGAAATGGATGACGGTGACATATCTGGTACATACCAACCTACTGCCGAGACAAGTCAACCCAAATTCTTGAGCCAAGCTGAGTTGAACGATTTGACAAGAGATTTGTGTTTGTCCAAAGAATCTGCTCAGTTGCTAGGGTCACGTCTTAGCGAAAATCGTTTGTTAGCTCCAGAAACAACATTCTTCTGGTATCGCAGCCGCGAAGAAGAGTTTCGAGAATATTTCACGTTGGACGAAGAAGCTTCGCTGGTTTACTGTAACGACGTCAACGGCTTCATTGCAGCTATGGGTTTAGCGTATGACCCTACAGAATGGCGGCTCTTCATCGACTCCTCAAGCAGAAGCTTGAAAGCAGTACTACTTTACAATGGTAACAAGTCGCGTCTGTTCCGGTGGGTCACTCGGTGTAGATGACTGAAAGTTAGAGTAACATGGAGCTTTTGCTAACTGCTTTGAAGTACAAACATCACAATTGGATGATATGCGGAGACCTAAAGGTATGTTCGTGTCTACAAAAAAAATACAAATATAAATATATATTATATATATATATATATATATATATATATATTTAGGCCCTGATATATATATATATATATATATATATATATAATATATATATATATATCAGGGCCTATATATATATATATATATATATATATATATATATATACAGGTTATAGCCCTAGTGCTGGGTCTACAAGGCGGCTACACCAAATACCCCTGTTTTCTCTGTCTGTGGGGGACAGCCGAGCAGACAAGCAACACTACGTACAACGCGACTGGCCAGCAAGACTTGGCCTGGAACCAGGTTCGCACAACGTTCTGTCATACGCTCGCTCTCGTGAATCCGCAGATGATTCTACTTCCGCCGCTGCACATCAAGCTCGGACTTATGAAGAATTTCGTCAGAGCACTCAACAAAGAAAGCCGAGCTTTCGCTTTTCTGAATCAGAAATTTCCACGCGTCAGTGAGGGCAAACTGAAAGCAGGTATTTTTTACGGCCCTCAGATCAGGGAGCTAATGAAAGATGCTCAATTCGACAAAAGTCTGGAGGACAATGAGATCAATGCCTGACTCGCATTCAAGTCCATTGTCACGAATTTTCTGGGCAACCACCGAAGTCCAGAGTACGAACGTGTTGTCGAGGAGCTCCTGCAGAGCTCCCAGGCTCTTGGTGCACGTATGTCCATAAAGACGCATTTTCTCAGCTCGCATTTAGACTACTTTCCGGACAACTGCGGTGATGTCAGCGAGGAGCAAGGAGCGCGCTTCCACCAGGATATTTGAGTGACGGAAGAGAGGTACCAGGGCCGCTGGGATGTGAACATGCTCGCGGACTACTGCTGGTGCCTCAAGAGAGACGTTCCAGCTGTGGAACACAGACGAAAGTCTTTGAGAAAGCCCTTTCGTCCACATTAACTGTACTCGTGTACCATTTTTTATATACTTTGTAAATTTTCTGTCAATTTAAGTCCGTTTTAAAAATATAAACTTGCTAATTTCATAACGATTATTTTCGAATTATCTATTTTTTAAAATTAAGATAGGTTTTTATGCTGACCTGATTGAGCAAAATGAGTTACATTTTTTAATTCAGCATGCAAAAATTATAAAAGAACAACTAGAAAAACCTTGACCTCAGGAATTTTTTTTCAAACGCATACCAGTGTTATCATAAAGTCTACAGGGTGTTTGAAAACTTTCTGTACAAATTGTAATGGGGGATAGGCAACACCAAGACAAACCCTTTTCGTCTATAAGTGTATGTCCGCTGACGTCACCATTCGGCGCGAGAGGGCGCCGCTGCAATTGGCTAAAAGGTGAAGTAGGCTAGACTCGCGCTTGCCGCGGGCATTCTTAATTCGGACGTAGTACGCGTAACATGGAGCGCTTCACGACTGCTGAGATGGCTGACATGCATATGGTGTATGGGGCTGCCAATGGAAACGGAAGAGCTGCTGTGAGGTTGTACCGACAGCACTTCCCAAACAGACGTGTGCCAAACCACCAAACGTTTGCACATTTGCATCGGCGACTGCGAGAAACTGGAACATTCCATGCAAACATGCATGACACTGGTCGGGAGAGAAACGTGCGCACTCCTGACATGGAAGAAGAAATCCTACGGCGATTTGAGGGCAATCCAAGCGCAAGCACGCGAGGTGTTGCACGTATCCTCGTTGTGAACCACGACCTGGTCTGGAGAGTGTTGCACGAGCAGCAGTTACATCCGTTTCATCGTCAGAGAGTCCAGGCATTGCATCCTCGGGATTGCCCTCTTCGTGTGGAATTCGCACGCTGGTTTCTGCAGCAGACAGCGGTGCAGCCTAATTTTCCGGCTTATGTGCTGTTCTCAGATGAGGCCTGTTTCACACGTGAGGGTGTGTTTAACATGCACAATTCTCACGTGTGGGCGCACGCAAATCCACATGCTACACGGGTTTGTAATGCCTGGACTCTCTGACGATGAAACGGATGTAACTGCTGCTCGTGCAACACTCTCCAGACCAGGTCGTGGTTCACACCGAGGATACGTGCAACACCTCGCGTGCTTGCGCTTGGATTGTCCTCAAATCGCCGTAGGATTTCTTCTTCCATGTCAGGAGTGCGCACGTTTCTCTCCCGACCAGTGTCATGCATGTTTGCATGGAATGTTCCAGTTTCTCGCAGTCGCCGATGCAAATGCGCAAACGTTTGGTGGTTTGGCACACGTCTGTTTGGGAAGCGCTGTCGGTACAACCTCACAGCAGCTCTTCCGTTTCCATTGGCAGCCCCATACACCATATGCATGTCAGCCATCTCAGCAATTGTGAAGCGCTCCATGTTACGCGTACTACGTCCGATTTAAGAATGCCCGCGGCAAGCGCGAGTCTAGCTCACTTCACCTTTTAGCCAATTGCAGCGGCGCCCTCTCGCGCCGAATGGTGACGTCAGCGGACATACACTTATAGACGAAAAGGGTTTGTCTTGGTGTTGCCTATCCCCCATTACAATTTGTACAGAAAGTTTTCAAACACCCTGTATAATAAATGGAAAATGGAGATATGGGTAATATTGTGATGGAAATGTTAAACGATCTAAACCGTCGAGTGTCTTGTTTATATGATACTTTGAGGGAGTGAAATTGAAGGTTCGTTGTTAGAAGCGAATGTCCCTTAATGACACAAACATGGATTCGACTTAACCATAGAAATGGTAGGTCGCATGGTTGTGAAACTGCAAAAATAGAAAGCAACAAATAAATTTTTTATCCAAACTCGCGTTAGGCGATTTTGGTTCTTATGTAAAATGAATACTTGATTATATAGGAATTATTCATTGTTCATTTTTACACACACACACACACACACACACACACACACACATATATATATATATATATATATATATATATATATATATACCGGCCCGGATTTAGCTATAGGCGAACTAGGCGATCGACCAGGGCCTCGCGCCAAAGGGGGCCTCGCTCAAGCCGTTTTGCGCGTTCTGTTCAAGTGATATTAATGATTTAGAACTCTATGAAGAACTTAAAGTACTTTGCAGGTTTATACCTGAGAAAACAGATCTCGGAAATGCCCTTGTTTATATAGTGCAAAAACAACTAAGTGAGATTTATCCTAATGTTTATGTTGCACTTCGAATAGTATTAACCATCCCAGTTAATGTTGCTTCGGCTGAAAGAAGTTTCTCGCGTCTCAAACTTATTAAAACATATTTGCGTTCCACCATGTCTCAAGCGAGATTGCCATCATTAGCTATGTTATCAATAGAAAACGATATAACAAATTCATTAGATTATTCTCAATTAATTGAAGAGTTTAGCTCGAAGAAAAGTAGAAAAGCATTGCTGTAATATTCAAGGAGCATCTGAACGAAATATTAAAGCATTAATTTTTAGCCTGATAAGTCGATCGCTCACTATTATAAAAAATGAAATGTCAACATCTCTTATACATCACATATGAAAAACGTTTGTATACTATGGAAAGTCATTACCTATAATAATATATAAATCTTAGAAATCATTGTCTTATATTTTCGATACAAATCTTGATTCATATTATAATTTATACTTATTTGTATGGTTTATTTATATTTCTTATACAATTTCCATGCGTGATTATTTTGGTTTGGTTTAATTTTTAAGTGCTGGCATAGTTCTGTCTAAGCGGGATTCTAATATTGCTGGTATAGTACCGATAATTAAGTCCATATTTTCATATATATAGGCCTAGGGCCTCGCAATTTCTAGATCTGCCTAGGGCCTCGCAACTTCTAGATCCGGCCCTGTGTATATATATATATATATATATATATATATATATATATACACACACACATACAGGGTGATTCAAAAGTCAGGTTACATAGGGAAATACTGTATTATGTAATGATACAGGGGAATAGTCACATCACATGTTCGATATGGCCACCGTTAACGGCACTGCACTTGTGCAGCCAGCTAGGAATCTCACACCAATGCGCTCCTCCTTCGATAACATCTCATAACTCATTTACCTGCAAAGAAACAGAAAAGCTCTATGTAACCTGACTTTTTAATCACCCTGTGTATATATATATATATTTGAGATATCTATATCTAAATGATTTTTTTTTTAATTTTACACATTGTGTAAAATGATGGGGTTGTGTAAATGATGTAATGATGGGGTTGTTTAATCTCCTTCGCAACATCTAAAGTCATTGGACGGAGAGAACTTACGACATTACCGATTGCGACAATCTGGATGCGGAGAACGGTGTCCCAACCATCTACTTTCCAGGCCCAATGTTGTTTAACTCCGCCAATTGGCAGGAATCGGTGTTAAGACATTGGCGACAGAGTACCCCAAGTGTTACGACATTGGCTATGACGTAGTCCTAATTGTATTAAAAAACAATTTCTGTTTAATATACAATGTTCAACTACCTCTGGTATTAAAACCCTTTTTTTGCCTTCCCTATCACAGCATATGTTATTTTCTCCCTATAAATAATTTTCTATATACATAAAACAAATGTTCCTCACTCAATTTCGTATACAGCAACATATGGTACGAGTACGTTAGATGTTACTTTTCAACTTGTATTCTCTGAATCTGTCCACGTCTCTCTTTCTTTTGCATGGGTCTTCCGTGGTGGGTGGATAATAGGTCAGATCCTACGAAAAGCTGTATATCCTCTCCGTCAAGTAATTTTAGATGTTATGAAGGAGGTTAAATTTTTTTTGTAAATGTGATGTACAGTACGTGTCCTCTTGTACCAAACATCAACCAACTTCACACAATATGATCTAACAAACTTCATTTCATGTTAATGATAATGATCTAAAGAATCTACAGATCTACAGATGCTAAGGCGAGCAAAGACCCTAAGATCCACTCCAAGGTTAGCTCGAGAGAAAGAAGAGAGTAGGGGGTTAAAAGAAGAGAATAGAGAGTTAAAAGAAGAGAATAGGGGTTAAGTAAGTAGCAAAACCTATCATTCGTGGGTTAATATTCATTCAGAAAAAGAGAGAGAGAGACTCACCATCATCATCCGCTGGCCACTGCCGACAAATCGGAAAAATAGTCGAAGAGAATAGGAAAGTGGCGAAAGATGAGAAGTAAAATAAGAACGCTTACAAACCATGCAAACACAATCTTAACTCAAACACTGTCATACTATGCAAACTAGTCATGCAAGTAAAGAGAGGATAAGAAAAGAGAAAAAAAAGTATGAAGAGTATAACAAAAAGTGGGGTAGTTTGCTATTATCGAAAATGAACAATTTGTCAAAATTTATCTTATTGATTTTATTAACGATTTCGAAAACTTCAATAAGCTCCCCCGTTAATCTCCGAGTTTCGAGTGAATGCAAGTCTAACTCTTTAATCCTATCTTCGTAAGACTTGTTTCGTAGTGATGGAATTAGTTTCGTGGCTCGTCGCTGAACCTTTTCTAATCTATCAATATCCTCACGCAAATACGGGCACCAAAACTGAATGGCATATTCTAAGTGAGGCCTGACTAGGAACTTGTAAAGGGGCAATATAATATTCTTCGATTTAAATTCGATATTACGCGCTATGAAGCCTAACATCCTATTAGCTTTTGCGCAAGACTCCAGGCTCTGCTTCCTAAGTTTTAAATCCTTAGATACGCGTACGCCTAAATCTACTTCCTCGTCAACGCTCGCTAACGGCCTATCGTCCATCGTGTACGTGTAATTGTTGTTACGAGAACCTATATGCAAAACTTCACATTTGCCTACGTTAAATTGCATCTGACACTTATCCGTCCACTCCATAATTCAACTTACATCGTCTTGGAGCCTCTTTCTATCGTCCACGTTAAGAGCTTTACCGCCTATTTTAGTATCGTCCGCGAATTTTGACACGTTACTGATCAAGCCTACATCTATGTCGTTAATGTTGATTACGAATAGCAATGGACCTAACACTGAACCCTGAAGGACACCGCTACTTACATCCAGTCACCCCGATTCCCTACCATTAACAACGACAGGAGGAAGATGTATTGAGGAAGATTGCTCCAGAGTTGACCGGTTGAGTAGATGAAAGATTGGAAACATCGATTAACCCTTGCGTTAGAGAGTTGGACAGAAAAGAAATGAGAAAGTGTCGAAAGTCTGGTGCTGCGTGCTCTCCTTAAAGGAGGAGGCATGTAGTTAGAGTTCAGAAGAGCAGTGTCCGTTATAATAGCGATAGTAAAGAGAGAGTGAGGCAACATTGCTGCGAAGAGAGAGGGAGTGAAGACAGTCGGTAAGAGGCGGGGATTTGATGAGACGAAAAGCCTTTGATTCCATACAGTCAAGTAGGGCTGTATGGGTTGTCATCCCATACATGAGAAGACGGAAGAGTTTGCCACAGGAAGAACACCATCGGGACCGTACGCCTTCCTAGAGTTGAGCCCAGATACGGCAGAAAGATCACCTTTGGAAGAGGTTCTAATTTCAGACATAAAGTCAGAGGGAAGAAGAGATGTAGGAACATCAACGGAATCGTCCATGGTTGAATTGTAAGCGAATGTTTGAGCAAAGAGTTCAACTTTGTCAGGAGAAGAGACGGCAACTGAGCTGTCGGAATGGAAAAGAAGAGGGAAAGAACAGGAAGTAAAGTTGTTGGAGAAGTTCTTAGCTAGCTGCCAGAAAAAGCGAGAAGAATTAGAATTTGATAGGTTTTCACATTTTTGTCAGATGAAGGAATTTTTGACGAGTCGAAGAACAGGCTTTGTACGATTCCGGCCAGAAATATAAGCTGAGTAAGAGTCTGGAGTTGGATAGCGACGGTATCTTCTGAAAGCCTCTTCTCTGTTGTGGATAGCATTAGAACAAGTAAAGGTAAACCAAGTTTTTTTTGCATTAGTAGTAGGAATAGAATATGGAATGTACGCCTTCATGCCCGAGAGACTCACCTCCGTCATACGCTCAGTACATCCGGAAGGGCCCAGCCTCCCAATTATGGGCACCAAAGTGCCAAAGGCGCCTCCTCTTGGGAGGATCCAGAGGCAGAATTAGAGCTATAGGACAGGAAACAGAAATAAGATTGTCGTCAAAGGAGCCCAACGGAGAAAAAAGTTTGACAGATGATACGAAGGATGAGAGGTGAGAAATAAATCCAGAATGTTGGGCCTATCTCCAAGGGGATCGGGGATACGAGTAGGGTGCTGTACAATCTGTTCTCTGTCATTTAGGATATAAAGTTGTAAACAAGTTAGTGAAATGAGGAGAAAGCCAAAGGTGGTGGTGAACATTGAAATATCCTAAAATGGAGATTTCAGGAAAAGGAGAGTGTGATAGAAGGTATTCCACTTTGGAAGTGAGGTAGTCAAAGAATTATGGATAATCAGTAGAATTAGTAGAAAGGTAGACAGCGCAGATGTATTTAATTTGAGAGTGGCATGCAAGCCAAGTAGTGTCCAACAGACTGAAAATTTGAGGAAAGGCCACAAATGTTGCAGAAGTCTATGAAAAGTGAATTAGACAGAGCCCAGAACATCTCAAATGGATGGTAGCAGATCCAGCCCCCTGCCCGGTTTGTTATTACTGGTACGTGATGCGACAGACGTGGTCATGTCCTTTCACAGTGGCTAGAAAGCGGAAAATGCTCCAAGAAAGAGAGGAATCAGTAAAATGTTACCGAGATTTGACAAATATTTCCTTCAGAAAGGGACTGAAGGACAACAAGAACAAGAACAACGTGAAATTATTGAATTAGAGACAGTAGAAGAATCATCATGAGAAGAAAGTGCAGATTTAAGAGAGGGAGATGCGGAGAGAAAGGAACCTGACATTATGTCTGTAGATCTTGGATTGCAGCCAAAAATTTTAACGCAAAAACAGCGCAATTGACTTTCTGTTCAAAAAGTGACCCGTCAGAATGCCAGAATGAAAATGGTTCCCCTGAAAAATTCGCTTAGAGAACAAAGTAATCTTTAAAACATTATTTGATGGAAGAATTATACTCACCTTCGACAAAAAACGTGTACTGCTTCTATTACAAGCTTCTCTCCTCTAGCACTTCTGCATTTACTTGAGATGGTTTTAGCGAGTAAAATATTGTTACAAGACTTCTGAAACAGCACGAAAGCAGTGAAAAACATCGCAAAGCTCAAGTGGAACTAAACGCTGAACCAAAAACGTAGCAAGAAATTGAAAAGAATTACTGACGTTTAGTGCTTCAACATGTTACAGTTATACAGTTTTTGGCACAGCATGAGTTGGCTTTCAGAGGGAATGACGAGATTATCGGTTCGAAACATAACGAAATTTTTCTTCGAGTTCTGGAACTCTTAGCTCAGATTAATCCACTTCTTGCTGAGCACACTGCAACACTCAGAAATCCTGGTCAGTTATTTAATTGCCAGTTATTTAATTTTTTATAACATAACATCTAGAGTGATTTTATATTTTTTTTCGGGTTAGACACTTCACAAGACCTAAAATGAAGATCACAATAATGATTATTCAGAAATGAAAACTATTTTAAATCATGATAAATAACAAACTATTCTCAAACTAAAATTACAGTTATGAAATGCCACCCTTCAGCAGATATAAATTCCCCCCAAAATTTTTAATACTTTTCAGAAACTTCAACATTTTATTTCACTGTAGTTTGAAACCACTTTCACTTTTACTTTGTCCATAAATTCAGCCATCATTTAAGACCATCGAAAGCAGTACTATTTTCTTTGAAAAGCATCCGCTACTATCTCCCATACAGCTACTTAGGCAATGTATGGGTATGTGATGAAGTGAAATCAGCCAAGTATTTTTCGATTTCTGTGGATTCTACTCCGGATGTACTGTAAGTGGCACAGATCAACTAACTTTCATGAGTTTGGACGGAGAACCTGTAGAGCGATTTCTGGTTTTTGTCCATTCTTAGCCATTCGGGAGAAAGCATACAAAAGTATGTGCTGAACACTTTAGCCAAACTCAATCTCAGCATCGATGATCGTAGAGGCCAGAGTTATGGAGTTATGACAATGCCGCCAATATATCAGGCAGATATGCAGGTTTACAGGCTCCCTTACTGGAGATCAACCATCTTGCAGATTACATGCCCTGTGCAACTCACTCGTTGAACTTAAATGGTGTCGCAAATGTTGGTTGCTGTGTGGAGGCCATGAATTTTTTTTGTCAGGCTGCGAGAGATATATGCATTTGCATTTGGCTCAACAATGCGATGTAATTTTCTAACTTATGGGTCTTACAGAAAATGAAAATTGTCGCATTCTCATATTGAAATTTTTGCCAACTATCCGATGACACTGCCATGAAGAGTCAGTGAGAGTGCTGTTTGAACTATGAGCAGTATTACGATATGCTCGTTAACATATCAAAAAATGAAGATAAAAAGGGCAAGACCAGACACACAGCTGACAATCTTGCGAAAAAACTGTGTCGTCTGGAAACTGCAATCATGTGCATTCTGTAGGACAAAATTTTGCAGAGATTTCAACTAAGCAACACGCAACTTCAGAGCACAAGTATAGACATTTAAAGTGCAGTTGCATTGTTTTCTTCGTTGGAGAATTTTATCAACTAAATGTGAGACACCTTTGATGAAATACAATCCGAGGCAAAAATTCTTGTCTGATGTATCTGAGACATATTCCGAGAATCAGAGTAGGAAAAGACGACGTAAACGACATGCTAATAACACGACTTCCGAGGAGGTAGATCTAAGCCCTTCTGAAGAATTCACACTTTCCTTTTGATCTCTGATCAGGTACTCACATCTCTGCATCAGCGCAAGACTGCATATTACCAGATTGTTTTCAAAAGCTTTGTTTTTCTGTCATCGTTGGCCACAAAGCTTGCCTTGATAAAAAGTCGGCTATGCTTAACTAAGCAATTCTCTGTCAGTTGAGCATAAGATCAAAATATCTCTCCAGTTCAGTGACATTATAAGCATATTTATTTCAGAAAAATCCTGGAAACAAAAATTGTAAATTTTAATTGCTTCTGTTTGTTCTTCCAAAAAGGTATCAAAATTCTGTTACTATTGACAATGTGATTTCTTTGCTGTACATATTTATTAGCAATGACAGGTTTTATCTCTGTTCCAAGGCCTTTCGTGTTTTCACCAGTACATCTCGTACGGGAATTATTCCCTGACGAGGTGTACTGTTGAATGAACGAAAGCCCTTGAAGTCGCTTTTCTTTTTTCCTTGTGGGTGGCATAATTTATTCATGTCATGTGTTTAATTGTGAAATTCATCTCATGTGTGTATATATATATATATATATATTAGTGATGTAGCGGTTGTCCGCAACCGCACATATTCTCAGCTCCACAACCGCATTTATCAGTGCGGTTATTGCGGTTGTTTTAGGATATCTTCTTACTAGGGCAACCAAATGCTATAAATGCTAGTGTAATGGCTATAAATGCTATAAACGTCGCCAAATGCTGTTCCTGTCATGCCTTCACTGAAGGGTGCAAAAAAGTAAAAGTTTGCTACGCCCTAATTGCGACATGTCTAGAATTGCTACTGGGACTGGATGGATAGATGCATTATATAATAAACTAATAACTTACATTTATCAACGCT
Source organism: Bathynomus jamesi (assembly GCA_023014485.1). Lineage (NCBI taxonomy): Eukaryota > Metazoa > Arthropoda > Malacostraca > Isopoda > Cirolanidae > Bathynomus > Bathynomus jamesi. Next base: position 308,613 of record JAJOZX010002145.1, read on the forward strand.
AGGTGACTAGAAAAGCATTATTTTAATTATATTTAATAAAGCAATGATGATGTATAATTACTGTTGATAAAAAAAGATAAAAAAACACTCAATTTTTTTTACTAAAAAGCCAACCTTCACTACCAAGTTACAAACTAAACTAAAGCACCAGCTTCAGTATCTGTTCAGACACGAGTGAAGGTGATTGTGTTGTGCTAGCTCTCCGTCGCTGCCTTTGTAACGTTACGTGCTTCAACCCGTTAGTAAAGTGTCAGACTGTGGTGCAACCATTATGGAGCGATCTACGGATGCAGTGTGGAAGTACTTCTCGAGAGTGTCAAACAATGTAAGGAAGTGTGTCATATGTAATAAGAACTATTCACGAAAGGAAAGGAGTACCACTAACTTGAAAAACCACCTGCGTTCAATGCACAAGAAGGAATATAATGAAGTGATACCTTGTAAACATGAAGCTATTGAACAGTTAAAGAAGAAAAAGGAATCAAAAGTGTCTCGTACATCCCTATAGGAAATGAAGTGTGCAGTGAAAGAAAAGACTCAGACGATTGAAAGTTGCTTCGAAAAAGTCAAAATTTGGGATGCGAATCATTCCAAGTCAAAACCACTGGACTATCGCATAGCCGAAATGCTAATAGTGGATGACTTGCCATTAGCCACGTTGAGGACTTAGGTTTCATGAGACTCACGGCTGAAACAGCTCCACAGTATAAAGTGAAACAGCGTCAGTTCTATACTGATCTTGTGTGCAACGATATCTATGACTTTGTTTCAAAGAAAGTGTTTAAAATTCTTGAGCCTCAAAAAGATTCGAAAGTATCATTGACAACGGATGCATGGTCAGACACGTCTGCTGGAGTGTCTTTACTCTCTTTGACATGCCATGCAGTGAATCAAGACTTCAAGAGAACCAATTTGGTGTTCAGCGTAGTGCCACTTGAAGATCGCCACACTGGAGAATACTTGTCAGATGCTTCAGAAGTGGATATTGCCCATTCATCCATCCATTGTGTAATGCGCGACTCAGGTGCAAACATGGTAAAAGCTTTGTTTCTCACTGGCGTCCATAATATCGACTGCACTGTTCATAACCTGCAACTTGTAATCAAAAGTAGATTATCCTCACAAAAATCTCTGTGACTTGTTAGCTAAACTTCGATCCATCGCTACTCATTTCAACCATTCTACAGTTGCGCAGGATGAGTGAAAAAAAATTCAGAAACGCTTAGATCAACCTGAACTTACAGTCACTTATGATGTCGCCACACGGTGGAACAACACTTATCACATGATGCAGAAAACACTGAAGTTGAAGGAACCACTGAGTCTATATAGCGCTACTAACTCCAAAATGCAAGAACTCACTAACGTCGACTTCACTTTCTTGTCAAACCGTATGGCTGTGCTGGAACCATTCGATGATATCACAAAAAGAGTGAGTAGTTCCACCTCTTCCATATCTGAGGTCATTCCCCTCGTCGTTTCCTTGAAAAATGTGCTGCAACCTCCAAGTGGTGATTCTGAAGCTGGTCGTGGAATCAAAACAATGAAGGAGATAATGCGCACAGAGCTAGCAAGGAGATTTGATGGCCTAGAAGCAAATGACATGTATTCTTTGGCTACCTCTTTGGATCCAAGGTACAAAGCAAAATGTTTTCCGCTTCACATTTTTTCCGCTTCACATGTCAAACATCATCAGACTCGGAGACAACCAGTGAACCATCGGCAAAGAAATCACTGATTGATTTAGGACAGGCATCAGCTTCTACGAGTAAATCAATAACAATAATGGACTCAATGAGTGCTCTATTGGCTTCCAGTAGTGATGACGAGGCTGAAACTGAGTCAAGCAGAGACTCGCAAAGAATAATCAAGAAATATCACAAAGAGAAAAGGATTGGACAAGAAGATAATGCTTTGGCTTGGTGGAGGTCAAATCAAAAGAAATACAAAAATTTGAACAAACTGGCTCGGACATACTTCGGATGTCCTCCCTCAAGTGTTCCTAGTGAACAATTATTTAGTGGAGCAGGGATCATCTACGATGAAAAAAGGAATAGGCTGAAGGGGGACAAAGCTGAAAAACTTTTATTTTTGAAATATAGTCTCCCAGCAATTCAATTTAAATATAAGGATTAAATAGTGTGTATATATATTATAATTATATACACCACTTTCGAATGGGCAGTGGTTGGGGAAAGTGGTTAGTGGGATGCAAAACGCGTTGGGTCCTCGTCCCGCATCCTAGAAATACATTTTTATAGTTTAGATTATAGTCATTATATTGTAGACTGTGAAAAGTGTGGCTAAAACGCGATATTTTATTGTGTTGTTTATTCTTAGGTAATATTATGATGTTATAGAGTACATAACCGCAACCGCAACCACAGAGCTATGAAAAATGACAAGCGCTATAATATATATATATATATATATATACACACACATGTGTGTGTGTGTGTGTACTTACTTTAGGTGCATACTTTAGGTGAGTGCGAACGACGGTTCAGGATGTGACCTACGGTCGACCCCTCTGCACATCCCGCCTCATTTGCGGGATTTGGTGAAGCAAGGAATTTGCTCTGATCTCCTCCTGCCCTCGAAACCAGCCACGCATGGCTGGTCAGGGACTTTGTACAAGAATCTGTCCAGCTGGTTTTTGAAGTTATTTAGGTCGGTGTGCTGGAGATTCCTCACTTCTTTAGGTAGGACATTGAAAAGCTCTGGGCCTCTTATTCTGAGGGTATTTTCCATCCTCGTTTTCATGGCCCCTTGTCCCACCGCAGCTGGGACCGTACAAAATCTGCCTCTTCTCTCATTCCAGTTTGTTTCTATTTCATTTCTGAGGTTAGGGACAGAGCCCTCAAGTATTTTCCATATGTATATTATTGTGTATCGCTCGCGCCTTCTTTCGAGAGAGTAGAGTTTCAGTGATTGTAGTCGATACCAGTAGTCTTCACCTTCCGTTTCCGCTTCCTTAGACTTAAAAGTCCTTTGTATAGCTTCAATGTTCGCAATGTCTCGTTTTCTGTATGGGCTTGTGAATACTGAGCAATACTCAATTATTGGTAGGACTAGACTCTTCCATAATTTGAGCATGATGTTTGTTTTTCTGCTGCGGAAGCTCCTTCAGATGATTCCCATTATTTTTCTAGCCGTTGTAATTTTGATGTTATAGTGCTCTCTGAATTCTGCTTCCGACTTCCGATTTGATTCCATTTACCACCACTCTTTGTGTTCTTTGCGTCAAGAAATTAAATATCCATCTTCCCAGCTTTCCAGTAATTCCTGTATTCTTAAGTTTATATGCTATAATTCCATGGTCACATTTATCGAAGGCTTTAGCAAAGTCAGTATGATTACATCTATGTTTTGTCCTTGACACAGTGTTTCCAATATTTTCTCCTGGTGGTCTAACAGCTGTAATAGGGATGATCTTCCAGCACTGAAACCATGTTGATTTGGGTTGTATAAGTTCTTTTCTTGTAGGTAGTAGGTAGTTTTGCTTCTAATTTATTGGTTTTTACGTTTTGAATGAATGATTAAAAACTAAATTGAATTAAACCAACACAAAGACTGAAGCTAGAGTCACTGTCCTGGCTGACGCCAGACGATTTGAGGCTATAACCTAGTACTCATAAAAAGATGAAGAGGTTGAAAAGAATTTAATCCGTTCAACGGCGAACAAAATTACAGTACAATCCTACTCACCAATGAACCTTCGAAAATGAAATAATACTTACAATACTAATTACCTTAAATTAATCTGAAAAGAAATCTTAAATTAGACTAACCTACCTAACATTATACAAATTATATAAAGCCTACAAATGAAAAATAATTTTAATACAATTGAACACAGTTTGACACCTTACGTGGCTAGACGTCCTCGTAAGCAAATAGTTGAAAATTTGAACTGGAGGCTTTGCGATCCAATGAGCAAGTGCGTTGCCGCTGAAGGCGGCGACCTGAAGTGCGAAAGACAGTGACGTCACGCCACTATGTGACGAAACCACTTATGTAGATTTCACATACCAACCAAATTAGGTTTGGATTGGGTGTGGTTTGATATTTTAAGATATTTTTTAATAAATTATATGTTCAAAGCACTTTATAAGGTGTGAGGTGAGAGCTACCGGCCGATAATTCTTGGGCATTGCTCTGTTACCACCTTTGAATAAAGGGGCAATGTTCGCGTTCTTTAATGGCAGTGGAACGTGTCCTGTGTCGAGTATATATATATATATATATATATAATGCACAAAATCTTATTTTCGAACTCAAATATGATATATTTTAGAGTAGAACATACAGAAAATATTCACAAGTCTGTTTTTATTTCAATCGTAAACGAGCATGAAATGAAAATGAAATGTAATGAAATGTAAATGAAAATGAAATGTAATGAAATGTAAATGAAAATGAAGGTAATGAGGGTGCGTTACGTGATAAAAATTTACAAAAGCGTAGCTGAAACTAAAATTTTGCTGCTGTATTTAATTTTGAAAAGATAAGTTGGGATTCCATACATGCGGCATTTTCGAGTAACTCGTTATTACTGTTTACTTTTAATCCTTTTTATTTAAATTTTATAAAAGCACCTTAAACACATCATCTCAAGCTGTGCCTTGTTCAGGGAACAAGAAAATCATTCACGTCGGAACTACAAGCAAAGCTGTCATTGAAAGCTGATTACACTGTATTTTCTATCATATATCTTATTCATTATATTCACAATATCTTCTTTGTACGATACATTACAAACAGAAAAAAAAATAGAACAGAAGTGAAATAAAGTTTGACAATATTTTTTCAGTATTTTTCTGTAAAATTTTTAGATATTTGATATGACATTAATATACAGTATTTACAGTATTGTAATCTGAATATGCAGTTGGAAGCATGTAAGCTTTTTAGGCAAAATTAATGGGATTCAGTTTGTTTTCTTAAATTCCATAAACACCCCCTCCCCTCATTACATTTCAGTCTTCTTACTCCATTTCTCAACAGTTTTTCATTCTCTCTCAGACGCTTCGTAAACACATCCGTCTCTTTAGATAATCTACAAAGAAACATCTTGAAACCAGACAAGTAACTTAAGTCTACATTTCAGTGTGAAAATATCTGAAATTTAAATAAATGCTTTCAGTAAATTTTTAAGGAATTGAAATAGAAACTCCGAGATGATTATGAACGCTTCGAGAAGGATTTTGAAAAGGCAGGAAAAATTTGTATTTTTTATTACCAAATAATATATTTAAAGCTATTTAGACGGTTATAATAAAAAATATATAGTTCGAATAACAAATGCTTTAAGTGATTAAGGTTGACGGAAAAATTTTACATTTTTCATAACATAAAACATCTAGAGGGATTTTATAGGTTTTTTTCGGGTTAGACACTTTACAAGACATAAAATGAAGATCACAATAATGATTATTCAGAAATGAAAACTATTTTAAATCACGATAGATAACAAACTATTCTCAAACTAAAATTACAGTTATGAAATGCCACCCTTCAGCAGATATAAACCACCAAAATTTTCAATAGTTTTCAGAGACTTCAACATTTTATTTCACTGTAGTTCGAAACCACTTTCACTTTTACTTTGTCCATAAATTCAGCCATCACTTAAGACCAACGAAAGCAATACTATTTTCTTTGAAAAGCATCCGCTACTATCTCCCATACAGCTACTTAGGCTATATATATACTGCAGCCTAGCAATCTGACTCGTAAATAAGGCAAAATAACACTAAAGCTATTAAAATTATTGGCGAAAAGAGGGTGCGGCCAAATCTAAAGGCGAAGAGCCATTACTGGTTTGATATAAATTTCCATTTAACTACATATGCGTTGCAGTGATTGGCTATTTGGAGAATATATATATATATATATATGCGCCTTCAAAATATGGGTCTGTATAACGGAAGATTTAAAGTTATAGACTTTGGGATTTTGGTCCAGTTTTTGTATGAAGGCTATTGGTACTTATATGTGTTTACGATTCGAAGTATATTAAAACATATACACTTGTATGACGTGAAGAAGAAACACAAATTTGAGGGACTTGTCGTTTCTGAAGTATGATGCAAGTAAAATCTAAGTGTATACTTTTCTTTTTTAAAATGTAGACTAACGAGAAACAAATTATAAGGATATAATAATAATAATAATAATAATAATAATAATAATAATAATAATACAGTATATATATATATATATATATGACACAGTTAATGCTTTTCTATGCATATATAGCATAGAATTGCCAGTTGCTTGCAAACAAATTTTTATGCTTTCTTGGTAGAAGGGATTAACAAATCTTTTTAGATAATACAAAATACTGAGATTATTTACAGTAATTTTAAAGACATAGAGGCATAGAGACATAGAGGTATAGAGATTATCTGCAATAAGTTTAAAGACATAATTGAAGATTACATATACTGTAGTTATATATGCGTCTCGGTGGTGTAGTGGTTAGCGTCGCTGACTACGAACTCATTGGCCCTGAGATGGAGACCCAGTGACGGCAGGTGGCACGCAGCAAAATACAGCTGTGCATCCTTCCACACAATAAAAAAAAATTGGTTGGTAGACAAATGGGCACCCTGGGTAGCTTAGCGGTTAAGACGCTGGGCTGCTGGTGGGGCGTGGTTCGGATTCCACGTTAAACTGTAAGTCTGAGGTGGAGTGACAAGCTTGATCTTCGTCAGAATGAACAATTCGGGTGGAAGCAAACCCAAGGTTAACGGTTATATATGATACATATAAATTTGAGCTACGATTACACATTCTTCTTTCTTCAGGAATAGAATGCGTGTATAATACTAAATACCTTGATAATAAATACCTTGAATATTTTTATATTAAATACTTTGACTAAGTTGCTATTAAATACTTTGAATACCTTGCTATTAACTACTTTGACAATGTGCTTTAGATATCTTGAACTTACACCTTATTATGCTATACAGGGGTAAAATTATTTTTCATTAATGTAATTGGTGTGTAGGGGAAGGGAACGGGGTAGAAGACTGGAATTGAAATAGGAAAAGGGATATTATGGTTTGTATGATTTGATGAAGTTATCTTTCAATTTTCTCTCAAAGTTTTTAGCGTCTGAGATTCTTTTCTTTCTTGATCGATGCTTTTCCAGAGGTTACGTTCAGTGAAGCATAAAGATCTTGTTGTACAGCCTAGACCTAGAGTGTAATTCGGTTTTCAGATGTACGTGTTTGATTGTCTTGTGTTGAAGTGATGTAAGATTTGGGAAGCAATATTTTGTTGTGGATGATTTCTGGTGCAGTATTATTGGCAGTTTCATACAGAGATGTGAAATAAGATAAAAGAGATATAAGGGAGATATAAGAGGCAATGTTTACTTTACAAAATTCTACTTGTTTGAGAATTTTTTAAATCGTGAAACATTTCTTCAATACTGTCATTATAATTGTTCAATTTATAGTTTTCTAATCATTCATTTTTGCATTATCACCAGTGGCTGAATAAAATATTGTCGTGCACCGCCGTAATCGGTGATGCAATACTGCAAATGTAGGTATGCCATATATATACCATATATGGGTCTAAGAACTTGATTTGGGAGTGCTGCACCCACATTCCTACATTTCTCTTTATGTATGAGACTTTGGCTAATTTTGTTGCATAGATCTTCAGTACGCTCTTTGAATGGCAGGTTTGCGTTGAGGATAATTCCCTGGAGTTTGGCCAATTCCACTCGTTTCACAGGGATTGGATTTATGTTTATGTTTATGTTTTCCTTTTTGTGATGACTATATAAGCTGTCTTTTATATTTAAGGATAGTTTGTTGGCGTTAAGACATACATCTATTCTTTGAATTTCATGTTTGGTAGGTGTTTGGAGTGGCAGTAAGTTCTTGTTTGAAGTTATGATTGTCGTGTCCTCTCCATTCTGGTAACAAGACGAATTATTTAATGAGCGATAGAAATCATTTATTACTTATGAAGAGGAGGAACAGGATTGGTGCCAGAATACTTCCATGAGGCACTCCGTGGGATATGGATCTTGTATGTGACGGTATGAAAGCCCTGTGCTATAAATTGTGTCCTGTTACTCAAGTATATGAGCGGAACCATCTTGAGTTGGAATGTTCTTGTATATTCAAGAGTATATCATAAGGTAAGGTACTGTGTAAAATGCTTTTGCTAGATCATGTAGGATGATTATTGCTGATGTTTTAGTTGCCATTCAAATCGGTATAAAGTTTTTCTAATACAGCAGTTATTGCGTCGTTGATCGTGTTACAGAAGGTGTTCAAATTGTTCACCTAATCCTCAAGGTATTTCATTACTATACGTATATATATATATATATATATATATATATATATATATATATATACAAACACACAATATATATATATATATACACCTATATATATACACCGTATTTCCCGGCGTATAACACGCACTCTAATTTTGAAGAGAAAATTATTTTGAAGAGAAAATTTAGGAAAATAAAAATTTAGGAAAAAATATACCTCCTACCTCACTTCACACGTACAATTTTAACGAGTTAATTTTAACGCAGGGTGATTTTTGGAGTATTTTGGGGGAAAAAAAAGTGCGCGTTATACGCCGGGAAATATGGTATATGATGCGCCTCTGTGGTGTACTAGTTAGCATCGCTGACTATGAATCCATCGACTTCTAGATCGAGACCCGGTAACGGCAGGCGGCGTACAGAAAAACCCAGCTGTTCATCCTTCTACACAATAAAAAAATTGGTTGGTAGATAAATGGGTACTCTGGGTAGCTTAGTGGTTAAGACGCTTGGCTGCTGATCGGGAGGTCGTGAGATCGAGTTCGGGAGAGGAATTTGTAATTTCTGACCGCCCGTGGTGGAGCGTGGTTCGGATTCCACGTTAAACTGTAGGTCTAAGGTGGAGTGACAAGCTTGACCTTCGTCAGAATAAAGAATTTGGGCGGAAGCAAAACCAAGGTTTAACCAAGGTTTAATCAAGGTATATGCCCTGTTTGTCGGGCTCCCATTAGAGCGTGACACTATTAAGATTGCAAACAAAGCACCTGACATCTGACACGTCGATTATCACCAGCGTTTATACACTAATTAGTTAATTCAGCTACTTCTAACTATTCACATTTACATCAGACAATATATAAATAAATATGACCGTCATTATACTCATAGTTATTGTGGTTCCTCACTGTACAATGAATGTCTTTTATGGACTTTGAACAGTAAAATTAAATACTTTTTTGAAAAGAAAATGTAAATAAAATTCTAAAAAAGCTTTTTTGATTTCTCTCTCTCTCTCTCTCTCTCTCTCTCTCTCTCTCTCTCTCTCTCTTTAACAAAAAGGTCACATAATTTAAAATAATTCATTCAATAATTTTCAAATTAAATCAATTTAAATCAAGAATTTAAGGAGTCAAATTAGCACAAAAAAAATTAGTAAATAATAAGTAGTTCAAAGTGAAACAAAGAAAAAAAATTTTGTTCCAACGAAAATGCAACAGATTTCCTCTTATTTTTACACATAAAAAAAAAAAATATTTTTCACAAACATGTCATTGAATAATTCAAAAGAATACAAGTACGGAGAGTTGACAAAAGTAAATAGACCCCACGATGATTGTCTTGAAAAACTAATAGCAAAATTCGTCACTGGAATGCCAGAATGTGTGTTATCTTTCCATATTGGAAAAGGGAAAGCAACACGATTCTAAATATATTGATTCAATAAATCTGTTATTATTTACTGACTTTTATTGCCAAATCATAAACTATAGTCAAACCAAAGGTGTCTATTTACTTTTGTTAACCTTCTATATACAGTACGGTAAGTTTACAAAAAAAGAATACGAATGTACAATGTAATAAATTTATTGGGCTTTTATACTTTATTTGAAGTTTTAAGTCTATTATAATTTGAGCAAAAGAGAAGTTATTTTCTGCTCGTAGGTTTTTGGAAAAAAAATAAAAATACTGGTACACTGGGTGTGATTTTAGATTTGGTCGAAATTTAAATTTAAAGTCCAATAAAATAATTTCATAGGTGAAGAAAAGCTATAAAATCCGTGGTTCGTAGAGGTTAGGCTCTTAAATTAAAATTTTTTTTTATGTTATTATTGCTTATCAAGCAATTTAAAAGGAGGAAATGGCGCAAAATTGTTTATAACTTAAATTACATTTTAGATTATGATTCCACTTCTTTCACATGTTTAAATTTAATGCCATTCTAATCTATAAAGATTCATGTTTGAATTTGTTGGAATCGCGTTGTTTTGGCGATTTCAGATCTGAAGGCTTAACCAAAATTTCTATAATATTTTGTGCAAAAATATCTAAATTTTGATAAGTTTTCATTGGTTCTTTCTCTTGATCTCTCCTTTCGAAAAGTCCCAGAACATCTTATGTCCTCCTTAAATTTACAGTTAAACTTATTGATATATATGATAAGAATCTTCAAATTCTCCTCTCAAGTAAGTTCAGATGACCTTTACGAACTAATAAAAAAACTCCGTCTTGGCAAAACGATGAAAAAAAATAAAAATAAAAAATATATATATATATATATACATATATTATATATATATATATATTAGGGTGTCACTTATTTGTATGGTAAGAATTGAACCATCAAAAAGTTTCGGTCTGACCCTCAAAATGTGACATTGCATGTAAAAAGGCTGATTATGAAGTTTCATGATAAAATATTAATATTTAGAGGTCGCTCAAGGCCATTAAAATTTTGATGACGCGTCGTTACTTGTCCTAAATTGAAATGCGTTTCCTTTCTATGCCTCACCCCAGCATCATTTCAGTCGCCTTAATGGTAGGATGTGTTTGCATTACCGTGTGTTATTTTAGTTTTTTAGTCCTCCCTGATATAAAAAATCGCATGGTTATATCTATGACTAGTGTTGATGGACAAGAGAACCCTCCAAAGCGTGTGGTTGTTGACCTGGATACTGTGAAAGAAAAAGCTTGGAAAACTTTGTAACAAAAAACACAAAATCATTGTTCACGAAGCTCAACCTCTTAGATGAATTCTCGGATAAAACTGCTGAGCAATGGGAAGAGGATACCCATTACCAGACTGCGAAAGAGACTGTAAAAACTCTAACTGCAACAAATGACTTCGCTCAACGTGGAGTTGCTCTCATCCAGGATTTTTCTGGATACCTAACCAAAGATGAAGAACAACTCCAGTTTCTTCTCCAGGTTGTTGAAGACCATCGTAAACATTGGACATGGAGACAAAAGCATACCTTGAGTGGAAATGATTAATCATAATAATTACATTACTGTCTGATGTTAATGTACTTCATCTTAATATTATGATAATGTCTTATGCACTTCCTGCTAATGTAGGAACATAATAAATTGTTTAAATACATTTTGAAATTGTTTATATTCACACTTTCTGAGAACCTCGTATCCAATACTTCGAAGCCGTTGAGCGACCTCTAAATATTAAAATATCTCAATAAAACTTTGTACACAGTGTTTTTACATCATATGGCATACTTTGATGGGGGTCAGAGCACGGAAACTTAAAAGTTGAAAAATAAGTGACACCCTAATATATATATATTATATACAGGGGCGTCCGCAGAATTTTTCGCAAGGGGGGGCAAACTAACTTATTAGTTCTTAGTTCTTATTAGTTCTTTATCAGGTAGAAAAAAAAATGCACTGCGACCACTACGAGTCGCAGTGCATTTTTTTCTACCAGTCAAGTCCATTTTTTATATGTTATAACTTATGATACTATGATTAACTGTAATCGTGTAAGTTTCAGTGAAATTGACCAAAAGGTTTTCGAGAGAAAAAAATAAATAAAACACTCAATATAATGATCTTTGCAAATAATTCCATTACTATATCTTTCAGTATAGTTTATTTAACACTTCTAAGTTCAACGACACGGCACTTCGGTGAAGTAAAGGTAAAGTAAACGACATTTCCTTGAATGTGGAAACACTGACTGAGCTGCAGTAGAATTATAGAAGTCGTTGCGTGGGCAAACACAAATTTCCAAGGGAGGGCAACTGCCCCCTCTTGCCCCCCCCCCTCCGGACGCCCATGTATATATATATATATAATTCTTCGTGATAAACTCCCTTTTTAAAGTTAAGTAGTTTGTGCTTGAAGTTGCAATTCATTTAGATGTTATTGAGTTCCTTTTGTTAATAATTGTTAATAAGTATTTTAAATTCATTTTAACAATGGTACAAGCTTAAAAGAAATTGTTCAAATTCTCATTTGACAAACTTTCTGTAATTAACAAACTTTAAATTTACTGAAATGAAAAACTGTTTCGCTTTCTTCCTTTTATCAGTGATAATGATATTTGGGTTGAAATTGTAAAGCCAATTAAAAAATTGTCAATTTGCAATAACAATGTTATTGTAGGTTGCAATTCATATTGACTTATCAACGATTTGAGAAGCTGATATACCCGTTAAATATAAATTGTTGTTGATACGATACAAGCTAGAGCAAACTAACTAAAACTCAGAAATAAAAAAACTGCTTAATTGAGTATAGCCACAAATGAGACTAACCCCTTCATAGTCTTACAGCGTGAAGGTGGGTATTTCGTTTAAGCGTCTGACGCATGCGGCCGCCGTATGCGACTGTCGCAGTGGGACTGTTAGTCTGCTACAATACATTTTGGGTGCTGAGTCGCACTGCGTCTAGAAGCAGCAACCAAAACAGATGCACACAAAATGTATTGTAGCAGTCCCGTTGCGACTGTCGCATACGTCGGCCGCATGCGTCAGATGCTTATACGAAGTATCACCTCTAGATAGCTTCGCAGAGACCGCCTGCGGAACGAACGACAGTCCCTGCATACATACGCTCACACGCGATCACATTACTTACGTTAAAAAATATTTATGAACTGTTTGAGATAATACACTACATTTAATTTTACTTAATAGTCTGGATATTTCCCCATTAATTTTATATATCTTGATGAATTTTTCCTTTTCGAAATTTTTGTTCGTTGAATTTTAGGAATTTTAAATTTGTGCTTACAAATTTTCAAATCATTTCCATATCGTTGAACATCTAGGGTAATTATTTGCAAACAGAATACTTGGTAAGTTAAAAGGTCTATGTTATTAATGAAACGTTATGACATTAAAGTTGTAATTACCACTTTCGTTGTGTATTTTACATATAATACCCTGGGTTAGCCCTGTTCAAAAATCAACGTTTTCTTATTTTCATAGGTTTCTGTACTTTTTCCCATGCTTTTGACCTGAAAAGGCCGAAAATCACAACCATTTTGACTTAGGTTGTTGGGAAGCATTGCCGCATGGAGCTTTAAGTTTTCTGCCTTGAAATCGGCCAAAAGCACCAGTTCCGGGGTCCCTTGAATCATGTTTTGCACTATAACTTTTTATCTAAACAAGATAGAGCAACAAAATAGGCACCAAATTAAAGTGTTTTTAATCCTCTTTCTAACTTATACAATTATGATAGTCTTGGAACAAGAAATGGCACATTGGTACATACAAAGATTTCAGAAATATCACAAAATTCGTTTTCTCACACTCAAGGCAGACAAGGCGCCTTATTCATGACACAAATTTGAGATTAACATTTGTCACAAGTCTAATCGATCAAGAAGTGAAAGCATTACATGATGATTAATTTCATAATGACATTTACACAGTCAGTTGTTGAGAGTTTGTTTCTTGAAGCTGTCAAAGCGGCGTCTGTTGAACTCCACAGCTTGAAGGAGATAGTCCCTTTGCTTGGCATCTGTTGTTATGACATTTGCAAAGTCGCTCATCATCTTGACACCACGTTCAGCAATGTCATTCACCGCTTTCAGATTCTTAACATAGTCCAACTCTTTTCTGTAGTCCTCATTCTGTGGCCAAGACGTGACAGGTTCCAGAAGCCACTCGGATCCAATGTTCAGTGTGTCCAGCAGGAAATGTGATTCTGGGCCAATGAGATCAACCAGGGTGGTCTTAGCTGTGACTCTCTGGAATAGAGGCTTTCCTGTTCTGAAGCTGTCTGGCTTCTCAGTGGCATGTAACTGGGCAGCAATGTCGTGCTTCAATGCGTCACTCAATCTACTGCTGAACAGGGCAAATGGCACGACTTCCTGCATCAGGTACCATTTGTGGTTTTCCATCTTATTAAGTACTGCATCAGCAAGCTCTGGGTCAGTTTTCTTGTACTTCAACATGTCCTGGATTAGACTTAGATCATTCACGGGAGCATCTGCAGCAGACATTGACATCATCCATACAGGAGTGTAGAACAGCGCAAGGAAGGTGTTGAGTTTTTCCAGCTTTGATACAGTGTCTTCGTCGTACTCGATCAGCTGTATTGCAGATGACATCACATTCCATGACCTTCCTTGGAAACGTCAAAGTCACACTAGTCACAGTGTCTTGATGGTGAGAACATCCAGGACGAGGCTGATGGTAATCCATGTCCTCTGTGTTAGTGTCGTTGTCAGTTGAGTCACCCCAGGTAATGTCATTCACATGAACAACTGCCTCTTGTTCTGCTGCAGCTGTAAAATAGTACAACATGTTAAGACAGTAATTGTTAAGTACATGCTAAATATCGCAATGGAGTAAAACTTAAAACTTTTTGTGACGTTCAAAGTAATTAGTTTTACCTTGTTCTTGTCTATGCTGCAGTCTTTCATTCCTCGCTGCTTGCTGCAGGGATCTTGTCTCAAAAATCTTGTCATGACCAGACATATGACCTTTCCTCTCAGTCTTTTGGTCTTCGTAGAACCTGATATCCTCATCTTTCTTCTCTCTGGATAACAGTCTGTTGTTCTGTATTTCCTGGATTGCATCTGGAGCTCCTATATCGAACAGGCTGTCTAATTCCAGCACAAATGCTCCTCTTTTCCTCCAGGGTTACTTGCTCTTCCTTTGCTTTTCACAGAGCACGATGTTTCTCATGTAGTTTCATGAAGAGCTTCATTGCGTTGTACTTGGTCATTGTCTTGATCCTAGCCATCTGCCAGAATGGGATGATAGATTCAACTGTTTCATATGCAAGGTCTTGAACCATGGGCCTCCCTGCATTTTCCGGTAAATTCTGAAGATTAAGGAAATACTGGAACGCCTGTCTGTTGGTTGGAAGCTGGGAACCACTGATAAAAGCTGAAGGGTATCCAACCAGGAAAGTTTCAGTGAGAGATCTGGTAGATGGCCCAGTTGACACCTGCCTGTGGACAGTACGTGAGGTTCTGAGATATCAACTGTGCGCCCACGGAGCTCCCTCAGCTCCTTGCTTAATGTCATTGTGAAGTTGTAACTTGTAGATGGTTTTCTAGATTCTGATTGAGTTTCTGTTGTTTCCTGAAAAATGATTGATATTATTATTATTATTATTATTATTATTAATATTATTATTATTTATTATTATTTATTTATTATTATTATTATTATTATTATTATCATTAATTATTATTTATTTATTATTATTATTATTATTATTATTATTATTATTATTATTATTTATTATTATTATTATTATTATTATTATTATTATTATTATTTATTAATTTTATGCTCTTTCATTTGATACCTAATTTGTTGATCTATCTTGTTTAGATCAAAAGTTAAAATGCAAAACATAATTCAAGGGACCCCGGAATTGGCGCTTTGGCCGATTTCAAGGCAGAAAATTTAAAGCTCCATGCGGCAATGCTTCCCAACATCCTAGGTCAAAATAGTTGTGATTTTCGGCTTTTTCAGGTCAAAAAGCATGGGAAAATGTACAGAAACCTATGAAAATAAGAAAAAGTTGATTTTTGAACAGGCCTAACCCTGGGTATCCTAGTGGTTAAGTCTCTTGGCTGCTGATCGGGAGGTCGTGAGATCGAGTCCGGGCGAGGACTTTTTAATTTTTGATCACCTGTTGTGGGTCGTAGTTTGCATTCCATGTTAAGCTGTAGGTTTAAGGTGGAGTAACAAGTATTCTTGTATTCTTGACTTTCGTCAGAATAAACAATTTGGGAGGAAGCAAAATCAAGGTTAACCAGGGTTAATAACTTTTCACTTGTAGTTTGTAGATTCATTTCAAGAAAATTTTCATTGTTGAGTTCATTCATCAATTTTCCCAATAACGGTAGTTTAGGACAAATGTTTTTTGATACTTTATCATTATTATCTGCGTTAATAGTACATATTATCACTGGGTTCGGTGCTAGTGTCTCCGAGGAACTGATACAATGAGAAAACGGACAGTTATGTTTCTTCCGCCATCTTTAAATACTTTACTGCTGTTATAATTTTTGAATGTGATCATCATAAATAAGAATTCTGTTTTCTCACTGGTCGTTCCCCTGGCTTCAAATTAATGTTATCTATCGTTATCTATCATTAAATATCACTATCACTACCTATCACTAAATTTACTACTAAATATTTAAGTGTTTAATAAGTATACGAGTATATACTTCTAAATCTGTTAGCTGAACAAAGTTGATCTGTACAATATCGGTATGCATAATGTCAATACCTAAAAGTTAGTTTAAATTAGGTCAGGTTAGGTTCAATAGGGTGAGATTAGGTTACATTATGCTTGGTTAGGTTACGCTAGGTTACGCTAATCTGAAATTAGTTTGAAATCTGAAATCCATATACTTGCATAAGGTCGAACGTCGACATTATAAACTGTTCATGTAACGCTCATTTGAAACGGCTGATAACTACGTACACTTATAATGAATGTGCATTGAATTTATACATTGGAAATGCTACAAAAATAGGAAAAATAATGTGTGATGAAACATTTGATATACGATTTAGCGAATTTTATGCATTTTTAGAACAGCACATATAGAACGAAAGCTTTATTATACCTTTATCCTTAGTTAACCTTGGTTTTGCTTCCGCCCCAATTGTTCATGCTGATCAAAGTCAGGCTTGTTTCTCCACCTTGGACCTACAGCTTAAATTAGTCAGAAATTATAAAGTCCTTACCCGGACTCGATCTCACGACCTCCTGATCAGCCGCCCAGCGTCTTAATCACTAGGCCAACCATGGTACCCATTTATCTACCAACCTATTTTTTTCTAGAAGGATGAACAGCTAGGTAAGCTGCGCACTGCCTGTTTCCGCTTGGAATCGAGCCCAGAGCCGGTAGATTCATAGCGATGCTAATCACTAGACCACCGAGGTGTAGATACATTTTTTTTCTATTTAAATCATTATTAAAATATAGCTCTCATCGCATACTTTGTGTATAGAGACTTCCTTTCATTCATATTGATTCGTATTTCCGTTACAACCCAATTTATTTTTCTTCTTATTTAAATGTAAGTTCCTTTCAAATAACAACACATTTATTGACAGTTTTATCTATTTGCCAAACAACAAATAAGTACTGTAATTTTTTTACATTACTTTTTACTGTTTTATAATATTTAAAAGTATGCATCATTTGCGTCTTTTTCAATGGACTGTATTTGAAGTTTAATTGGAGGTTGAAAAGAGAAAGTGATACAAAGTTCATTTTCCCAAAAATTTTGATCTCTGACTTTGAGAGTTAATGACTTGGGTAAGAATTAATTCTTTGACTCGAGAGAGACAGATTTTCTTAACAGAAAGTTTCAGAAAGAATATTTTGTATTTGGCGAGTCACAATTTTAATTTTTATTCAGGTTATTAATAGTGATGCACCGGAGGCAGATTTTGGCTGGAGGCCGAAGGGCCGGAACCTCCGGCTTAGTGTTTTTTCCTCCGGAGGTTCCGGCCAATTGATTTATTTCAGTATTTATATGTGTGTGTGTGGAGTCCATCGTCTCATCTATTTAGGGTTTATATATTATAGTCCTGCTATTTTAAATTATTAAGTCTTTCATAACTTAAACTTTATAAAAGTCGACTTTCTATGCTTTGTGTGTGCTAATTTCTCTAAAAATTCCCATTGAACAGAATATCCTCAGGTTATGAAACTTATGATGTCTTGCTGAATGCTGAGTAAAGTAGCCTATATCAAATCAATTATTAATACAATCACTGATCACTCATAAAATAAATTATTATTACTGAGAACTGAAATATTAATACAGTCACTGCTCACTCATAAAATAAATTATTATTACAGTCACTGAGAACTGAAATATTAATACAATCACTGATCACTCATAAAATAAATTATTATTCCAGTTATCTGAGAACTGAAATATTCGGATAGGTGCAGAAATGAGGTTTTATAGTTTTATAGAATTAAAACTAAAAGTTGTCAGAATTGAGTTTGGTGTACTTGGCACCTAGTTTAGTGAGACCTCCGGCCGGAGCAGGAGGTTTTCTAAAATGGCCGGAACTCCTGCTCGGCCGGAGCCGGAGACGGAGCTCCGGTGCATCACTAGTTATTAACTCAAAATCACGGAACAAAATTTGATAAATGTATTTATATCACTTGTTTTTCCTACCCTCCAATTTATTTTTAACTGCATTCAAATACTCTCGAAATTCAAATATATTTTTTACTTTTTGAGCTAATAAATCATTTATATATTTGGTTATGTCATTAAAATCATTATATTTTAAACCTTTCCCCATTTTATATCATGTTTACCTATCCTAAATTGGAATCCCTTATTCATTGTGTTTCTCAGTTCTCCTTTTCCAACTATTTCTAAATCTCTCGTTAATACATGTCACAAGTTTTGGTTCTTAATTTTTCACTCTATAAACTGTCGCTGAGTGTGCCTTATATTCGGGCGGAAAAAGAAAGACTGGAAAATGTAAAGTACTTCAAAGGTACGTACAGTGTATAGTAGGTCGATAGTAGATAGAGAGTATCTGAAACGGTTATCTTCTTGACAAGCGGTGAACTTTGGAACTACAGTAAGTGAAAAATACAAAGAATACACTTCCAGAGATAAAAGTAAACCTCTTAGTATACTTTCAGTATACTTTCGGTCTACCGAATGTACTCTTTACATACTTTATACCCACAGTACGTTTAGTCCTTTTTATTCGCCCAAGTAGTGTGGGCGCAAAATGGACGAGTGCAAGAATGTTGCGATGTTGCAACGCAATGGTGATCAAGGTTGCAATATGTTATGCAACAACGGGGGAGGGGGAATGTTGCACAGGAGGGGGTTATGCAACAAATTAATGCTGCAAAAGGGGGAAGGGGAGGGAGCTTTGGGGGGGAGAAGGGAGGATGACCTCCCCCCAAAAGGGGTAACCTTAACCTAAGAGAGGGAGAGAAAGGAGAAGGAGGAGGGTCTTTGGGGGAGAAGGTGGGATGTCCTCACCCCACAAAGGGAAACCTAACCTAAGCCTTAACCTAAGAAGGAGAGAGGAGAGAGAGTTCTGTATTCCACCGGAGTTCGTCGCATAATGAGCGTCCAGGTGATCCGCATCTGTTATATAGAGCGTCTGGAGTTACCAGTTACCACTTATTTATTTATATATTTATATAAGGAGAGTTACCAGATACCACCATTTTAATTATTTATTTATAGATGAGTTTCCAGAGACTCCTATATAATTTAATTATATGCAGGGTTACCAGCTGCACCATTTATTTTAATTACTTATTTATTAAATATAAAAGAAAAACAATAATTATTTTAATTAACTTCTTCGAAAGTGTCTATTTACTTTTGCCATTCCTCTGTGACCGAGAGAGTTAGAGAGAGAGTGAGACGTAATTTCTCTTAGATATGTACGTACGTAAAGTGGAATTCTCGGCTCCTTTTGAATAAAAAATATGTGAACAATGCTAAACACACACACACACACAAACCTTATTCTACTTGCTGATCCTGGATGTTTGGTATTATTTTTATATAAGACTGTATTGTATTAGCCCTACGATTTAATTAAGTTCACACAGTCTTTTTATATATATATATATATATATATATATATATATATATATATAATTTAATGAAATATATAGAAATAAATATACAATCAAAATAGTTAATTCTATGCACAACTTGAACGAAGAATATGGCGTTGTTTGTGGAGGGTATATGTGCACTAAAAACCTATAAGAAATACGAACGAAGAATATGGAGATGTTTGTGGTGGGTATGTGTGCTCTAAATGCCTATAAGAAATACGAACGAAGAATATGGGGATAGTTGTGGTGGGTATGTGTGCACTAAATGCCTAAGATATACACGTCTAGTGAGAAGCCTATTGTTTTTATAAAGAAATTTGAACGAAATCAAGAAGAGGATTCCTTTATTCAGTTATTTTTAATTCAAATTATTTCGTACCTTCACGCTAGTATATATATTTAATTAACAAATAAAGAAAAATGTATAAAAAATAATAATTACACACTTTAAACGCTGTGTGTATATATATATATATATATATATATCTTATTCATGATGTAATGAACTTGTACATTTAAAAGAAAAAATCTTACAAACATACTGAATAATTATTTAAAAACTAAAAATTTTAATTCATACATTTTAAATCTCTAAACTTGTCAGCGATCCTTTCTTTGAAAATAACTTTATGCTGCCTTTCCTCGAATAAAAAAAAATCTAACGGTATAAACTCGAAACAGGTGAATCGCCGACTAAAAAGGTTAATCTTTGTGGTTAACCTGACATAAATATCGTCTCAAAACTAGTTTTCGTCTCACTTCAGTTAAAATATTATTATTGTCATTGTTTTCCATGAACAAATTGTTTATAGGCTAAATTAGCCTTTGATTAAGTAATGAATTTCCTTATCATATTTCCATATGCAACAATATATATATATATATATAGGGTGGTGCAAATTACAGTAGTAATAATAAGCTAAATCGGTTTTCCCTCTCCCCGAATTGTTCATTTTGACTAAGATCAAGCTAGTCACCCGCCTTAGACCTACAGTTTAACGTTGAATCCGAACTGTGCTTCAGCAGCACTGCGTCTTAACCACTAGGATACCTAGGGTACCCATTTATCTACCAGCCCAACCAGACATTCATTTTCACGAACTAAACACAACTTAATCACACTCCTACGCGAGAATTGGCAAGTAGAAAGTCAAGCCGAATAGATGAGTCAAACTGTGGAAAGTTGAGGATCGAATAGTATGACCGCAAATAATAATAATGTAAAATATTGTCGTGATAGAGATTGCAAGTGGCAAATGTTGATCAATGTTGCAAAGGGGTGAGGGATATTGCATGAAGGGGTGGGTTCCAAAATGGGAAAACCGAGAAGAGTATGGGCGCAAATAATATTGCAAATATTTGAAACCATCGTGGTAGAGATTGCAAGTGGCAATACACCTTGAGATGTGAGCATTAAGTCAAAGGAGAGAAGATAAAGACACCATTAGTCGACCAATCAGGACATCCAAAGCGTGGGCCCGTTATAGCGGTGTTACGATTGGTACACAAAATTTAACATAGTCCCACCCAGTTACCTTGACAACCAATCAGCAAACTTACGAACTGCCTATTAGTCTTTTGGGGTGGTGCTTGGGGATCATGCATATGAAAGGAAATATTTTCAGCTGGAACTTACAACAGTCATTTTCACCAGTGATTAAACATTCCCTCCGTCATGAATCAAGAACTTTACAGTTTACCAGATTCATATCAAGATGGAGACATTGCAGCGGTTTCTACAATGTCTTTTTAACGCAGCGACCGGATGGATTATTTCCAACGCAAACCGTTGATGATATTTGCAATGACGCTCCTTGTTATTTATTTAATGTGCCTGTCATTAGGAGAAAGAGCACTGTTCTGGATTATTTCATCATATATATGGAGGGATGTAGTAATTCATCTCATCACATTAAAAATGCTTCATTTAAATAGTAGGTATCCGCAATTATAGATTAGCTTGCAATTAATATTATGCTAAAGTCCTGTTTTGATTCGTTGAATTTTTTATAGCAATCCTTTGCAAGTTTTAAATAATTGTATAATTTCCATAATAAACGTTATTCGGCATTTTCTTTTAAAGAAACTTCTCTGAACGCTTCGAAGATATCTTTACATTGTAATACTCTTACTAAATGTATGCTCTGCATATGTTTTAAGCAATTAGGTTTTTATTAAAAAAGAATCAGTATGAACTAATTATTTTCCTTTCTCTTTAAAGGTCCGATGAGGATTTGACACGTGTTACAATCTTTTCGTTTGAAGAAACGCATGTCGTGACCTGAATACGGAGGTAGAAGTTTACCGAGCAGTCAACCCAGCGATTGTCACATCATTAACGAAATAATGTAAGTTTTTTTGCTTTGTTTCGATCTTTTTTTTCGGGGAAGAAGACAATGTATTTTCATCAATTTATTAAATGAAAGAAATCATTTTTTAGTACAATAACCATCTTAAATGCACATATACAAACTAACATTATTGGTTACAAATATATATATATATATATATATATATATATATACACACGAACAAAACATCATACTATACAACGTATGCACAATCGGAAAACGGCTTTTTATCTGTCTGCATACCATTTCGTCGTTTCGTTGAGTGTGACACGGGTCGAAAAATTTTTTAAAATTATAAATTCTATACCACGTGACATATGCATGATAAATGAAAGGCAGTACATCCAACAATATTTCCAAAATATCCTTGTAGACGGAAGGGATTCCATACAATTTCGAGGATATGCATCTGATCGAGAAATTTTACAATAACAGGGTCACTCCAGGGCTGAGTCCCGAGTGAATCAAAATAGTACATGCGGTCCCTATTTTTAAAATAGATTGCAAATCAATGAATCCCTTCACTACCAACAACATCTGCGTTCACAATAAGACTACCGCAATCGCTCGTAGTTGGCAATTTCAGTGTTTCATTCCTCGTAAACACACCGATAAATTTGGAATGTGTGATTCGTTCACTATTCATTACTCTCTGAAGTGTATTCGCGTCCATTTTAAAAGTAAGTGACAACGCCCCTAAATATGTCTACTTCTATTAGGGCTTGTGACTCGAGGTATACTAGTACATTAATAGGCGCGTCTATCGGCTAGGCGAATTCCAATCTGACTGAGATGTTTCCACTCTGTTGTAGACTTAAGTGTGTATTTACACTAGCAGATACGTCAGGTGTGATGTCAAACGGATAAAGGTTAAATTAATCGATGAATTCTTTCTGCATTACCCCAATTCAGAGCTCATTACAATCACCTGCAATATGGGCCAGATTACTATATGTTCTCGCGCAAAGCGGGAACACAGCGTCTGATGAGTAGTCCGTATCCAATGTTCCTCCCAACGCAACGCCATTAACGTATAGAGTTATATTTTTAAGGCCGAAATTCTCGAATTCAAAGGCATTCTTTTTATATTTTCCATTCACCGAATTGTGTTCCTGCATTCCAATTCCTTTTCGTTAGATTTCCCAGGGCGATGTTTTCTGTTTCGATGCCAATCCTACTCGCACCGTGTATAGTTTGATTTGTACTCTGTTAATTGGGTATTTTACTGTGGCGTGTAGTAAATTTTTCTCAATTTCTATTTGTTTTGGTGAACTTAATTTCACTCGCCATCCGCGGAGGTATGTCTCCATAATGTGAATCACAACGGGTTTTTCTCCCTCTTCTTGATCAGCATCCAGATTTAAACAGATCTCAGGATTCGTGCGGGTGAGCTTTATTTTCATATCCACCCTATTCACAAGCAACTTCTGGAATGTGAAGTCTGTATGCAGGCGTCCAAAACACTCGTATATCTTTTTAGAATTTTTAAATTTGTCCTTTATGCTACTTTCGTCTTTAGCTTGATAATAGCCCTGGGCACTTAAAAAGGTATCCTTCGCTTCTTTGGAAAAGTTCAGCACATTTTCCAGATAGGCTCGTAGGTAATAATACCCCTTTCCTGCCGATATGTTGACCTGATTTAAATATACGTAGCACTGGTTGAATATGGAGCGCAGAAAGTTTGTTTCAGGGTATACAGCATATTTATCATCGCAGTCCGTTCCATCAGAATGGGCTATACGTAGTTTAGCGTATATGTGCACACATCTTGGGTCAAAAAAGTAAGGGCCTGAACTGGGTTTCACGAATTCTATAGGGGCACTCAGGGAACTAATTGTGTTTAAAGGGTCAATTGTAATAAACTCACTGTGCTCAAAAGAGACTTGAGTTGGGGGCATGTCAAAGAGGGACAGCTCCGATTTACAACATCGTGAACTACACGGATAGATGAAGCGTGCCATGACGAGTCAGAAATAGTGCCTCCTATCTCGACAAGTAGAAAACAAACTATGATTCATGAGATCAATGTCCTTAGTAACCTTTATATCATTCGTTTAGAACACTTCTTTTTTATATCCTTTTACGTTTAATGCCACGTAGTGGTAATCCCTTCTTCCGGACAGCCCTCTTCTTCTTCCTATCACCACGCATTTTTCTCTGCATCTTTCACGATTTCGTCCCGTGCACGCTTTAAATGGTTTTTTAGAGCTTCTTAAGGTTTAGCCCCAGCCATTATGTCTTCTTCCGTGTTAAGACCTGATTGTAACGCTTTCCTCCTGAGGTATCTGACCCCCCTCTTCAGCAAAGGGACAGCCGTACGTAGTATAGTTGGAAATTGCATCCAAGTCCACTACCACGCTGGTATCTCACCCCTCGATAGACTGAGAAAGGCTTTCTGTCCATTATAACTCAGTGCGTCGAAAGTGCAGCTTCATTGTTAAGCTCCCATCACCGAATGGGAAATTTTTTCCTTCAATCGTTCTTATATATATTGAGATATTGGTTATTAGATTAGTTGCGACATTCACATAATGGGGTCTGTCATATGTAATACTCAAACTCTTCCTCTATGGTTGGGAATGTGAGCAATGCGCAGCAGGTGCCTGGGTATCCCCAACAAACTGGTGCTCCACTATATTGCTGTAAATATAGCACATGTCTGGGGTGTATAGCCAGCAACCAATTTCTCCAATTTCATCTGATACATTAGGCTGGACAAGTCATGTTGTACCTCGTGAAAGGTATCTCTTTGGAAGGCTGATCGATATCGCCCCTAGGTTATAATTTTGAACAGCCTTTGTCTTTAATATTTCTGTTAGCCTTTGATTTTAGGATTAGAGTATGTGCAGGGTTTTCTTTTTTACGATTTCGTATACTAAATCAGCCGTAAGATTTGAGTTTTTTAAACTTACGTTTAAGTCTCTCACAACATCCTCAGCCGCACCATAACGCCCGGACCTAGTGTTACTACTGTACTGTAATACCGTGCATCCTCAGTCCGGGATACGTATAGTTTCATCCCGAGTTACCCCGTTTTTCACACTCATCAAGTCTCTAAGAATCGTAAAAACGGGATCTTTATAATCAATATTTAAAAAGAGGGTGTCCAGCTGAATTTCGCATATCCCCACCTCATACGAATCACGACCCAATTCAATGGGTCCATGGAGTTCTGTTACAAAGTTCCAGGTGTTGTTAGGATGTACAGACAGGGACGAGGAGGACGGTAGTGTGACGTAGAAATGGTTAGGCGCCATGTTGCATACTATTTAAGCTTCATTATTGCATCAGCTTTTATATAGGTGTGAAGCTTTTGGTAAGCTTTCTGGGTACCCTAGCCATTTCACCAGGTACATTTTTCTCTTTCCTGAACCTTTGCTTCCTAAAATTTTCTCAATTTTAAACACATTTTTTCCTAAATTAAATGTCACTTTCTGCAACTCCTCGCGGTAAAAGCCTCCTGCGATTTCTTCCCCATTCAAATCTTCAACGTAATACAACATTATCTCGCCTTTAGGTCTCATAGCCCTAACTTTAAAAATCTCACGTGTCCAGCCTTGCTCAAATCCCTTCGCGAATTTATTTCCCGAACGCGACAGCCTTACATAATCATTGATTTTGAAACGCGCAGAGTGTGGTGGTGGTGTTCCATCTCTTCTCACATCAGGCTCTGGGCGCGTACCTCTTTCTAAAATCTCATTAGGTGTTGTCCCAATCGTGCGATGGTGTGAGCGGTTGTAGGATGAGGCCAATGATTCCAGAATGTCTAGAATCTGTATGTGTTTTTATGTGTAAAATAGCGGTGCATGCGTTCCTTTATGGTACGTTGAACTCTTTCAGCTAAAGATGCCTTATGTATAGAATTGGTAGTGTAGTAGCTGATATTAAACTCTGTCAACATGTTCTGAAAAGCTCGGCCTATAAATTCTTTCCCCATATCCGTACAAAAATAGCCAGGAACCCTGTTTTCTTTCAACATCAAGTTTTGGTGGCTTTAGCAACTGTTTCAGGCGATTTATTTTTCAGAGGAATTAGCCACAGATATCTAGAGAATACATCTATTATGAATAGGATGTAGCGGTAACCATCGTTATACACTGAATATCTTTGCATGTCTGTTAAATCTGCTTGCCAAATAGAGTCAATCGAAGCAGCTGTTGTCTTGGCTGTTTTAAACCTTTTTCTCACAGGCTTATGAAGTGTATAAGCGTCCTGCTCCCGCAAAAACCTCTCAACATCTTTTTTCCTACTCCATCATTGTAAACACTTCTGTACAGTCTATCTACGCCTCCGTAGGAGGCTGGGCTAGAAATGTCATAATAACGTCTTCTTAATATGTTAGCCATTTGCGTATTTTAGAGGCACGTGGGTAGGGTTGACCGTTGTTTAACCTCTTCTTTCTCCTCTTCAGAGGTGTTACCGCCGGGGTGATGGCGTTTTCAATTGTGGCACGTGCGATGCATGTTCCAAGTCTTTTAACCTGTTCAGATTTCCTATCATTGCTTTGGGGATATTTATCTGTTGTAGTCTTGCTTTAATATGCTTCCATCCTGATGGTGGCCTATCCCACTTTCTCACCAGATCATGGACGATGTCTACGATATTCGATCCCTGTACCTTTGCTCCTTCCACAATGATCTCACCTGTATCGGTCCACTGTATGTGGGATCCTCAATAGATTATAAAGACTTAAACCTTTATTCCTCAATGTATGTGGGAGGGTGCTTTTTAATACATGCTTGATATGTTGTGGGGCCGACCCGTTATTCTTTGGTTGGCCAGCTCTATCGTCGGGCACAGGCCCTATGTTACCATACCCATCGTTGTCCGTGCTGTGCCTAATAACCACGGGACTCTTTGTCGGATTCTTATAATTTTCGTACTCGTGAAGAAATTTTTGCAGAGCTTCTTGGTAAAAGATCCTTTTCTCAGCAGGTGTTTTTTCACTCTTTAATAGGGCTAACAATTCGATTTCCATTCTTTTAAGCCTGCTTTTACGGGGTTCTAGAACCGTGTCTTGATTCTTTGAACTTTGCAGTGAAGCATACACCTCGTGTGGAATCACTACCACTTTCTTCATTATATTAATCTAGTCAGTAAAGGACCCAAAACTGAAAATAAATGGGGAGGAATGACCCTCCTCTTCGTAAATAATCCGAGTCGATATTTTTAGCAAATATCTGTTGCATTGCTCGGGGCAGTCGATGTTAGATTTTTATTAATTCATGGTATTTCTTTAACCTCTTTCTCATTCTGGAATATATACCGTTTCAGGCTCGTTTGGAAATATATTCGTTCTTAGAAGCACTCTAAACGTGTTTCGTGGATGAAGGTCACAAAGCATATATCCGTAACGTTGACTTGTAGCTTCTTTATAAACTTCCAAAAATTCCTAACGCTGATTCGGGAACATTTAATTGGCTAATACCCCAATTTGTGATACATCTCTACGTTGCCGAATAATACTAGATATTGTGTATTTAACGACACATAGCGCATGTATCTATTTTTAAAAAAAGATTCTGATTGATGAAGAATACGCTTATGTTAAGATGGTGGGAGAATACTGTAAATGTCTCGGCAAACGTTTTTTCCATTTCTAACATAAGATCATCAATTACAATGACTGTATGTTTATTTCCCTTTAACGAATTAACGTCTTATACACCTTTGTGGAACAAAATATCATCTTGGTACTCGTTGAACACTGATTGATACGTCGAATAGCACCATATAACTTTGTGTACAAATTTTGAGAACATCTCTCACTTTTCTTTAATGATTTTAAGCATAAACACAGTTTTTCTATATCCTGTAGGGCCAGATATAGTACATGTGGATGGGCTTGTGAACCTGAATTTTTCTACAGAATCCATTTCTAACACGTCTCACTCCTAAGTGGGTCATTTACAAAATATAATAAATATTTAAGTGATGTTCCTTCTACAGTCTTGTTTTTCTCTTCTCCCACAGAACCG
This sequence comes from Bathynomus jamesi, assembly GCA_023014485.1. Classification (NCBI taxonomy): domain Eukaryota; kingdom Metazoa; phylum Arthropoda; class Malacostraca; order Isopoda; family Cirolanidae; genus Bathynomus; species Bathynomus jamesi. The sequence continues at coordinate 336,822 of JAJOZX010002145.1, forward strand.
TGAATGACGATGAGGTACAGCCCCTCCATCATCGATATTACGGATGACCCCGACGAGAGTGTAGTTGTGATCACAGACTCCATCCCCACTGCTGAGTCCACACCAACGTTACCTGTAGCTCGCGACAAATCAAAGCGGAAGCATGATGAAGAACCCTCCACGTCAGGTATAAAGCGTGCCAGGATTGCACCGGTTGTTAGTCCCCCAGTAATGGAACCCCAACCCTCTACGTCTTACGGCACAACTCCTAAAATTGTACCTTCCTCAAATATACCCCCTTATTCCTGTTCAATTCAGAACGCGGCTATCCTTCGGGTTCGTGTCAGATGACGGGGATGTAGATAATAGTTGGGTAGTAATACCATTCAGACGCTTGGCAGTTGTAGATATAGAGTATATATTAGGCCGTATAATGCAGGCCTCTCAAAGTAGTATAGCCTTCAATATGGACAACTTCACGGTAAATATTGACCGTGTGTTCCATGTTGCGGGTCATAGTGCCACACCTTATACTCTTAACTTCAATTCTCAGGCTATTTACATGCGGCATATAAACGTCGTTCGTGGTTGCGGCTTTATAGCATTAGTCTAAGCTCGTAAGTTTACTGTTCTAAATACACGGGCCTAAAAAATTTGGTTGCAAACGGTAGTGGAGCGTGCCCGTAAACTAGCTGTAGACTGTAAACTTGAATTTGACTGTAATATGGGTCCTGAAGAGCTGAGAATGGTAGAACAGGAAATGAATATTCGTATAGTTGTGTGTGGAATGGATGATCGTCGTAGAACTGTGTATGTTTTTAAAAGCTGTGTCAGAGATCGTACAAGACCCCTACTTATTTTAGGCCTGTCAGGAGCAACGTATCTCCCCATCCATAATATAAGGGACCTTTACGCGAGTTATGATAAAAGTCGAAAATATGGACGACATCATGATTTGTGTAAGGGGTGTAGCGAGTTTGCGGATGATATAGTGAAACATTGTAAAGATTGCCACATGTATATGAGCAGCGTAAAAGCTCCAAATGTGAAAGCCGTGTAGTTGAAGCTGAGAAGAGGGATTGTGATGTGTGTAGACGCACATTTTTTAATAATAACTGTTTTGAGCTCCATCAGTCAATTGGCACGTGCAGGAAAAAAGAATCTGTGAATGTGGTATATTTCACATGATGGATAATTGGGGAAAATTCACCACAAATGTGATGAAATTCAGTGTTCTACATGCCATGAGAAATATATGGCAGTTGTGTAAAGCATGTATGTTATATGAAAGATGCTAAGCCTAAAAATGGCCCTTATATAACTGTGTACTACGATATAGAAACATACACGAACGCTGAAACCAAAGAGGTTATTCCACATTTACTTGTAAGCCAGACTATCTGTGATGAGTGCATGGAGATCGAGTGTTATGAGTGTCACAAATGTGGTAAACGGACAGACGTTTTTAAAACGATTGCCCACGACAGCCCTGTGAAACTCTTTGTGTCCTATATCGTCAAATTAGTGGACAAGTTAAAAAAAATGACTGTGTATATTTTTACCCATAACGTGGCAAAATTTGACATACAGTTCCTTTATAAGGAGTTGCTTGAGCACGAGTTATCTGAGATATTTACAGGCAATCCCTTGAAAAAAGGGAAACAAACTTATACAGATGCAAATAAGAGGTAATGTACAGTTTAAAGACACTTTATTATTCTCACCTTGTAAATTAGCAAAGCTACCCAAGGTGATGGGCGTAGCCGCTGAAGTTTCAAAAGGATATTTCCCTTACACATTCCTCACTAGCGAAAGTTTAAATTACATAGGACTACCTCCACCCAAGCATTACATTAACTATGAATGTATGAGTACAGATGAAGTGAAGATTTTGACCGCTACTACAACCGTTTTAATGAATCTAATCCTTATAATATAGCTGATGAATTTGAGCGTTATTGCATGAATGGTGTGCGGATGCTTAGAGTATGTTTCCAGGCCTTTAAAAGGATGTACATAGAGCGTTTCAAATGCGATCCGTTTCAAGTCGCAACCACTGTCGCCTCATTATGTTTTACGGAAGGCGTAAAACTCCATTACTATGACTTCTGTTCTTTATATCCCTACGTGATGAAGAACAATCTGTACCCCGTAGGTGCACCTGAAAAACTGGTTGGACCTGAGCTGCCCCCCATCGAGATGCTCTCCACAAATTTGAACGGGTACTATTTCGGCCTTTCCTTCGTAGATGTGCTTTCCCCACTCGATTTATGGATGCCTATCTTTCCCGTCGTTATAGATCACAAGCTCATGTTTTACCTGTGCGTAGGTGTAGGGGTTTCAGAAGCTACCCAACCTTTTCACGCCATATATAAACGCTTTTTTGAAGGATAAGGTAGAAGCATCAGGGTAACTGCGAGGAGTTGATACCGAAGATGAAAAATCGCCTTATATTCAACGTTACCGTGACCGTGAAGGTATACAGCTTGACCATTCCCAAATTGTAAAGAACCCAGGCAAGCGCTTTAGTACAAAGTTGTGTCTAAACAGTCTTTGGGGAAAAATTTGCACAGAATACTGGCAAAGGAACGTTCATTTGGCACAAAGTTATAGTGAAGTCTGGGATTATGCCAACGCTCCCGATAAAGAGGTCATGGAGATCGTGAATGTAGGTAATACTTACATAATAAAGTACAACACTACCGAATTGGCCACAGATACCTCACGGGTTAGAAACATACCTGTAGCCAGCTTCACAAGGCCTACGCACGCATCAAACTTTGGGGGCTTATTGCATTCTCTTGGTCGGAGGGTTCTGTACCCCGATACAGATAGTGTGATATACACAGCGAAGGAGGGGTGAATACATACCTCCTATTGGTGAATTCCTCGGGCTGACTGATAAGATCAAGGATGAGTATGGAGACATCGCATACGCCGACTCTTTTGTCTCAACAGAACCAAAAACTTATGGGGTACGGGTGAGAGTGGTGGAGGATATGAAATATGTCGAAGGCTAAGGGTATCACGCTCAAACATGCGAAACGGCGGGCGTTAACTTTGATTCATTGAAGGATCTTGTGTGATTGGATGATGATGGGGGTGACCAGCCATCCCAACTAACTGTAGGGACCCACAATTTTCGTGCACAGAAGCTGAGGGGCGTGAAGGAACTTAGGGGTACGAAGGTGTGCCGTAACACCTATAGGAAACGTTACCAGGTGCCTGGTACCTATGATACCGTACCCTTTGGATACCATACTCCTTTATTGTTATATATATATATATATGTCTATTGTTAACGATATGTTTATTTTATGTATTACACGTATTTGTAAATATATATATCTTGAATATTTCGTTTATTAAATAAATCGTGTTCCAATTGGCGTTTCATTTTCTCCTTTGTGTGTGTGTGTGTGTGTGTGTGTGTGTGTGTGTGTGTGTGTGTGCAGGAGAAAGTTCTAAGCTCCTCCGCCCCCTGTATGATCAGCCACGTGACTCCTGCTACTAACCGGGCATATCTCTACCCTGCGTGTTCAGTTGACCACTCCATGTCCTGGATCTCAGACGTTTATTTTCCTACGTAGATAAAAAATAGTAATGGCTACCTTTAATATTGCGTGTTCGACGTTTATGAAGTGGTATTCAGCAAAGTGTGAAGATCTACAGATCTACAGAAGCTAAGGCTATCAAAGACCCTAAGATCCGCTCTAAGGTTAGCCCTAGAGAAAGGAAAGAGTAGGGGGTTAAGAGAAGAGAATAAAGGGTTAAGTAAATAGCAACACCTATCACTCGTGGGTTAACATTCATTCAGTAAAAGAGGAAAAAGTCTCACCATCATCATCCGCCAGCCACTGCCGACAAGTCAGAAAAATAGTCGGAGAGAATAGGACAGATTGCAGAACGGTCCTCTACTCCATAGGGAGGTAGAGCCCACTCTGCCGGAAAAAGATGAAAAGAAGTAAAATAAGAACGCTTACAAACCATGCAATATATTATTAATTCAAGAACAACACATTCTTAACTCGAAGCAACACATTTTTCCAGCTGTTGCAGACCGATCCTCCACTCCATAGGGAGGTAGAGGATGCAGCCGACCAGGCTGGAAAGGCGTGAAAGATGAAAAGAAGTAAAATAAGAACGCATTACAACACATTCTTAACTCAAACACTATCATACCATGCAAACTACAGACATGCAATACAGAGAGTTATAGACATGCAATAAAGAGAGTTACAGACATGCAATTAAGGAGAGAAGGAAAAGGTATAAACAATAAAAAAAGTGGGTTAATTTACTCAACAAGCTACAACTAAGTTCGTGTTAGTCTATTTTTTTTTTTGCTGGCATATCACACTCTGGCGTGTCACAAGCTGGCATTAGACGTCAGCAGATTCATCCCTGATTACCACCCCCAGAGCTCCTGTTACCAATTGTTTTTTTTATTTTAAACAACGTTAATATTTTTAAAATGCCTATCTAGACGATTTTTAAACACATTAACGATGTAGAGTTCACGAAGGGCGCGGGAAGATTATACCATTTATCAATTACTTTAAACGTAACGAAGTTTTCAGCGATATTAGTAATGAAACGTCTGCTACGCAACTTAAATCCGTTATTACGAGTATTGCTATTATCGAAAGTGAAAAGTTTGTCAAAATTTACGGTATCGATGTTATTAACGATTTTGAAAACTTTAATAAGCTCCCCCCTTAATCTCCTAGATTCGAGTGAATGCAAGTCTAACTCTTTAATCCTATCTTCATAAGGCTTGCTGCGCAATGACGGAATTAGTTTCGTGGCACGACGCTGAACACTTTGTAATCTATCAATATCCTCACGCAAATACGGGCACCAAAACTAAACGGCATATTCTAAATGAGGCCTGACTAGGAACTTGTAAAGGGGCAATATAATATCCTTCGATTTAAATTCGAAATTACTCGCTATGCAGCCAAACCCTATTAGCTTTACGCAAGGACTCCAGGCACTGGTTCCTAACTTTAAATCCTTAGTACGCGTACGCCTAAATCTACTTCCTCGTCAACGCTCGCTAACTCTCTATCATCCATCGTGTACGTGTAATTATTGTTACGAGAACCTTATATGCAAAACTTACATTTGTCTACGTTAATTGATCTGCCACTATCCGTCACTCCATAATCCTATTACATCGTCTTGGAGCCTATTTTTATCGTCCTCGTTAACAACCTTACCGCCTATTTTAGTATCGTCCGCGAATTTTGACACGTTACTGATCAATCCTTCATCTATGTCGTTAATGTAAATTACGAATAGCAATGGGCCTAACACTGAACCCTGTGGGACACCGCTACCCACATCCAACCACCCCGATTCACTACCATTAACAACGACCTAGCACGAAGCCATTCCTCTAACCAGTTAGCTACCTGACCGCGTATACCGTGCGCTTTAACCTTCGCAATTAATCTTCTATGCGGAACTGTATCGAACGCCTTTTTAAAATCTAAATAAATAACGTCAGCCACTCTATGTCTATCGTATTCGTGCACTATTTCGTTATAAAATTCTAACAAATTAGTTAAACAAGATCTATGGCGACGAAACCCATGCTGACTACTATTAATCAAATCTCGACTTTCTAAGTGATCGATGATACGATCCCTAACTACGGATTCCAAAAGTTTACCGACAATTGACGCTAAGCTAATGGGCCTATAATTGCTAGTTACTGTGCGGTCGCCTTTTTAAAAATAGGGGTGACGTTAGCTAATTTGAAGTCTTCAGGAATAATCCCCGTTTCCAGTGACTGATTAAAAATCTTCGTTTAGGGGGCCTACAATAACGTTTTTCAAATCTTTAAAATGTCTAGGATAAAAAGCGTCAGGGCCTGGAGCCTTGCTAACTTTTAGCCTATCGATATAATGCGCAATCTCACCCTCATAAACAGTTATTTCATCCAAAATAGTCTCGCTACTAAATGGAACGATATCGTCCACTCTCATCATGCGTCTGGCTGGGGCCAGGCGAACATTTCTATCCTGCTTAGGTTAAGGTTTAGGTTAGGGTTTCCCTTTGGGGGTGAGGACATCCCCCTTCTCCCCCAAAGACCCTCCTCCTCCTCTTTTCTCCCTCTCTTAGGTTAAGGTTACCCCTTTGGGGGGAGGTCATCCTCCCTTACCCCAAAAGCTCCCTCCCCCTTTTTGCAGCTTGGGAGATAACCCCTCCCCCTTGTTGTATACCTCCTCCCCCTTTGCAGCATTCCCCTTGTTGCAAGACCCCCTTTGGTGCATAACCTCTCGCAACATCACCTCCCCTTTGCAACAATGATCAACATTTGCAGCATTGCAAACATTGCATTGCACTCGACCCTTTTGCGCCCAAACTACTATTATGCATTGCAGTTCTAAAATTTTGGTGGCGACATTATGCATGTCGACATTGTGCAGATCGACATTGTTCCAGTACTCCAAGAAACTGAAGACGGGGGGGCAGGGTAGCTGACTAATAATAATTATAATGAAGGAAATATCGTAATGGGTTACATTGGTCTGGCCTGTGCTCTGTGCCAGTATCTGGCCCTCCTAATAGAATAATACTGTATTACCTATTTCTAATCGTATCGGTTTGAAGTTTGTGGAAATCAATTCTATGAACCTTTGACTGAATATTCACAATTTGGTGACAGCAAGTTTGGAATGATTTTGTTATTCATTATTTCTTGTGAATTAAGCTTAATTTGAAATCGTTAAGATGTTATTTTCTCAATTGTATTGTGTGTATTGTTGTATTAATATCATTTTAGAGGAAAGAGCACTGTAAAAATGAACAATGAATAATCAATGTTCATTTTTACATGAGAAACCAAAATCGCCTAATACGATTTTGGATAAAAATTAGAAGTTCGCTGTGAGAAGCAAATGTCCCTTAACTGCGTCTCTCTAATTCGTCTCCTTTAATTTCTCCCAATAATGACGTCATAAAAGTAACCTAATTCCCTTCACGTTTTCCATACCTTGAATACTGAATCACGTATTTAGTATGTGGATATCTTTCGTATTCAATGTATGGTAAATTCTTTAACATACTAATAAAAACCTTTACACTCTATACGTCATTATGTAAATGTTGTTCATTCATACATCCATGTCCCTTCTTGACCTTTATCTTTTGTTAATTTTATTAATTATTCATTCAACTACCTATTGCCAACCTATTGTGTGACTACCAATATGTGTACAATAGTTTAGGCATTCGTACATGTCCACTGAGGACGTACATAATTACCTTACATGTAAGTACGTTCACATGTATTCGTTTTACTCTTTCTTTTAAGTGCGTTCACTTCTTGCAATGAACTCGAAAATGCTTATGCAGGTGTACGCAATTCGATGATCACAGCATAAATTGAACATCTGAAAACGAAAAATCTCCTCTCGCTCTAATTCCAATTTATAACACATTATCATGCGTTATGTTAAATCATGTGTGTCACATATGTATAAATATATACCGTATGTGCCAATGTACTCTGTGTTGTACTAATAACCATATATAACTATAAAAACACTAAGAATTGTAAGTGACTAATGTACTTAATAATGTAATTGATGTACCGAACTTTAAAATAAAACTGTAATTAATGATAATAATTTAAATGTAAATTAATCCGTAATTGTAATCATAATTGTAATAAACCAAAATTACACCGTACTCAGTGATGTACTTAATTGTACTAAATGTCCGACACGACATTATGTCACCATTTAGGAATGTACACTCGGAGATATTATTATTTTTCCGTTGGGATAAAGTTTGATGTGCTTTCTACTTTGCCAAATAATTGATGACTTGCTCTTTTTTAAAATTTCTTTATCATTTTTAGATTTAGCTTAATGAATTCTGAGAAACTTTTTGCAATGTTCATATTTTGTATACATTCTCTCTTTGTTATAAAAGACGAAGTCATGTCTTGCCTAAGATTTAATTAGTTAACTTGTCAGATCATGATAACATCAGTTCTGAAAATATGCGGTTTAAGATAAAAATATGGCTTCATCTTCAAATATCTTGTTTATTCGTTTAAACCTTACCACAGCTAAAAGATTTACTTTATTGTCAAATAGTGCAAAATAATGCAGCCTCTTCAACATTTAATAATGATGATGTTAGTAGAATCGGGGTATATAAACCCGAATAATTCCTTCCATGTTCATTCTGATACCAACTACGAGGCTGAGCATTACCTGTAACATTGTAGCAGTACATTACAGTAAAGGAAAAGTCTTTATCTTCTCCTTCGAGCCGTGCTCTCTTCAGGAATATAGTCAGTAAAATCTCCCGATACGTTACAAGAAGAATCGGGGGGAACCCTCAGCGAATTTAATAAGCCTCTCAGAATCCTCCGAGCCACTAAGGAAGAACTCGGAGAGTCGTATAGAAGAAACTACTGCAAGTAACAGATCCATTGCTGCTTCCCAACCAGAACCCCCGTCGACTCCCAACCAACCCAGGGCCATAGATGGAGGGGTTAGCAAAAGTGGCGACCCTTTTGCCAGGATTTTAAGAAGTGGCCATTCTTTGGCCAAGATAGAAATTACCTTGCATCAGGATTTTAACAATTTGGCGACCGTTTAATAGGATTTTAACAAGAAGATTTTAACGAGTGGCCACTCTTTGTCCAGGATAGAAATTACCGTGCATCAGGATAAATCTTGTAGCGACCATACTACCAAGATAATAAGACCCACCAGTTGACCGGCGTGTCACGACTTCCAGTTCGTAACATCCACCCTTAAATCAGTGTGTCACCACTCCAAGTTCTCCACGCCTAGTTTTCATCCAAGAAGAAGTAGCCATCAAGACGTCTTCAGGACACGTCTATAAGGATTTCGCCGTAGAAATTTTGTTAAGTACAGTTTTTTTTTTTAAAGTAATTTATAAACATTTGAAAAGTCAGTATTATTAACAGTTAACTAGTATCAAGCCAGAGTTAACAAGAAACACAGTGAACATTTCAGACACCAGTGATACATTCTTTTTATTGAAAACAGTTCTTTTCACAGAAGTTAATTTTCAGAGTTAAAAGTCACAGAGTTAAAAGTCACGGAGTTAAAGTCACAGAGTTAAAAGGCACAGAGTTAAATATCACAGAAGTTAAATATCACAGCGTTAAATATCACAGAAGTTAAATGTCACAGAAGTTAATTGTCACAGAAGTTAATTGTCACAGAAATTAATTGTCACAGAAGTTAAATGTCACAAAAGTTAAATGTCACAGAGTTATTGTCACAGAGTTATTTTCACAGTTATTTTCACTATTATAGTTGTATAGAATAATTTTATTTTATGTATCAAACATATTACTGTACCTTCGCGTACATTCGAGTGAAATGTTGTTTACATTTTTTATTTTTGTTTACAATTTTTTCAAATTATTGAATTGAATTGACTTGCAAATTAAGAGAGAGAGTTTACACAGAGTTTATAGAGTTATAGAGATACTTGAAAGCAGTTTCAAGTTCCAGTTTCAGTTTTCAGTTTCAGTTGGTTGCATCCAAGAGGGACAACCAAACCCCAGAGATTTACAGAGATACTTGAAGTAGTTTCAAGTCAGTTTTAGTTCCAAATAAGTTGCAAATCAGTTTTCAGACAGTTTCAGTTGGTTGCACCAAGAGGGACAACAAAACCCAGAGAATAATATACTTCACTTGATAGCAGTTCAAGTGCAGTCATTTTCAGTTTTCAGACAGTTTCAGTTGGTTGTAACCAAGAGGGACAACCAAACCCCAGAGATTAATAGTCTTCATTTGATAGAGGTTCAACTGCAAGTCAGTTTCAGTAGACTCCACTGATAGCAGTTCAGTGCAGTCCATTTCAGTTAATTTAAGTTAGTTGGTTGCTTCCAAGAGGGACAACCAAACCCAGAGAATAATAGACTCCACTTGATAGAGTTCAAGTGCAGTCAATTTCAGTCAATTTCAGTTCCTGTCAGTTTTCAGTCATTTTGAAGTTTAAGTCATTTTGAAGTCCAAGTCAGTTTTCAGTCAGTTCAAGTCAGTAGGTTGCATCCAGAGGGACAACCGCTGCAGAGATTTGTAGAAATACTTGATAGCAGTTCAAGTCAGCTCAAGTCATTTCAAGTCATTTCAAGTCAGTTCAAGCCCGTCAGTTCAAGTCAGTCAGTTCAAGTTAGTTTTGAAGTCAGTTTCAGTCAGTTTTGAAGTCAGCTTCAGTCAGTTTTGAAGTCAGTTTCAGTCAGTTTTGAAGTCAGTTTTAAAGTCAGTTTCAGTCAGTTTTGAGGTCAGTTTCAGTCAGTTTTGAAGTCAGTTTCAGTCAGTTTTGAAGTTAGTTTCAGTCAGTTTTGAAGTCGGTTTCAGTTCGTTTTATTTGAAGTCAGTTTCAGTTAGTTTTATTTGAAGTCAGCTTTATTTGAAGTCAGTTTTATTGCAGTCAGTTTTGAAGTCCCAAGTCAGTTTTCCAGTCCCAAGTCAGTTTTCCAGTCCCAAGTCAGTTTTTCAGTCCAGTCATTTCAATGCAGTCAATTTAATTCAACCTTTTTTTTTGTTGTAAAAGAGAATTAAATTCAACCCTAATTGACCGGTTTGTGTCTTTAGTTTGACCTTTTTTTTTTGTAAGAAGGAAATTGACCGATTTGTCTTCTTTTTGCATCTAGTAATTGCGTATTGAATATATAGGTAAAATTATATATTTTATTATTTGTAACCAAAACCGTTTTTACAATTGTTCGTAACAATTTTCATAATTGTGTAATAATTAATCGATCATGTACCTAATTTATCCTGCTCTGTACGGTCGGGAAATTTACCCGTATCACCGCACATACCCTAAATTTAAGTTGTTTTTTATTTTTTTTTGTCATTTAATTTTAATAAAACTTCTACACAATAAATCATATATATTTATCTATATGCAAACAAGTTTTCAGACTAAAATATTAAATAATTCAAATTCTATCAACATTTAACGAAAGAGTATGATTTTTCTACTTAACATGCAAAAATTATTAAACCGTTTTAATAATTTTTTTATTATATAAAAATAATTTTTCATGTAAAATTTACCTGAAATTATTAAAAAAAAAAATTGTTCGAAATACTTTCCTTCCATTTCAATAACTTTTTTTCATTCTTGGCCGAAATTCATCTATGGCTCGATTTACTTTTATTTTTAAGAATATTATAAAATTATGTTAGCTCAATAAAATGCATAATTGATTTCTATTTTTAATTTGTATTTTTCATTTCTTTGTTCAATTAATCTTGAGTAATTGTCCTTAAGTTATATTATTGTACTATTTGTAAGGTAACAAACGAAAATTATAGCAGTTTGACGCTATGAATGTTAGTAGTCGAATTTCATTGTGTCGAAATTCAATTTTAATTCCGCCAGATTTACTTTCATTAATTATAAGTTCTTCTAAGTGCGTTTTTTTTTATTACCTTAATATATGTGCAACTGATTTAATTACGTAAAATCGATAATCCTAATTGAATTTTATTACTTTTGACACATATTCGAATACATTAAAACTCATACGCATACATCATCATTAATACTACCTGTAATTAAATTTTAATAATATTTCACTTAAACTTAAAAGAATCTATAACCCTACTCTCAATTTAAATTATTATATAACTTTGTTAATTCGAAAACCTCCCGAATCCTAACACACACACACACACACACACACACACACACACACACGTATGCACACTATATATACTATATATACACCAACCTTTTGCGAAAAAACATTGGATATCACAATAAACTATTTCATTGCGTGTAAGTGCTAACTATGCTATTTAATCTTAATAATTTTTGCTTACTGTATATAAATTTTTGCTCATGCATTTATTAAGTTATTTTAACGAAAGCTAATCTGTTCCTTAAAGTGTATATATAAATATATACGGACATATTCATAATCCACATACTCAATACTCATGTTCTAGGTACAGGTATATATACGTATGCGCATTTACGTATGACTTCCACGATAAATCCCTTTTCCCCATTTGGACATATCACAACCACTACACCCTGTACCTAATACACAAAAATACACACTAGACCACAGGTCTACATCATCCACTACGTAATTCTATTTTTACCTACACTAGTCAATAAAATGAGTTTATTAACTGTACGATCACGATAACTAAATATTTGTAAAATTTAACAATATCATATTTGTCTAAATTAACGTATTAATCCTTCTATTCTGTTTGCATAAAATTAAAGTAATAATCTTTGAATTTTTATATTTTATAATAGCTCTCTAAGCAAGTGTCATGTTAAAGATTTGATTAGTGTGCATTGTAAATCAACCACCCGAATTCACTTGTTCTGTATAAAATTTGTATTGTAAAGAAAAATTAGTCATCATCTAATTTGAATTCGTTAAGATGTTATTTTCTCAATTGCATTGTGTGTATTGTTGTATTAATATCATTTTAGAGGGAAGAGCACTGTAAAAATGAACAATGAATAATCAATATTCATTTTTACATGAGAAACCAAAATCGTCTAATACGATTTTGGATAAAAAATTTATTTGTTGCTTTCTATTCTTTTTCAGTGTCACAACCATGCGACCTACCATTTCTATGGTTGAGCAGTATACATGTTTGTGCCATTAGAAGTTCGCTGTGAGAAGCAAATGTCCCTTAACTGCGTCTCTCTAATTCAACTCCTTTAATTTCTCCCAATAATGACGTCATAAAAGTAACCTAATTCCCTCACGTTTTCCATACCTTGAATACTGAATCACGTATTTAGTATGTGGATATCTTTCGTATTCAATGTATGGTAAATTCTTTAACATACTAATAAAAACCTTTACACTCTATACATCATTATGTAAATGTTGTTCATTCATACATCCTTGTCCCTTCTTGACCTTTATCTTTTGTTAATTTTATTAATTATTCATTCAACTACCTATTGTCATCCTATTGTGTGACTACCAATATGTGTACAATAGTTTAGGCATTCGTACATGTCCACTGAGGACGTACATATTACCTTACATGTAAGTACGTTCACATGTATTCTTTTTACTTTTTCTTTTAAGTGCGTTCACCTCTTGCAATGAACTCGAAAATGCTTATGCAGGTGTACGCAGTTCGATGATCACAGCATAAATTGAACACTGAAAACGAAAAATCTCCTCTCGCTCTAATTCCAATTTATAACACATTATCATGCGTTATGTTAAATCATGTGTGTCACATATATATGAATATATACCGTATGTGTCAATGTACTCTGTGTTGTACTAATAACCATATATAAATATAAAAACACTAAGAATTGTAAGTGACTAATGTACTTAATAATGTAATTGATGTACCGTACTCTAAAAAAAACTGTAGTTAATGATAATAATTTAAATGAAAATTAATCCGTAATTGTAATCATAATTGTAATAAACCAAAATTACACCGTACTCAGTGATTTACTTAGTTGTACTAAATGTGCGACACGAAATTGTCACCATTTAGGAATGTACACTCGGAGATATTATTATTTTTCCGTTGGGATAAAGTTTGATGTGCTTTCTACTTTGCCAAATAATTGATGACTTGCTCTTTTTTAAAATTTCTTAATCATTTTTAGATTTAGCTTAATAATTAATTCTGAGAAACTTTTTGCAATGTTCATATTTTGCATACATTCTCTTTTTGTTATAAAAGATGAAGTCATGTCTTGCCTAAGCATTTAATTGTGAATCTTAAACCTTTAATTTTTACTCGTATGCATATTTTAGTGTAAAGATGCATAGTTCAATTTCTACTTTTAGTTAACTTGGCAGATCATGATAACATCAGATCTGAAAATACGCGGTTTAAGATAAAAATAATGCTTCATCTTCAAATATCTTGTTTATTCGTTTAAACCTTACCACAGCTAAAAGATTTACTTTATTGTCAAATAGTGCAAAAATAATGCAGCCTCTTCAACATTTAATAATGATGATGTTAGTAGAATCGGGGTGTATAAACCCCAATAATTCCTTCCATGTTCATTCTGATACCAACTACGAGGCTGAGCATTACCTGTAACATTGTAGCAGTACATTACAGTAAAGAAAAAGTCTTTATCTTCTCCTTCGAGCCGTGCTCTCTTCAGGAATTTAGTCAGTAAAATCTCCCGATACGTTACAAGAAGAATCGGGGGGAACCCTCAGCGAATTTAATAAGCCTCTCAGAATCCTCCGAGCCACTAAGGAAGAACTCGGAGAGTCGATAGAAGAAACTACTGCAAGTAACAGATCCGTTGCTGCCTCCCAACCAGAACCCCCGTCGACTCCCAACCAACCCAGGGCCATAGACGGAGGGGTTAACATATATATATAATATATATATATATATATATATATATAGTATATGCTGTATATATTTTTTCATACATGATATTATTTCTATTACCGTACTACCCTAATCTTCACATCAAGATCAACACTTTAACAGCCAACAGAAAATTCGCGAATCGAATATTGGGGGTGGGACCAATCGGGGTCACGTATATAAAAGGGAACATTTTCAGCTGGATCCACAACAGTGAATTTATCAACGAGTAACTACACATTCTCCCATCATGGACACTTCCAGTTAGACACATCAGCTTTACTGCACCCCGCAATTATTTGAAGATGGGGACCTCTCTGCAGTGACTACACTCCATCTTTTCGCAGCGGCCGATGGAGGAAGCCTTCTCTCCACATAAAACGTTGCAGAAATTTGTGACGGCGAGAAAGAACTAGCCGATGAAGAGGCCATTGAGATGTGAGTAATTACGTAATAATTTAGTTTGCGATTCATTCTTGGGCTATATACATCGTATCATTCAGTGCTTAACCCTTGCAAGTGTTAGTTAATTTATAAAAGATCATAATAAACGAAGTGAAAGGATATCTGCCCTGCCCAGGGGATCTAGACTCTCCGACGGGGCGTAGTAGCCCAGCTAATCTTCCTTTTGAGCCCAGTTAGGCTAGTTGCTTTGTGCTTATTACTTGATCCGGGTACCCTATCCTTCATTTTCTCTTATTGTAACTTCTTGTAATTCTCTCTTCATATATATATATATATATATACATATATATATATATATATATATATATATATATATATATATATATATATATATATATATATATATATATATATATATATATACGTATATATATGGAAGTATATGTTAAGAACCCGATTAGACCAGCTTCTTGCTGTTTATTATTTGATCCGGGCGTCCTATTCGGCATTTTATCTTATTGTAACTCCTTGTAACTCTTTCCAACCATATATACATCGCGGTGTCCTGACATATAAATGCATGTTTACTACAGGACACTGTGCTAGGCTTTCTGTAATTAATGTATTCTATCAAGTATTAAGAGAGTGAATTTTGTTTATCAAATATTTACGCTTAATAAATTTATAGAAAGTTCTACAGGTAGGGTTTAGAATTACTAAAACTTTAAAAGTAGGGAAATTCCAACGGTCCTGGGATCGAGACCCTGTGATGGTAGGCGTTGCGTAGTATGCACAGCAAGGATAAAATTATTTCCGGAGCTGTAAATTAGTGTACTTAACTCCTTGAAGCTCTCTCTCTTCCTATATATATATATATATATATATAATGTTCCTCCGTCTGTATTTTGGAGAAAAACAATTTGTTTTTAATTATTAACCATTTTTCGTCTCCTTTGTGATTAATTCGTCATATATATATATATATATATATATATATATATGTTGAGAAGTTTCATGGCAACATTACTAAAGATGACAGAACCCAAGCAACAATGCTATTAGATATTATGGAACATTACGCCCTTGCCCAGGAAATCTGTGAAGCCACGAGAAAGGAGAACGTTTTGGATTTAATGTGGGCAAATAACAACGAGATAATAATAAATAAAAAAGTAACGCACACAAAGTTCTCCGACCATAACCTCATCGATATACAATTGAAGTTAGCACCCAGAGGTCCGAAAACGCATCCCAGAGAGGCAGATGGAATATTTGAAAGCTTAAACGTAAATTCAAAGAAAGTAAATTGGGAAAACGTAAATAAAGATTTAAAGGAGGTAAATTGGGAATTGCTACTACACGAGAAGACTCCACAAGAAATACTATGTATAATAAAGACGGAAACCAAACCTATAATACTGAAACATATTCCAGAGAGACAGGAAAGCAAACGTAGCAAGCTCGAGAGGAAAATCAGGACTTTATTCAGGCAACGAAGACAAACCGTAAAACATCTCCACAGATGCAGAACTGATGCAAAGAGACTCAAACTAGAGAGGAAACTTGGCGAAATAGAAATGGACCTAAAGCAAACATTCATAATAAGACAAACGAGGAGGAAAACAAGGTAGCAGAAAACATAAAAAATAACCCAAAATACTTCTACACTTTTGCGAAAAGGAAAATGCAGTGTAAAGAGAGTATTGAACCGTTGATAGACGGGGAGGCTGAATACACAAATGACCCGAAAGAAATAAGTGAACTGCTTAGGGAACAATTTAAATCTGTGTTTAGCACCCCGAAGTCCGAGATGGAAGTGGAAAACCCAGACGAGTTTTTCGACATTGAAACAGATCAACCAAGAACAAATCCCGGCACAAACCTATTAATGGACTTCGAGTTCACGGAAGGAGATGTAATTACGGCCTTATCACAGATGCGAGACAATTCAGCGCCAGGGCCAGACACATGGAGTGCAACATTTCTGAAGAAATGCAAAGAGAGTATTGCAAAACCGCTATACTTACTATGGAGGAAATCACTCGATACAGGACAAATTCCACTGCCCTTAAAGAATGCGAACATTGCCCCCCTATTTAAAGGTGGTAACAGAGCAATGTCCAAAAATTATCGGCCAGTGGCTCTCACCTCACACCTTATAAAGTGTTTTGAACGCATAATTAGAGCCAAAACTACCTACTACCTACAAGAAAAAGACTTGTAGAACCCAAATCAACATGGCTTCAGGGCGGGTAGATCATGCCTGTCACAGCTACTAGACCACCAGGAGAAAATATTAGGAACGTTGTGTCGAGGACAAAACATTGATGTAATATATACTGATTTTGCTAAAGCCTTCGATAAATGTGACCATGGAATCATAGCACACAAACTTAAGGATACAGGAATTACTGGAAAGCTAGGAAAGTGGATATTTAATTTCTTGACGCAAAGAACGCAAAGAGTGGTGGTAAACGGAGTTAATTCGGAAGTCTCGGAAGTCGTGAGCTCTGTCCCAGAAGGGACAGTATTAGCTCCCTTGCTGTTCATAATAATGATTGCAGATATTGATGCAGATATTAAGGACAGTATGAAACATTATTCCAGTGGGCAGAAGACAACAATATGAAGTTCAAAGAAGAAAAATTCCAACTTCTAAGATATGGTAATAACAAAGAGCTACAGAAAAAAGGGTACAAAACTCCGCAAGCCAAACAGATAACACCAAATCCACAAGTCAGGGATCTTGGAGTAATAATGTCGTCGGATGCAGAATTCAGAGAGCACTATAAAATCAAAATCACAACGGCTAGAAAAATAATGGGAATCATCTGGAGCTTCCGCAGCAGAAAAGCAAACATCATGCTCAAATTATGGAAGATCTAGTCCTACCAATAATTGAGTATTGCTCAGTACTCACAAGCCCACACAGAAAAAGAGACATTGCGTGCATTGAAGCTATACAAAGGACTTTTACGTCTAAGATAGAGGAAACGGAAGGTGAAGACTGCTGGTCTCGACTACAATCCCTGGAACTCTACTCTCTTGAAAGAAGGCGAGAGCGGTACACAATAATATACATATGGAACATACTTGAGGGCTCTGTCACTAACCTCAGAAATGAAATAGAAACAAACTGGAATGAGAGAAGAGGCAGATTTTGTACGGTCCCAGCTGCGGTGGGACAAGGAGCCATGAAAACGAGGATGGAAAATACCCTCAGAATACGGGGCCCAAAGCTTTTCAATGTCCTTCCAAAAGAAGTGAGGAATCTCCAGCACACCAATCTGAATAACTTCAAGAACCAGCTGGACAGATTCTTGTGCAAAGTCCCTGACCAGCCATGCGTGGCTGGCTACGAGGGCAGGAGGCGATCAGAGAGCAATTCCCTCCTTCACCAAGTCCCGCAAATGAGGCGGGATGCTGCAGAGGGGTCGACCGCAGGTCGATCCTGAACCGTCGTTCAAACTCAACAAAAGTAAACAAAAGTAAATATATATACAGAAAGCCACAGACAAGAAGTTAAGAAATATCCATCATGTTGGAGAGGGACTATATTTTGTACAATGCAACGTTTCAAGTACAAACTATGCTCATCTTCAGGCAAAAAATTCTAAAAAGTTAAAAACAGAATATTAAAAACCATAATGACAAATATAAAATACAAAATAATGTAGGGAAAAACCCAAACTAAAAATTCACAAGTTTTTAAAACACTAAAAAAGAAAGTCACACACTAAAAAGAACATAATGAATGACAATGAATGACAATTATAAAATACAAAATGTAAGGAAAAAACCCAAACTAAAAAATTCACAAGCTTTTTAAAACACTAAAAACGAAAGTCACACACTAAAAAGAACACACCTTAACTTCTTAAGTCTAAGTAGCACAGATTCCGAGGCAAAACTAATACAAACAGAAGCATCTAAAAACAAGTAGAGGTTGGTTGTTAAAAATGTTCAGTTAAGACGGAGGGGAACGGATGAATTATCAAAATTGAGCGAAGGGGAGAGAGTTTTAATATAGTACAGGGTGTCCCAGAATTAACTATCTATTTCAATGAAATCGGACAAATTTTTTAAAAACACACTTTTATTTATGTTTATCATGTTTAATATGTGTTAAAAATGTATAAATTTCTAATTTTTTCATAATTTTATTTTCATAATTTTTTCATTATCTGGTCCAATGAAAGACCGTCTGAAGTCATAAAATGGCAAAGAGACTCTCCAAAAGTTAACGTGTGGCTTGGAATGACCAAATCCAAAATTTATGGCCCATTCTTCTTTGCGGAGGCAACTGTAACAGGTACCGTCTACCTTGATATGCTTCAGCAGTTTCTCGAACCACAGCTTCTTGATGATGGCATTCTTGATAATGTTGTGTTTCAACAAGATGGAGCACCATGTCATTATGCTCTAATTGTTCGAGAATACCTCAACAGACGCCTTCCGAATCGGTGGATTGGACGTGGAGGACCTCGACCTTGGCCTCCGCGTTCTCCGGATTTGACACCCCTGGATTTCTTTGCATGGGGTTTCATAAAAACAAAGGTTTATCAAAAAGATCAATGCTTTTGTTGTGAAACACAACATTATCAAGAATGCCATCATCAAGAAGCTGTGGTTCGAGAAACTGCTGAAGCATATCAAGGTAGACGGTACCTGTTACAGTTGCTTCCGGAAAGAAGAATGGGCCATAAATTTTGGATTTGGTCATTCCAAGCCACACGTTAACTTTTGGAGAGTCTCTTTGCCATTCTATGACTTCAGACGGTCTTTCATTGGACCAGATAATGAAAAAATTATGAACATAAAATTATGAAAAAAATTTAGAAATTTATACATTTTTAACACATATTAAACATGATAAACATAAATAAAAGTGTGTTTTTAAAAAATTTGTCCGATTTCATTGAAATAGATAGTTAATTCTGGGACACCCTGTATAATGATTCTAAAAGTCTTAAAGTTTGCTCACACGGAGCGGAATCTAAAATGTTAAAATTAGCTAAAGTTATATCCACTAAAGTTATATCAATGTTATATCAATGCAAAGTGGATATAACTTTAGCTAATTTTAACATTTTAGATTCCGCTCCGTGTGAGCAAACTTTAAGACTTTTAGAATCATTATATATTAAAACTCTCTCCTCTTCGCTCAATTCTGATAATTCATCCGTTCCCCTCCGTCTTAACTGAACATTTTTAACAACCAACCTCTACTTGTTTTTAGATGCTTCTGTTTGTATTAGTTTTGCCTCGGAATCTGTGCTACTTAGACTTAAGGTGTGTTCTTTTTAGTGTGTGACTTTCGTTTTTAGTGCTTTAAAAAGCTTGTGAATTTTTTAGTTTTGGTTTTTTCCTTACATTTTGTATTTTATAATTGTCATTCATTATGTTCTTTTTAGTGTGTGACTTTCTTTTTTAGTGTGTGACTTTCTTTTTTAGTGTTTTAAAAGCTTGTGAATTTTTAGTTTGGGTTTTTCCCTACATTATTTTGTATTTTATATTTGTCATTATGGTTTCTAATATTCTGTTTTTAACTTTTTAGAATTTTTTGCCTGAAGATGAGCATAGTTTGTGCTTGAAACGTTGCATTGTACAAAATATAGTCCCTCTCCAATATGATGGATGTTTCTTTCCTTCTTGTCTGTGGCTTTCTGCTTAAATTGAAATTGAAGCTTCCAGAAGCGGCCTTCACCAATATATATATATATATATATATATATATATATATATTATATATTATATATGGTGTGGATGTAATAATACATTTTCTACTTATCACATTTTGTTGTAAAATGTTTCATTAAAATAGCAGGTATCCTCAATTTTTAATTATAGATTAGTTTGCATTAGTACTGAGCTAGGCTTTCTGAATACAACTCGATTTATGAAAAAATTGGACTTTAATTAAAAAAAATTCAGAAAATGTGTGAACTAATCAAGTTAATTACCCTTTCTCTTTATAGGTCCGATGCGGAACTCGATCGTGTTATAGCTACTTTTCGTGACAGCTTTGAAGAAAAGCAAATAGTCGACGGCGATTTGGAGGTTTTACAGCGCAGTCAACCCAGTGATTTGAATACGGAGGTCGAAGTATTGGCTCACATCCGGTCTAACGATTGGTTAAGAACAAGACACAATGTATTTTCATCAATTTATTAAATGATAGAAATCTTGTTTTAAAATTAGTACAATTCAGCTAAAATTAGTCAGAGTTAGTATCCAATAAATAAGCTACAGAGCACAAGACTAACATTATTGGGGACATCTTATATTTCACACAATATAGTTACAATTATATATATATATTTATATATATATATATACACACGCATAAATCTTTACACAATACATCGAGTGCGCACAAATCGGAACCTTTTTTTTATCTGCATGCATACAATTTCAGCATTCAGCTCAGTTTCGCACAAATCGAATAATTTTGAAAAATTTATAAATCCCTTTCCACGTGACATATGCGGGAGAAATGAAAGTCAATACATCCCGCAAGTATTACTAAAATATCTTTGTAATCGGTGGGGATTCCATTCAATTTCATGGATATGCAACTGTTCGAGAAATTTTACAATAACAGGGTCACTCCAGGTATGAGTCCCCAGCGAATTAAAATAGTACATTCTTTCCCTATTTTTAAAGTATATTGCAAACCACTGAATCCCTTCGCCACCAACAATGTCCGTGTTGACAATAATTCCCTCGCATTACCTCGTAGTTGGTAATTTCAATGTTTCATTCTTCTCAAACACACCGATAAATTTGGAACGTGTGATTCGGTCAATATTCATTACTCCCTGAAGTGTATTCGCATCCATTTAAAAAGTCAGTGACTAGTTTCCTGAAACGGTCAACCTCAATGAGGGCTTGTGATTCGAGGTATACTCGTACACTAATAGGAGTGTCTATCGGGTTGGCGAATTCCAATCTGACTGAGATGCTCCTACTTTGTTGTGGACTTAAGTCTGTAATTACACTAGCAGATAAGTCGGGCGTGATATCAAACGGGTAAAGGTTAAATTGATCGATGAATTCTTTCTGCGCTACCCCAATCCCGAGCTCATCACAAGCACCTGCAATATGGTCCAGATTACTATAAGCTCTCGCGCAAAGCGGGAACACAGCGTGTGATGAGTAGTCCTTATCCATAGACCCGCCCAACGCAACGCAACGCCATTGACGTATAGAGTTATATTTAAGGCCAAAATTCTCGAATTTAAAGGCGTTCTTTTTATATTTTCCATTCGTCGAAGCGTGATCCTGCATTCCAATTAATAACTTTTAGGTAGAACTCCCAGGGCCACGTTTTCTATCTGCTTCGAGGACAACCCTGCTGACACCGTGTATAGTTTGATCTGTACTTTTTATTTGGGTATTTCACTGTTGCGTGTATTAAATTTCTTTCAATTTCTACATATTTCGGCGAACTTAATTTCACTCGCCGTACGCGCAGATATGTTTCCATAATGTGAATCACAACGAGTTTTGCGCCATCTGCTTGATCAGGCACCAGATTTATGCAGATCTCAGGATTCGTGCGGGTGAGCTTTAATTTCATATCCATCCCATTCATAAGCAGTTTCAACTGGAATATGAAGTCTGTATCCAGACGTTCATAGCATTCATATATCTTCTTTTTAGAATTTTTAAATTTATCTTTATATTACTTTCGTCTTTAGTCTGATAATAGCCCTCGGCAGTTAAAAAGGTATCCTTCGCTTCTTTGGAAAAGTTGAGGACATTTTCCAAATAGGCTCGTAGGTGATAACAACCTGTTCCTGCCGAAATGTTGACCTGGTTTAAATACACCTCATACTGACTGAATATGGAGTGTAGAAAGGTGGTTTCAGGGTATGCAGAATAATTATCATCGCAGTCCGTTCCATCAGAATGGGCTATACGTGGTTTAGCCTACATGTGCATGCAGCTTGGATCAAAAAAGTAACGGCCTGAGCTGGGTATCACGAATTCTATAGGGGCACTCGGTGACCTAATTGTGTTTGATGGGTTAATTTTAATAAAGTCACTGTGCTTAACAGAAATTTGTGCTGAGGGCATGTCAAAGAGGGACAGCTCCGATTTACAACATTGTGAGGTACACGATTGGATGAATCGTGCCATGACGAGTTAGAAATAGTGCCACATCTCTCGACAAGTAGTAATCAGACTATGATTCGTGAGAGCAATGTCCTTAGCTTATATCAGTTAAAAAAATTATCAACCATAGGTTTCATTCGCTTAGAACACTTCTTGTTTGATGTCTTTTTACGTTTAACGCCACAAGTTGGTAACCCCTCCTTCAGGACATCCCTCTTCTTCCCGCAACCACGCATTTTTCTCTTTGCATCTTTGATGATTTCGCCCCGTGTACGTTTTGAATGTTTTTTAGAGTTTCTTTAAGTATAGCTCCACCCATTATGTCTTCTACTGTGTTAAAACCTGATTGTAACGCTTTCCAACCGAAAGCATGCATGCTCCCCTCTCCAACAATGAGACAGCCGTGCGTAGTATGGTTGAAAAATTGGATCCAAGCCCACTCCCACGCTGATATCTCAGCCCTCGATAGACTGGGAAAGGCCTTCGGGTCATTATAAGTGAATGCGACGAAAGTGCAGCTTCACTGTTAAGCTCCCATCACCGAATGGGAAATTTTTTCCTTCAGTTGTTCTTATATATATTGAGATATTGGTTAATAGATTAGTCGCAACATTTACATAATGGGACTTGTCATATGTAATGCTCAAGCTCTTCCTTCTATGGTTGGGAATGTGTGCAATGCGCAGCAGACGCGCCTGGGTATCCTCAACAAATTGATGCCCCAAGATATTGCTGTAAATATAGCACATGTCTGGGGATGGATAGCCATCGCCCAATTTCTCCCATTTCAACTGATACATTAAGCTGGACAAGTCATGCTGTGCCTCATGAAAGACATCGCTTTGGAGCGCTACTCCATGTCAGCCCTTGGTTATAATTTTGAACAGTTCTCTGTCTTTAATATTTCTATTAGCCTGAGGTTTTAGGGTCAGAGCATGTGCAGAGGTTTCTTTGTTTACGATTTCGTATACAAAATTAGCCGTAAGATTTGTACTTTTTAAACTTTCGTTTAAGTCTCTCACAACATCCTCGGGGGCACAATAACAACCCGGGCCTAGTATTACTACTCTGTGTAATACGGTGCCTCTCCACTCCGGGCGACATGCATGGTTTCATCACTAATTACCCCGGCTTTTTCACATTCATCACGATCTCTAAGAACCGTAAAAACGGGTTCTTTATAATCAATACTTAAGAAGCTGGTGGATAGCTGAATTTCATATAATCCCACCTCATACTGTACGAATCACGTTCCAATTCAATGGGCCCATGGAATTCTGTTACAAAGTTGGCTAGGGTATTGTTAGGATGTACAGACAGAGAAGAAGAGGACGGGAGTGTGACATAGAAGTGGTTAGGCGCCATGTTGTATACTATTCAAGCTTTATTATTGCAGCAGCTTTTATATAGATGTTGAAGCTTTCTGGTTACCCTGGCCATTTCACCAGGTACATTTTTCTCTTTCCTGAACCTTCGTTGCCTAAAATTTTTTTCAATTTTAAACTCATTTTTTCCTAAATTAAATGTCACTTTCTGCAACTCCTCGCGGTAAAAGCCTCCTGCAGTTTCTTCCTCATTCAAATCTTCAACGTACTACATCATTATCTCACCTTTAGGTCTCATAGCCATTACTTTTAAAATCTTGAGTGTCCAGCCTTGCTCAAATCCCTTTGCGAATTTATTTCCCGAACGCGATAGCCTTACATAAGCATTGATTTTGAATCGTATAGAGTGTGGCGGTGCTCTACAAATATCTCTTCTCATCTCACGCTCTGTGTGCGTACCTGTTTCTAAAACCTCGTTAGGTGTTTTCCCAATGGTGCAATGGTGTGAACGGTTGTATAGAATTGTTACTGTAGTAAATGATATTAAACTCTGCCAACATGTTCTCAAAAGCTCGGCCTATAAATTCTTTCCCCATATCCATACAAAAATAGCCTGGAACCCTGTTTTCTTTTAACATCAGCGTTTTGGTACCTTTAGCAACTGTTCAGGCAATTTATTTTTCAGAGGAATTAGTCACAGATATCTAGAGAATACATGTATTATGAATAGGATGTAGCGATAGCCATCTTATATACTGAATATCTTTGCATGTCTGTTAAATCCGCTTGCCAAATAGAATCAATCGAAGCCGCTGTTGTCCTGGATGTTTTAAACCTTTTTCTCACTAGCTTATGAAGTGTATAAGCATCCTGCTCCAGCAAAAACCTCTCAACCTCTTTTTTCCCTACTCCATCATTGTAAACTCCTCTGTACAGTCTATCAACACCGCCATAGGAGGCTTTGTTAGAAATGTCATAATAGCGTTTTCTTAATAAGTTAGCCATTTGCGTATTTTAGAGACACTTGCATAAGGTTGGCCGTTCTTGTTTGGTCTCTTCTTTCTCCTCTTCAAAGATGCTACCTTTGGGGTTGATGGCGTACTCAGTTGTGGCACATGCGAGACTTGCTCCAAGTCTTTTACCCTATTCAGATTTCCTATCAATATTATGGGGGACATTTATTTGTTGTAGTCTTGCTTTAATATGTTTCCATCCTAATGGTGAGGGCCTGTCCCTCTTTCTCACCAGATCATGGACAATCTCGACGATATTGGATCCCTGTACCCTTGTTCCTTCAACAATGACCTCGCCTGTATCGGTCTACTCTATGGTGGGGTCCTCACTCAATAGATTATAAAGACTTAAGCCTTTATACCTGAATGTATGTGGGAGACTGCTTTTTAATATATGCTCGATGTGTTGCGTTCCGTTATTCATTGGTTGGTCATCTCTAACGTCGGCCTCAGGTCCTATGTCGCCATGCTCATCGTTGCTCGCGCTGTCTAATAACCACGGAGATCTCTGTCGGATTCTTATCATCTTCGTACTCATGAAGAAATTTCTGCACAGCTTTTTGGTATAAGATCCTTTTCTCATCAGGTGACTTTTCACTGTTTAATAGGTCTATCAATTCGCTTTCCATTCTTTTAAGCCTGCTTTTACGGGGTTCTAGAGCCGTGTCTGGACTCTTTGAACTTGGCAGTGAAGCATACACCTCGTGCGGAATCACGATCACTTTCTTCATTATATTATTCTAATCAGAAAAGGTCCCAAAACTGAAAATAAGATTGGGAGGAATGATCCCCGTCTTTGTACAATAATTCGCTTTTTCTTCCCCTCAGTTTGACTTTTACCAGCGAGCATACGTATTATTTTGTTGGAACGACGTAGGCGGGCCTTCTGAGAGAATTTCATTGACACAATACATTTTGTAACATTAAGGCAGATTTCACAGATGCATTTTAAAAAGTCCGAGTCCATATTTTCAACAAACATCTGCTGCAATGCCCGGGGCAATCGATGATAGATTTTTATTAATTTATGGTATTTCTTTAGCTTATTTGTCATTCTGGAATATACACCGTTTCATGCTCATATGGGAATATATTCGTTCTTAGAAGCACCCTAAACGTGTTTCGCAAATATTCGTAACGTTGACTTGTAGCTTCTTTATAAACTTCCAAAAACTTCTTACGCTGATTCAGGAACATTTGATTGGATAATACTCCAATTTGTGACACATCTCTACGTTGCGCGAATAAGACTAGATATTGTGTATTTAACAACACATCAGGCATGTATCTATTTCAGAAAAATAGATTCTGACTGATGAAGAATACGCTTATGTTAAGATGGTGGGAGACACTGTAAATGTCTCGGCAAACGTCTTACCCATTTCGAACATGAGATAGTCAATTACAATAGATGTATGGTCATTTTCCTTTAACGAATTATCGTCATATACGACTTTGTGGAACAAAATATCATCTTGGTACTCGTTGAACAATGACTGGTACGTCGAATAGCACAATATTACTTTATGCTCAAATTTTGAGAACATCTCCCCCTTATCTTTAATGATTTTAAGCATAAACTCAGTTTTACCACATCCTCTAGGGCCATATATATATAAATGTGGATGGGCTTGTGAACCTGAATTTTTCTACAGATTCCCTCTCTAACACGTCCACGCCTAAGTGGAGCATTTACAAAATATAACAAAATTTAAGTGTTGCTCCTTATATTCTACAATCTTGTTTTTCTTCTTCCACAGAACCGTGAATGACGATGAGGTACAGCACCCCATCATCGATATTACAGACGACCCGGATGATAGTGTAGTTGTGGTTACAGACTCCACCCCCGCTGACGAATCCTCACCAGCGACACCTCCACCACGTGGCAGTTCAAAGCGGAGGCACGATGATGAAGAACCTTCCACGTCAGGTATAAAACGTGCCAGAATTGCACCGGTTGCTAGACCCCCAGTAATAAAGCCCCAGCCCTCTACTTCTTACGACACTACCTCCACACTAGCTCACTCCTCAATTACATTTGTACCCCCTTATTCCTGTTCAATTCAGGGTACATCCTCCACAACAGCAGCTTCTGTGCTGGAGAGGAAAGTATAACATTCGAACTGGTGCGCACCGCTAACCCAACCCCGGCCCTGACTAGAAATCGGTACGTAGTCAGGGTTGACTCTGGAACCCTGTATAGCAACAGTGTTGAACACGCACTGCGGCGTATTGTGGAGTTTGCCCTTCAGAACAGCAACGAACGTGAAGTCAGGACGAGGTTGTCCTTCGGGTTCGGGTCAGTTGACGGAGATGTAGATGATTTTTTGGTAGTAATACCATTCAGACGCTTGGCGGATGTAGATATAGAATATATCTTGGGGCGTATAATGCAGTCCTCTCAAAGTAGTACAGCTTTCAATATGGACAACTTCACGGTAGATATTGACAGAGTATTCCGGGTTGCGGGTCATAGTGCCACACCTTATACTCTTAATTTCAAATCTCCGGTTATTTACCGAAAGCATATAAACGTCGATCGTGGTTGCGGCTTTATAGCAATAGTCTTAGCTCATATGTTCACTGTGCTAAATACATGGATGCAAAAAATTTGGTTGCCTACGATTGTGCAGCGTGCTCTTAAACTGGCTTCAGATTCCAAGCTTGAGTTTGAGTGTAATATGGGCCTGAAGAGCTGAGAAGGGTAGAGCAGGAAATGAATGTTCGTAAAGTTGTATTTCGAATGGATGATCGTCGTAAGACTGTGTATGTTTTTAAAAGCTGTGTGAGAGATCGCGCAAGACCTCTACTTATTTTAGGATTGTCAGGGTCAACGTATCTCCCCATCTGTAATATAATGGCTCTTTACGCTAGTTATGATAAAAGTCGAAAATATGGACGGCATCATGATTTGTGTAAGGGATGTCTCGAGTTTGCGGATGATATAGTAAAGTATTGTAAGGAATGTCAAATGGTTTGTGAGCAGGGTAAAACCCCCAAATGTGAAGGTTGTTTAGTTGAAGCCGAGAAAAGGGAATGTAATGTGTGCAGACGTATATTTTTCAATAATAAATGCTTTGATCTCCATAAGTCAATTGGCACTTGCAGGAAGATGAAAATCTGTGAATGTGGTATGTTTCATATGATGGATAATTGTGGAAAATTCACGCATAAATGTGATGAAATTCACTGTTCTACATGTCATGAAAAATATAAGAGTAAAGTATGTACAGAATGTTATATGAAAGATGCTAAGCCTAAAAATAAACCCTGTGTAACCGTGTACTATGATATAGAAACTTACACAAACCCTGAAACAAAAGGTTATCCCCCATCTACTCGTAAGCCAGACTATCTGCGATGAGTGCATGGAGGTTGAGTGTGATGATGAGTGTCACAAATGCTGTAACCGGACAAACGTTTTTAAAACGAATGCATACGACAGCCCTGTGAAACTCCTTGTGTCCTATATTGTCAAGTTAGCGGACAAGTTAAAAAAAATGAGTGTGTACATTCTTGTCCATAAAGGGGTAAAATTTGAAACACAGTTCCTTTATAAAGAACTGCTTGAACACAAGTCATCAGAGATATTTACAGGCGAGCCCTTGAAAAGGGGAAGCAAATTTATACAAATGCAAATAAGAGGTAATGTTCAGTTTAAAGATACTTTATTATTCACACCTTGTAAACTAGCCAAGCTACCCAAGGTGATGAGTGTAGCCGCCGAAGTTTCAAAAGGGTATTTCCATTACACTTTCCTCACTAGCGACGTATTAAATTACGTAGGACTACCTTCCCCCCAAACAATACTTTAATTACACCAACATGAGTGATAGTGAGCGTGAAGATTTTGTCCGCTATTACAACAGTTTTAATGAAGTTAATCCTTACAATAGAGCCGATGAATGTGAGCGTTATTGTGAATGATGTGCGAGTGCTTAGAGTATGTTTCCATGCCTTTAGAAGGATGTGCATAGACCGTTCCAACTGCGAACCGCTGCAAGCCGCAACCACAATCGCATCATTGTGCTTTATTCTGTTGAAGAACAATTTCATGCCTAAAGACACCTTAGCCATCATTCACATAAACAACCCTCGCAGTTATGGGCATAATGCTATTTACTGGCTCATAAACCTACAGCAACAGACCGGTGTATACATAAAACACGCCCGCAACACGGGAGAAGTACCCATTAAGGTCAGTGGTCGTGTTTTTTGGGTTGACGGCATAAGCGAAGAACGTGCCACTGGTGAGAAGACTGTGTACTCCTTTTACGTTTGCTGATGGCATGGATGCCCATATCCTGAGTGTGGAATCGTAGGAGCTACCCAAGGTAGATTTCCTCCCGATAGTCTTGTATGAACCCGCACCCGCGATCAGCTTATAGGCTCCCAGTTCACTGACAAGGTCTTGTGGGAGCATGAGTATGATGCACGGATGGGAAAAGATGGACAGTACCGGGAAGAAATAAACACCTTCAAGCGTTCAATGGTGTTGGATCCTCTCAAATGTGGTGATAGCTTGTTCGAAGGGCGTTCAAACCCATTCAAACTATACTTTCCGCCTATGGAAGGCGTGATACTCCATTACTACGACTTCTCTTCTTTATATCCCGACGTGATGAAGAACAATCCGTACTCCGTAGGTGCACCTGAAAAACTGGTGGGTCCTGACCTGCCACCAATCGAGGTGTTCTCAGCAAATTTGAACGGGTAGGCCTACTATTTCGGTCTTTCTTTCGTAGACATGCTCCCACCTCGCGATTTATGGATGCCTATCTTACCCGTCGTCAAAGATAACAAGCTTATGTTTCCCCTATGCGTGAAGTGCGAAAAGGAGAATTATGGGACCTATAATCACACAACCAACCAGCGGAAGATCAGAGTCCTGAGCTCTCCCTAGCCGAACGCATTGGTTTCAGAATATTAAAGATATATGAGTTGTGGAGGTTTCAGAACCTACCCAACCTTTTCACGCCGTATATAAATACTTTTTTGAAGGATAAGGTGGAAGCATCAGGCTACCCGCGAGGGGTTGAGAGCTATGGTGAAAAATCGGCGTATATTTAGCGCTACCGTGACCGTGAAGGGATACAACTTCACCGGGCCTAAATTGTTAAGAACCTTGGCAACCGCTTTAGTGCAATGTTATGCCTAAATAGTCTTTGGGGCAAGTTTGCACAGAATATAGGTAAGCAGAACGTTCATTTGGCTCAACGTTATAACGAGGTGTGGGATTATGCCAATGCCCCCGATAAAGAGGCTATGGAGATCGTGCATGTTGGTAACACGTACATAATAAAGTACAACCTCACCGAACTGGCCACAGATACCTCACGTGTTACAAACATACCCGTAGCCAGCTTCACAATGGCATACGCACGCATCAAGCTTTGGGGACTACTGCACTCTCTTGGGCGGAGGATGCTGTACGCTGACACAGATAGCATAATATTCACAGAGAGGGAGGGTGAATACATGCCGCCTATTGGGGAATTCCTCGGAGAGTTGACTGAAGAGATCAAGGATGAGTATGGTGATGGTGCATACGCTAACTCCTTCGTATCAACAGGGCCAAAAACTTATGGGGTGCGTGTGAGGGTGGGGGAAGAGCTGAAATATATCGTGAAGGCGAAGGGTATCACGCTTAACCTGGAGAACCGACGGGTCGTTAACTTTGACTCGTTGAAGGAGCTAGTGTGCTTAGAAGATGATGATGACCAACCACCCCAATTGACTGTAGGAACCCACAATTTTCGGGGACAGAAACTGGGGCGATGTAAAGGAACTTAGGGGCAAAAAGGTGTGTCGTAACACGTATAGGAAACGTTACCACGTGGCTGGAACCCATGATACCGTACCCTTTGGGTACCATAATACCTGAAGGTTATATATGTCTGTTGTTAACGATATGTTTATTAATTACATATATTTGAATATGTAAGTGTTTCAATTAGGGTTTCACTTTTTACTTTGTGTGTGTGTGTGTGTGTGTGTATTACAGGAGAAAGTCCTAAGCTCCCCCCACTGTAAGATCAATCAAATGGTCACGTGATTCCTGCTATTACCTGATCATATCTCTACCTCTGCGTGCTCTGTTGGCCGCTGCAAGCCCTGGATCTCAGACGTATATTTGAAAAGTTCTTACGTAGAAGAAAAATAGTGGTGGTGACTTTTGATATTGCGTGTTCAAAGTTTATGAAGTGGTATTCGGTAAAGTCGGAAGATGTGGTGAATACTGAAAGACGGCTTAGCCCCCCCTCCTTTGCGACTTTTAAGGCTACATTGAACCGTGCGAAGCTTGAAGAACAAGCTGTTCAAATACTCTATGGATATTCTTTCGAGAGCATTGCCGGATTTCGCGGAACAAACGATGTAATGGACTACGTTGTAGGGCTAAACTGTATAAAAGCGTACAAATACCGTGAGGGGAAAGAAACAACGCGTGCAGAAGAAAAGCAACGGGTTTGGGTAGTGAGTCTTGTTGATGAGTGGTGTGACAAGCGGTATTGTCATGCTGCATCATACCGAGTACGCATACCCTACGGTTGCAAATGTAAACCTTGTCATCATGGACAAGCTAAAGTACTTTTACCACTACATTCATATATATCATGACGAAGTTTGCAGTGAGGTTTTGGCTAAAGGCCTGCGAGAGTTTGTAATAGAGTTTAGAGACGAGTATCGACTGCTAAACAAAAAGGATAAATACGAGCACATGTTTCTCTTAAATAGTGCGCCAGATTGTTAACTGTTTAGTTTGTGGAAATGGACGTCTAGTGCGTATTCCGATAAAACATTAAAACCGATATTGCCCCATGTATCGGAAAAATTGCCCTGTATAATGGGTACAAGTACTCGCATGATTCTTTAATGCTGGAACAAACCTGTACACGAAATATTAACGCTTGTTATGACTCTCCTCCAAACCTGTCTCCGAGCCAAACCGTGCACCGGTTGCTCATAGTCATCTCAGAGCTTGACCCGATTGGTTGTGCACTCTCACAATAGAAAACGATGGAGCTTCCTTTGAGCAGCATTCTCAATGCCGTATACGACGTGTCTGTGACGAAGTCATTGCGTGTGTTCAGACGTAAAACTGTGCCATTAACTATGTGTTTGAAACGACTTGTATACAAGCAAACTCTGGTAAACGTAATGTTGTTTATTTAAGTGTTGAGATGAAAAGTCTTCGTGATAGTTGAAAAGTAGGGTGAGGATCGTTTTAAAATACCTGCAGGTGTAGGTACAAGAAGAGAGCATTGTTTGTACGTTGATAAATAACGATCAGCCATGCATTCATAGACGACTGATGTGGAAGAATGCATCTGATAATAACGTTCTTGTCCCCACGCGAAACCGCTTCATCCTTGAGAGAATGTTTGAAATTGTTGGTTTCCGCAAACTAAAACCCATATTAGACGGACTTGTTACGGATATGGTTTATTTTGATAGGTTCTTGAATGCGCATACACCGCTCTGATCGACGGGTTTATCGAATGTAGGAATGAACATGGCGAGAATGGTCTAGAGCTGGATGCTTATTTAAAAGGTTTAGACTCTTCGAACTATCAAGAACTTTGGTAAAAAGGACTCAGCAGTACAAGGCAGAGCTCGCCTACACTGTTCACCCTGAAGAATTGTACCTCTTTATAATGAGCAACTGTCGTTACAATTTAGATTATTTCAACTGCCGCTATGCGTTATGAATAAGAGTTCACGATTGAAAAGCTTGGATTGGTAAGAAAAAATCCTCGATTGGAAAGGAGTATCTATAAACTTGAATTTAATAATGATGCTGTGGATAACGACGCCCTCTTTGTGCGTGCTTTTGATTGTATTCTGTCTGTGTTTAAAGATAATTTGCCAACCAATTGTAAGGTGGGCACAAAAATAGCATTGAACAATATGAAAGCCCTTTACATCGAGTATAGGCACCCGCACACCTTGAGTGGTGAAATAATGCTAAATCGTATTTATTGTATAGTACAAAGCAACAATGATGTTAACTGTAGACTCGATAACGTGCGAGTTTAGTATTTTAGTTAAGCGCGGTAGAACAAAAAGTGTATGTATTTTGATTTTATATAAGTTTTTCTGTTATAATTATATATATATATATATATATATATATATATATATATATATATATCAGGTCATCCCATAAGTAATGTCGTTTTTTATGATAGATTAAGTTTAAACTAGTCCTACTCGGTTTAAGCATAAATTTTCCGAAGGTTATATCTAAGAGGAGATCTATCGTGTTTCGCTACACACTTTACAGACCTTGACCAGTGAAGACATGTGTTTTGCTTTATGTGAACCCCTCATAAACATGGCGGTATCAGAAGAGCATATCAGGCATATAATGCTTTACGAGTACAAAAATGGGAATAGTGCTCTGAAGCAACGCGAAATATTCAGGACGTTTATGGCAATGATACTCTGCATGTAAGGAAATGTCAAAGATTGTTTCAAAAGTTTAGGAATGGTGACTGCTGTTTGACAGATGCAGCACGCTCTGGACGTCCTGCTGAGTTTGATGACCTGCTGTTCGCCGCACTTGAAGAAGACTGTTCAACAACTGTCGAAGAATTGGCCCAGAAACTCAATTCATCCCCGTCCACCATCCATCGACATTTGCAACAACTCGGGAAAGTGCGGGTAAACATTAGCACAGCTCTTCATTCCCGTGAACTCCAAGATCCGTTTTTGCACAGTTTAGTGACTGGTGATGAAAAGTGGATACTGTACCAGAATGTTAAGCGCCGTCGACAGTGGGTTTGTGCCGGAGAACCAATGACACCACAGCCAAAACCAAATCTTCACCCTCGAAAGGTGTTGCTTAGTGTTTGGTGGGATAAAGGTGATGTAATACACTTTGAAACCTTACCACACAACCAAACAATCACCGCTCAAGTCTACTGTCAACAACTGGATCGATTGAACACTGCACTAAAAGAAAAGAGACCTTCTTTGGTTAATCGGAAAGGAATCGTGTTCCACCACGACAACGCACGTCCTCATACCGCTCTGATCGCTTCTGCAAAACTTGAGGAGCTTGGGTGGGAAAAACTTCCACATCCTCCATATTTTCCATACCTTGCGCCTTCAGATTAATCTCTCTTCAGGAGTCTCCAAACTATCTTGACGAGAAACAGTATACTTCTTTAGATGACCTGCACACCAGTCTTTGTACGTTTTCTGCCTCAAAACTGCCTGAATTTTATAAACATGGCATTGAAAAGCTTTTAGGACGTTGGCAGAGTGTCATTGATTCCGATGGAAAATATATACTAGTTTAAAAAGTTTTAGGGAGTTTTTTTTTGTCCTTCAAATTCCGATCTAAAAAACGACATTACTTATGGGATGACCTGATATATATATATATATATATATATATATGTTAAACACAGACCGTGCATGGAACAAGGAACTCTTCTGGGAAAATTAAATCCACTATAGTCCGAATAAGTAATGGTAAATGACAAATACCATAGTTTTTTTCCTTTTTCATGATTTTAGCCCGACGTGGGCAACGGGTCTCTCGCAAAGAGATCCCATAAATATAGCTTCCCTCACCAGCTATCTGCAAAGCAGACAGGATCCAGCTTTGGGACGTGGATCTAGGGTTTAAAGCAAGCCTAGATCCCTACACTCAGAACCTCTATATAAGTAAAAGACTCGTTGCATTCACGTCGTGTTGAATAAATCAAAGAAAAAGGGGGTAACTATTGTATTTTAGCCAAAAAAACCAAAACTTAAACCTCAACCGGGACATTGAGCGTCCACTTTTCAAGGCACGAAACACGTCCGTTTAGTATACACAAACTCAGAATGGTTCCCTGAGAACATTATATGTTAAACACAGACCGTGCATGGAACAAGGAACTCTTCTGGGAAAATTAAATCCTTATTCGGACTATAGTGGATTTAATTTTCCCAGAAGAGTTCCTTGTTCCATGCACGGTCTGTGTTTAACATATAATGTTCTCAGGGAACCATTCTGAGTTTGTGTATATATATATATATATGCGTATTTGCTCGTACATATATGAAATGGTTATATAGTTTTATCCTTTACTAATATTATTAAAGAATGCATATATATCCTTCGCTTAATGTGTGTATTTTTTCTGTGTATTATTTTTGAATGTATATTTATTTCCGATATATTTCATGAATTATTTCCCTGAACTCGTCTAAATAAACAGAATGATGTACTCTAATGGTGTGTCAAAAAGATACCAGGTTCTTAATAAATCTAGGATTGGAATTTATAAGTTACACTTAGTGGTTAGGATGAAGAAGATTAATATAAAAAAATTTAAATCATATTTATAATGAAAACTAAGTTATTAATTAAATGGGTATGACTAACGGATATATAATTAAACTATACGGAAATTAACTCAGAGGAAAGGTTAAAGTGACTAAATGAAATTGACTAAACATAAATGACAAAGAAAATATATATATATATTATAATATATATATATATATGGGCAGGAAAGCTTATTGCTCAAATTGGGAATCTGGTGGATGCCGAGATGTATCCGACAGCCTCCAAGTGTACAGTATCTCTCTTAGTGAATTATTTACAAAACGTCTTTTTTCTTTGCCGATGTGGTATCGGAGAGTACCAGCATTCAGAAAGAACCTTTAAGAAAAATAAGAATTATGAAGACAAGAGATACTAAAATTGAAGATATTTACATCACGTAATTAAAGTAATAGAGGGTGTCCGAGAATTATCTGTACAAATTTTGGCTGTTATTAAAAGTCAACCATGAAGTGTAGAAATTCCAGTGTTGTCCCATTTTACAGAGAATCTCATTAAGTTTTTCCTGATACTACGTTTTGACAAGTCTTTTAGAAATGTACGCGGGTGACAGACATTGATGATTTAAAAGCAAGAATCACAGCTGCTATTGAGCGAATTGATGTGGATATGCTGCAGCGTACATGGCAACATTTGGAGTATCGATTGGATGTTTTGCGAATCACTAATGGTGCACATATCGAATGTTTGTAACAACGTTACTTTAATAAAAAAAACTTTTGAAAATACAGATTCTAAATAATCTTGTTTAAGAATTTTACGTGTGTTATCAAGAATTTTATTAAAAGATGAAATTGTACAGATAATGTTCGGACACACTGGAATTTCTAAAAAACTTGTCAAAACTTGATATCAGAAAAAACTTAATGAGATTCTCTGTAAAATGGGACAACACTGGAATTTCTACACTTCATGGTTGACTTTTAATAACAGCCAAAAATTGTACAGATAATTCTCGGACACCCATACATAATTAAAGCAAACCAAAAAGAATCACAATAACACAAATATTAAAACATCAAATTCTAAACAATAAAATAAAAAAATAGAAGTTACAAAACAAGTCGGGCAGTACTTACCAGGAGGTAATGTATCTCTAACAAAATTTTTTTAATTATTTTATTTTTATTTTTTTCTGTTTATGGTGCTTGCAACCCTGCTGGATTATTGACACCATTTTTTTTTTTTTTTTCTTCCCGAAGGAAGATTCTCTCTAACAAAAGTGAGGTTAGAGACGACTTGTCATACAAATAACATCGCTTTTTAGGAAACGAACGTACGAACACATTCTGATCGTTTAGGAGGGGTCAATGTGGGTGGAGAATTGAAATTTTATAAGGCGTAATCCTAGCCAAGAAGAGTATCTTCTTGACATGGCGTTTTATTTAATTCTTTTGGTTGTATATATAAACGATATTAAGGAATAACTGGGGGGATGAGATATATATATATATATATATATAATATATATATATATATATTAGGTGGGGTGAAAAAAATTTCATCTATTGCTTCACTGGTAATAAGGTGGATTGAAGGATGATAAAAAAGAATATGAGACGATATATTTATAACAACTTACGGAGAAGACACATAACTCAGAACAGAAAATTAAACAATAGACTGGACGATTTAATTCGTAATAGTTATTGGACCAAGAAAAGTGATTTTAGTAATATTGTTAACTTGTCCCATGAGCTAGACTTCAATACGAAATG
This sequence comes from Bathynomus jamesi, assembly GCA_023014485.1. NCBI lineage: Eukaryota > Metazoa > Arthropoda > Malacostraca > Isopoda > Cirolanidae > Bathynomus > Bathynomus jamesi. Next base: position 374,094 of record JAJOZX010002145.1, read on the forward strand.
TGCGTTAGGTTATGGCTTGGGATTCTCTGTCCCAAAAACCCCCAGCAGTTTACTGATTGCTATGTCTTTTATTAATTTTGAAAAACACAGTAATATATCCGAAAATTATGTGACTTTAGCCAAAGGTTGTGTGTATAGTGCTTTTAATACAAGGTATGAATCGAACTATCCTTTGAGGTTTGAAAAAGCCCTAAAAACACTTAAAAGTAACGATTCATTACATATTACTAAAGCGGACAAATCTAATTTGATCGTCATCATGGACAAAAACAGCTACATTGAAAAGATGAATACGTTACTGAGTGACCGTGATACATACAGACCTCTAAACAGAGACCCACTGGAGGATGTTAATAAAATGTTTAACAGAAAATTAAGAGAAATATTAAAAAATAACTATAATGGGCTTTCTAAGCAGTTTCTTTGTATTAATCCATCGCTACCATATCTGTCCGGTTTAGTAAAAGCACATAAAGTCAACAATCCTATGAGGCCTATTGTTAGCTAAGTAGGCTCCGTAACCTATAAGCTATCTAAATGGTTAGTTAGTTTATTAACGCCGTTAGTTGGCTCTATTTCCAAGTCACATATTGTAAGTAGTATGGATCTTATTGACAAATTGAAGTTTCCTAATGACCCTAATTTCAAACTGGTAAGTTTTGATGTCTGCTCGTTATTCACAAAAGTCCCTGTTGATCAGGGCTGGTTTTAAGCCGATTAGACCGATTTGTTCAAATTGGGCCCCGCGCTCCGAGGGGACCCCGCGCACGCGCTCGAGTGGGGGACGCTATGATGAATTAATGAGTGTCCAGTGTGCACGAAGTTTCTTGTTACTGTGAAGGCAGTGAAACTATTCAGTCCGTCCTCGTATATCTATGTTTCAATGTTTTATTGCTAATCGTTTGTTTATTTGTTTTGTAATTTCAGTTTATCGTCGCCGTTTAGCTTTTTAAAAAAAAGGTAATTTGTGGACGATATTCAAACCCTCAACACAGAAAGAGCGCTGTTAATGAGATTATATAACATAAAGCTTGGAATGTAAAGTTGTGTTTTTGTTAAATATGTTCAAATTGTTTATATGTCCAAACTGCAAACTTGAAGTGTCTTAAGCCTGCATGTAACAGAGAAACGTGGTGGTAAGTAGATCCTACATATTAAATTAACTAGTTTTTGCCTCATTATCATAGAGAGCATTTACATTTCTATTTACTAGAGCTTGTTCTTTTGCCCCCTGCGCTTTTCTTCTTACTCCCAGGCTTTTAAAAATCATGAAATCTTTTGCTTTAATCATTAGATGCATACATGCACATCTTTATTATTTTTCAGTGCCAGGGAGTCTTTATTGTGAATGATTTTGTTTTTTGTTTTGTAATTTCAGTTTATCGTCGCCGTTTAGCTTTTTTAAAAGAAAAGTAATTGAAAAAGCCCTTACATCATCGTCATCATGGCAAGCACAAGCAGAGATAGAGACAAAGGGCGAAAGTATTTGAGCGGCAATCAGAAACGAGCACTGGCCAAGGCTAAGGCAGCTGAAAATGAAAAAGAAAGAGGTGCTCTAGCGAAATTTCTTGTCACTCCAACTTTGAAACGACAACGGGTAGAGGGCCCCGCTAGGCGCTAACAATTTTCTAATTGGGCCCCGCACTTCCTAGCGCCGGCCCTGCTGTTGATGACCTACTTGATTTTTTAAAAGATAAGATATCTGAATATTCTTTTCCTGTGCAACACAACACTCTTATTGAGTTAATTGAGCTTTGCGTCAAAGATTGTAAATTTCAGTGTGAAAATAAGTTTTATGCTATGTCGTTTGGATTAGCGATAGGAAATCCCCTTTCACCGGTATTGGCTAACTTATATATGGAATTTTTTGAAAGTAGAATTTTGCCTACTATTGTTAATTTTAACCTTGTTTGGTACGGGTATATGGATGATATTTTATGCCTTTGGCCTAATAATTTGGATGTTGACTTATTTCTTGATAGGCTTAATAGTTTAGTCCTATCTATTAAGTTCATGGTTGAAAAAGAAAATGACGGAAGCTTATCTTTTCTGGATCTAAAAATTCGGAGATGTTTTAATCAGTTCAAATTTGAAGTTTATCGAAAGCCTACTAATAATAACTCATATGTGCATTTTTATTCCGACCATCATCCCACGATTAAATCTTCTATTTTCTCTGCTATGTTTCTTAGAGCATTGAGAGTTGTCAGTCCTGAATTTTTAGATTCCGAGTTATGCAATATCATGAATATTGGTACTAAATTGTTACCCTACTTCATTTTTAGATAACTGCCTAAGGAAAGCCAAGAATAGGTATTATAATAATGTAACTGTAGAGGAATTTGAGCGTAAAAATATCCTTAGCCTACCTTACCATGTAAATTTTCAATATCTTCCAACTTTACTAAAAGTAATTGGTATCAATGTAGTCTTTAAGTATAATAATAATACTGTAAAATCACGCTTAATAAAGAATAGCCCGGATAATGTGGTTGGTTATGTGTATTCGATCGGATGTATACAATGTGACTTAGTATATATAGGCCAAACGGGTAAAACGTTAGATATTAGGGTAAAACAGCATAAATATGCGTGTGGAACACAAATAATTCTAATGCATTGTTTAACCATATGTATAGATGTAATCATAGTATTAAGTGGGATAGTTCTAAAGCTCTCGTTAAAAACGCAGATATAATCGAAAGGAATATTCAAGAATGTGCATTTATTCATTTTAAAAATAATTTCAATAACAGTATGGGAATGTATAAAATTGACAATATCTTGTTAAAATACCTTTTGCCTCTAGTCAACTCTTGTTAATCTTGTGTTAATCTTGTGTTACTCTTTTTGTTTTTCTGTCTCGTTGTATATATTTTTGGTTATCGTGCCACAACCCTTCATTCCCTGACGAGGTGTACTTCTGAATACAAGAAAGGACTTGGAATCATTTTTCTTTTTCCTTGTGGGTTTGCAACATTCATTCATTTCACACGTCTAATTGTGAAATTCATCCCATATTGTATATATAATATTATATATTATATTATATATAGTTATATGCATATTATATATATTATATATAGTATTATATTAGATATATATATATATATATATACTGTATATATATATATATATATATATATATATATATATATATATATATATATATATTATATTTATTATATATGTTATGATCGGTCTCATCTCGAAAACTAGACGTGCTAGACGAAAACCGAAAATCGATTTCGAATCAGTGTCCCAACAGCTATCTAGCCCACACATAATTATATCTGATGAAAAATGCTTGTTGGCCAGTGTAATTTAAAAATTTTGCATCTTGCCTGTAGTAATCCTTGCTCAAATGATTCTCACTGTAAACTCATAGATAGGTAGTATAGTAAGATAGTATCCCTGTTAAGAGAAGCAGGAAGCCCCCCCTGATTAAATCTTACAACTATCATACTAAGATTATTCCTGGATGGAATATATAACCTTAACCTTTGGTTAACCTTTGGTTAGCTTCCGCCCGAATTGTTCATTCCGACGAAGGTCAAGCTTTTTACTCCACCTTAACCTACCGTTTAACGTGGAATCCGAACCACGCCCCACCAGCAGCCAGCGTGTTAACCACAAGGCCACACAGGGTATCCATTTATCTAGCAACCACTTTCTTTATTATGTGGAAGGATGAACAGCTGGGTTTTGCTACGCGCCGGCTGTCGTCACCAGGTCTCGAACCCGGGACCGATGGATTCGAAGTCAGCGACGCTAACCACTACACCACCGAGGCGCATATATATATATATATATATATAACACACACACAGGGTGTTTCAGGAGGAAAGGTCAATACTTCGGGAGGTGATAGTATCGGTTGCTGTGAGAAAAAAAGTTCATATGAACATGTGTCTAATTCTGAATGGTTACGGAGATAGAGCTGTTTGAATCTGATGCGCGAGCAGCTCTTCCTCCCCCTTCGCTCCCCTATAACCTTGAACCATGTAAGCTGTAATGTAAGTATGTAACATAAGCCAATCGACAGCTGACTGTTGTGAATGACGTTGTTTGGTGTTTGAAGCAGTGTTAAGAACGCCACACACCTTCACACATGCCGAATATGCAGATATGGTGTACGTCTACGGGTTTTGCGATGGAAGTGCAACAGCTGCTGTTGCAGAATACCGTCGACGGTTTCCGAACCGCAGAATTCCGGATCGAAGAGTGTTTACCAGGGTTTTCAACACATTGCGTGAGATTGGTACACTTCCCAGCGCTCATGTTTCATCGAACGTGAAAGTCAACAAGATGTGGATGAAGTGGAAAACATTCTTCAGTTGGTAGAGCGTAGTCCTACTACTAGCTCACGAAGAATTTCTACACGTCTCGGTGTACCACACACAAGAGTATGGCGAACATTACGTGAGGAAGGCTTGCATCCATATCATGTACAGCGTGTACAACACCTTCAACCAGGAGACGCTGCCATGCGACTGGAATTTTGTCATTGGGTAAATGCTAATCGCCAATTGCTTCGATTAATACTGTTCACCAATGAAGCTACTTTCACCCATGACGGTATCAACAACATTCGTAACTCTCATCGGTGGTCAGACGAAAATCCAAATGCCACTGTGGAAACAAATTTTCAACATCGCTTCTCTGCCAATGTGTGGTGCGGTATCATCGACGATCAGCTGATTGGCCCTGTTACTTTAGAGAATCGTCTTACAGGACAAAGTTACCTAGAATTTCTTCAAAATGAATTACCAGGACTATTGGAGGATGTTCCTTTGGCTACACGCGCTGGTATGTACTTTCAGCATGACGGAGCTCCTCCACATTCTACCCGTCTGGTGATGCAATACCTAAATCAAACTTTTCCTGGTCGATGAATCGGCCGCGGTGGTCCCATTCAATGGCCACCAAGGTCACCAGATGTCTGTCCGTTAGATTATTGTTTGTGGGGGTGGATGAAAAGTCAAGTTTACAAAAGAAAGGTGGATACACGAGTCGAATTGCTCGCGCGCATTTTGGATGCTGCTGCCCACATAAAGGAACGTCAAGATCAACTGAGACGAACAACACGCGATCTTCGCACACGAGTTGCAAAATGCATTGAGGTTGGCGGTGGGATTTTCGAAAATGTATTGTAAACTGTAACAAATTTGTCATTTCTGTATCTGATACCATTCAAAATGCCAATGTTTAAACATTAAATGTTAGAAACAGTAATTGGTTTCTCTTTCTTGATTACCATTAACAATGATTTTGTATTTTTAGATTCAAACAGCTCTATCTCCGTAACCATTCAGAATTAGACACATGTTCATATGAACTTTTTTTCTCACAATGACCGATACTATCACCTCCCGAAGTATTGACCTTTCCTGCAAACACGCAGTATAATTAACGTAAAGAACGACGCTTTGTATAGGAGAATATTCCGCGCAAGACGAGAGCGAAAGAACGAAACAAATATTCTCCTATACAAAGCGTCGTTCTTTACATTATATATATATATATATTGTGTGTGTGTGTGTGTGTAATTTCTGCTATTTTGCCAGGTCATTTGTTTATCTACCCATCCAATCTCTCTCTCTCTCTCTCTCTCTCTCTCTCTCTCTCTCTCTCTCTCTCTCTCTCTCTCTCTCTCTCTCTCTTTCATTTCCCTTTTGTCCGTACAGCTTCTCTTTTTTCCTTTTTTTTCCTCTTCTCTCGTCTCAGGTTTTAATAAGACATAAAAAAGATGTCCAAATTCTTCTTCGGAAAAAGTAGTTTGAATTTTTAAGATTTATTGTTCCTCCACTAAAGAAACACTTAAACTTCTTTTTTGCACTTTTACTTTTCAAGTATTCAATTTAAAAATTGTTTCCATCGAGATTTTCCTCTAATTATTGCCGATTGTTTAAAAATTAACTTAATTCAACTTCCACGACGCTTAAAAATGAAATTAAAAAAAAAACATTTAAGAACTCGTTCCAAGATTTCATCTTGTCAATTTACATATCTTTATTTCTGATATATATATATATATATATATATATATATATAAAACTTATATATATATATATATATATCCCCGCAAGGGGGTTCTAAGCTCGTGCTCTTGAGTGCTCTTTGTGCTCGTTTTGTACGTGCTTGTTCCTGGAGGTTTCACGTGCGCCCTCCCGCCCTAGCACCCAAGGATGATGGGGCTCGACCCTGCAGTCCTTGTCATCCTTGGTCTTTTTCCACTTCGACTGCCCCCTCCACCTTTCTTTTCCTCTGTCTTTCCTCTCACTTTTTCTTTGTTTTTCCGCCGAGATATGCCCTTTTAAATAGAGGCGAATCGGTTCTTCCCGAACTTAAAAAATATATATATATATATATATATATAGGGTGTTTCATAACATGTGGGACGCACTTTCAGGATGGATTCAGGACCTGAAAACAATGAAAAAGGTTTATACAAACATATGCCCGAAATCGCTTTGTTTCCGAGTTACAGCCCGTTTTGTATTCCAGCAATTCTTTCCGCAAACTGCTGACAAACACTGCTTGCCGAAAATGTTTGTGAGTGTGTACCAGACTTATTTCATGTGTGGCCTTGCCGATTGTAATGTTTCGTACACTCTATAACATGTTTCAATATCGTTGAGTGTAGAGCCATCAGTCAGTCAGAGGTGCATCGCGGTGTTTCACTGTTCGTATTTGTAACTTCTTACCATGAATAAGTGCACTCCAGTGAAAAAAAAATACCTTAAAAGTTTTTGTGCTATTCAGTGATAGTGTGAATTTGAAGTGAGAATGGAGGCTTATTCAAACAGAGAAATGGCAGACATGCATCGCATGTATGGACTTGCCGAGTGTAATGCGGCCGCAGCAAGACGTCTGTATGCGGAAAGGTTTCCGAATCGCCGTCTGCCAGATAAGAAGACCTTTCAGAGAATAGACGAGCGTCTTGGTGATACAGGATCATTCAACAAGCGAGTTTCAGATGGTGGTAGACCAATCAGCGTCAGAACTGTTCAGTTGGAGGAGCGGGTCCTGAATCGCGTGGAGGAACATCCTGGTGTCAGCACCCGAAGGATAGCAGCAGCAGAGGGTGTAAGATACACAACTGTGTGGGGAATTTTACGGGAACAACAGCTTTACCAATATCACATTCAGAGAGTACAAGGCCTTACTGAAGCTGATTTCTCACCACGAGAGGCTTTTTGTACTTGGTTCCTTCAACAGTGTGCTCGCGATCCTCTTTTTCTATCCTCCGTGTTGTTTTCTGTTGAGGCTGCCTTCATAAGAAATGGCGTGATCAATTTTCAAAACACTCATCACTGGGCCGAGGAGAATCCGCATGCCATAATCCAGTCAAGGCACCAACAACAATTTAGTATCAATGTATGGGCAGGACATATTGCCGACAACTTAATCGGTCTTCATTTTAGTCAAGTAGTCAGAGCCATTTGGATGACCATTTCCCTGATAAATGGATAGGCCGTGGAGGACCCATTGCGTGACCTGCTTGCTTCCCGGACCTGAATCCACTCGATTTTTACTTGTGGGGTCATCTGAAATCCATCATTTAAATGGCACCCATTGAAATGCTTCGCCAACGTGTAGAACAAGGATGCCAGAAATTCCGAGCAATACCTGGAATGTTTGAACGTGTCAGGCAGTCTATGACGAGGCATGTTCAGGCGTGTATTCAAGCGCAAGGCAGTCATTTTGAGCACTTCCTTTAAAGGTAAGGCGGATACTTGCTGGAACACATAACGGGCTGTAACTCGCAACAAAGCGATTTTGGGCATATGTTTATATAAACTTTTTTCATTGTTTTCAGGTCCTGAATCCATCCTGATAGTGCGTCCCACATATTATGAAATACCCATATATATATATATATATATATATATATATATATATATATATATATATATATGGAGAGAGAGAGAGAGAGAGAGAGAGAGAGAGAGAGAGAGAGAGAGAGAGAGAGAGAGGAGAGGCACACACACACAGATAGAAAAACAAATAGACAGACAGACAGAGAGACAAACAAACAGGCAGACAGAGAGTCCTGCCAGAATAATTTGGCTGCTTTATAAACTGATGTTTAAAACACAGAGGTATATAAAGGTACAAAACAGAAGCAATGGTGTGTAACCATTTCATGTGAGTATCTCATCACATCACATTTTAGAGGGACAAGTGTTGGAACCCGGACTAACATGCCCATAAAAAGATTTTGTTGCCTTGATCCATATTACGTCATATCTCTGTTAGTGTTTCCTTCGGTTGCATTATATTTGAGGGGCGTGGACGATGTGCCCTCAGCCTTCGGTCCAAGTGTTTCAGACAGGTACTCAATGAAGCTCGTGTTAGGGAAGAGTTGAATGTCTTCATCCCCCTTGATGTACATGGTCGTACAAGAAGTATGAGAAGAGGCCCCACCCTCCTGAAGAATTTATGATATGACCATCATGATACGCTATGCCTTATTGGTACAATGGAAGTAGGTGCCTCTTCAGGGTGACAATATATCTAGTCAAATTTAAACGCTTATTAACGAGTACCAGCTCTTCCTTTCCGGAATTCCATGCGGCCGCTTACGCTTTGACACTTATTCCACTACATACCAGGCTTCACCTAATTTTATTCATACCCAGGTCCACTCTCCATTTGTAAATTGTTGAAATTTTGATTGGAGAATAACACATACCAACGGAATTCACTCTTCATCATGTTCACAGCCCACAGCTTTCTCAGCCATTTATTTCTATTGGAAAGAAAAGTTCCGGTTCAGCCATACATCGTTGAATTCTGGAATTTGGATTCCATTTCTAACTGAAGAGAGATCGTAGGTTTTTTTTCTGGGGCTTTTAACCTCTGACCTTTCTCAAGCTGTGAAGCCAAGGTGATGATGGGTTGATTCTGCCAATGTGCTGAATATTCGCGACTTGCTCGGTGAACACAGGGTGAAATGTTTGTGAGAGTAGTATCTAAGAGTAGTGAGAGTATCTAAGAGAGAGTGAATATCTAAGTTCTTGAGAGTAGTATCTAAGTACAAGCTGGATGCGAGAAACATGTACAATTTATTATCAGTGCGTTCGATATCCGTATTTGACACAACGTCTTCTCCATACTTATAGTAGTTACGAATATGCTCCTTGAGGAGCTCGAATTCCGGAGAGGGTATGAATACTCAAAAGGACAATTTGATCGAGACGTTAAACCTGCCCCTATTTCCTTAAGCTACTCAATTCAAACCTTTACAGATTTTCTCAACTTTATTCACATGGTTACAGTAGTTACAGAATGTCAATTAAAGCTAAAACCTTAATGTAATTTTGAATTAAATATTTATTATTATTTAATCACTCTTTATTATTTGCACAATTTATTATTAATTAATCTTTATTTATAATTTATTCAGTATTTATTATAAAACTGAACTTGATTTGAAAAGTAACTTGATGTTAACTTCAGGCAGCTTTCTTAATAAATTTGGCACCTACAATCAATCCATCATAAATTTTTAATATATTAATTTTAAAGCTTACTTCATTTATTTGTTATTAACGCTTGTCTTGGCCCCGCCTTATGAGAGCTTAAGCTTAATAAACAGAAATCTTACATAATTTGGTGGTAACATTGGTTTGATACTGAAAATCTTACAATTTATATCAAAAGCAAGATGCAGAAGGTTCATTAACTTACGGAGAGAGAGAGAGAGAGAGAGAGAGAGAGAGAGAGAGAGAGAGAGAGAGAGAGAGAGAGAGAGAGAGAGAGAGAGAGAGAGTATATTGCAAAATAATACTTCACTTAATTGAAAACCAAAATATTGTTTTATAACTTTTCCGAGGTAAATTGACCGACGGACATCCAAACATCTATTCGCAAATAAGTAATTTCATTATTACCAAACTCATCAACGAACATAAATCAAGTTTTAAGGAAACACAAAATTCGTATTCTAAATTACATAGTGTGTGTATATATATATATATATATATATATATATATATATATATATGTATATATATATAATAATGCACAAATCATGACCATCGTGGATTTTTAGGGATACCCCCTCATTTGTTCCAATTTGTCACAAAAACACCCTGTGAGAAAATCAAATTTTTTGAATTTGTTCTTATTTTTGTTGCAGGTTTGTTGCAGGTTGCAGGTTTTGTGCAGGTTTGCTGCAGGCAGAGTGGTAGGTGATGCGTATATGAGCAAACAGCAAACAGCAAACAGCGTTCAAGGAAATCGGTATCGCAGTGTGCTTGTGGCAGTGTCCGGGAGAGGTGCTATATCAGTGAGTCTCTCCGCCTCAATTTCTCTTCTATTTCCTGTATCTTAATTGTGACGAAAATGAGATCAAGAAGCTCAACAGATATCTGGCTGATCGGTCAACAAATAGATAAATTGAATCAAAGTAAGCTTCCATCAAAGAAAGAAGTAATTTCCTTATTCATGAATTATAAACATGTCAAGAATGAAACCGTCAGAGAAGCATTAACTTCAACCGTTAATGATGTATTGGAAGTGTGGCAGAGAGCAGGAATACCAACAACCCAGAAATGTAATGTTGTGAAGAAATTAAATAAACTGGATGATGAGTGGCAAGGGCTGAAGAAGAGCAAAGGAAAAAAATCGAAGTTTTCAATAGAGAAAGAGAATACATGGAAAGAAAAATTGGATGGACTCTTTGATATTGCGCATGCAAATGCTAACGAGTTAATAACTATCGAAGAAGATAGAGAGTTTCTACGGCTACAAAGGGAAGGTCGAAAGGGTAAAATGATGGCAGTTGATAAGGATGAAGAAAAACGTCGAAAGGAAGCTGCGAAGAGACATGAAAAAATGGATAAGAAAAGGTTACGTGAATCAAGTGCATTTGATGAAACAGTTGTTCTTGCAAGCAGCAGCAGTTCCTGCAGTGATTCACCTGCATCTACGGAAGAAGAAGTACATCTGGAACAGCCCTCAACATCCAAAAGAGGCCTTCCAAGAAAAAATTCAAGATTATGAATGAAAATCTGCTTTCCTCATTGGATGTTGCTAAGATCAGCGACCGATCAGCCTCTTTAATAATTATTCCAACGATCGCAAATGTTGGAAAAGATCCAGAGAATTACAATGTTAGCTACTCATCGATTCGCAGGGCAAGACAGAAATCAAGAAAGAAGTTCAGTGAAAACTTGAAAGAAGAATTTCAAGCTGACAAACCCTTGATTGTTCATTGGGATGGCAAACTCCTCGAAGACATTACTGGGAATGAGGTTGTTGATCGGTTGCCAGTCCTAATCTCTGGCAGTGGAGAAGATCAACTGCTTGGAGTGCCAAAAATAGATCATGGCACAGGAAAGGATACTACAAATGCAGTACATCAGGCGATCATTGATTGGAATCTAATAGATAAGGTAAAAGGCATGTGTTTCGATACAACTGCATCGAACACAGGTCGTAAAAACGGAGCTTGTGTCCTAATTGAACAGAAAATGGAGAAAGATTTGTTGTGGTGTCCTTGTGGACACCATATCCTTGAAATCATGTTGGAAGCAGTGGTATCCCCTGCATTACAGGCTTCATCAGGCCCTGACATTCAGTTATTCAAAAGATTCAAAACAAACTGGAATAAGATTAATCTAACTTCATACGATAAATTAGAAAATTATCCACAAAAGGAAAAAGAGGAAATCATCAACTTTGCAGCAAGAAAAATCAATGAAGATCAACCTCGCGACGATTACAGAGTTATTGGAACTGACAATCATCTTGCTTGGCGGTACTCCAACGACTGGAATAAAATTCAGGAAGCCTGGGGCTTATCATAGAGCCCGTTGGATGGCGAAAGTGATTTATTCGATGAAAATCTTTATGTTCAAAAGTCAGTTCAAAATAACAGCAATAGAAGAAAGAAATCTAAAAGAAATTTGTTGGTTTTCTGTTTCAATTTATATTAAGCATTGGTTTTCAGCACCCTGCGCAGCAAGTGCTCCACGAAATGATCTGAGTCTTCTCAAGAATCTTCACAGCTACAAAAGCACAAATGAATAACTAGTAAATGCTGCTTTAGAAAAATTCAAGAATCATTTGTGGTATCTCTCAGAAGAGTTGATCGCATTGGCTTTCTTTGATGATAAAATCAGCTTTGACACCAAAAGAAAAATGAAGGAGGCTCTTACAAAATCTTCGGAGCCAGATCCTCCAAAGAAGACACAAATAGACATCAAAACTATTGACAATAAGCAGCTTGAAGATTTTGTAACTGCTAACACAAAGTCCTTCTTCAGTATACTCGGATTGTCTTCAACGTTCTTGAGCAAACCAGTAGAAGATTGGCTTCTCGATGAGAGTTATTGGGTTGCAAAGAACGTAGTGAATCACATGAAAGTTGTTAATGATATTGCTGAAAGAGGAGTGAAATTGATTGAAGATTATAACAAATTAATTACCAATGATGACCAACAGAAGCAATATCTACTGCAAGTTGTATCAAATTATCGGAAGAAGCTTCCGGACAAAACTAAGAAAACTCTCGTATCTTTGACGCAACAGTAAAATTTACGAGTATATCCATTCTATGTATCTATTGTAAATATCTGTTGTATTGTATCTGTTTTATGAACAAATGGAAAAGAGGAAGGTGGTATGATAGGCCTCCTGGGGAACTTCCACTCAAAAAAAAAGTAACGTGACGCTTGCTGTACCTCCTGGGTGTCATGGAAATCAGCAAATTTTCAAATGGCGGGCGCGACCTCCAAATATTCGAATTTTGACCCGAAATTTCCCCAAGATCATTTTTCCACCAAATCAAACCAAATGAGAGGGTATCTCAAAAATTTGAAACAAAAAAATTTTACTCCCCCACTTTTGCATCACCCTATATATATATATATATATATATACTGTGTATATATATTGTGATATGACGCGGTTTATTTTTTTATTTTTATGGTCTGAATTATATCTTTATTTTAGCCTGTTTTCATTTAAACCACATCATATAGATTTAACCCAGGGTTATAAGCACACCGGACAAAAAATTAGTCACCCCTCTCAGAATGTACCTAATAACGTGTGACGGCGCCTCTGGCCTTGATAACCGCACGAATCCGGCGAGGCAGAGACTACGAGGTTGTGCATGTACTGAACATCGATTTGCTGCCACTCGTTCATCAGCCGGTCCCGAAGTTCCGCCAGAGTCCGTGGGTGTCTATTCCTGCGCTTCACTTTCTGTTTCCAGCCTGAACAACACCTTCGACGCATTCAGGATTAAAGGCTTCATTGGACCTGCGATGTACTCGTCGCCTCCCATCATTGGAGAACAAACAAAAACGGAACTCATCGGACCAAATTACACGTTTCCAATCTGCCGCAGTCCAGTTTTTGTGCCTCTGAGCCCATTTATAACGTGCCAATTTGTGACTTGCTGTTAACAGCGGCCTCTTCCGTGGTACCCTGCTCCAGATGTCCATCGCATGCAGTTCTCGTCGCAATGTCCGTTCGGAAATTGGTCGCTGGAGAACCTCATTGGTTTCTTGGAGCAATTGTTCTCTGGTTTGAAAACGATTTGCAGTTACTAGACGAGAAACATGGCGGCGGCCCCTATTGTCGAGAATTGTTTTCCGGCCACAGTTACGCCGTCGATTGTCAGTTGATTGCGAACTACACCACTCTTTGTAAACTCGCTGGACAGTACGCGTTGACACACCAACAAATTGGGCTACTTCAGACATTTTGTGTCCGTGGGCTCTGCCAAACACGATGGCTCCTTTTTGCCACTGAGTAACGTCTGCCTCACGACCCATTTTGCAGACTATATCCAACACACACTTTGTTCTTCACCACCTCACGAAACAGATCTATCCTGTGTGCTACGTCACCGCTACTTGTCACTTACCAATGCTACATCAGCGCCCTCTGTGTGACCTTGAACTTCCTACTATCGGTGCTATTAGGGGTGACTAATTTTTTGTCCGGTGTGCTTATATATCACTGATTATATATTCTTATTTCTCTGTCAATTCGTGCAGGGGGATAATTATACAACCTTTTACAAAAATAATAGATTCATCATAAAACTTCTAAACCAATTACAGTGCAAATGACAGTAATGAAGATTTGTTGAAGAATGACAGTCGATAATAAAACAATCAAGTAAAATGCACAAGTACTTTAAATTTGACTGTTAGACAATTTTAATTTACATTTTGTAGTTATTTAACTGAATACAACCGTATTGTAATATGTCAGATCATTAAAATGAATAAACGCATACATACTACAATTTTTTATTAAATTACACAGGCCTGCAATGGTTTTGTTGTCCGAAATATTTTATCACTTATATAGTAATTTTTGCACGCTGATTCCGAAAATAATATTAATTTTTCGCCATCACATACAGATCTTTCACAAAATGTCATATTTTATATTACATATGTCAGTAATTTTCATTAAAATTGATTCAATTAAATTTTGATTAAAATGCTTCCAGATTAGAAGTGACGTCATAGCGTCTTCTCGAGGGTGTATAAATAACTCAAACATTTCCTGTTATATTTGTGGAATAAAGGTAAAAAGGATTGTAGTGCGTAACCTTTTTATTTATGTCCTGCGCACCCTTTATTTCTATTGCAACTTATTTCTTACGCGCGTGTTCTTTTCGTTCAGGATGACTCGGCATATCCACTCGGATGGCCCTTTAATTTGATATGCGTAAGTTCCTTCGGCTTACTGGAAACCTACTCTGGATTTTAAACTTTAAATGTTAAGTTACCCTCAGCTTACAAGAGAGGCCTATTGCAAGGTAGCAGAAAAAAAGACACATGCCCTCTTATAAAGTTTATTAAATTTCACTCAAATTAGTACATGAATTTAAAGAATTAGGCTGATGTACGATTACCAATTTTGCGTACATAAAAATCCAATTATTAATTTAAAGAAAATGTTTACAAGTATTTTAGTCTAAAAAATCATTTATACAGAGGGGCTTTTCAGTTGCGTGTAACAAAACAACAATGCACTCAAATTTCGAAATCGAAGCAGGAATTGAAAATGGATTACTTACAAAAAGCTGGACAGTTATTCTCGACTGTTCTGCGTAAGGACCGCAGATTTATTTCCAGGAAAAAACAGAAAAAAAAGTCCGCCAAATAATTTAGATTTCTTTACAAAATTATTAACGGGTCATGCACAATAGGTCGCAAACTTACAGTTTTCACATTTAATTTGAACCAAATTAAATTAATTTAAAATTCACAAAACTCTTGGTCTGTTGGCTAACATTAATTAAGGTCTTCTCATTTCTCTTTTCCGTTTGCTAACAATAAGTTCTTATACACAAGTTCGCGTAAACGAAGGCGATTCAAATTTTAAGTACAATCGTGAGAGAGTTCTAATTCAACTTTAAAATTTCTATTTCACCACAAGTTTAAAGAATTAATTAAGCCACTTTGAACTTCAGGACAAACCACAACTGACTTAAAATGCTCAATTATACCTTACAATTTCAAGAACCCCGCCTTCTAATATTTTGAAGGACCTATCAACACATTTATATTACCCAAGGTCGTCCCCCCGAAGGTTCTCCACACATAAGGAAAGAAGGAGCTTTTTCTCCTCCCTTACTGGGTGTTCTCCGAATCATTGTCCCTTGATTGGATATTTACCCTCCCGTCCAAACAACAAACTCCTCCTTTTCCGGAAATTAATTTAAAATACAGTTCTTGACTTTGAAGCCCCTTGGTTTCCCAAATTTTACGACCCACGTCCTGGTCTGTTTTAACAAGTGGATTCGAAGTCTTTCTCACGAAAATTTTAGCCACGAAGGGAAGGGAAAAGCCAACCATTCTACCTCTGGACTTGGCCAGCCTTTTTCCTTTCTCTTTGCGTCTGGGACGAGGTTCGACCCGGCAATTAAATCTCGGTCACAAGGCGGTTCGGGTTTCCACCCTCCTCGTGCGAACACAAAAATAAAAATCGAACGTTAAACAATCTGAAACGTTTCCGTTTATTTATTTATTTATAACCGTAACACAAACCATCTTGCTTTAGAGATCTTACAACAAAATTTTAAACTAAAATTTCTGCTATTATTCTCGCAAGAGATTTCTGCATGCAAATTTACCGTTACAACATACCTCCCTCCTTTCATTTTGCACTCCGATGCAAACTTTCTTAACTAGGGTCGGTATCATCACTTTATTCACAATTTTCATTACTTTTTATTTCATTTATTTATCCCCTTTATTTGAACACTAACAATGGCACATTTTATTTGTCCCCTTTATTGGGACACTAACACTGGCACATTTAGTTTTAGTCATTTTCCGTTTCTTCGTAGTGTACTCGAGGTCTGGGCCTAAGAGCGTACGGACGCTCAAACGGTGGCCCTGTGAAAGCAGCATGTCTGCTTTGTCCGGGGGATCCTATTCTCACAAAGTCCCCGCGTGGAAGTAGTTCGGAAGCACCAGGCGGTTCCTGTCCGCAACTCGGTCCTGCCAGTGGGCAGGAAGTGCACTCCGGTTCACCTCAACTAGTTGATGTTTCTCCGTTTCCTGGGCGAAGCTCTCCGTGAGGAAGTAGTTTGGAAGCGCCGGGCGGTTCTCGTTCCGCCACTCGGTCCTGCCAGTGGGCAGGAAGCGCATTCCGGTTGACTTCCCCTTGTCGATGTTTCTCCGGTGCTGAGGGCGAATCTCCAGAGAGGAGGGGCGGTGTCCCTTCCCCCATCTCATCCCATGGCCGTCCGCCCCGCCTTGTCGCTCGACTTTCCCTGGGGCATCGATGCTGCGGCGGATGCGGTCTCGATCGATCACTATCTGATGTCCAGTGATCATGTGCCGCAGGAGATAAGTGACTGGAGTCTTCTGTTCGATGATGATGTATGGACCCTCGTACCGGGGCTCCAACTTGCCTCTGCCCGTTCGTGGGTAATCAATGTACACCAAGCCATGGGGCGCCTTTTCTTCGAACGGCTTCAATTCCTTGATTCCATTAATCTTCTCGTAGCTACGCATGAACTCTTCCACTCGGCGGTAAATTTCGCTCAGACTCCTCTTTCGGTCTTCGGCGTATTCCTCTGGGTTGTACGGGCTCAGGCACGCCTCCTGTGGCATGCGAAATAGCTTTGAAGGTACAGTGGGGGTGCGCCCGTACATCAAGAAGAATGGAGAATACCCCGTGACTCGGTGCACTCGGATGTTCAGTGACAATTCCACGGTGTCGAGGATTTTATCCCAGTCTCGTCCAATTTCTTCACAAGGTATTCGGAGTTTGATGCATAGCTCTTTATTCAGACGTTCGATCTTCCCGTTGCTTTGGGGATGGTATGCGGCGGTCCGTTGGTGTTGTACTTCCCAAACCCGGAAGAGCTCCTGCAAGGTAGAGTTCCAAAACTCCTTACCTTGGTCGGATACTACTGCGGAAGGGGCGCCCAGTTTGCACAGTATTAAACGATGGAACTTGTCCGCCACCTCCCGGGCCGTCTTATCCTTTATTACTGCCAGGATGGTAAACTTGCTGAAACCGTCCACACATGTGAGGATATAATTGCTGCCTTCCCCAGTCGGAGGAAGGGAACCAACTAAGTCCACATGCCGAAGTTCCCAAGGACTGTGGCCTCGCACACAAGGCATTGTTTCCACAGTCACTTTCCGCGTCTGTTTGTTTCGCGCGCACGTGTCGCACGTCTGGACTACCTGTCGTACTTGTTGAACCATACCTGGCCAAAATTAGAGGTCACGTAGGATTTCTGTAGTTCCCGCAGCTCCAGGATGAATGCTCCCAACGTCCGTGTGTGCGTTCCAAATGAGCTGCTCTATCAACTTTTTAGGAACTATGATGACCTCTCTTCCGTTCGCATCGATGTAAACCAGCACGTTCCTCACGAGTTTGAATCTCGACGGCAGGATGGGCTTGGATACGGGCCAGCTGAAAGCATTCCCTTCTTCGATGGCTGTTCGAATTTCCGCTATTTCAACGTCCTTCTGCTGGTGTTTGCTGATTACCTTGCGATCAATGATTGCTTTTTCGTATATTGCGTTCACAAACTCCTTAGTCACTCCAGGCGGGCGGGACAACCAATCGGCCACTCTGTTGAGTTGGCCCTTCACGTACTCGATGAGAACGTCGTAGTCTTGCAGTGTCATAACCCAACGCGCTAGTCTTCCATTGGGCTCTCGGTGTCCTTCCCTGAGAAGCCACTTCAACGGCTTATGGTCAAAACGGACGATGACTCTCTGACCAAATATAAGGGGGCGAGCCTTCTTCAATGAAAAGACAATTGCAAGCAGCTCTTTCTCGTAGGTGGAATAATTTAGTTCTGCGCCTGTTAGTGTTCTGGAGAAAATAGGATCGGTTTCTCGATTCCTTCTTGTTCCTGCGCGAGTACTACCCCGATGACTACTTGACTCGCGTCCGTGTTCCAAATGAACTCCTGATCAAAATTTGGGTACGCCAGTATGATGTCAGTGGTCAGAGTATCTTTGAGTGATTGTCATGCGGTCTCTTGCGGAGTGTCCATTCTCCAAGACTCCTTGGTGGACACTTCATTAAGAGGTCGCGCAATCTGAATGAATCCCTTTATAAACTTTCGATAGTAGGAGACGACGCCTAAAAATTGCTTCAATTCTGTTTTGTTAGTTGGCCTCTGGGAGTTTTTGATGGCCTCTACTTTGAGTTCCTGTGGCTTCAGCCCGTCCCTGGTGACCACGTGGCCCAGATACTCCACCTGCGATTGTAATAGTTGACATTTTTCTAACTTCACCTTTAAGTTGGCGGTGCGTAGGCTATCCAAGGTTCTTCGTACCCTCTCGTCATGTTCTTCTAAGGACCTTCCAAGGACAATGAGGTCATCCAAGTAAATCAGCACTTCCCTGTCCAGTAAGGTGGAGTGAAAATATCATTTTTGGATTTTTAATTTACTTGAGTGTGGAAAAGTTGCCAATGGGCTTTAGAAACAAGCATGTGAAATTATAATACAATTGAAGCATTGCTTGATTGACCACCAGCGATTTTAATATATGGCATATTTCATGTTTTAACGATCGCTTTGCCCATCAGGAGTCATCCAAGATGCTGGTCTTTCATCCATGTTTATGCAAATAATTAACAGCTTAGTTTGCTGTAGACTGTGTTATTGCATACTTGAGGTTGACATTTAAGATTACAACATGTGTGGAATGTAAATTAATGGCAATTACAGAGGGTGGCCAAATTATTAGAGCTGATGTGAGTAAGTGAGATAAGAAAGAGTTTAGTTAACCATACATTGATTTAATGCTAGTTTCAGTGATGGTAGTGATTTGGTGCGATAACATATGCAGTCCGTGAGTCAGAGGGGATGGGAGATTGGGAGTGGGGGGAGAGTGAGTAATATGCAAAGCGCGGCTGCTCCGCCAAGCTTAGTGCACATGTGGCAGTGAGAATTGAAGGTTATTTGTGCTGTTATCATCATTTTTTCGTGAAACTTGATATTAAAAGTAAGTTAATTACATATTGATATCTGTTTATAGGTGTTTGACAAGTGAGTGTGACAGTATTAATTTGATATTTCTTTTTCTTGGAAATTCTTTAATAGTCTTACATTGCTTACAATTTATAATAATTTTTTTTTTTTCAGAATGGAAATTATTACGAGGGAGAAGGCGGCATGTGTGATTTTTGGCGCGCCACGCGAGATACCCACAAATGTTCTTCCCACCTACGCTGATGTTATGAAGGCTTACATCCATACAAGACAACAGCTGACAACGAAGAATAACAAATATCCACCGTTCGCCGAAGTATCAAAAAAAGTTTGCGTTGATGTTGAACTTGTTTGGGAGAAAGCGTCTCTTCCGACCGTGACGCACGGACGAGTGATTGAAACGCTCAGACCGTACAACGAGAATACAAGAAAATCTTGAAACCATACAAGGCTCGGAAGGACAACGACAACTACAAGCAACAACTTGAACAGTTCAGAGAAGACGCAGATAAACTCTTCGACATTAGCAAATGCAAATGTGTAGATTTCGTCATGAGCTGTAAGTGCGAAAGAGCGGACAAAGTACCACTCAAAGAAGAAAGTTTCTAGAGGACCAGAGAGGAGCCAGAAAGATGATTATAGGAGGCATCGATTTGGTGGAAACAACAAAGCTACAGAAGAAAATATCCAGGAAAGTCTGTGAATTGAGAAGACACAGCATTCACCAAGAACAATCGAAGCAGCAATGCAATTCTGGAAGCTACAACGAGGAAGACAAGGACGACGACACCGACAACAGCGACGAAGAATACACCCTATCTAAGTCACACTGTAAACCTGATCTATCGACACTGGAGAGTAAACGTCAAAGAATGACGATGACTGTACGATTACCATGTTTGGCTAAAGCGTGCGATAGAATGGGTGTCTCAGATCGAGCAGCAGCCGTTATTGCCTCATCCGTGCTACAAGACATTGGAATTGTGTCTACAAATGACACCTCCAAAGTCATTGATCGTAGTAAAATTCGCCGAGAAAGAAGTAGAACTCGTCAAGAACTGACAAAACTAGACAGCAGTATGACAGACTTGCCTGGATTGTACTTCGACGGTCGAAAGGATAGAACGATGAAAATGTACGAGACGCCGCAGGACATGGCCACCGGGACAGAGATACAGAAGAGCACGTCAGCATTATTTGTGAACCAGGTTCATCGTACTTTGGCCACGTGACGCCGTCAAGTGGATCAAGCAAGGCGATTTCCAAAGTAATCTTTGAATGCTTGGCTGCGCGAAGTGTGGATCTCGACAGTGTGAAAGTCGTCGGATGCGACGGAACCGCTGTCAACACTGGACATAATGGCGGAGTTATTCGGCAGCTTGAGGAATTACTACAAAAACCGCTGCAATGGCTCGTGTGCTTATTACATGCTAACGAGCTCCCCCTGCGACACCTGTTTCAGCATTTAGATGGAGCAACTACAGGACCTAAGTGCTTCTCAGGACCGATAGGGAAATCTCTCACAGCATGCACGGAACTCCATATAACATCGTATGAACCTATATCTCCATTACAGCCACTGCCGCATGTTGACGTGAAGGACCTGAGCACTGACCAGCAGTACCTGTGGCAGATGTGTCAAGCTGTCAGTGAAGGACACTGTCCCTGTGATCTAGCATTGCGAAAACCGGGACCATTGAACCACTCGCGATGGTTGACAACTGCCAACAGAATCCTCCGCCTCTATGTTGGCCTCGATGCACCATCCAACAACATCAAAACTCTTGTCACAGTCATCATCCGGGTCTACGCCCCAACATGGTTCGCCATCAAGACGCAGCCATCATGCAAAGATGGAGCCAAACATCTGCACGGGATGATGATGAGAACACGGTACCTCAGCTCCTCTCTAAAGAAAGTCGTCGACCCGGTGATTCGGCGAAACGGCTTCTGCGGACACCCCGAGAACGTGCTATTAGCC
The DNA here is from genome assembly GCA_023014485.1 of Bathynomus jamesi. Classification (NCBI taxonomy): domain Eukaryota; kingdom Metazoa; phylum Arthropoda; class Malacostraca; order Isopoda; family Cirolanidae; genus Bathynomus; species Bathynomus jamesi. The sequence goes on from JAJOZX010002145.1 coordinate 395,531, forward strand.
ATGATCACAGATGAGCGACCACATATAAGGGAACTCGGACTCAGAAGAATCATGAAGGCAAGATCACATGTGTCTGCAAACAAAATCCGCAGGTTTCGAGTGCCACCGCTCAACCTCGACGCGACCGAATACCAGGACATGGTCGATTGGCAGACTTTGACCGTGACGGAGCCTCCTGTTACGATGGATATGACGGACAACGAATTGAACGACATGATCTCTGCTCAAATTTCACCAAGTGTCCTCTTCCCTCGCTTCCCTTGTCACACACAGGCGGTGGAAAGATGCGTGAACCTAGTTACCGAAGCTTCAGCCGCTGTGTGTGGCGAGACGTCCCGCCATGGATTTATTCGGGCTCGCGTCGCTTCTCGGCAGCTTATGCCGAAACTTGAGTCTAAACGTGACTATCAATTCTGAATTAACCATGCATGCATAACTCAGACTCTATCGTTAGCATAATAGTGTGCCAAAATAACTAAATATATATAGTCTGATGTTTACTCGTATTTTAGGTATTTTTGTGTAAAATCGTATATTATTGTAAACTTATAACGTCTGGTGGTCGATCAAAAGATTGTCTGATTTTAATAAACTTTTTTGCATATTGTTCTATTAGTCCATTGGCAACTTTTAAAACGTCAAGTAAGTTAAAATTCACAAAAAAAAATTTTTGGGCCATTTTCACTCCACCCTACTGTCCAGTTGCTCCCGAAAAATAAAATTCATTACTCTTTGGAACACTGGTGGACTATTGGACAACCCAAACGGGACCACCCTGAACTCGAAATGACCGCTTCCCGTTGAGAAGGCAGTTTTCGAGACGCTGTCGTCGTGAATTGCCAGCTGCCAATATCTCGAACGTAAATCCATGCTCGAGAAGTAATGAGTCCCGTGCAGCTTGGCCAAGGTTTCATCAAAGATGGGTAATGGGTACTTGTCCTTGATGCCGATGGCGTTCAAAGGTCTATAGTCTACACAGAGCCTCAGGGCCCTACGCTTCTTTTTCTTTAATCGCTTCCACTCTGGACTCCTGTGGTCACTCTTCGTTCCTAGTGATCACGTGGTCCTGGTACTCTACCTGTGACGGTAGTAATTAATCTTGTCTTTCCATCGTCGGTCTTCTTCCTTTTGAGAGCGACGGACATCGGTGAACAGGCGTCTTGAGGTGTGTCAATCTTTTCTTAGTCACTTGTGGAATTTTGACTCTTTCTCACAGTGACACTTGTTCCATTTTTTCTTTTCGGGCGAGGAATCGAACGGCGGTTCCGACTAACCTCCCCGTTCTCGTTGCCTCAACCACCATGCCGATGTCATCTTGTCTTCAAGGTAGTACTTGTCAAACTCAGTCGTCACTTTTATTTCTCAAGAGTAATTTTACCGCCTCCTTGGAAAGTGTTAACTTCCCTTTGAGATTTCTGCTCTGTGATACTTGCAAATCACGTTCAGCCTCACTGCACATCCCTTGCAAGGGAGAGTAGACGTCCACGGGAAATCATATCCCCAAATTTTCTTCTCTGTCTATTCCCATATCATTTAACTTCCCTTTGGGATTCTGCTAGACAACTTTTCCAAGTATCCTCGAGCCTCACTGAATATCCCCTGCAGCGGAGAATAGACGTCCTGGGGAAACCATATCCCCAAAATTTTCTTCGCTGTCTATTCCCATATCATTTAACTTCCCTTTGGGATTCTGCTCGACAATTTTTCCAAATATCCTCGAGCCTCACTGCATCTCCCATGCAGCGGAGAATAGACGTCCACGGGAACCGCGTCCCCGGGTTTCATTCTGACCCTCCTTGTCAGAATGATGCTGGCTTCTTTATTCTGTCTGCTCCCATTCCTGGTCTGGTTACCTCTTCGTTCAGAGTGACGTCTCTTTTTCTCTTCGCAGTTACCTTTCTTTCGTCTTCATATCCTCCGAAACAACACGCCTTTGGTCAAGTCTTGCTGAGCCCCTGAAATTATACAGACACAAAAGAATTCTTCAACCCCCTTTCCCATAGTCAACCTTAATTCTACTCCCTTACATGAATGGGCGGAGCCTGGGCAACCGTGTACTGAGAAGTTGGCGACTGTCCAAAGAAGGCTCCCGATGTTCTTCTGCATAGCTTATGTCAATGTGACGGAAGCTCCACCATCGACCAGTGCGGGAAAGCTTGTTGAGCGACGAATACTGGTAGGGTGATCAGTCCTAGCCGACGGACTCGCCGTTACTTCCTCTGAAGCTATTCGGGAGGCTTCTCCTTCAGTCCCGCTGAAGGTTTGCTCGAGGGCACGCCTCTTCCCAATGTCCCATTTGCTGGCAAATCTTGCACTGGCTCCGGCCACTTTCTTCCATTGCTTCCTCTTTGGAGTCACTGTCTTCATTTGACTTGGTTTGTTTTCTCTTCTGGTTTCTCGTGGGTTGTAGTAACATTCTTGAGTTGTGTTATTCCTCCTGTGACCAGTGTCACATTTCTTCCTTCTGGGCTCTCCTCTCTTGATGGACTTGTTTCCGACGTTCACCTCCACATCCTTGATGTTGTCCTCCTTCGTGGTTGTGGCTGTTCTTTCTTCTGGATGTTGTGAGTTGTGGTTCCAGGATGTGGGAGGATTTTGCAGTTTCTGCAGTCTTCGGCTTCTGTTTTGTGGCGTTCCTTCTCTTAGGACATCTTCATCTCTTAGTCCTAAGCTTGAGTTGTTTACCGAAAACTTGATTGATTCCATCCAATATTCCCGAAAGGAAGTTCCTTTGATGCAATTACAAGCATACTCCGGCATAACGGACTTCAACGCGTCCTTAAGTATGCCCTCTTTAATATGTCTCCTTATAGGATTAGTCTGAACCAAGGCATTACCGGAACTTAATAATCTTGTGGCAATTATATTGAGTGTCTCACCTTTTTCCCTCCTGACGGCGTTTGGGCTGGTTCCTGGGTTCTCTTGTGCCCGTTCGCCCATAAACGTCGGCGAACTTCTTTCCAATGTTTGTCCAAACGTCGTTTTCTCAGGACCCCTTACTGCCTGTTCACGTTGCAAAGGCAAGCTAGTACTCGGTAATCCCTGTACGACGGCTTGTCTGTACTTCTGCAGGCCTTCGTCGGTGTGGTGTTTCTCAGCTCTTGTGGTGTGTTCGCTTCTGCAAGGGTTCTTTGGGATGACTTCTGGGTTCTCTGGTCTCCACCCCACCCTTTCCTGCGTCGAAAGTTCTTCTTCTGTAAAGGGAGGAACTAGAGAGATTCTTCTGGAACGAACCCCCGACCTGCGGTTGTCCCAATGCTACTGCTGCGGAGTAGTCCTTGCAAGGTCTTCCAGTTTCGACCCTCTTCGGTTTATTTCTTCCTCTAATTCTGTACATTCCTTTAGTAACCGAATAATGTTGGAAAAATTTGTCCTTTTTAAATTTTCCAAACTTTCTGTACTCATTTCCTTTAAGTTCTTTTGTTCGATTTCACTAATGACCCTTACACTTTCTTCCCCGTTCGTTATGTCTACGCTCTTTACCGACATCGCGAAGCTTATTTGTTTATTTATATTTATTTTAAAATAGTTACCACTGTTAGCGACACTTTTCACTGTTCCCAATTATTTTAACGAATTAATGTTCCCAATATTTTACGTTAGTGCTTTTCTCTATCACGCAAATGTATTTTAACAAAAAAGTTACACTCTTGCTACCAATACCTTGCAATAGGATCCCACTTCTACGACACCATTTATGTAGTGCGCAACCCTTTTATTTATGTGCTGCGCACCCTTTATTTCTATTGCAACTTATTTCTTATGCGCGTGTTCTTTTCGTTCAGGATGACTCGGCCTATCCACTCGGATGGCCCTTTAATTTGATATGCGTAAGTTCCTTCGGCCTACTGGAAGCGGCATCCTGCTAGTTCTTCGCCAACAATTCATCCCCAACAATTCATAGCCAACAATTCATAGCCGTATACAAATCAAGCCCAACAATTCATAGCCAGGAAAATTAATAGCGGCTTTAACTTAACCTTAAAAAGTTACTTAAATTACAGAAAGAGAGAAATAAATATAAAGATAAATTGAAAAATACTGACTGTGAATTGTTGGCTGACATATAAAATTAAGAAGACGAATTTTATGTGACGTCATTGACGACCTTGAAACAGAAATACAAAATGTTTGTATTTGTAAATTGTAACTTGTAAATTGTAAATCGGGACTACCTACGAAAAACATTTTCCGTTTTAAGCGGAAAAACAAAATAAAACGGAAAATGCCCGGTTAGGTCAACTGAATGCCCGGTTAGGTCAACTGAATGCCCGGTTATGTCAACTGAACGCCCGGTTAGGTCAACTGAACGCCCTTGATGATTGGTTAGGTTAAGTTGTGATATTTTCGTTAGTTTAAATGAAAATGACGAGAGCAAAAATACATAATAAACAGTATATATATATAAAATTGTTGGGGATGAATTGTTGGGGATGAATTGTTGGGGATGAATTGTATACGGCTATGAATTGTTGGCTATGAATTGTTGGGGATGAACTGTTGGCGAAGAATGTTCCGTAATCCACTGGAAGCCTACTCTGGATTTCAAACTTTAAATGTTAAGTTACCCTCAGCTTACCAAAGAGGCCTATTGCAAGGTAGCAGAAAAAACGACACACGCCCTCTTATAAAGTTTATTAAATTTCACTCAAATTAGTACATGAATTTAAAGAATTAGGCTGATGTATGATTACCAATTTTGCGTACAATAAAATCCAATTATTAATTTAAAGAAAATGTTCACAAGTATTTTAGTCTAAAAAATCATTTATACAGAGGGGTTTTTCATTTGCGTGTAACAAAACAACAATGCACTCAAATTTCGAAATCAAAGGAATTGAAAATGGATTACTTACAAAAAGCTGGACAGTTATTCTCGATTGTTCTGCGTAAGGACCGCAGATTTATTTCCAGGAAAAAACATAAAAAAAAGTCCGCAAATATTTTAGATTTCCTCACAAAATTATTGATGGGTCATGCACAATAGGTCGCAAACTTACAGTTTTCACATTTAGTTTGAACCAAATTAAATTAATTTAAAATTCACAAAACTCTTGGTCTGTTGGCTAACATTAATTAAGGTCTTCCAACTAAGTTCTCTTTTCCGTTTGCTAACAATAAGTTCTTATACACAAGTTCGCGTAAACGAAGGCGATTCAAATTTTAAGTACAATCGTGAGAGAGTTCTAATTCAACTTTGAAATTTCTATTTCACCACAAGTTTAAAGAATTAATTAAGCCACTTTGAACTTCAGGAGGACGAACCACAACTGACTTAAAATGCTCAATTATACCTTACAATTTCAAGAACCCCGCCTTCTAATATTTGAAGGACCTATCAACACATTTACATTACCCAAGGTCGTCCCCCCGAAGGTTCTCCTCCACACATAAGGAAAGAAAGAACTCTTTCTCCTCCCTTACTGGGTGTTCTCCGAATCATTGTCCCTTGATTGGATATTTACCCTCCCGTCCAAACAACAAACTCCTCCTTTTCCGGAAATTAATTTAAAATACAGTTCTTGACTTTGAAGCCACTTGATTTCCCAAATTTTACGACCCACGTCCTGGTCTGTTTTAACAAGTGGATTCGAAGTCTTTCTCACGAAAATTTTAGCCACGAAGGGAAGGGAAAACCAACCATTCTACCTCTGGACTTGGCCAGCCTTTTTCCTTTCTCTTTGCGTCTAGGGACGAGGTTCGACTTGGCAATTAAATCTCGGTCACAAGGCGGTTCGGGTTTCCACCCTCCTCGTGCGAACACAAAAATAAAAATCGAATGAACGTTAAACAATCTGAAACGTTTCCGTTTATTTATTTATTTATAACCGTAACACAAACCACCTTGCTTTAGAGATCTTACAACAAAATTTTAAACTAAAATTTCTGCTATTATTCTCTCAAAAGATTTCTGCATGCAAATTTACCGTTACAACAGGATTCTTTACCTTTTGGGATTCCAATGGTCTGGCGTGAGCCTAGAAATCACAGCAATGACTGCTATTTTTGTTGATGTAACGTGCAAGGCTACAATGAACAAAAATAAAAAGGAAATTTCTTATCCAAACTTTCAGTCTGCTATATGACCTGTTGCTCATGGACCTGGTATACCTGTACGTACTAAACCAAATACTCTTGATATAACTTCATCTGATTCGGTGTCTGATGACGATGGAAACGATGATATTGATTGTTTACAAACCGAAACATCTGGTGAACCCCAATTGTTTACACAAAGTGAACTTAATGATTTGGTAAGAGATTTGTGTCTCCCGAAGGATTCTTCACAGATTTTTGGATCCAGACTTCTGCAAAGAATTTGCTTTCTCCCGGGACGTAATTTTACTGGTACAGAAATCGAGAAAAAGAATTCATCCAATATTTTTCTCAAGAAAATTCACTGGTATATTGCAACAGTGTTTCGGAACTAATACTTAAGCTAGGCGCTGCAGTCTATGACCCAAATGAGTGGAGACTTTTCATTGATTCCTCCAAAAGAATTCTAAAAGGCATCCTTCTTCACAACGGTAACTTGTATGCATCCGTTCCTGTGGCTCATTCGGTTCACTTGAAGGAAACGTACGAAAATCTTGAGCTTCTTCTAGCTAAGATTAAATACAAAGAACACGGTTGGCTACTTTGTGACTTAAAAGTGATTTGTATGTTGTTAGTTCAACAACCAGGTTATACAAAGTTTCCATGTTTTTTGTGTAAATGGGATAGCCGAGCAAGAACTCAGCACTGGATAAAAAAGGAATGGCTACGCAGAGTCAACCTGACACCTGGTTTTAAAAACATAAAATTGGGCTTGATGAAGCAATTTGTTAAGGCCTTGGACGAAGATGGAGATTGTTTTAAGTATCTGTGTGGTAAATTCCCAACTCTTTCGGAAGCAAAATTGAAAGAAGGAATTTTCGTTGGTCCCCATATTAGAAAACTGACTTTGGATGAACACTTTGAAAGAACAATGAACAATCTTGAAAAAGAAGCGTGAATTGCTTTTAAGGATGTTATCAGAAAATTTTTGGGGAACAACAAGGACCCAAATTACCAAAACATTGTGAACAACATGCTAAATAAGTTCAAAGAGTTGGGTTGTAATATGAGTTTAAAATTAAATTTCTTACATTCACACTTGGATTACTTCCCTGAGAATCTCGGAGCACTCAGCGAAGAACAAGGAGAACGGTTTCACCAAGACATCAAACAAATGGAGAAGAGATATCAGAGAAGGTGGGACATCAGCATGATGGCTGATTACTGCTGGATGTTGAAACGGGATACTCCAGAATTATTACATAAAAGAAAAGGAACAGCGCGTACATTCGAGACTAAAAGGCATAGATCTCACAAGAAAACTCAGGACAAATAAAGATGAATATGTAATTGACATTAATGGTCTTTTTTCTTTTTAAATTTTTTGCATTTGTAATTAGTATAACAAAGCGAAATAGGTACATAATGTAAATTGAAATAAATAATATTTATTTATGTTGTTTTTTCTCTTCCAGTTTGCAGAAAATCCTATGTGAAAGAAAAAATGGACTCCTTATTCGAAATCAGCGTAGTTGAATTATATAAAATCAGTTATTAGTAAGAAAACAACTCTTACAAAGTTCTCATTCGCAAGCCTGTGAATTATCTTTAGAACAACAGTTGGTTCTCTACCCGGCCTTTTGATCGTATTTTGTACATAATACAATTTCATAGAATTATTTGAATCCTATCTGGTTATTTGACCATTCCAATTATAAAGTTTAATGCATGCCTTAGTTACATTGTTTACCTACTTCCTTTTGACAGTGGTAATTATTCTCTTGAGAATTTGTACATTATAATCCTGTGTATTTTATATTTCTACCGAATGCGCTGACTCCGTTTTCTAACGATGAATCAAGGACACACTATTTTCGAGTGTTTACCGACACGAACAGAATATACGGAGTGTCTCCGTTTTCTCCTGCAAAGATTTTAAAGGAAGGCTATTTTGCGTTTCAATTTCTTTAGCCAGCACATTCGCTTTAAGAGTGATTTACGCGTTGGTCTGTTTTCTATACTTTTGTAGGGAAGACCATTTTAGCTTGGCGGGTAACTTAAAATTAGAAGAACGATTTCGCTTCTAAATGCCACACACGATTTGAATTTATCATTACGGCGCAATAGATATATGTTTATATACTTGAGCAAACTTCCACTAAGAATCGTTTTTTGTTCTTAAAAGGTGAAATAAATCTAATGTTCTTATTTACATTCAACACAGGGTTTGTGAGAGGGATCTTTCTTTAACCAGCCTTAAGACGCAATGATCCTATGCGTTTCCCTTTGTATAACAACATCTTTTTGGCCTATGGTTCCGCGCGAGGCTGCCAGGTGCAAGATTCCTTACATAAGATTCTTTTTGATTCATCTTATTTTTAAGAATTATTAACCTTTCCGAAGGTGTAAATTTAACATGCCATTAAACTTTTTAATAATATAACAATCTAATTTTAACGGAGTTTTCCCATTTTATACATAAATAAATGTTCAATTTCTTTCTTTTCTTTCTTTGTTTTGCGTGAGCCACGGAAACCCACATGCTTCCTTAATTGAATTTCTTTACTTTTGTGTAATTTTACATTAGTTATTTTCCTAGTTTCTGGGTAACCTATATATGGTATTTTTATCCGAACTTATTCAGAATTAAATAGACAATTGAATTCATGTCCTTTTCCCTATATTACATGAGTAATTAACATGCATATGTTTTAAATTCCATGTACTTAAGAATTTCCAAATTGTTTAGTATATATTTTTATATATACAATTCATTCTGTTTGCATGATCAATTTTGTTTGTGGGTTAATTTATAACCAGTAATTAATTAACCTTATTACATTATTCTCATATATAACAATATATATATATATATATATATATATATATATAGATATATATATATATATAAGACAAAGGAATTTTATTTCCTTCATAACTTCACAGCTATTTCGACTTAACTTTCTTCATCGTAGATTAAGTTATGTAATTAGAATGCTTTGCAATTTGTCCTTGAGTTGCGCTCATTATAATTTCAAATTTACGCAGAATAAACACCCTCTTTATAATTATTATGCGGATAAATATAAGTTTTCTTTATTAGGTGCAAAACAGTTGCTTGATCAAGACGAAATTATTCTCTTGCATCTTTAAATGAACAAAAGCAAAGTTTAAGTTAATTCAAAGACAATTTCAGATTAAGTTTATCTATATGGAATTTTTTACGCTTATATTCGGACATCTATAATCAATATATATAATATATATATTATATATATATATATATATATATATATAATATATATATATATATATATATAACAACATTCAGGGCTTTAAATCAAACCATTCCCCGGACAAAGTTTTATACCTGAAAGGACTCATGCAAGAAGCCGGAGCAGACTTTGCATACCTCACGGAAACTCATCTAAGGGACTGCCAGACGAACTGTGAAAATTGTGAGTCCTGTATTGACAAAAAAGAAATACAAATTGACAACTATAACATCCTCCGAGCCGACAGAACACTGAAACGTAAAGGAGGATGTGCTATGTACACACGTGAAAGGCATATGCCAGAAATGACTATAAGTACCTCAAACAGCTACGTAGAATGTGTAGCAGTAAAAGTTGAAAAATTAAATATGGTACTAATTGTAATGTACAGACCCCCAAACACGCCAACCTCAAAATTTTCAGATTCCATTACAGCGGTAAGAAACGGGGTAAAAGATCTACACTCTCCAACCCCAAATATTTTTCTCTGTGGTGATTTTAATTTCCCAGTCATGAAATATAAAAGGATAGGAAAAAAATATATGTATACATCAGGACAAGGGGGGCACACGAGAAGACCAGGAGCAGTTAAAAATGCTATTAGCTCTAGCTGATTAATTTATGTTAACGCAAGAAACAACGGAAAACACAAGAAAAAACAACTGCATAGATTTCGTATTCACAAACAACAGCAACCTAATTGGTGATGTAGAAATATCCCCAACTATGATATCGGACCACAACATTATTGAAATAACAACTAATATAAAGGCAACAGGAAAGGAAAGAACACGCACAACAGAAAGAAGCAAATTCGAAATTTTTAATTTTCACTCCAAAGTTATAAACTGGGAAGATGTTACATCCAGCATGGAAGTAAGAGATTGGAAAACCATTTTCGAGACCAAGACAACGAAGGAGATGCTAATGACTTTAGAGGAGAAGACGTTAGAAACTGTGGAAAAACATGTCCCAAAAATACAACAGACGAAAGAGAAGCAGGTTCGAGAGACAAAAGAGGGCATTGTTCCGAAAGAAAAAGAGTGACTGCAAAATTAAGTAACTGTAAAGATAACATCAGAAAAATATTAAATGATAAACTGCAAAGTATCGATGACGTCATACAGGAACTAATTGAGAAGCATACAGAAAAAGAAGAAGAAGACGCTATAGAAGCGATGAAGGCTAACTCAAAGTACTTCATAATTTCGCAAAAAGAAAGTCGAAAAACCACGCGACTATCGGACCTTTAAAAAAATGAGAACAGTGCTTCTAAAAATGTTCTTTTATTTGGGGGCAGTTTTTTTACTTTACAGCAAAAACAAGAATTCCAATTACCACATTTACAAGAAGCAATATCAAATAGTTGTTCCGAATGTTCCTGAAATGACTTCAATTTACTTTTGTAACTTTCAGAATTCCTTTTTAGTTTACCTGTTTTAAGTAAGGTCTTGTAATTATTATGATAGTTTTTTAGCATATCATGTATTCTTTTCCTTGATAAAGTTGGGATTGAAGCTGTGAGCCATATCTCTTGAAGTTTGGAAATGATGTCATTGGCAATAATCTGGAATGGAGGATCTTGGCCTGTCGTTTTTCTGTTGTTCCGGTGGCAGAGATAAGCTCTTAGCACATCTCCATAAGTAGGTAGAACATTATTAACAAAATCTGCTGGTTGACCGATGCTATGGCATTTTGCTAACGTTCTGGTTACTTTTGAAGGTTTCTTTTCAGACATTATAAATCTATTTACGATATTTACCAACTAACTGCGGGTAAATGGTGATATACCACAGTTGATGAACAAGTTATAACACAACCTCTCGCCACACGTGACACACAACAACTGACAACGTCGCTTCCTTTCCCAGCTTATATAGGGTAGGGAACGGGGGATGTAGCAGTGTGCAGTGTGCAATGCACAGTGTGCATTTTATATAATGTTCATTGTTCAATGACTGCTATTAATTTATTCAAGCCTATAATAGTGTTCTCAGGGTTGTTTGCACAGAAATATACCGGAATTAACATTTGTATAACATCTTGTTAAAACTTGCTTTAAATCAATATTTTGGATATTTTAACGGCTAAGACGCCACCGGAAGTTATTAACAGATTGTGCTGAAATTTTTATTGTTTATTTTGTAAGTCTTTAAAACCATTTTCCAATCTACCCCGTTCAAAAATACTCACAAATATAATTATGAATATTTTTTTCAAATATCGTATTTTTAGGTGTTTTTAGACCTATTTTTCGATTTTTAAGGACTCGCTGCCACCGGAAGGTATTGACGTAGATCAAAAAAATTTTACACACTTTATTTTCTCTCCAAATCGCAACTTTTCCGCACTACCCCCAATCAAATATCGACAAAAGTGTAAAAACGAGCCGCCCTATTGTACAGTTTATTTATGACATTTGTATTTACTTTAGTTTTATGATTGTTTTTTTCGATGCTTCTATTTAGTCACTGAAGATGGCCCCTGAGTGGACCGAAACGTTTGGCCAATAAATGTTGAGAGTCGTATCTCTTGTTTTCATACTCCTATCGAGGTTATATATATATATTATATATATATATATATATGTGTGTATATTAAAATTCAAAACTAAATATTGAAGTTTGCTATTTTGAGGATCAAGAGAATTATCATGAAAGGTTAAAGAACGATTATTATCAATTTCGTTCTCAATCATTTAATTGAATCGTTGTTTAACCTTTTATAAAAAGTCTCTTGCTCATCAAAATCACAAACTTTAATATTTGGGCTTGAATTTTAATCTTAATGCTAATCCCAACGATATTATATATAAAGGGTGTCAGGAAATGATTGCCCCCCCCACTGTACAGAAGAAACTGAAAGGAATAGAAAAAAAACAGACAAAACCACGCGAAAGAGCGTTTAATTTTGAATAAAAAACACTTGTTTTAATATCGGGTGTTGCCCCCATTTGCAGCTCTGACGGCCATTAATCGACGGGGGTATGATCCCAGAAGTGTCTCAAAGAGATCGGTATCATGACTCATTTCTTCAAGGACTTCGTTGATCTTTGCAGTCATAATTTCTGTTGAATACCGATTCTGAATGGGTTGTTCCAGCATTAAGGACTCCACCCGATCCTTCATGATGGATTCGACATGTTCACAGACATTAAGATCGGGAGAATTGCCAGGCCATTCATTATTTCCGAAAAAATCAATGTTATTGTCCTTAAGCAGTTGTTGAGTCGCAAGTGCTTTCATACAGGGGGCTTTGTCGTGAAGAAAGGTTGCCTGTTCAACATCCAAAACACACTCGGGGTCTTTCAAAAACGGAATTACATGTTGGGCTAAAATTACATTTCGAAAATAAGGCCCATCCCAACTGGTTCCTCTTGGTTTGATAACCCAGATGAGCTTCCGAATAGAGAACATAATGAAAACACCCATACATGCTGGATTTTTTACTATTTCTCGATACTTCTGGTCGTCTGGGACTTCATCAGGAGTTGTTGCCCAAACCCGATCATTCTGAAAATTTGGTTTTCTGGAGACATAAACGAAGAATTCATCGCTGACAACCAAGTGAGGAAATCGTCTTCCGTCCATTCCTCAAGATAATCACAAAACCATAGCCGATCTTCAATATTAAGATCACTCTTCCGTGGCTTAGCTATTTCATGCCAAGCACTCAAGCCTTGGCGAACTCGAAATTGATGCACAAGTTGCCGATTGACTATCTTACCACGACGGATATGTATCTCTTTCGCTACCTCAGCAGCTCTTCTTTCGGCGCCGTGATGCAGCAAGCACAATGTCTTTCGATTCTTGAGATAATTTCTCCGGTCTTCCTCCTCGAAATTCTGTTTCACAATCTTCAGGATTCTTATTCCAATTCCTTTTGACAAAGTCTTCTGATCTTTTTAATCTCTCAGCCACCCAGTGTCGAGTTATGAAAGTTGCACCAGCTTCCTTTGCTTCACGAAATGTGACAGCTCGAATGCGGTCAAGAACTCGCTTTTTCTCTGAATCGTTCAAAATAGATGATGGGGTTTCTGTATGGAAAAAAATGGTAAGAATTAAAATCACAGGAATAGAATATAATGGTTTTTATTCAGATTTTAACGCTCTTTCAAGTGGTCTCGCCGGTTTTTATCTATCTCTTCTAGTTTTTGCTCTACAGGGGGGGGCAATCATTTCCTGACACCTCTATATATATATATATATATATATATATATATATATATATATATATATATATATATATATATATATATATATATATGGTAGGGAAATGTAAAAAAACGTCCAATTAGATTTCGACCAACCAAGCAATCAGCCTTCATTGGCCAATTGCATCTCATCTCTGTAAAGCGAATAAAACACCTTTAAATTTTGTAATGACTTTCGATGCCGAGCTGTTTCACTCATAAATCAAATTTAATTAATCCAAATTAGCATTCTAAACTATCCTTAATTGATGATATTAATTGAAGGTGTTATTGAGGTGGGCCTAATATTTAATCGAATTATTAATATGCTTACAATTAATTTCAATTTTATTAGCAACAGATATATTCATAACATCCGAAAAAGAGAGAGAGAGAGAGAGAGAGGAGAGAGAGAGAGAGAGAGAGAGAGGAGAGAGAGAGTGTTTATTCCAAGCACGCGTTTTCGAACGGGAAGTTATATATGATAACAATTGTCAACATGAAAATGAAATTAAAATTTATTTGATTCTCCAGAGAGTAATGCATTTGAAATTTTTAACAGACAAATTCTCTTTATATTTATTATACAAGACGTATAGTTATACAAGGACACAGACAGGCACCTGTATAGTGGCTGTATACATGGATGACAGCCAAGTGAACTTTTCTCTGTAAATTGAACCTGATAAAAATAAAATAGTGTTAATGGGTGTTAAGAACAAATCCCACACTGCATTGAGGTTGAAGTTGCAACATGTTGAAAAGAATTACAGGCGTTTAGTGTTTCATTGTATTGTTATAGTGATATGGTTTTTGGTACAGTCTGGGTTGGCTTTCAGAGGGAAGACGAGATTATCAATTCACCAAATAATGGAAATTTTCTTCCAGTTCTGGAACTCTTACCTCAGACTGACCACTTCTTGCTGAGCACATTGAAACACTGCAACGGAAATCCTGGTCGTGGGAAGACAAGCTAATTGTCCTCTATAATTTGTGATGAGCTGATTCAGCTTATGGGTCAGCAAGTTGTGAACACTGTGTGATTTAATGTAAACAGCCAATTACTTTTCGATTTCTATGGATTCCACTCCAGATGTAAGTCACACAAATCAACTAACTTTCATTGTTTGGTACGTGAGTTTGAATAGGGAACCTGTTGAGCGATCTGAAGTTTTTGTCTATTCTAAGCCATTTGATAGAAAGTATGCTAAAGTATGTGTTGGACACTTTAGCCAACTCAATCTCAGCATCGATGGTTATAGAGGCCAGAATTGTGACGATGCAGGTTTACAGGCTCGCATACTGGAGATCAACCATCTTGCAGACTACATGCCCTGTGCAATTCATTCTTTGAACTTAGTTGGTGTTGCAAATGTTGGTTGCTCTCTAGAGGCCAAAAAATTTCTTTGACACGCTGGGGAGTATATACATTTGCAGTTGGCTCAACAAAGCGATGAAATTCTCTGACTACCAGTCTTACAGAAAATGAAAATGACGGTATTCTGACATTGAAACCCTTGTCAACTACCCGATGATACTGTCAGAGTCAGTGAGAGCGCTGTTTGAATTATGAGCAATATTACGATATGCTCGTTGACATAAAAAAATGAGGATGAAAAGGACAAGACCAGACACGCAGCTGACAATCTTGCAAATAAACTGTGTGGTCTGGAAACTGCAATTATATGAATTCTTGCAGAGATTTCAGCAAAGCAACACGCAATTTCAAAGCATGAACACAGACATTCAAAGTGCAGTTGCACTGTTTTCTTCGTTGAAGAATTTTATCAACCAAATGAAAGACGTCTTTGATAAAATAGAATCCGAGGCAAAAAATTTTATATCTGATGTATCTGAGACATGTTCAGAGAATCAGAGCAAGAAAAGACAATGCAAACGACATGCTGATAACAAGACTTCCGAGGAGATATATCTGAGCACTTCTGAAAAATTCAGAGTTTACACTTACCTTATGATCATTGACCAGGTGCTCACATCTCTGCATCAGCGCAAGACTGCGAATCACCTGATTTCAAAGGATTTTGTTTTTCTGTCATCTTTGTTCACAAAGGACACTGATAAACTAAAGAGTGATGTTGACAAACTGATCAAGAAATATCCAAATGATCTGGGACCTGAGTGTGTGGACGAATTTCTGCAATTTTCACATTTTATTTGGCTTACATCACACAAGATGCTGCCGCATATCAAATCAGTTCTACCATTAAACTACTCAATAATAAGATTATTTATATGAAAACTGCGCTTCACTTAACTGTTTTCTGTTCACACAAATTATTCTTATATTCCGCTCTCGTGGATTTTCTTTATTATCAAAAGTGTATATATTAGTAGACAGTAATTTAAATGAATTTGGTAAGCTTTAAGTTATAATCGCCAAAGACCTTTATTTCACGCAGAGATAACTTGGGATAATTTATTATTCACAAAATAATTGAGATCAGATAGGAATATTTCATTTAACCTTATATCACATCAAAACAAAAACCAAAGTTCTAAACTTTAAAACAAGCACTTTAGATACCTTCTAAACTTTAAAACAAGCACATTAAATACCTTCTACCTTCTAATGGATCTCAAATAAGTGATTTCCTTAAAAAACAACCGCCCCGACCCAAAACCCAACCCTCCCCCTTCGCACCCAAAAGAAAAAAGATTGGAAATTTCCTCTGAAAAGAAAATAAAACCCAAAAAACGAAATATTGGCTAAAAATCGTAAAAAAAATACAAAACAAAAACTTCCCTCGAGAGTTATAATCAGGTTACAAACTGTTTTACGCATAAATCTTTCCTGGTCGATTTTAGGGCTTTTTTTGTTTAAATCTTAATTTTATTTTGGTCCGAATACAGAATTTTTGAGTATTTTTATTTAACAAACATTTTGGCAACTTCTGAGCAGTTAGTGTAAATTACTGAACTGACCGTTCTCGTTAATGCTAAACTTGAGGTGAAAACTGCAGCATTTGCTGAAAATAGCAAATTCAGGGTCATAAGGGAATTTTAAAAAATTAGGAACTACGCCGAATGCTATAGGACTGTATTACAGGTATTATACGAAGAAGGATAATGCATATCAGTGATAGGAACCGAACTACAGACGAACAAAGACACTAAGATCCTCTCTAGGTTAGTCCAAGGAAACGGAAATTGGTTGAGAGAAAAAGATGGCAAAGAGAAGTAGCTTAAAGTAAAACAAGCTTTCTTACCATGTTTACACTTATTAAATTGTAAAGAATTCATACCGGAAAAGAAGATGTACTTGTGTTTAATATCATTCATAGAAATACTGGACATATTCATAGAATTTGAAACGCTGAAAGAATTTTTACAAATTTCTGCTTTCTTTTTCGGGGAAGAGAAAAGAGACGAAAACTGACGGGTTTCCATCGACCATAACTGGATTTAATTGGGTTTCTCAGTTCTTCGTTTGAGTAACATTCTCACACGTCTCAACATAACGAGGAAAATCCTGGAACATTTAGCCGTTATTCGAGCCTTCACTTACTCCAAGAACCGGGGACGATCACTGTAAACGACGGATTTCAAATAATCTCACATAAAGAAATCAAGGGGCGTTAGATCTGGTGACCTAATGGGGCAATGTCTTGTATATTGGGAAATGGCTTGTAAAATTTGTCAAATAGGTCTTTATTTGTTTTTTCGACGCCAAACGAATTCGCAAAGATATGAGTATTTCTCCACAACAAAATGTACTTTTCTTAACAAATAGGAGGGCCACTCAATATATTTTGCCCCACCTTTTTCTTTTTCTTTCCGAGTTTCCTTGTAAGTTCCAGAAATTTTGTACACAAGTAGTTACATACCCTTTTTAACAAGTTTTTATTTTTTCACATAGTCTTCATCCTTTTCTACGGCTTTCCTCCACCTCGAAACAAAGGCCTTTATTCCTTGATGATAAAAGTCCGCTGGCTTCGGCTGGAGCCACCTCTTAACCTCCTGAACAACCTCATCTTCACTCTGCAACTTTCTTCCACGAATAGCATCCTTTATTGGCCCAAACAAACGGAAGTCTGAAGGTGCCAGATCCGGGTTGTATGGAGGGTGGGGTAACACAGTCAAGCGCATTTTTGTGATGGCCTCTCTTGTTTGCAAACTGTTGTGTGGTCTTGCGGTATCGTGCAAAAGAAGGACATCTTCCAGTTTTCTCTCCGGTCAAACTCGCTTTATACGTCTCTGGAGTCTCTGTAGGGTAGCAATATATGCCTCTGAATTGATTGTTTGTCCTTTCTTCATAATGTCCATGAGAATCACCCCTTTCATGTCCCAGAAGTTGGTGGCCATAACGTTTCCTGCAGAGGGAGCTATTTTGAACTTTTTCCTGCGTGGGGAGTCTGCGTGATGCCACTCCATGGATTGGCGTTTAGTTTTAGGTTCAAAGTGCTGTACCCAAGTCTCATCTCCAGTCACAATTCGTGAAAGGAAGTCATCCCCTTCTGTCTCGCATCAAACCAACGACTCAGAAGCGATTTCTTTTCTTTTGGCTTTGTGATGTTCAGTACGTTCGCGAGCAACAATACATTTTGAGTATACCAGTTGCTGAATCACAGTATTCACACTTCCTTCACTAATTCCTAGCTCGAGTGATAGCTCCTTGTATGTGACGCGCCGATTTGATCGAATGATGCTGCCAGCACGTTGCACAGTGTGAGATGTGACAGCCGATGCCGGGCGACCGCTGCGTGGCTCATCATCGAGGCTGGCTCTCCTTCTCTCCGATGATCTCACACGTTTAGACCAGCGTCCAACTGTGCTTCGATCAAGAACAGCATCTCCTTAAACGTTTTGTAGATGTTTGTGAATATTTCCAACTGTTTCCTTCTCTGCGGTTAAGAACTCGATAACAGCTCTCTGTTTACGACGCACATCACTGTCAGACGCCATTTTCGAAACTGCGTTAACCATCGGTTTTATACAAGGGCGTTTAAAAGCGGTTTTATACAAGGAGGGGAGGTTCAAACTGGAAAAATCCGGTTATGTGAATCGCAGAAATTTCAAACTTACGGCCCAAAAGACATTTCAGCCCCATGACCTATTATTTAGCTAAGAAAAAAGGGTAGGGCAAAATATATTGAGTGCCCCTAGTATATACATTTTCTACCTAGAAATATTATTTTCTTTTGTTTCTTTCACAGTGCTTAAAACCGAAAAGATTCTTGGTTACTTCTTTTCCATGTCTGTTGGCAGGATAATGAATAGAAGTGGGAGAATACTAGTACTGTAGTTCCTCTTGGTACTGAGCTACGTACTTCTGATTCTGATGATATTGCTTGGATTTTAATATGTTTAATTTTTATGTGCTATTTAACCATACCCACATTTGTCGAATGTTTTACTGTATATATATATATATATATATATATATATATATATACTGTATACATATATATATGTATATATATATATATATATGGGAATGAACTCAGAATGGTCCCCTGAGTTTTTTATGATACACACAGACCGTGCATGGAACAAGGAACTCTTCTGGGATAATTAAATCCACTATAGTCCAAATAAGTAATGGTAAATGACAAATACCATAGTTTTTATTTTTCATGATGCTAGCCCGACGTGGGCAACGGGTCACTCGCAAAGAGGTCTCATAAATATAGCTTCCCTCACCAGCTATCTGCAAAGCAGACAGGATCCAGCTTTGGGACATGGATCTAGGGTTTAAAGCAGCCTAGCCCTGCCACATTTAGAACTTCAATATAAGCAAAAGACTCGCTGCCTTCACGTCAGATTGAATACATCAGAGAAAAAACTAGATCCTGTCTGCTTTGCAGATAGCTGGTGAGGGAAGCTATATTTATGGGACCTCTTTGCGAGTGACCCGTTGCCCATGTCGGGCTAGCATCATGAAAAAGAAAAACTATGGTATTTGTCATTTACCATTACTTATTCGGACTATAGTGGATTTAATTATCCCAGAAGAGTTCCTTGTTCCATGCACGGTCTGTGTGTATCATATATATATATATATATATATATATATATAGATATATATATATATATATATATATAGAGTATTGTGCAAATTAATGTGAACAGGGAACAAAAATATGATTTTTCATTTTTTTAATAAGAAAAACCAATGAAAGCTTTTCAAGTGTAATTTTATGAATACGTTTAATTATTTATGCTATACACTACATTATTGTATCATCTGAAACAGTACTGCAGCACTTTTTAAGGTTATTGCAGCATCTTTTGAAGTCGAGTTTGTCATTCAGTTTCTGCCTAATTTAGTTTATTCTGTCAGTCATCAAAGCCAGTAAAATAATCACCTTGCATGAACATACATCGCTGACAGAGAGAAATTGCCAACGCAATCAAAGTTAGTGTGGGAGCGGTCAATAAAATTATTAAGAAGAAACAAACCACGGGCTCAATATCCTCATCAAAGAAAGGCAAATGCAGAAGAAAACGGAAAAAAACACCCAGAGATGATGCAAAGTTAATACGAATGAACAAGCAGGATCCCAGAAAAACTAGTGACATGTTTAACTAGGAATTAGCAGCATGAAATATCCAGGTATCATCATCAACTGTAAGAAGTCGATTGCTGGCGGTGGGACGCAAAGCCGTGAAACTTATGGAGAAACAATTGCTAACAACAATAATGAAGACAAAACGCTGTGCGTAGGCCAAGAATTACACTGGTTGGTCAAAAGATTGGTACAATGTAGCCTATTATTTTCAGACGAGAATAATTTTTCTTGTTCAAGGTCAACAAAATCGATTTGTACGCCATTCACCTGGTGAACCCACAACCAGTTCCAAAATAACCAAACTGTGAAACATCCAAGAAAGAAAATGTTCTGGGGATGTTTTTCTGGACGATGAACTAGCTCATTAGTGCCTGTGGAAGGCATGATGACTAGAACGCCATGGCAAGCCAGAACTGTAAAATCTGTTCCCAAAGGGGGTTTTCCACCAGGATCTGGCTCTAGGCTATATATAAAAATGTGTTAAGGAGTTCTTAAAGGTGAAGAGTATCGGCTGATTAGACTGGCCGGGAACTCGCCAGAGCTAAACCCAATCAAAAATCTATGGGACATATGCAAAACTCGACTTCAAAAACTGGACTGTACAACTAAAGCAAAACTGATTGCGCCTATCATCCAAATCTGGTTTCATGATGAAGAATTAACGAAAATCTGTGAAAAACTGGTACATTCTATGCCAAAGTGTGTTCAAGACGTTATTAAAGCTAAAGGTAGCGATATCAGATATTAAGGTTTGTTTCACTCTTCAAAATACAAGGTGTTTATAAAGTCCCTATCTATTTCAGTGAAAACGTAGCAAAAAAGGGTAAAATTCAATAACAATATAATAGAAGGCATACATTTAATGAATACTATATGATTCTACATGAGCCCCATCAGTATCTCTACAGAGTTTGAATCTGTCAGCAACATTGCGGAACACATTTTGGAGCATTACAGGGGTTATTTTTATAACTGCTGTTACGATACGAGCAAGTAAATGTTTCAGCTTCATTCAGATGACATTTTAAACATCGTTGTCTTTCAACAAGATGGGATACCTTGTCATTACGCAAACATTGTTCGGGAGTACCTAAATGAACGATTTCCAAATCGGTGGATCGGACGTGGAGACAACAGGCCCCTTATCGGCTCGATCTCCTGACCTAGCGTCCCTGGATTTCTTTGCATGGGGCTTTATCAAATCAAACGTCTATCAAGCGAGGGTTACAGATCTGTAAGAGTTACGTGCTCGTATCGTAACAGCAGTTACATAAATAACCCCTGTCATGCTCCAAAATGTGTTTCGCAATGTGCTGACAGATTCGAACTCTGTAGAGATACTGATGGTGCTCATGTAAAATCATATGCTTAAGTATTCATTAAATTTATGCCTTCTGTTATATTGTTATTGAGTTTTACCCGTTTTGCTACGTTTTCACTGAAATAAATAGGGACTTTATAAACACCCTGCATATGCTGTTTACTGAAAATTCTAATTTTTCTGTCTTGTTCACATTAATTTGCACAGTACTGTGTATATATATATATATATACACGGTGAACCAAAAGTAGGTGGACAGTAGGTTGAATACGGTTTGTGTTATTTATATTATAACTATGGTGTTCATTATAACTATGGTGTTTGTGTTTATTATATTAAATATTATAACTAAATTTATTTAAATTTTATTTTGTATTATAGTATACAAAAAAATTAAATATGTATTCTCAAAATAAACGTTATCATTTACTGTCCACCTACATTTGGTTCACCCTATATATATATATATATATATATATGCAGTTGTTCTGAATTATTTGTCCACTTTCGTGTTTAAATGATTTCATTCTGTTTGTCTCTTTCGTTATGGTTTTTTGACACAAATTGCAACTTATGACTTGGCTAAAATTTTTCCATTTCTCTCAAATGTTTGCAACGTCGGTTTATGATTCTATGATTTGAGGACAGTGCAACAATTCTTATTTTTTAACAATATTTTAAAATTTATGTATATTATGCAATGTAAATACAGTATCATATAGTGTTATTACTTCTGGTGCGCCGGCATTTGTGTGTGTGTGTGTTTGTGTGTGTGTGTGTGTGTGTGTGGGGCACGCGCGCGCGTAGGAAACTGGACATAAGTGAGGTCAAGTATGTAATAATTCACAGATGTTGTGAGGTAACACTTTTGGTACCTCAGAATATTTAAAAAATTATGTAAAAAAACCTAGAAACATTTTTATTGATGGAAAAATTTAGGTTAGTTTATGCTAGGTTAGTTAGCTAAAGTTTGGTTAGGCTAGTTTAGACTAGATTAGCGAGTACCTCATTATTTAATGACTTAACATAAAAAAACCCTTCGAGCCATCGGTTGTGTTCGAAACCTTTATCACACCCTCCTCGGTTCGATGGCACTAAGTTGAGGTTGGATTAGATTTGGTTTGGTTAATTAGTTTTTTAGATATATGTAGATTTAAAAAAGTTGGTGCCTCGCTTATGAGGAGATGCGCACATGTGTGTGTGTGTGTGTGTGTGTGTGTGTACATACAAATATGTACTGAAATATAACTAATGTAATTTAGAATGTAAGCAAAATGTGCATACATATGTACAGTTTGAAAAAAAAATTGTAGAGTAATTAGAAAATTACCTTAAAAAATACCCTTCACCTAATTACGGATTAGTTGGAAACAAAAAATTCAGAATGTGGAAAAAATTATCACAACATTGGTTTGTCTCGTCTAAAAAATAAAGAGCAGAAGTGTTAATTAATTTTAAATGCAGAGGAAAGGGAGCGTTAGGTTTCAGTTAAAATTTTGATGATAAACTGCTCTGCACGCATATATATATATATATATATACATACACAGGGTGGCCCAAAAGTCAGGACACATAGGGGAAATTGATTTATGTTAATGTTGTTTGTTTTCTGTTTCAGGTGAGACATACCGTAGATGGGTCACCAGATTTAACGCTCCTTCATTTCTTTAAGTGGGGTCATTGGAAATCCGTCGTTTACAGTGATCGTCCCCGGTCCTTGGAGGAACCGAAGACTCGAATAACGGTGAATGTTCAAAGATTTCCCCTTGTTATGTTGAGACGTGTATGTCTCTCAGAAGAAGAATTGAGAAGTATATCGAGGTATAAGCTTTTATTATAAATAAACGAACATACTGTAACGTGTGAAACAGATTTTTCTCCTACAGTATGGGTGCTGACCTTTGAACCACCTTACAACAAAAGACACTTCACACTCTGTACTCTTCAGAAGATGGCAAAATGTCTGACTGTTTCAAATCCCTTCCAGAAGATATCACTGAGAATACATCATTTCCAGACTCTGTTGTTTCTGATGCAAGTAGATTACTCTACAAATTGTTGTCCTTTGAAACTCTTCTGTCCACTTGCATGTTTTCTGAAATTTTCCAACACAGTGATCCCGTATCAAACTATCTGCAATCGGAGAAACTTGATCTGCTGCAGCCATTTATCTGATTCAAAACTTAGAAAATGAGTTAAGAAAAATGAGACTCTTTCGATAGCATTTTTGCTAAAGCAACAAAGTATGCTGAATCACATAGGCTAGACACAGTTACCGCAACGTAGAATTCGGCGGAAACGGCGATACTTGGCGAAAATACAGATGAATGTATTTTCAATGTAGTTGACGAATATAATAAGGCAGAGACGTTCTACGCAACTCTTGATCGAGCCTTGATGACCATTACATTGCGATTTTCTCAACATAAAGAGCTGCTCTTGGATTTTGAACTTCTCAGTTTTCGTCGTTTTGATAAAATAACTGATAAGCTCCAACAAAACGCATTTAGCAAAATATCTGAAATGTGCAATTTGCCAATCCAAGACATCAGGAATGAATACATGATACTAAGCAAAACATTTGTCGAATTGAAGAAGAAAGGCAGAGTCCACTTCAAAGAATCAGATACTGACCACTGCTGTCAGAAAGATTCGTGTCACAGTTTTGCAAGCTTTACTAAGATTTGGACTTAAATAAGCATTTACAGTGCTTCACCAGATTTACAAAATGTTTGTCACCATACCTATTGGAACTGCAAAGTGTGAAAGGTATTTTTCAAAGCTTAAAATATTCAAATCCCGACTGAGAAGCACATTGACACAGGAGAGACTAGAGGATCTCACGATTCTAACAGTTGAAAGCGAATTATTGGAAAAAGTGAATGATAACGATGTTATTAAAAGATTATGTACAACAGATTTGAAAAAGAAAATGCTGATGCCATAAGCTACTTTGAGTTTTGTAATTTTTATTTTCTACAGTAACTACTGATGTAATTGTTTTTTGAAGATGGAGTGAAACCTGAGCTTCTAAAGTAAAATAATTTTTGACAACCATTCCGGGTTAATGTATGTTATTTCTTATATTGTAATGTATATAATGGAGTGAAACATTATGCAAGTGATAACTGACAAGTGAGTGTTTACAATTCCTACTCTACACATTACACCCACTACACTTTTCCAGTCGGAAAAATCGTAGGTCTTGCCCACCCTATTTTTCCATTCCCCGACGCCCCTGTATATATATATATATATATATATATATATATATATATATATATATATATTATATATATATATATATATCGAAGCAGTGAATATAAAGATGGTAATAGCTTTGACGCTCCGGATTATGACATCATTTATCATCCTGTCTTTTGTTGACAAAGGTCGAAATCCGAAATGGAGAATTGTATGTACTGTACTTGAAATTTAAATGCTCGTCCTGTTTTAATCCGAATTACAGTGATTTGTTTGTTATGTTTATACAGAATGTACAGAATGTGATCCTTCATTTCATATAAAAATACTAAAAATTATGGTGTTATTTTTTGCTCTTTTTTATGCAGGAAGGAGGGGCCAAGGGCAAGTGCCCACAAAAGTGCCCCTCTTATAGAAGAAGGGAGCCAAAATTAGGGTCCGGGGTTCTCGAGATGCCTAGACACTTTGCATTTGAAAGATGGGATGTCATAGACAGGAAGAAAGATGGACTGAGGAAGATTGTTCCAGAGTTGACCGATTGAGTAGGTGAAAGACTGAAAATACCGATTAACCCTTGCATTAGATAGTTGGACAGAAAAGGAATGAGAAAGTGTAGAAAGTCTGGTACTGCGTGCTCTCCTTAAAGGAGGAAACATGCAGTTAGAGAGTTCAGAAGAGCAATGTCCGTTATGAGAGCGATAGTAAAGAGAGAGTGAGGCAATATTGCGGCGAAGAGAGAGATTGAAGACAATCATTAAGAGTCGGGGAACTGATGAGACGAAAAGCCTTTGATTTCACCCGATCAAGTATGGCTGTGTGAGTTGAACCACTCCGCACATGAGAAGCATACTCCATACAGGGGCGAACAAGACCCCTGTACAGAGACAGCAGCTGAGTGGGGGTGAAGAAACCGCGGAGGCGGTACAGCACACCTAACCTCTTAGAAACTGTCTTAGAAAAAGAGTATATGTGATCTTTCCAGAAAAGTTCAAGAGAAAAGGAAGCGTCAAGAATGTTAAGAAAAGAGGAAGGATTTAGTTGTGTGTTGTTGAAGGTAAGGGGATAGTCGTGTGGAAGATTATGACGAGTAGACAGATGGAGGAACTGAGTGTTTGAGGCATTGAAGGCCACATTGTTATCGCTGCCCCAATCAGATATAGCAGAAAGATCAGAGGTCAGGTGTCCATAGCCATCCTACACGAACCATGAAGCGACTGCTGTGAGGGACGCTTTGGGAGGCGGCTGGAGAAGTGAAGAGTGGAATAATCAGCATAGGAGTGAATAGAACAGGAAGTGCGAATTAAAAGATCATTAATAAATAAAAGGAAAAGAGTGGGTAACAGGACAGAACCCTGAGGAACACCACTGTTAATAGCTTTAGGAGAAGAACTGCAACTATAGAACTGCAACTATAGATCGGCCAGAAAGGAAATTAAAGATGAAGGCACAGATAGAAGGATAGAAACCGAAGGAGGGCAGATTCAAAATTGAAGATTTGTGCCAGACTCTATCAAAAGCTTTCGATATGTGTAGCGCAATAACAAAAGTTTCACCGAAATCCCGAAAGGAGGATGACCAAGAGTCAGAGATATGCAAGAAGATCGCCAGTAAAGCGTCCCTTGCGGAATTCATACTGACGATCTGAAAGAAGATTGTGAGAAGAAAGGTGTTTAAGAATATTCCTAGTAACGACAGACTCAAAAACTTTGGAAAGGCAAAAAATCAAAGCAATTGAACGATAGTTGGAGGGTTGAGAGCGGTCACCCTTCTTTGGGACAGGCTGAATGAAAGCGAACTTCCAGCAGGAAAGAAAAGTACCAGATGAGAGACAAAGACGAAAACGTTTGCCTAGGCAGGGCGTCAGCACAGAAGCACAGTTCTTAAGAACAACAGGAGGAACACCATCAAGACGTCTTCCTAGAGTTGAGCCCAGATAGTGCAGAAAAAACATCTTCAGAAGAGATTCTAATTTCAGACATAATAAATTCAGATGGGAGAGGAGATGGAGGAACAGCACCAGTATCGTCCAGGGTTAAATTGTAAGCGAAAGTTTGAGCGAAGAGTTCAGTTTTGACGGAAGAAGAGACGGCAACTGTGCCATCGGAATAGAAAAGTGAAGAGAAAGAAGAGGAAGTAAAGTTGTTGAAGAAGTTCTTAGCTAGATGCCAGAAAGAGCGAGAATTAGAATTGGCTAGATTTTCACATTTTTGTCGGATGAAGGAACTTTCGGCGAGTCGAAGAACAGATTTTGCACGATTCCGGACAGAAATATAAGCTGAGTGAGAATCAGGAGTTCGATGGCGACGGTACCTTCTGAAAGCCGCCTCTCTGTTGCGGATAGCATTAGAACAAGTAAAGTTAAACCAAGGTTTTTTTGCATTAGTAGTAGGAATAGAATATGGAATGTACGTCTTCATGCCCGAGAGAATCACCTCTGTGATCCGCTCTGCACAGTCAGAAGGGCCTCGGCTACAGAAGCAGTAATCATCCCATGGGAAATTACAGAAATACTGCCTCAGGGCCTCCCAATCAGCGGCGCGAAGTGCCAAAGGCGCCTCCTCTTGGGAGGATCCAAAGGCCGAATTGGAGCGATAGGACAGGAAATAGATATAAGATTGTGACCGGAGGAGTCCAACGGAGAGAAAAGTTTCACAGAGTAAGAGAAGGATGAGAGGTAAGAAATAAATCCAGAATGTTGGGCCTATCTCCAATGGGATCGGGGATACGAGTAGGGGTACTGTACAATCTGCTCGTTTAGGATAGAAAAGTTGTAAACTAGTTCACCGGGGATGTCAGTGAAATGGGAGAAAGCCAAAGGTGGTGGTGAACATTGAAATCTCCAAAAATGGAGATTTCAGCAAAGGGAGAGCGGCAAAGAATGTATTCCTCTTTGGAAGTGAGGTAGTCAAAGAATTTTGGATAATTAGTAGAATTAGGAGAAAGGTAAACAGCACAGATGTATTTAGTTTGAGATTGGCATGTAAGCCGTAGCCAGATGGTATAGAATTCGGAAGAATCAAGTTCGGGAATACGAGAACAAGTTAAGTCATTGTGTACATATACGCAACATCCACCTTTGGAGTGAAATTGAGTATAGAGAAAGTAAGAGGGTACAAAAAGAGGGTTGCTGTCAGTCATATCAGAACCTGAGTTTCAGTGAGGAAAAGTTGATGAGGTTTAGAGGAGCAGAGGTGGTGTTCAACAGACTGAAAATTTGAGAAAAGGCCAGAACATCTCGAATGGGCAGTAGCAGATCCAGCCCCACTGCCCGGGTCTGCATTCCCGGTATCGGTAGCGGGGAAGCCAGAGTTGGGACATTTATTTATATATATATATATATATATATATATATATATATATATATATGGGATGAATTTCACAATTAAACAAAATAAATAAATGAATAATGTAAACTCATTAATTTAGCTTTGCGTCAAGGATTGTAAATTTCAGTTTGAAGAAGGATTAAAATACACATGGCAACACTGCTCCATTATTATCAATAATATAGGATTCGAGAATAAACAGCATTGGGAGCTCCTGAAAAAATATAAGAAAAATATAAAAAAGTTATTGTATAGCTTTTTTACAAAAGTAATGAAGTAAAAAGTAGTTACTAGTGATAAATTTTTAATCGATTACAAGAAAAAAGTAGTCGTTCAGAAGAGTAATTAGTTACAAGTAGATTACTTGAAAAACTACTTAGTTACTCTAATCGATTACAAATGCTTCGTTACTGCCCACCACTGCTTATCATTTCTGGATCTAAAATTCGGAGATGCATGATTCAATTTAAATTTTAAGTTTTCTGCAAGCCTGCTAATAATAACTCTTATGTTCATTTTTATTCTAACCATAACCCCTCGATAAAATCTAGTTTTTCTTCCATGTTTCTCAGATCATTGAGAGTTGTCAGTCCTGAATTTTTAGATTCTGAGTCATGCAATATCATGAATATTATGTACTAAATTATGTACTAAATTATGTTATCCTATTCCATTTCTAAATAACTGTCTTAGTAAAGCTAAGAATAAGTATTATAATAGTGTAATTGTAAATGAATTTCATCATAAAAATATCCTTAGCCTACCTCACCATGTAAATTTTAAATATCTCCCAACCTTACTCAAAACAGTTGTCATCAACGTAGTCTTTAAGTATAATAATAAGGTTAAATCTGGCCTGATAAAGAATAGATCATATAATGCTGTTGGCTGTGTATTCGATCGAATAAACCTATATAAACGCAAAACCTATATAAACCTACATAAACGCAAAACCTATATAAAAGCAAAACCTACATAAACGCAAAACCTAGATAAACCTATATAAACGCGACTGTTTACATAGGTCAAACGTAAAAATTTAGATACCAGGGAAAAACAGTATAAATATGCTTGTAGAACAGCAAATAATTCTAATGGATTGTTTAACCATATGTATATATGTGTCGGAATAATATAGATTGTTATACTATTTTCCTTGGTAGCGGCAATGAAGTTTTTTTTTCTGACGTCCACGGTTCTTCTTGTCAATTTTTCTTTATCTGACTACGAGTTGCTGGAAAACAATTTATACCTTCGCTCAATGACGTCCTCTCCTCAGTCCGTTGAGAGAATGGAATGCTTTTCTAGTGGAAGGATATAAATGACGAGTTACTTTTTTCAGTCTATTTTACAAGGATAGATCACTTTTAAAATATTAGATTTCTTTTACAATGCAGAGTAATTAGAAAATGAAATCCTTAACACAACACTTGTTTGGAGAGTTCTTAACGAAGAAAAAAGACTTGAGCCGAAACCAGCTGACCAGAGGGAGAGACACGCACTGTCGAGGAGTGACGAGTCGACTCCTCTCTCGAGGTGGTTTCCCTCGAGGAGCTCCCGTGGTGCCACGTTTGCCGAAGATTATTAAAATTGCAAAGTCCTACTCTAATATTGATATTAGCAAAAGACTTTATATAATTGTGGTTCTACACTTAACTCTTTTATGTGATTTATAATAGCCGAAAAGAACATTTAGAATTTAGGAATCTCTGTTTAAGATTATAGATGTGGCATACTGGAGTCGTTAGGGTTATCGAAAGGATGCCAGAGAATCTACTGGGCATTTGAGGCAAGTTATACAAATATTAAGAATTCAACGGATTCATATTTTAATTTATACAAACACAATAAAATGATTAATACGTTAATTCAGGCACACAATAATATTTTTTAAATTTTAACAAAAATTGATTTCCTGTGGAAAACATTTTCCACATATGTAATCATAGTATTGAGTGGGAGAGTTCTAAAGTTCTCTTTCAAAACAAAGATACAATTGAAAGGAATAATCCAGAATGTGTATTCATTCATTTTAAAAATAATTTCAATAACAGTTCGGGGAGGTATAAAATTGAAAATGATGACTTGTTAAAATATCTTTTGCCCTTTATTAGTATTGTTAACCTTGTGCTAATCTCTTTTAACTTTTTGTTTTAATGTACAGTTGCGCTCATTCTTTGGACACTCTTGAGAACAGATAGCGACACCTGGCATATATTTGTTGTTACAAACGGTTGTAACATTTTACGAATGAATCTGGGAGTGAGTGAGCGCTGATTGGTTGGTTGACTTATTGTCAAATGTCGTTAGAACATAATTATTTTCACTCATCAAACTGGTTTACATATTACTAAGGAAACATCAATGAATAATTAAATATAAATTCATGAAGGGGATATATATATATTAACAAGGGGGATGTCGATGAAGTGAATAAAAAATAGTCTTATAAAAACTAAAAAACCTTCGGACGTGATGACAATGTTCATGATATTGGCAAGCCTGTCGTCTTGAATGAACTGAAGTTTCAGTGTGTAAAAACAGAGCAGTTGGTAGGCATTATTACGCCCTGAGCAAATTCAAAATTGATTCATTTATTTATTTATTTATTTACATTCAATATTGAACATAGATTCAGATATTATTTTGTTATAACAAAGACAGAGCAAAAACCTGATATATATAAACACATATATTGTTTTTTAAAAATTATTATTTATTATTATTATTATTATTATTATTATTATTATTATTAATGACACCTTTCCAAGTACAGCTTCTTCGTGTTTAGTTTCCTGTGCCTCATTCTTTCCCTTTAAGATTGAATCCCTTCAGTGTGGGTACCACCCACGCAATTACTATCAGTTTGCTTTTTAGTTTATATATAAATAGGGCTTATTAATCGGGTTTTTTTTTGCCGGTTGTTTACCAACATTACATGATTAACCTGCCTTTTATGCAGGGCTGTGGAGCTGGAGCTGGAGCCGGAGCCAGGAGCTGGAGCTTCAAGCAATTTTGGTGAGTGGAGCTGGAGTTGGAGCTGGAGCCAGTTATTTTTGGGAAGCTGGAGCTGGAGCTGGAGCTGATAAAAAATGTGTCAGCTCCGGCTCCAGCCCAATACAAAGAGTTCATATTTAGATACAAACTTTTTTATGCTATTTTTTTTATTTTGAATGATTTCTAATTGGACTTAATTTTTTTCAGAAATGTGTTAATTTTTAGAAACTTAAACTAAGCTTAATTTTTAAAAATTGAAAATATTAAGTTTCATTCTTCTTTTTTTGAGCCCTTTCATAATGACAACTAGACCTCAAAGTCAAACAAAGTCCGCATTATTTGAATACTTCACAGTTTCTACAGACGGAAAATATTTAATTTGTCACTGTAAGAAAGAAAATAATGATGAACAATTATGTGAAACTAAAATTAGTTCTTGTACAAGCTATGATACAAAAGTACCAACCCAGACTGGCAAGACATCAAATTTAAAAAGACATCTACAACGATTTCATCCAAAAATTTTAGAAATTGTTAATAAGAAAGACAGTGAAGCAAGTCAAGCATCCACCTCAACTAAAAGTAAAATTTGTCCTGGGGGACAATTGCAAATGTCACCATTAACAAGTTTCTTTCCTAGTAATAAAGTTACTGTAAATATGACCTCAGATAAATTCAAGAAGTACATCATAGAAATGGTGGTAAAAAATAGTATACCTTTATCTTTTTCTCAACACCAGCTTTTTTAGGTCTTAATGGAGAAATGGCCAGTAAACTCCAAGTTTCTTTGGATAGAAATAGCATTAGAAAGATTGTGATTGAAGATGCCACACACAAAAAGGAGGAACTTCAAAGAACTCTTAAGGAGCGCTTTGTGTTCCTCAAAATGGATGGATGCACTCGCCATAGAGTTAATTATTTTGCCATTAATGTGAGATATATAGATGACAACAATAAAAAGGTGACTCGGACACTGGCAGTAAGGAATACACATGCACATCACACCAGTGAATATCTTTCTAAGTTAGTCGAAACTGTCTTACAAGATTTTAAAATAAAAAAAGAACAAGTTCTATGTATTGTCACTGACAATGCTTCGAATATGCTAAGCACTATTGAAAAACTAAATAGAGGGACAGTTACTAAGGAAATAATGGAAAATGATGACATTTCTGAAATTGATTCTGCAAATGAAATGATAGTGACAGAACAAGATGATGAAGTTCTAGATGATATTGCTGAAGAAGCCACTATGCTATCTCATATTCAACACATGCGCTGTGTTGTGCATACATTGGAGTTAGCGATAAGGGATGGATTAAAAGAACGACATGTAGCAACTATGATCAGCAAGTTCAGACAGGTAGCCACTGCAGCCAGAACACCAAAAATAGACTCCATTGTGAAGAAACATTCAGGTATGGGAGCTATTTTAGATCAAGATACTCGGTGGGGCAGCACCTATTTGATGATTAAGCGTTTGCTTGATCTGAAACCACATCTTGAAGACCTGGCAAATCAAAATGTCTCATTAACTGAAAATGAATGGATGCAATTGACCCAATTAGAAGTTCTGCTTCGTTACCCTTTTGCTGTCACTAAAAAGTTTCAAACAGAAGAATTAACTTCTGGTGAATTCTTGTTGGCATGGAAAGAATTAATATTTCGTCTCAATCAAACAGGAGGACTACTTGCTGAGGGAATTGTTTCTTCGATGAAGAAAAGAGAGGTATTACTATTAGAAAATGCAATTGTATTAGCTGCTGTTTACATAGACCCAATGAACAGAGTTCTATTAAATGAAGATAAAAAAGCTAAAGGAAAAGAGGCCCTCTATGACATTGCATTGCGCATGGAAAAGCTGGTATCTGAAAAACCAGACGCCCAGAATGAAGAAGATAGCAGCATTACCAACCAATCATCCTCTTCAAATGATGAGGAAGATTTCACAAAATATTTGGACAGAATAGATAGATCAAATGCAAAACGTCTCAAAGTAGAATTAAAGAATCCTCCACAGATGAAAATAACCAAATTCAAGCAAGAATTCTATGCTGAATTAAAGGAAGTAGAAAAATACAACCGCTCCTCTAAACTGACAGTTGACGATGTCATACCCTTATATCCAAAGATTATAAGGAATGTAGCTAGTATTGTATCAGCTCTACCACCCACACAAGTCAGTGTAGAACGCCTCTTTTCAGCACTGAGAATAGTGAAATCTGATTTAAGAGCATCAATGAAGGATGACTTAGCAGAAGCCATTTTATTTCTGAGGACAGGCATGTAATGAAGATGTATAAAAAGTAATAAAAATTATTTTAATTTTTTTAAAAGGCTACATTTTCCAAATAAACATTCTATAATACAAACGAATAAGGTTTTTTTTTTGTCTTTTTGTAAAACAGTTTTTTTTGTCATGAAAGGTGTAGGTAATATTATTATTAATAAATGATAAAAAAAGGCACAAAGGCATAGCTATAGTCATTAGAATTTAGATTAATAGCTGCAACAGGCTTTGGTCTAAATTTTAAAAAGTAGCCTGATGAATCATTTGATGGTGATGAAATGCTTTGTGTGGCTGCCTGCTATGGCCTATGAGTAGCAAGGTACAATTTCAAGAGATTTATCAATCATTAATATATGGTGAGAGGAGCTGGAGCCGGAGCCAGAGCCTGAGCTGGGCATAAAAAAATGCTGGAGCCGGAGCCGGAGTTGGAGCCAGAAATTTGAAAATGCTGTAGCCGGAGCCGGAGCCGGAGCTTAAGATTTTGGTGCCAGCTCCACAGCCCTGCTTTTATGTCCAACCTAATGCCCTGATCAGATTTTTATGTTCATACTCCTGTACAGTTTAATAAATTTAATACCACAATTTTTTATTTAATGTTGCCTTCCGCATTTTCTACCATTCTCCAAAAATGTTTGTTTTAAAACACTAATAAATTTGCATACATATTCCAAAGAAAGTAATTTTATTTAAGTAAGATGACGCCGTAAGTATATCGATTATTTAAAACAAAAAATTAAATTCCTCTAACGTTAAAATTAATTTGGTAACACACTACCTTGGAATTATGTGTATAACAGTTAATAAAGTTAGTAGTTTGAGAGATTTCCCTGTAAAATTCTCTGTAAACCAACTGTAATCCCGCAAATGTATAACGATCTCTTCATAAATTACAGGCGGTGGATAAATTCAGCGCGAACACTCGGGAGATCAGTGGTGCCCTTCGGATGTTCACACAGACCCTTCAAGAAACCGAATTCCTGAACGATGTCTCCTCATGCGAAGAACTTCTTAAAAGCCAGGTATTGTTGCTGGTTAGTTTGCGTAGGAAGAGACCTTTTTTACTCGTGTAACTTGAAATTTTAGTGATTATAAGCAATGAATTCGTAAGCGAGTATATTTTTTCTACTGCAAGATCTATAATAAAGAATATGATAAGTACGACTGCGAAAAAAGTTCCCCAAAGAAAAATGCGTGGAAAATATACTGAAAATTTCGAGATCCCAAATTATTTTTGTGTAGTTGGTTCAAGAATAACCTTGTGCAACGCCATGTTTTTTTAAGAATGGATATTGAATACTGTTCCTCCGAGAGACACCTAAAAAAAAATTTCCTTCCCTTACCCATTCCTATTTGTACCGAGTAAACAAAAGTTTGTTACAGTACGAGATTATTTTTGATTTGTCATGAAGACAATAAATGTCCAAACTGCGTGTCATTCCGGTGTTGACATGTTAAGTCGACCACGTAAACTACAGTACATTGAACGTTATTAATGTGACATATTTTTGTTGTATGTTGTCTTCTAACTGTTGAATAGTTCGTGCTCTTGTCTGGGCAAGTTTTCGTAACTCCTATGATATTTAGCAAGAACAGCTGCGGAACTATCTTCGCCAGTAGAGGAAGGAGGATGTCCACTACGAGGTCTGACCAAAACACTACTGGTATCATTTAATCGTTTCACTACCTTTCTAACTTTAGTTCGGCTAGTGAGGATGAAGTCTGTTGAATACTATGTGTATATATATATATATAAGGGATGAATTTCACGATTAAACACGTGAAATGAATGAATGATGCAAACCCCAGAGCATTTTTTAAGCCAATTTCACTGGGCGACGAGGGTATATATATATATATATATATATATATATATATATATAAGCAAAGCACCACAGGGAAAAGGAAAAGGAAACACGAAGTCCGAGCGCTTTCGTGATATATTCACATCTTCAGGGACAAGCAAGAGATATTTCTTTCTTGTCCCTGAAGATGTGAATATATCACGAAAGCGCTCGGACTTCGTGTTTCCTTTTCCTTTTCCCTGTGGTTCTTTGCTTATTAAAAAGATCACGTGTTGTTCTGTGATTTTATTGCATATATATATATATATATATATATATATACCTAAAGGCGTACTTATCATTTTGCCGCCCCTTGGAAGGGAAATTGTCACCACAGTGGCTTATAGTTGTGTCATTTGATATCGCTAGTTTGCTATTAGAGGCTGCTGTTCTTTTTTATTTTAAAACTTATTTATATATACCTGCACTAACTACGAGTATTACTGACTGACTTCTCAGGATGCATAACCATTGCTTTACGATCAGTTCTCTTTCACTCTGGTCCACTCGTTATAATCCAAGCACTCTTTGAGACCAGAGTTGCAAACTTCGAGTTCCACAAGTTGCCAACTTCAAGTTCCAAACGCTATGAATCATACACAATTTTACATGGAAAAAACTAATGTGTCGCCCAGTAATGAGAAATTTGATTGATTAGGCGACAAAAAATTTCGGCTGGGCGACATTTATGTCGCCCAGTTATAATGTTAAAAAATGCTCTGGCAAACCCACAATGAAAAAGAAAACTGATCCCAAGGCCTTTCGTACAGAAGTACACCTCGTCAGGGAATGAAGGGAGAAGGAGAGATGCCCAAAATATATACAGCGGGACGGAAACAAAAAGATTAGCACATAATTAACAAAAATTAATGAGAGGCAGAAGGAATTTAAAGCGGATATTGTCAATTTTATACATTCGTTATGGAAATTACTTTTAAAATGGATAAATGCACATTCTAGAATATTCCCTTCATTTATATCTGTTTTTAACGAGCACTTTAGAACTATCTCACTTGATGCTATGATTACATCTATACATATGGTTAAACAATGCATCAGAATTATTTGCTGTTCTATACGTATATTTATGCTGTTTTACCCTAATATCTAACGTTTTACCCGTTTGGCCTATATATACTGAGTTACACTGTGTACATCCGATCGAATACACACACCCAACCACATTATCCGGGCTATTCTTTATAAATAAGTTTTATGTTATGTCGTTTGGATTGGCGCTGGGAAATTTGCTCTCACCTGTATTAGCTAATTTATATATAGAATTTTTTGAAAGCTGAATTTCGACTGCGATTGTTAATTTTAACCTTGTTTGGTACAGGTATATAGATGATATTTTATGCCTTTGGCCTAATAATTTGGATGTTGGCTTATTTCTTGGTAGGCTCAACAGTCAACAATTTAGTCCCAGCTATTAAGTTCACGGTAGAAAAAAAATGATGGATGCCTATCTTTTCTGGATCTAAAAATTCGGAGATGCGTAAATTAATTCAAATTTGAAGTTTTCTCTAAGCCTACTAATAATAACTCTAATGTGCAATTTTATTCTGACCATCATCCCTCGATTAAATCTTCTATTTTCTCTACTATGTTTCTTAGAGCATTGAGAATTGTCAGTCCTGAATTTTTAAATTCCGAGTTATGCCATATCATGAATATTGGTACTAAATTATGTTATCATATTTCATTTTTAGATAACTGCCTTAGGAAAGCCAAGAATAGGTATTATAATAATGTAACTGGAAAGGAATTTGAACGTAAAAATATCCTTAGCCTACCTTACCATGTTAATTTTCAGTATCTTCCGACTTTACTAAAAGCAATTGACATCAGTGTAGTCATTAAGTATAATAATACTGTTAAATCACGCCTAATAAAGAATAGCCCAGATAATGTGGTTGGTTGTGTGTATTCGATCGGATGTACACAATGTAATTCAGTATATATAGGCCAAACTGGTAAAACGTTAGATATTAGGGTAAAACAGCATAAATATGCGTGTACAACAGTAAATAATTATAATGCATTGTTTAACCATATGTAATCATAGCATCAAGTGGGATAGTTCTAAACTGCTCGTTAAAAACAGATATAATTGAAAGGAATATTCTAGAATGTGCATTTATCCATTTTAAAAATAATTTCCATAACAGTACGGGAATGTATAAAATTGACGATATCTTGTTAAAATTCCTTCTGCCTCTCAATAACTCTTGTTAATCATGTGCTAGTCTTTTTGTTTCCGTCCCGCTGTATATATTTTGGGCATCTCGCCTTCTCCCTTCATTCCCTGACGAGGTGTACTTCTGAATACAGGAAAGGCCTTGGAATCATTTTTATTTTTCCTTTTGAGTTTGCATCATATATATATATATATATATATATATATATATATATATATATATATATGGGATTGAACTTAGAATTCTCAGGTTCTTTCATGATACACACAGACCGTGCATGGAACAAGGAACTCTTCTGGGAAAATTAAATCCACTATAGCCCGAATAAGTAATGGTAAATGACAAATACCATAGTTTTTCTTTATGATGTAGAGCCCGACGTGGGCAACGAGTCACTCGCAAAGAGGCTCCAAAAATATAGCTTCCCTTACCAGCTATCTGCAAAGCAGATAGGATACAGCTTTCGGACAGGATCTAGGTGACAGCTACACCTAGCCTACTATATCCAGAACCTCAATATAAGCAAAAGACTTGTTCCATTCGCGTCGGATTGAATACATCAAAGAAAAAGAGGTAACTATTGTATTTTTAGCGAGTGATCCATTGCCCACGTCGGGCTAACATCATGAAAAAGAAAAACTATAGTGTTTGTCATTTACCATTACTTATTCGGACTATAGTGGATTTAATTTTCCCAGAACAGTTCCTTGTTCCATGCACAGTCTGTGTGTATCATATATAATATATATATATATATATGTATATTACTGCAAAAGAAATGCTTTAAAATATTTAATGTTACAAACAGGAGCATATAAAGAACAAATGAGGTAATATACATACTCAACATAATCATATATTATCTCACGAAATTTAATTCTCTCACTTTCCTTTTGTCAGGACCAGTATAGAGATCAAACAATTTAAACAAATGTTTTAAGTGTGAAATATTCCAGTATGTATTTACATTCAGTTTGGCACATGTTTGATCGGTATCCTACTCTTCGTGGTATACCACATAGCATGTATAGCATAAAGTGACAACTTGTCTTATGTGCAGTATTCAACACACACACACACACACACACACTTCCTGTAAACGGTCAAGGGGATGATTCTTGAAACAATCCTTGTGCGAGGAAATGTATGATTTGTGTAATATGTCGCCTAACAGCACGATGGTCTTTTTCTGTTATAGTAAGTGGCACGTGTGAACGCCGTTTTCCAAATGGAGATATAATGGAGAAAATATCGAATGCATGTCGAGTTATCAGAATTATTATATAAAATTGGAAAAACTGCCGTTCACCATTTTATTTCTAATAATAAATTTAGCATATTGAAAGCAATGAAGTACAGTATGCAATTCTCTTCTCCCGTCCAATAAAAGCATGTGCGCGTAAGTTGTAATTATAAATGTAATAAAATAATATACATACAATATTTTCTCTCCCATGTTCTAAATGAAAATTTTTTCTGTATATATGCCATTTATTATTATAATTATAAAGTAAAACAAATATAATGATTTCTATTTTTCTTTTACTGAAAATATCAAGGAAACATAATGAAGAGAAGGAGAGATAGGATTAAGTAAGTGAGGGACAAAGTGTGACACAGCGACCCAGTATCTGTATTTAAGTTAGTAGAATGGAAAAGGTAAACAACTTACTGTTAACTACACAACAGTAAATGTTGGAAGTAACAGTATAGCGAGATGCACAAATAAATCTTAACCTTTTATCACCGGAATTTTTTGTCAGCTTAAGTTATGAATGCGTGTAATTGAAAAGGGTACAAATTCGACACAGTCGTCGAAAAGAGGTTAGTGGTTGCTTGCATTCCAGTTTCGCCAAAAATTTATCAGGAGGGACCTGTGATTTTGTATATTAGGTTACTGCAAGTTGCTTATTTCCGTGGGACATATATATATTTATTTGTGTGTGTGTGTGTGTGTGTGACATGAAGCATATCACTCTTCGACTACCCTTCCTGTAGTTTCAAGAATTATATTTATTAGACATTTGGTGGTTCCAGAAATGCCCACCAGGGGACGTCACCAAGGCCTACAAAATGCGAGTTCTTTCTCAAAACACTCTCACTTGCCATTTCCTCGTTTTTGTTGTCACATCTTGCTCTCAGCTCCTATGTCAGTAACACCACTTGTCACGGAGCGGCCCGCTGTTCTTTCAAGGCTCCGTCGAGCAATAAGTAAGGCCCTCAACAATTTCATCCAGCATGAAGCAACATCACTGCTGCATGACTTTCCCCTGCCCCTTTTCAACAAGTCTCACCCGACACTCAACACTCATCCTCTCGCCGGTAACGCCAGTCCGCCTTCAGATCCATCTTCTTCGAAGCCCAAGTCTGTCAATCCTTTCGTAGGCCACAAGCCTACCTTTGTCTTCGTGTTAAGCAACTCCCACGTAGCCTACATAATTTCAGTGTACCCTCAGCCTAGCGAATAGGCTATGGAGCCCCATGCCACCAAACGAAAACTGCCAAAGGATGGCTAAACCAGAATGGTGTACGGATACTTGGTCCTTGGCCAGGTAATTCACCGGATCTCAACCCCATTGAGGACTGTTGGGTATTATTAAAAAGAAAGTAGCCATTAAAGCAGTTTGGGTAGAAGAAATTACTGTAGACTTTTGCGAAAGATCAATGCCTCGCAGAATTGCTGCAGTGATCGAAAATAAAGGCAAACATACAAAATACTAGGTGTATATGACATTTTTGCATTCGGTTGTGTCTAGTTATTTAGAACTGTGTCATATGGCTGTTTAAAACCAATTGTTTAGCCAAAATAAATAAAAATTACCATTTTACCGTATTTCTGCCTCTGATGCATCCATTCTGGCCATTACTGTAGATGAACCTGAAATACGACTCGTTGGTGATTCCATTGTTCGAAGGCGACTCGAGGAATTCTGTGGGAGAAATCCCCGTCGTAGGCGCCGTTACTGCTACCCTGGCGGAAGGGTGGAGGATATAACTAATAGCGTTGACCATTTTACAGACGGGACCTTTGAGGACACAATGTATATTATTAATGTCGGTACTATTAACGTTTTATATTTTAGATCGGAAGAGCTGCTGGCTAGTTATAGGGACTTACTAGAGCGACTAAAGGAAAAAAATAATAAGATTGTTTTAACAGGTATGCTTCCTCGAATTATCCAACGTAATGAGTTCTACAGCAAGGCGACGTATATTAACAATAACTTAAAGTCTCTTTGCCAACAGGAAGGAGTGCATTTTGCGAGTTTTTGGAAGTTTCTACGGCACGAGTGACTTGTTCCTCGGAGATGGACTTCATTGTAATGACGTTTGAACTGCTCGTTTAGGAAGCCTATTTGATAATAATGTTTCTTCTTTTCAGGCTGTCGTAACTCGAATGGTCCCGGTATAATTTCCTTAAATTTCTCTTGCGCGCGAAGGTAA
The DNA here is from genome assembly GCA_023014485.1 of Bathynomus jamesi. Classification (NCBI taxonomy): domain Eukaryota; kingdom Metazoa; phylum Arthropoda; class Malacostraca; order Isopoda; family Cirolanidae; genus Bathynomus; species Bathynomus jamesi. The sequence goes on from JAJOZX010002145.1 coordinate 436,188, forward strand.
CGCGGTTTTAACAAACAATTTGAAGGTTCTATCCATAAATGCTTGTAGCCTACGAAACAAAATATACAAATTTTTTCCTTAATTGCTTGTAAAGACTATGATTTAATTGCGAATAAATAAATCGTGGCTTAGCACTGAAACACGTGACTTTGTAGGTGAGTATCAAATTAGAGGTTATAGACTTTTTGTTAAAAACAGAATTGGTAGGCGAGGAGGAGGAGGAGGTGTTATGTTGTATATCAAAGATAATATTGCGAATGCTATAGAATTAAAACACAGAATTCCAGAACCGAATTCCACCAGCTGATACAGACGAAGCGTTATTTCGTGAACTAAAGGGAATAATAGGTAGTGAGCAGGCCTTAATTATAGGTGACTTTAATTACGCTAAAGTGAATTACGATACAATGCAGGGAGACGCGGAAGGGAAACGTTTAGTTAATTTTCTCGAGGATAGCTTTCTTATTCAAAAGATTGGGGTACCTACAAGGTTGGACAGTAGTTTAGATTTAGCAATTTCTACGGATGATAGGCTTATCATTGATCTTCAAGTAATAGAACCGTTAAGCAATAGCGATCATAATATGGTACAGTTTGTCCTCTCAGTAAATCACTCGAAACCAGCTGACTCAGATAAAATTCCTAACTTCCAGCGCGCAGACTTTTGTAAATTTAGAAACGAATTGTCACGCGTCAATTGGGAAGACGTAATGGGGATTCCCAACGCAAAAATAATGTGGGAATCGTTTGAAACAGTATTTAGGACTATGAATGAGGAATGTGTACAATTCTGTACAATATTAAGTGTGCGAAAATAAATAGCAAGCCCTTATGGTTTACTTCTTGAGTTGGGGATATTATAAAGAGCAGAGATAGGGCACATAAGTGCGATAAAGACAATTTGTGGTGACTAAAAAACATATCTCTAAACTACATATCTCTAAGGCGTGAAACGAAAAGCGTAATAAAATGGTCCAACCGCGATTTTTAAATTTCCATAGTTCGTGACGGCAAAGAAAATTCCAAGCGACTTTTTCAATATGTCAATAATTGGAACGCAGTAAAGAGCGTCTTGGGGCCGTTGAAAAATTCTGACGGTGATCTAGTTTCTGAAAACAAGCAAATGGCTACTCTGCTAAACGAATTTTTTAAGTCAGTTTTTACAATAGAAGATGTAACGAATATTCCTACGGTCTTAGACATAATACCTTTTGATAATGGTAATACTGTGGATAATATTGTGGTGAGTGAAAGGGAAGTACTGGACTATATTTGTAAAATGAAAATGCTTATATCACCGTGGCCGGATTCCATACATCCCATACAACTAAAAGAATTAAAAGAAAGCATTGTTGTGCCATTGACAAAGATTTTTAATGCGCCTATTTCTGAGGGGTGTGTACCAGATATTTTCAAGTTAGCAAATGTAACACCTATTTTTAAGAACAGCGATAAAGGTGCGGCGGGAAATTATAGGGCAATCAGTTTAACGTCTGTTGCAGGCAGAGCTGTGAGCGTTAACTGATAAATATGGCGCCGCCAACGCTAACGCTAATATAAATAAATTCTAGCGCTGCTAACGCTGACAGTTTTTAAAATTAGCGGCGCTGAATACTATTTTTTAATAATAATAATGCATTTGTATATATTTATATGTGTTCGCTATTTGTTATTATCTTTTATAGTGTCATATGGAAACAAAATTATATCTTTAAAATGATTATTGGGTATTCAAGAAAATTGCGTAATTTGATATTTATAATTAAACTTATTTATTGGAAAGACATTGTCCTCCTTTACATACTCAGTTCAGGAAACTATTATTATACATTCTGCGTTCAGCATTATGCATAAAAAGAAACGTAATATAGAGAATACCATTCTAAGACGCTATTCATTTTAATTTACATTAGCGCTTAGCGCCTAACACTGCCTAAAAATGTAGCGGCGGTATCTGTTCCGCTATCTTGAAAAGTAGCGCAGCTAATGGATGCGCTAATAATTAACTAGCGTCGCTAATTAGCGCCGCGAGGCACAGATCTGGTTGCAGGTAAGCTACTGGAATCAATAATTAGGGATCGTATAGTCGAACACTTAGAATTGCATAACTTGAATAGAAATACGCAGCACGGTTTTAAGCGAAACAAATTTTGTTTAACTAATTTTTTAGAATTTTTACAAAGTGTGGTTGAAGTTTACGATAGTCATCGAGCGGTAGATGTAGTATATATATTTAGAGTTTCAAAAAGCGTTTCATACCGTACCGCACAAAAGACTCGAAAAAACTAAGGCGCAGGGGTGTAGTAATAATGTAGTAATAAATTGGATAGAAGAGTGGTTGCGAGGTAGGAAACAGGGTGGTCGTTGATGAAGTGGAGTCGAATTGGGCTAATGTAGCGAGTGGCGTTCCTCAGGGTTCTGCATTGGGCCCCTTGTTTTTTCTTATATATATTAGCGATTTAGATGTCAGTAGCATGACCGCAAAATGTTAGAGTGCAATGCAATGATGCAATGTTGCAATCAGTGACAGTGCCAACCCCCTCCCCCTTGTTGCAAGACACCCCCCCAGTGCCAACCCCAGAGTGCCTAAAAAAAAGGGGAAGGGAACTTCCCCAGCAAGCTGGGGGAGTCCACCTAGCCTCTTTGGGGAGAAGCTGGGATGGCCTCACCACCCGAAGGGGTATACCTAACCTAAGAGACAAAGGAGAAGGAGAGAGGAGTGCTCACTTGGCTCCTGCCAAGCGCATACTGAAAGTTCATCCCAGCGCTTCCTGTCTCATAAGGACCTTCTGCGCCCATAGGCGTAGAAGCCAGTACCTCCAGGCATTATCAGCCAGTTGGCACAATGTATACATCGTTTGGACAGCCAAGAAACGCACACAAACGCACGTACACCCCCGACTATACGCCCATCAACCCCCTATTATTACACACACACAACGATATGCACGATTATATGCACCGGGTTCGAGACCCGTTGACCACGCGCAGCAATCCTTCCACAGAAATGGATGGTAGATAAATGGGAACCCTGGGTATCCTAGTAGTTAAGACGCTGGGCTGCTGGATTCCCCGTTAAATTGTAGGTCTAAGGTGGAGTGTGCAGCTTGACCTTTGTCAGAATGAACAATTCGGGAGGAAGCTATCGAAGGGTTAACCAAAGGAAGGCCTATATATGTACAGTTCCGGAAAAAGTTCATCTAAAAAATTCTCAAAACTATAACAAATTACTAATTAGTACAAGAAGCGTACATAAAAGATCCAAAATTTATAATTAGCAATCACGTCAAATTGCATTAATTCACATTAATTCCATTTATTACATAACTCAAACAAATCTCTAGGATTTTATCGCACATTTATGCCTGATTTCTGAATATACAGGGGACGGAATAAGACGGTTTACCGAGAATAACAGAATCACTTTGTGAAAAATAATATTTATCATTTACTACAGAAATTACATATTAGTACAAGAAGAGTTAAAAATTTGGTGGCTAACTGGAATTCACATAGAATATATATGATAAAAAAATTGAATAAAAAATAAAAGCATAAGAAATACGGACGAGGAATATATATATATATATATATATATATATATATATATATATATATATATATAAATATATATATATATATATATATATGAACTTTTTTCTCACCATGAACGATACTATTACCTCCCGAAGTATTGACCTTTCCTCCTGAAACACCCTGTATATATATATATATATATATTTTTTTTTCTAGTTCAGGTAATAAAGATGGATATTTATCACATGCGATCTCTGGACATCATAAATTTTTTACTCAGACGTTTATCGTAAGGGCGTCTCTTTCTCTCACTTTAAACCTACGAGAATTGTCCCCGAAATCCAATTTTATTTTCGATTGTCACTAAGGTCTTTCATACTTCCTTTTCTGATTACCGTGACAGTGTTACAGGTAAGGCCATAAAACTGAAGTATATAGTACGGCCGATCTCGCCGTTACGGCCAGTTAATTTTTCAAATTTATTTTCCACCCCATCTCTCTCCAATCTCTCTCTCTCTCCCTCTCTCTCTCTCTCTCTCTCTCTATCCATCTCTCTCTATCTCTCCACGGTTCTCGAAGATATCTATGGAACTAGCAAGATATATTTGACACGCCCCAGATTTCACGGGACATCCAATTACAACTCAGTGGGCGGGGCCCCATGACCTCTGGTTGGTGGATGACAGCACTCACACGTTAAGCACCACCCAAATTTCTTCGACGGCCAATAGGAAACTCGTGATTCGGATATTGCGGGTGTTTGCAATTAGGCACCGTCTATAAAAGGGAGCATTTTCATCTGAAATCCTTATCAGTTGCATTATCAACGAGTGCTACAGAAATATATCGTCATGAGTCATTCAGAGCAGCTTTACATCTCCCCAGAATTGTTTGAAGATGAAGATTTCTACGCAGCGGCTGCGCTCCACCTTTTCGAGGCGACTGACCAGAATGAATTTCTCTCCACACAAAGCACTGCAGAAATTTGCGATGGAATGCAAGAACCAACGGATCCATCATTTAAAATGTGAGTAATTACGCAATAATTTAATTTGTGATTCGGGCTATATACTCGTACTTCGGTTCATTCAGTGCCAGTGTTAGCTAATTTAAAAAAGCCATAATAAATGCGTTTTGAAAAACTAGTTTGTGATTTATTCTCGGGCTACATACATCGTAATATTCAGTGCAAGTGTTATAATTTATAAAATGCCGTAATAAAACGAAGTGAAACGATATCTGCCCAGAGGTCGATTCGATGCCCGGTCTCTATTCATATATATGTATATATAATAGGTTTTTAATTATTGCGCATTCTCTGTTTCCTTCGTGGTTATTTCGGCATATATATATATATATATATATATATATATATATATATATATATATATAGTGTGGTTTTAATAATACATTTCTTGATAACTTAAAAATTAATAGAAAGTTCTACAGGTAAGATTTTAGAATTACTAAAACTTTTGAGAATTGGCTGCGGACCCTGGCTCGAGAACAGATACCGGCAGATGATGCATAGCACACCCATCTAATCAATGACGTCATTTAGACAGCGAAATTTATTAATTGAAAGTGAAATTTTGTTACACGCCTGTTACTGATAAATGTATAGAAAGTTCTACGGGAAAGATTTTAGAATTATTAAAAACTTCAGATTACCCAATGCTTACTTTTGAAACCTGTCAGGATATCTGATCTGTGATTATAATTTGCCAGGCGTTCTAATAGGCATTTTCTCTTATTGTAACTCTTTAATTAAACTTTAATTTAAGTTAAATTTAAATAAAAAAGATTCAACATGAACTAATCATGTTAATTTCTCCTTAAAGGACCGATGCGGAACTTTATCGTGTTATAGCTACTTTTCGCGACAGTTTTGATGAAAGGCAAATAAATGATTTGGAGGCTTTACCGCGCACCCACCCCAATGACTTGAATACCGAGTTCGAGGTATTGGCTCACATCGGGTCCAACGAATGCCAGGTCATCGAGGAACTAATGTAAGTTTTTTTGAAATTTGTAGAACGTTCTACAGGTAGGATTTTAGAATTACTAAAACTTTTAAGAATTACCTGCGGACCAGGGCTCGTGACTCGAAACCGGCAGACGATGCGTAGCACACCCATCTAATCAATAACGTCATTTAGACAGCGAAATTTATTAATTGAAAGTTAAATTTTATTATACGCTTATTACTGATAAATTTATAGAAAGTTCTACAGGTAGGATTTTAGAATTATTAAAAACTTTTAAGATTACCCGGTGTTTACTTTTGAAACCTGTCAGGATATCTGCTTTGTGATTATAATTTGCCAGGCATTCTTATAGGCATTTTCTCTTATTGTAACTCTTTAATTAAACTTTAATTTAATTTAAATTTAAATAAAGAAGATTCAACATGAACTAATCATGTTAATTTCTCCTTAAAGGACCGATGCGGAACTTTATCGTGTTATAGCTACTTTTCGTGATAGTTTTGATGAACGGCAAATAAATGATTTGGAGGCTTTACTGTGCACCCACCCGAGTGACCTGAATACCGAGGTCGAGGTATTGGCTCACATCCAGTCCAACGATTGCCAGGTCATCGAGGAACTAATGTAAGTTTTTTCTTGTGTTTAAGAACAAAACACATTGTATTTTCATTCAATTTATAAAATGGTCGAAGGCATGTTTTAGTACAATACGGTTTACAGAACTAGCGTCCGTTAAATAAGTAACATTAATGGAGGCATTTTACATTTATAATTATATACATATATATATATATACACACACGTAAAACTTTACACAATATAGTTACAAATATATATACACACGTAAAACTTTGCACAATACAACGAGTGCGTACAAATGAGAACCTTTTTTTTATCTCTCTGCATACCATTTCGTCATTCATCTCAGTGTCGTACAAATCGAATAATTTTAAAAAAATTATAAATCCCTTCCCACGTGACATGTGCAGGAGAAATGAAAGACAGTACATGCCACAAGTATTACTAAAATATCCTTGGAAGCGGTAAGGATTCCAGACAATTTCAGGGACATGTATCTATTCGATAAATTGTACAACCACAGGGTCACTCCAGGGTTGAGTGCCGAGTGAATCAAAATAGTACATTCTTTCCCTATTTTAAAAATAGATTGCAAACCAATGAACTCCCACACACCCCACAATGTCGGTGTTGACGATAAGACTACACCAATCTCTCGTAGTTGGCACTTTCATTGTTTCATTCTTCGCAAACACACCGATAAATCTGAAGCGTTTGATTCGGTCCCTTTTCATTACTCTCCGGATTATATTTGCGTCCATTTTAAAAGTCTGTGACCACGTTCCTGAAACGGTCAACTTCTATTAGAGTTTGTGGTTCGAGGTACACGAGTGCACTAGTAGGCGCGTCTATAGGGTTGGCAAATTCCAATCTGACTGAGATGTTCCCACTTTGTTGTGGACTTAAGTGTGTATTTACACTAACAGATAAGTCAGGGATAATATCAAACGGGTAAAGGTTAAATCCTTCGACAAATTCTTTCTGCGTTACGCCAAACCCAAGCTCGTCACAGCCGCCGGCAATATGTGCCAGATTAGTATACGCTCTCGCGCAGAGCGGGAACACAGCGTCTGATGAGTAGTCCCATAGTCCCACCCAATGCAACGCCATTTATGTATAGAGTTATATTTTTAAGGCCGAAATTCTCGAATTTAAGGGCGCTCTTTTTATATTTTCCATTCGTCGATGCGTGATCCTGCATTCCAATTAATATCCTTTTAGGTAGAACTCCCAGGGCCACGTTTTATAGCTGTTCCGAGGCCGACCCGTCGGGCACCGTGTAGAGCTTGATCTGTACTCTGTTAATTGGGTATTTTACTGATGTAAACTGATGTATTAATTTTTTTTCAACTTCTACATATTTCTGGGAACTTAATTTCACTCGCCGTACACGTTGATATGTTTCCATGATGTAAATTATAACGGGTTTTGCGCCCCCTTCTTGATCAGGTCCCAGTTTTATGAAGATCTCAGGACACGTGCGGTTGAGTTTCAGTTTCATTTGGACGCTGTTCATAAGCAGTTTCTCCTGGAACGTGAAGTCTGTATGAAGACGTCCAAAACATTCGTATATCTTTTTTTTAAGAATTTTTAAATTTATCCTTTATACTGCTTTCATCTTTAGTCTGATGATAGCCCTCGGCAGTTAAAATGTGTCCTTCGCTTCTTTTGAAAAGTTGAGGACATTTTCCAGATAAGCTCGTAGGTGATAATAATCCGTTCCTGCCGAGATGTTAACCTGATTTAAATACACCTCACACTGGCTGAATATGGAGTGTAGAAAGTTGGTTTCAGGGTATGCAGAGTAACTATCATCGCAGTCCGTTCCATCTGAATGGATCTGAATGGGCTATACGCAGTTTAGCGTACATGTGCATGCAGCTTGGATCAAAAATGTATGGGCCTGAGCTGGGTATCACGAATTCTATAGGGGCACTCGGTGACCTAATTGTGTTTAATGAGTTAATTGTAATAAAGTCACCATGCTCAATAGAAACCTGCGTAGGTGGCATATCAAAGAGGGACAGTTCCAGTTTACAACATTGTGAGCTACACCGATGGATGAAGCGCGCCATGACGAGTCAGAAATAGTTCCACCTCTCTCGGCAATTAGGAATTAGCCTATGATTTGTGAGAGCAGTGTCCTCAGCTTATATCAGTTAAAAAAAATGATCAGCCATAGGCTTCATTCGCTTAGATCACTTCTTTTTTCATGTCCTTTAACGTTTAGCGCCAAGTATTGGTAACCCCTTCTTCCGGACAACCCTCTTCTTCTTCTTTCCACCACCACGCATTTTTCTCTTTGCATCTTTGATGACGTCGTCCCGTATACGTTTTAAATGTTTTTTTTAGAGCTTCTTTAGGTTTAGTTCCACCCATCATGTCTTGTACCGCGTTAAAACCTGATTGTGTCGCCTTCCTCCCGAGGTATCTAACCCCGCTCTTCAACAGTGGGACAGCGGTGCGTAGTATTGTTGAAAAAAATGGATCCAAGCCCACTCCCACGCTAATATCTCACCCCTCGATAGACTGTGAAAGGCCTTCGGGTCATTATAACTGAAAGCGACGAAAGTGTAGCTTCACTCTTAAGCTCCCATCACTGAATGGGAATTTTTTTCCCTCAATCGTTCTTATATATATTGAGATATATTGGTTAATAGATTACTCGCAACATTCACATAATGGGGCTTGTCATATGTAATGCTCAAACTTTTCCCTCTATGGTTGGGGACGTGTGGAATGCGCAACAGGCGCGCCTGGGTGTCCCCTAACAAATTGATTCCCTATCATGTCTGGGGATGGGCAGCTTTCTCCCAATTTCTCCATCATCAGCTGATACATTAAGCTGGAAAAGTCATGTTGTGCCTCGTGAAAGGTATCTCTTTGGAGGGCTCTACCATATCAACCCTCAGCCACAATTGTGAACAGCTCATTGTCTTTAATATTTCTACTAATCGTTGATTTTAACTTCAACGTGCATGCAGGCGTGTCTATGTTTACGACTTCAAAAAGTAAATTGGTTGCCAGGTACGATTTTTCAAGACTCTTGTTTAACCCCGTCACAATGTCCATGGATGTGTTAATGACCGATTCCTAGTGTTACATTTATACTATAGTACTGTACCTCACCGAACAGGACTGATCTCATAGTATTGTCTAAGAGTATATCTAATTTTTCACATTCATCGACTCTTCTAAGGATTAGAAGTAAGATTTGGTCATTTTCAAAAGTTAAAAATTTGGTGGCTAACTAGAATACACAAACACCAACTTCGTACGAATCACGTTCCAACTCAATTGACCCATGGAGTTCTGTTACAAAGTTGGCTAGGGTATTGTTAGGATGTACAGACAGAGAAGAAAGGGGCGGGAGTGTGATATAGAAGTGGTTAGGCGCCATGTTTCATACTATTTAAGCTTCATTATTGCAGCAGCTTTTATATAGGTGTTGAAGCTTTCTGGGTACCCTAGCCAATTCACGAGGTACATTTTTCTCTTTCCTGAACCTTTGCTGCCTAAAATTTTTTCAATTTTAAACACACATTTTACTAAATTAAATGTCACTTTCTGCAACTTCTCGCGGTAAAAGAACTCCTGCGATTTCTTCCCCATTCAAATCTTCAACGTAATACATCATTATCTCGCCTTTAGGTCTCATAGCACTATCTTTAAAAATCACACGTGACCATACTTGCTCAAATCTCTTCGCGAGTTTATTTCCCGAACGTACTAGCTTTACAGGTGGCGGTGCTCCATCTCTTCTCACCTCTATGCACGTACCTCTTCCTAAATCTTTATTAGGTGTTGTACCGATCGTACGATGGTGTGAACGGTTGTATGACGAGGCCAATGACCCCAGAACATTTATATATCTGTGAGTTTTTATGTGTAAAATAGCGATGCATGCGTTCCTTTATGGTACGTTGAACTCTTTCAGCTAAAGAGGCCTTATGTATAGAACTGCTAGTGTAGTAACTGATATTAAACTCTGTCAGCATGATCTGTAAAGCGCGGCCTATAAATTATTTCCCCATATCCGTATAAACATAGCCAGGAACACTGACTTCTTTCAACATCAACGCTTTGGTAGCTTTAGCAACTATTTCAGGCGATTTCTTTTCAGAGGAATTAGCCACAGATATCTAGAGAATACATCTATCATGAATAGGATGTAGCGGTAGCCGTCGTTATACACTGAATATCTTTGCTTGTCTGTTACGTCCGCTTGCCAAATAGAGTCAATCGAAACAGTTGTTGTCTTGGTCGTTTTAAACCTTTTTCTCACCGGTTTATGAAGTGTATAAGCATCCTGCTCAGGCAAAAACCTCTCAACCTCTTTTTAACTACTCCATCATTGTAAACACCCCTGTACAGTCTATAAACGCCGCCATAGGAGGCGGGGTTAGGAATGTCATAATAGCGTTTTTATAATATGTCAGTCATTTGAGTACTTTAGAGACACGTGGATAAGGTTGGCCGTTTGTTCTCTTCTTTCTCCTCTTCAGAGATGCTACTGCTGGGGGTAGTGGCGTACTCAGTTGTGACACATGCGAGACTTGATCCAAGTCTTTTATCCTATTCAGATTTCCTATCAATGTTTTGGGGACATTTATTTGTTGCAGTCTTGCCTTAATATGCTTCCATCCTGTTGGTGACCGCCTGTCCCACTTTCTCACCAGATCATGGACAATGTCGACGAAATTGATCCCTGTACCCTTGCTCCTTCAACAATGACCTCGCCTGTATCGGTCCACTGTATGATGGGATCCTCACTCAATAGATTATAAAGACTTAAGCCTTTATTCCTGAATGTATGTGGGAGACTGCTTTTTAACACATGCTCGATGTGTTGCGTTCCGTTATTCTTTGGCTGGTCATCTCTAACGTCGGGCCCAGGTCCTATGTGGCCATGCTCCGCGTTGCTAGCGCTGTGCCTAATAACCACGGGGAGCTCTGTCATATTCTTATAATCTTCGCACTCATGAAGAAATTTCTGCAGAGCCTCTTGGTATAAGATCCTTTTCCCATCAGATGACTTTTCACTGTTTAATAGGGCTAACAAATCGCTTTCCATTCTTTAAAGCATACTTTTACGGGGTTCTAGAACCGTGTCTGGAATCTTTGAATTTTGGAATGAAGCATACACCTCGTGCGGAATCACTACCACTTTCTTCATTATATTAAACTAGTCAGTAAAGGCCCCAAAACTGAAAATAAGATTGAGAGGAATGATCCCCCTCTTTTTACAATAATTCATTTTCCTTCCCACAGTTTGACTTCTACGAGTGATCGCACGTATTATGTTCTTGTAACGACGTAATCGAGCCTTCTGAGATTTCATTGGCACATTACATTTTATAACATTAAGACATATTTCACAGATGCATTTTAAAAAGTCCGAGTCGATATTTTTAACAAACATCTGTTGCATTGCCCAGGGCAATCATTGATAGATTTTTATTAATTCATGAAATTTCTTTAACAGATTTGTCATTCTGTAATATACACCGTTTCAGGATCGTTTGGAAGTATCGCTGACTTGTGGCTTCTTTATAAACTTCCAAAAACTCCTTACGTTGATTCGGGAACATTTGATTGGCTAATACCTCAATTTGTGACACATCTCTACGTTGCACGAATAAGACTAGACATTGTGTATTTAACGACACATCGCGCATGTATCTATTTTTAAAAAATAGATTCTGATTGGTGAAGAATGCGCTTATGTTAAGATGGTGGGAGAACACTGTAAATGTCTCGGCAAACGTTTTATCCATTTCCAACATGAGATCGTCAATTACAATGACTCTATGCTCATTTCCCTGGTTGATACGTCGCATAGCACCATATTACTTTATGTACAAATTTTGAGAACATCTCTCCCTTATCTTTAATGATTTTAAGCATAAACACAGTTTTACCACATCATGTAGGGCCAGATATAATACATGTGGAGGGGCTTATGAACCTGAATTTTTCTACAGACTCCATCTCTAAAGCGTGAAACTCCTAGGTGGGTCATTTACAAAATATAATAAAAATTTAAGTGCTGCTCCTTATATTCTTGTTTTTCTTTTTCCACAGAACCGTGAATGACGACGATGTACAGCCCTCCTTCATCGATATTACAGATGACCCCGATCACTGTGTAGCTACAAACTCCATCCCCGCTGACGAACCCTCACCAGCGATACCTGTAGCACGCGGCAATTCAAAGCGGAAGCATGATGAAGAACCCTCCACGTCAGGTATAAAGCGTGCCAGGATTAAACCGGGTGTTAGACCCGCAGTATTAGAGCCCTAACCCTCTACGTCTTACGACACATCCCCCACAATAGTACCTTCATCAAATATACCCCCTTATTCGTGTTCAATTCCGTGTATTTCCTCCACACCAGCACCAGCAGCAGCTTCTCGTGCTGTGGAGGAAGGTATAACATTCGAGTTGGTGCGCACCGCTACCCCAACCCTGCCCTGACTAGAAATCGGTACATGGTCAGGGTTGACACTGGATCTATGTATAGCAACGGCGTTGGACTGCGACGCGTAGTTGAACGTATTGTGGAGTTTGCCCTTTAGAACCGCGACGAACGTGAAGTCCGGACGAGGTTGTCCTTCAGTTTCGGGTCAGATGACCGGGATGTTGAGGATTTTTGGATAGTAATACCGTTCAGACGCTTGGCGGCTGTAGACATAGAATATATCTTTGGCCGTATAATGCAGGCCTCTCAAAGTAGTACAGTCTTCAATATGGACAACTTCATGGTAGATATTCACAGAATATTCCTGGTTGTGGGTCATAGTGCCACACCTTATACTCTTAATTTCAATTCTCAGGCTATTTACAGAAACCATATAAACGTTGATCGTGGTTGCGGCTTTATAGCAGTAGTCCTCGCTCATATGTTCGTATAGTTGTATTTGTAATGGATGGTCGTCGTAGAACTGTGTATGTTTTCAAAAGCTGTGTGAGAGATCGTACAAGACCTCTACTTATTTTTAGGATTGTCAGGAACAACGTATCTCCCCATCCGTAATATAAGGACTCTCTACGCTAGTTATAATAAAAGTCGAAAATATGGAAGGGATCATGATTTGTGTAAGGGATGTCTCGAGTTTGCGGATGATACAGTGAAACATTGTAAGGAGTGCTACATGGTATGTGAGCAGTGTAAAAGCCCCAAATGTGAGAGTCGTGTATCTGAAGCTGAGAAAAGGGAATGTAATGTGTGGAGACGTACATTTTTTAATAATAAATGCTTTTAGCTCCATAAATCAATTGGCGCTTGCAGGAAAATGAGAATCTGTGAATGTGGCATGTTCCATATGATGGATAACTGGGGTAAATTTATGCATAAATGCGATGAAATTCACTGTTCTACAGGTCATGAAAAATAAAAGGCGGATGCAGTGAAGTATGTATGTTATAAGAAAGTTACTAAGCCTAAAAATAGTCCTTGTATAACCGTGTACTACTATATAGAAACATACACGAACGCTGAAACCAAAGAGGTTATTCCACATTTAATCGTAAGTCAGACTATCTGTGATGAGTGCAGGGATGTCGAGTGTGATGAGTGTCACAAATGTGGTAAACGGACAAACGTTTTAAAACGATTGAACATGAGAGCCCTGTGAAACTCTTTGTATCCTATATTGTCAAGTTAGCGAACAAGTTCTAAAAAATGAATGTGTATACTGTATTTTGCTCATAACGGAGCAAATTTGGCACACTGTTCCTTTATAAGAAGATGACTTGAACACGAGTCATCGGAGGTATTTATAGGCGACCCCTTGAAAAGAGGAACCAAGCTAATACAAATGCAGATAAGAGGTAATGTTCAGTTTAAAGACACCCTGCTGTTCACAACTTGTAAATTAGCCAAGTTACCCAAGGTCATGGGCGTAGCCGCTGAAGTTTCAAAAGGGTATTTCCCTTACATATTCCTCACTAACGAAATTTAAACTACGTAGGACTGCCTCCCCCAAAACATTACTTTAACTAAACCAGCATGAGTGATAGTGAGCGTGAAGATTTTGACAGCCACAATAACAGTTTTAATGAAACTATTCCATACAATATAGCTGATGAATATGAGCGTTATTGCGTGAATGATGTGCTCGTGCTTAGAGTATGTTTCCAGGCTTTTAGATGTTTGTACATAGTCCGTTTCAAATGCGATCCGCTGCTAGTCGCAATAACGATCGCCTCATTATGTTTTATGGTGTTCAAGAATAACTTCATGCCTAACGACACCTTAGCCGTCATTCACAGAAACAATCCATGCAGTTATGGGCACAAGGCTATTTACTGGCTGATACATCTACAGCAACAGACCGGCATATACATAAAACACGCTCGCAACACGGGGGAAGTACCCATTAAGGTCAATGGTCGTGTTTTTTGGGTTGATGGTCTAAGTGAGGATCCAACCACTGGTGAGAAGAGTGTGTACTCCTTTAAAGGCTGCTGGTGGCATGAATGCCCACACCTTGAGTTTGCCGTTACAGGGGACCTCCATGGAAGATCCCCCGCCGACAGCGTCGCATGGACCCGTAACCGCGATCAGCTTACAGGCTCCCAGTTCACTCACAAGATCGTGTGTGAGCATGAGTATGATGCACAGATGGAAACAGATGGCCAGTACCGTGAAGAAATAAGGGCCATCAAACTTTCAATGGTGTTGGACCCCCTCAAATGCGGTGACAGCTCGTTTGGAGGGCGTAGAAACCCATTCAAGCTATACTTTCCGCCTACGGAGGGCGTGAAACTCCACTACTACGGCATCTGTTCTTTATATCCCTACGTGATGAAGAACAATCCGTACCCCGTAGGTGCGCCTGAAAAACTGGTGGGTTCCACCTTGCCACCCATCGAGGAGTTCTCAGCTAACTTGAGTGAGTGCTACATTGGACTCTCTTTCGTAGACATGCTGCCCCCCCTAGCGATTTATGGATGCCGATCTTACCCGTCGTTATAGATCACAAGCTCATGTTTCTCCTGTGCGTGAAGTGCGCAGAGAACAACGGTGATTGTAATCATACAACCAACCAGCGTAAGATCAGAGGTGTATATACAATAAGGTAGGTTGATTTTCCGCATTTGTTTAGATATCGACTTTGGACTAGTCGAGATAGTCAGGGCTTAATATGATAATAACTGATAAAGAATTTCAGATCCCTAGCTTTAACCGTGTTTTGAGGAAACCGTTTCAAAAATCGTCAAAAAATCGTACCGAAAAATACCACATTTTCGCAATTTTCTGCCGAAAAAATCATGCTATTTTCATAAAAGAATCCTGAAAAAAGTTACAATTTTATTGAAAAAAAGTAAAAAAAACATGTACAGAGTCAAATAGACATTTAGATCCCAAGATCATCATAATTTTCACTGTAAGAGCCCTTAGAAGCAAAGGAAGGCCTCATCTGGCGGCTTAGGGCTTTGGCCAGAATGTGTTTGTGCCTTGATTCGAGTCCATAAACAGTATGGGAAGCTTCAGATGTCAGCTTCACGGCCCTTTCAACACTCTGAGAATGTGAAGGCAGATCAGGCAGCTCCAGCTTGGTGCCATTCAGCAATGCTTCTTGAAGCTCCTGGTCAGAAAAGTCTTCTGTGAGAGCAGGTTCACAGATGACACTTTGAGAAAGGTTGATTAGTTCTGACCAGTGGGTAGCTTCAATGTTGATGGCTGTGATCTTCTTCAGCCTCTTCTTGGCTGGCTTCCCACTTCTGAAAGAATAATAATTTATTTATTTTTATTCCAGTTCAAGATTTAATCCTATTAGTCTCAGAATTGCTGATTTAATTTAACTTAAATTAAAAAAAAAAAACCCGAGTTCTATAAATCCCATAATCGAATTTTTTTTCGGAAAGAAGGTAAGATTATTTCCATTATCAGAGGGGAGGGGGGAATTGGGATAAGAAAATGAGAAAAAAAAATTCGATTATGGGGATTTATAGAACTCGGGCCTTTTTTTTATTAAATAAATCCCCATAATCAAATTTTTTTTTTCACTTTTTTTAAATTAATAAATGCTTACCTGATGGACAGAATTTTCTTGGGAGCAGCTTCTCTCACTTCCAAGTCATCAGGCTTCATCATGGAGTACAGCACATTCTCGGGCAGCAAGGCAAAAGCATTGTACTTCAGGTTCTTGAAAGCAACACCCTCGATTTCTTCAGACTGCTGCTTGATCCTCTGGATCATGTTGAAGATGTACAGCTGCTGATTGTGGAACTTGCTGTCCTTTTGATCTCAAACCAACTGACTGCATACACTTCCACAATGAACTTGATGGCCTGGTAAAGCTTATCCTGTAGTTCTGGAGGGTAAGCACCTCTGGTCCACAGACACATCAATCTAATTGCCAAAGTCAACCATCTTGCATGGGTTAATGGTCCAATTTTCCAGGCAGCAAATCTTGGGTTGACTTTGCCCCTGGAAATTCCAAGCACATACTCCAAAAGAAGCCTCTGGTCGCTACTGAGATCATTCAGTGTCTCCTCAGCAAATTCCATGTCATCCAGGGGGCCACTGAGTTTGGTGAATTCCACTTGTGGCAGATCTTGGTAGTCAATTTCACAGAGTTTTCCCAGCAGACCAGTGAAAGCAGTGGGACTTTTGGTATTGCCATCAAGATGCTTGAAAACAGCTCTGAAAGGAAGCTCATTCTGATGGAGTGAACAGCCAATGGTGTGCAATTTCCGCTCAATTTTATTTTCCAGAGCTGTTACAAGGCCTCCCTCCCAGCCAGTGTTTGTATTTGTGTTGTCAAGGAGGACAGCTTTCAGGGTATGAACACTGTTAAACTCCTCCAAGACACTAGCAACTTCTTCACCAAGAAGAACTCCAGTCGCACCTTTAATTAGGATGACTCTGTGAGTAAGATATGTTCCACTTTCAGTTCCCGGCTCCTTTGTGAAAGTCAAATGGTGCTCTTGTCCCTTTCCTTTCTTCAGCTTAGTCTCCCCATTTCCATCCTTAACTTTTCTGTACAGCAAAGTGTCCTTGTCAACTTTCCCATCAACCCCAATACAGACTAACTTTTCCAGACCCTCATTGTGCTTTTCATCACTTTTCACTTTCATTCTAGCTTTTTCCCTGTCCATTTTCGATTTATCAACTATTATCTGTTTCACATCAAGGCCAGGCTTAAGCAGGTCCTTGTAAGTCCAGGAGGAAGGCATTAGCAAGACTTGCCCCAAGATTGGAAGAAACATTACCCCTGATCAGTTCCATGGCATATCTGGGGGTTTTCAAAAAGCTGTAACCTCCACTTGGGTGCCTCCTTGGCTTGAACTCTTCAGCTTCACCACCAGATGGCTGAAATGAAAATAAAAAATAAATTACTAAAGCGAAAATGGGGGAAAATAGGGAAAAAGTAGGGAAAAATATGGGTAAAAATCGACGAAAATGGGCGGAAATAAGATTAAATTACTTAAACGAAAATGAGGGAAAAAAGTGGGAAAATACGGGGAAAAAATGGGTAAAAATTCAGTAAAAAGTCGGCGAAAATGGGCGAAAAAAAGAATAAATTACTAAAGCGAAAATGGGCGAAAAAAAGAATAAATTACTAAAGTGAAAATGGGGGGAAAAAGGGGGAAATAGGAACAAAAAGTAGGGATAAATTTGGGTAAAAATGGGATAAGATATAAGAAAAAAAATATTTTACCTCTCCTGATTCTCCTGAGCTGGATTCAAAAGAAATATCTTGTGAAGGTGTGGAGGCAAAAGTAGCCAAATCCACTTCCTGCTGCTGTTGAATCTGGCTCTGTAATCTTTCTGCTTCAGCTGCAGCCCTCTGGTCTCTCTTCACAGCAGCTTTATCCACAGATCCCAGCTGGAAAGAGCCCTTGGGTCCTATTTTGGCCCTCTGATCTCTCAAGTATTCCCTCTCCTCTACTGGAACCTGAAATATTAAAGTATATTAATAGCGGATCTAAAATAAGAGATAAAATCCTGAAAAAAAATTGATTATTAATTTCTATTACCAGGGGGAGGGGAGGAAGATTACAGGAAGAAATGCGGATATTTTTCAGTTACAAGCACTGAATTTCCTTCCATTTAAAAGACACCAAATCGCACTAAGTTAGGCCAGTTAAAAGTTAAAAAAAATAATAGCATTACCTTCTTACTGGGAGGACAAGTGCAGATTATGTGCTGTGTTTGACAATTTTCTTTCTTACACTTCACAGCATTGTCATCACAGGGACGAACAGGTAGCTTACAGGTGCAAGCAGAAATGTCAAAAAGTTTATCCAGCTTTTCCTCCAGATTCTGCTCCTGGACTGTAGAAAGAGATTTCTTTCCTGTTTATCTCTTTTGCTTTCTTGAAGCACACTTTATCCACCAATTTCACTGCATAATATTCCTCATACAGGGGCAGCCGCGGGTTCACTGCCTGCCAGATCTCAATCACATCCTTTGCTATCATTTTAGCAATATCATAGTCTTTCAAGTCCGGGTGGCTGTTTTGGAGGCAATAACTGTACTGAATAACTTGGCGGAGGGTAGGAGGCTCTGTTTTATCCAAAGGGGAAGGCTGGCCACTGAATTTTTTGGCACTATCACTTCGAGTTAACACTGCAGACTTCCGTTTTTTACCCATTTTTATGAAATATCTGAAAATAAACACAATTAAATGAACGCATCATAAAATAACTTAATTTAATACACATTTTATAGGTAAATATCATTAAAAAATACAAAATAATACACTAATAAAGATCTATAATGCATTTACAATAAGTTTCAAGCATCGTTTAGTTAAAAAAAGGAATTTTAATTGATTATTTTGATGAAATAAGGTCCGATATTTTGCTTGTTTACATTGCGCGAATGCCGCTTGCGCGATTTTACGCGTAAAATTCGGCAATTTTAACTTAAAAATAATTAACAATCCTCAAAAAATACAATCATTTTCACAAATATTAGTTGGTGCAACGTTTTTTATACATTAATACTTTTCTATCTAGACCAGTCCAAGATCACAGTTCCAAAATCAACCTACCTTAATATACAAGCCCTGAGCTGGACCTAGCCGTTCGCCATCTATACAGAATATTGAAGATACATGAGGTGTGGAGGATTCAGAAGCTACCCAACCTTTTCACGCCATATATAAACGCTTTTTTGAGGGATAAGGTAGAAACATCGGGATATCCGCGAGGAGTTGATACCGAAGGTGAAAAAACGGCTTATATTCAACGTTACCGTGCCCATGAAGGTATACAGCTTGACCGTTCCCAAATTGTTAAGAATCCTGGCAAGCGCTTTAGTGCAAAGTTGTGTCTAAACAGTCTTTGGGGGAAATTTGCACATAATACTGGCAAAGGGAACGTTCATTTGGCACAAACTTATAGTGAAGTCTGGGATTATGCCAACGGTCCCGATAAAGAGGTTTTGGAATGCAGGTAATACTTAAAAAATAAAGTACGAAATCACCGAACTGGCCACAGATACCTCACGGGTTACAAACATACCTGTAGCCAGCTTCACAACGGCCTACGCCCGCATCAAGCTTTGGGGACTACTGCATTCTCTTGGGCGGAGGGTGATGTACGCTGACACAGATAGCGTGATATTCACAGCGAGGGAGGGTGAATACATGCCGCCTATTGGGGCATTCCTCGGAGAGTTAACTAACTAGATCATGGATGAGTATGGTGATGGTGCATACCCTGACTCACTTGTATGAACAGGGCCAAAAACTTATGGGGTACGGGTGAGGGTGGGGGTGGATATGAAATATATCGTGAAGGCTAAGGGTATCACGCTTAACCATGTGAACCGACGAGTCGTTAACTTTGACTCGTTGAAGGATCTAGTGTGCTTGGAAGATGAGGGCCACCAGCCACCCCAACTTACTGTGGGGACCCACAATTTTTGGGCGCAGAAACTGGGGTGTCTGAAGGAACTTAGGGGCAGGAAGGTATGCCGTAACACCTATAGGAAACGTTACCAGGTTGCTGGTACCTATGATACCGTACCCTTTGGATACCTTAATCCTTGATTGTATTTATTTATTTATATATATATATATATATATATATATATATATATATATATATATATATATATATACGGGTGGGGCACGGGAATCAAGTGTTTTTTGAATAGCTAGTAATCGGCCATTAGGAATGGGAGGGGCGTGCGGTAGGTAGCATTCCATTCCTGGGTTCATAGCATTTAACTTTAACTAACACTCACCTTTATCTTTCAGGTGCCATCATGGAGCAGTGGACGTTAGAACACCGCATGTTCGCGTATGATCATTTTGTTTGGAGTGGCGAGTCAGTGACAGCAGTTCAGCGTGCGTTTCGCCGCAGATTCAACATTCATCGAAATGACTCTGTTCCCGCTCGTGACACAATCTTAC
Source organism: Bathynomus jamesi (assembly GCA_023014485.1). Classification (NCBI taxonomy): domain Eukaryota; kingdom Metazoa; phylum Arthropoda; class Malacostraca; order Isopoda; family Cirolanidae; genus Bathynomus; species Bathynomus jamesi. Next base: position 456,671 of record JAJOZX010002145.1, read on the forward strand.
GTTGGGTTAACAATCTTCGAACAGGAGGCTCAATAATGAAAACAAAACCGAAGGGGCCGCAACGCACTGTGCGTACTCCAGAGAACGTTGAAAGGGTCAGACAAGCGATGTTGCAAAGCCCAGGCCGCTCTGCTCGGAGACATTCAGCTGCACTCGGAATCAGCAATCGTACTGTTAGACGGATTTTGCATGAAGAATTACATTTTCACCCATACAAGTTAGCGATGGTGCAGGAATTGAATGTAAACGATTGCCCCCAACGACTGAATTTTGCACAGGTAATGCTTGCACTTTATGAGCAGAATGAAAACATGATGGTGGTAATGAGTGATGAAGCCCATTTCCACCTTAATGGGGCCGTCAACAATCAAAACTGTCGGTATTGGGCTGCTGAAAATCCGCGACAACTCCATGAAAAACCGCTGCATAGCCCTAAGGTTACAGTTTGGTGCGCGGTGGGAAAGTTTGGCGTCATCGGTCCCTATTTCTTCGAACAAAATGGGGTTACCGTTACCATAACATCTGGGCGTTACATTGAGATGGTGAACACCTTTTTCATCCCTGAGTTACGAAGAAGGCGTATTGCTCGTCGACATTTGTGGTTTCAGCAAGATGGGGCCACGCCACACACCGCCAGAGCGTCAATGGCTGTTCTTCGCCCCCTGTTTCCCAACCATCTCATTTCGAGATTTGGTGACATTGCATGGCCCCCTCGGTCCCCTGACTTGTCCACATGTGACTTCTTTCTATGGGGGTACCTCAAGTCACGTGTCTACGAGGACAAGCCCCGTACATTAGATGCATTGAAGGAAGCGATCCGTCAACAAATCATCCAAATCAACAGAGACCTGCTGGGAAGAGTGGAGGCCAATTTTCGTAAACGCCTTCAACAATGCGTCGACGGCCAAGGACATCATATGCCAGATATAATTTTCGGTACATGATTATTATGACATGAAATGCTATGTTCTTACGAATGTTGTTCTACCAATATATTTTCTTTACAAAAATAAATATCATTTTCCTGATTATTCCAAAAACACTTGGTTCCCGTGCCCCACCCTATATATATGTGTATTGTTAGCGATATGTTTATTTATTATGTATATATATTTGAATTAGGGTTTAATTTTCGCCTTTGTGTGTGTGCGTGTGTACAATCCAAAGCTCCGCCCACTGTGAGCTCGGTCACGTGACCCCTGGTACTATGATACCTGGGCATATCTCTACCCCGGCGTGCTCAGTTGACCTCTGCAAACCATTGAGCTCTGACGTATTTTCTCGCGTAGACGAAAAATAGTGATGGCGATTTTTGATATTGCGTGTTCGACGTTTATGAAGTGGTATTCCGTAAAGTCGGAAGATATAGTGGATACTGAAAGACTGCCTATCTCCACTTTCTTTGAGATTTTTAAGGATACATTGAATAACGCCAGGGAAACAAGATGTTCAAATACTCTATGGATATTCTGGCGAGAGTATTGCCGGATTTCGCGACACAAACGATGTAATGGACTACGTTGTAGGGCTAAACTGTATAAAAGCGTACATATACCGTGAGGTGAAAGAAACAATGCGTGCAGAAGAAAAGCAACGGATATGGATAATGTGTGTTGTTGATGAGTTGGGTGACAGGCGATATTATGTCATGCTGCATCATACCGAGTACGCGTACCCTGCGGCTGAGAATGTAAACCTTATCATCATGGACAATCTAAAGTACTTTTACCACTACATTCATATATATCATGACGAGGTTCGCAGTGAGGTTGTGGCTAAAGGCCTGTGTGAGTTTTTGATAGAATTTAAAGACGAGTATCGATTGTTAAACAAAAAGGAAAAATACGGTAACATGTTTCTCTCAAATAGTGCACGGGTTTGTGTATAAAATCTGTTTAGTTCGTGAAAATCCCCCTAAGCGAAAAATGTCTGGTGCGTATTCTGGGGAGTGGCAGCGAAAACCATTAAAACTGATATTGCTTAATGTATCGGAAAAATTCTCTAAACGATTGCCCAATATAATGGGGTACAAGTATTCACATGACTCTTTCATGTTGGAACAAACCCGTACACGATTCAACAGTTTATGGTGTGGCTCGCTTCCCCCGTGGAGCCGAGCCGCCCACCCGTGTACCTCACTCCTCCACACCTGAAACACACGAGTTCGAACAAACCGTACACGTTTCACCCGTGTGACTCACTCCTCCATACCTGTTCCCCGTGCTCAACAGCGCACCTGTTGCTCATAGTCATCTCAGAGCTTGAACCGACTGGACGTGCACTCCTAGAATACAATGAAACTTCCTTTGAGGAGCATTCTCAATGTCGAGTACGATGTGACCGTGACGAAATCATTGCGCGTGTTCAGCCGTGAAACCGGTACCATTAACTATGTACTTGAAACGAATTGTAGACAAGCAAATTCTGGAAAACGTAATGTTATTTATTTAAGTGTTGAGGAGATGAATAGAGTCTTCGTGATAGTTGAGAAGTGGGGTGAGGACTGTTATAAAATACCTGCAAGTGTAGGTACAAGAAGAGAACAGATTAGTGATACCCCCTCATATGCCGTTGCTTGTACGTTGTGTATAAATAACGATCAGCCATGCATTGATATACGACTGATGTGGAAGAATGCATCTGATAATAACGTTCTTGTCCCCACGCGAAACCGTTTCATCCTGGACAGAATGTTTGAAATCGTCGGATTCCGCAAACTGAAGCCTATATTAGACGCTCGTGTTACGGATATATTTATTTTGACACGGTTCTTGAATACGCATACACCGCTCTGCTCGACGGATTTATCGAATGTAGGAATGAACAAGGCGAGAATGGTCTAGCGCTGGATGCTTATTTAAAAGGTTTAGATTCTTCGAAATATCTCGAACTTTGGTACAAAGGACTTGAGCGGTACAGGGCAGAGCTCGCCTACACTGTTCACCCTGAAGAGTTGTATCTCTATATAATGAGTAGCTGTCGTTACGACTTAGAAGATTATTTCAAATGCCGCTATGCAAAGTGAAGAAGAGTTCACGATTGAAAAGCTCGGGACGGTAAGAAAAAACCCTCGACAGAAAGGAGTGTTTATAAACTTGTATTTAATAATGACGTGATGGCTAACGATGCCCTCTTTGTGCGTGCTTTTGAATGTATTCTAGTTGTGTTAAAGATACCTTGCCAACCGAATGTAAAGTGGGCTCAAATATAGTATTGAACGATATGAAGGCCATTTATATCGAGTATAGGCGGCCGCACATCTTGGGCAGTGAAATAATGATAAATCGTATTTACCGTGTAGTGCAAAGCAATAATGCTGTGACTCTAGACTCGATTACGTGCGAGTTTAGTGTTTTAGTTAAGCGCAGTAGAACATAAAGTATTTTGATGTATATTTATTTGTCAATATATTTAATTATTTAATATAAATGTATGTGTGTGTATATATATATATATATATTTTTTTTTTCCCTGTAGTAATATGTTGATGATTATACTCCTTCGTTTTGTATATTATTAATTTTTTATTTTCAATATATTTAATATTATTATTTCCAATATATTGGGGTTGGCACTGGGGGGTGTCTTGCAACAAGATGGAGGGGGTTGGCACTGGGGGTATCTTGCAACAAGGGGGAGGGGGTTGGCACTGGGAGGTGTCTTGTAACAAGGGGGAGGGGTTGGCACTGTCACTCATTGCAACATTGCATCATTGCATTGCACTGTAACATTTTGCGGTCATACTACTGATGTCGGCCTAGTCATTACAGTTTGAAGGTTTGCAGATGATACGAAGTTGGGTAGTAGGGCAATTAATGACGAAGTTAGAGGTAAAATACAGGAAGATCTGAATAAAATCGTAGATTGGTCGGTCACGTAGCAAATGAGATTTAACGTCGATAAGTGCAAAATTTTACACATAGGTTAGCGTAACGGTAATTTTGCGTATAGTATGTCAGGGAAGGAGTTGGTAAGCATAGATCAAGAAAATGATTTAGGAGTTATAGTCACTGGTGATTTAAAAGTGGCGAAACAAAGTACGGCGGTCAATAAGGCGAACAAAGTGCTAGGTTTTACAGCTGGAATTTTGAGTACAAATCGCGCGATGTTATTGGTCCTCTTTATAAATCATTAGTTAGACCCTATTTGGAGTATGCAATCCATTTTAGGAATCCGCATTAGGGTGGAGTGGAAAAAACTTTTTTCAGAACTCAGTTTTGTCGGAGCACCCAAAAATTAGTCTTTGGTACCAATAAGAAATCTGTAAAATATTAGCTGCCTGCGACATTAACTTCACCGGCCCCAAGCAGGTCAAAGATTTTTTTTGCCTTTCAGGTGCCCCAAAAAATTAAGGAAAAATTTAACGATTTAAGCATATTTTCCGTTGTGTTTATGCTAGGAAGATCATTTTTCTTTCATTTGATTTGTCTATTTGTTCTTTAACTTTACCCTTATACACTTTTTTCCCATTCCTCACTGAAATTTGAAAAATTTGGTATTTCATGAAAAATGCTAACAAAAAATAGGAGTTTTTATTGCTTTTGTTGATTGATTGATGTTCAGAGTCATTCAGTGATCCAGTTTTCTTTTAGAAGCTCAAAAAATAGCTGCATGGCTTTAAATATATTGGTTTATTGGAGCAGCTCACCACTAATTTAAGCTAGATACAAGCCATGCATATCTCGGCTTAAATTACCCAGAACTCACCACGTGGAGGTGGCTGTTCTTTGAGTTCCACCCTAACCCACCCACCACAATAATTTAGAAACTTCTTTTTCACTTTTGTAGTCTCTCTTGGTTTCAAATGATTTCATTATTGCTTGAGATGCAATTTTGGTTTTAACGTAACCATCTCTCCTCTCACTTCCATAAACTGCTCTTGCCGCTTCTGTTACAATTTTGATACTCCTTTCTAATGCTTGTGTATGACAAGGGAATTGAAAGAGTTTTAATTTTTCTTCGCTAGTGTTCTCAGCCGAAGATGTCAACTCCTCTTTGGTTGAGTGTTTTGTCCATGGTGGCTCAAGCCTGATGGGACTATCTGTCCAAAATATATCAGTGTAGTCAAGTGCATGGAAATTTAGTTTCGGTACACTGAACTCGCGAATGCTTTTAATTTTTTCAGCTTGAGATCTTGCTACTTCGATCCTTCATATTGCCAATTTTCGAATGTTTGGCCGGTTATCAGTAATCATTGCAAGAAGGTTCGCATGATGCGCAAAGTAGGCGTTACGAATGATAACTTATCAACAATATCTCTAAGCCCTTTTGTTAGGTATCTTGAAAAAGCTACCATCTGCCAAAGGTGACGAGGTCCGTCATAGCACCAACGTTTTGTCTTGATCGTGAACCACATTGGAGCATATACACCTCTCATGTCTCTCCACAATGTCGAACTAGAGTCAAGCTCAACAGGGTCTTCTTTGCCCGCAGTGTCTCGCAGGCCCGTTCCCCTGCCTGTGGGTTCGCTAGCATAAACTTTGACGATGTATTCTACCAGCACTTTTAAGTTATCCATCGGATTTTCACATCCCATGTAGAAACGCAGGATGCGGTTAGCAGTAGTCAACCATCTGGATTGAACCATTGGCCCAGGTTGAAGATTTGCTAAGCCATTGCTGCAACACCCAGAAGTAATAGCCTGAGAAGCTTTATAGAGGTACATCAGATCATCAGAATCAGTAATTGGAAGAGGATTTCCTTCCACGGCTTCAAACTTAACTACTGGTTGGTCGACAGATTTTAATGCTTTTCCAATTCGTCCTGACATTTCTCGTGAACCATGGGAGAGCCCATCGAGGTGTTCTAACAAATACCTCAATGGTAACTCATTTAAATGAAAGAAACAAATAAACCAGTGAAAGGGTTTGTTTAAATTCTGCTCCAAATCTTTTAGTATGGCTCTTTTTATTCCAGTATTGACTGCAGTGCCAACACAGCCAATGGCAACAATATTTCTAGCACTGATATTTTTGCATCCCAAGAATTCCAAAATGCCTTTATAAATGCTTTTTGCTGTGCTTAATTCTGGAGATATGGGCCTAAGTAAGTTGAGCCATGTTCTTTCCAAAGGACAATATGCTCTTCCATATTAATCCTCGAATGATACTTACTACCATTCATTATCATAACGTTTGTTCGATCTTTTCTTCTATCAAAGTAGAGACCCATACATGATCACTTGAACTGAAAGTTGAGGTATCTTCAGAGGGATCTTTTCTAATCTTGCTCCTGTCTCGTCTTATCTTGCTTCTGTCGATCAGTGAAGATGTATCTTCACTACTAATTAATTTTAAATCTTGAAAAACAGCAGATGCAAGAGCTGCCCCAGCAAGGTCAGATATTCCTCTTCGATCACATTCTCTACTCACTCTTGGCAACCGCATTCTCATTTGTGAAGGTCCGGGATTAATTAATGGCTTTGTCATGAGTTTAAACGGCTCACTGCTTTCGTCCGTTTCGCTGGAACTTGACGAAACAGTTCCAGCAGTATCAAATTCTTTCATTCTTTTCGAGATCCGTGTTATATATTCCTCATACTTTTGTGTAGCCTTTTTCTTTTTTTCCCTCCTCTTGGTGACCACTTTATCTACGGATCCAATCATCATTTTTCGAGACGCTCGTTGGTCATTAAGGAAATCCCTTTCCAGAACTGGAACTTTTCGGTCTTTCTCAAAACATGTCAGGAAGGCTTCACATTTACAAGAAGCTATATCAAAGAGCTTCAGTGAGTCCAGGTTAAATTTGTGAAGCAATGCTTGGTAGGATGCTTGGTATTTCCACCCTTTGAATTGTTTGAAGGCATTTTGATATATTTCGTACAAATCTTGGATGCGAGGTTGGAATAGAAGCACGATCCCATACAGTCTTTACTTTTTGGGCAACAACTGTAGCAACATCATAAATTTTTGGATTAGCTTCTGACTTAATTCTTTCCTGTCTAACAAAGAAAACCCTGAAGTATATCTTCGGAAGAAGGCAAATAAATCAGAGAGAGATCCTTTGATGATCCAAAGATTGGATTCAGCTGTTGAGTATTCCTTGTCTCTTTGTGCGAAGGGATAGAATTAGACTATATTAGTGACTGTAAATGTTTTTAGCGAATCAGATTCAATATAAAACTTAATCAAAGCAATCAAATAATCTGAAAAAGAGATATCAATTATAATGTAATATAGTATAAATAACAAAACCTAAATAATATAATTATGAAATAATTTAAATCTGTAAAAATCTAAACAAATGGAAACCTCAAACTGGTGCTAAAATATCTACTAAAGTTGAGAAACTCAAAGAAAGAAATAATAATTCCTATTTTTTGTGAGTATTTTTCATGAAATACCAATTTTTTCAAATTTCTATGAAGAATGAGAGAAAAGTGTACAAGGGAAAAGTTAAAGAACATAAATAGAGAAATCAAATGAAAGAAAAATGATCTTCCTAGCATAAACACAACGGAAGATACGCTTAAATCGTTGAATTTTTCCTTAATATTTTGGGGCACATGAAAGGCAAAATCTTTGACCTGCTTGGGGCCGGTGAAGTTGATGGGGCCGGTGAAGTTGATGTCGCAGGTAGCTAATATGTTACAGATTTCTTATTGATACCACAGACTAACTTTTGGGTGCCCCTAGAAAACTGAGTTCTGAAAAACGTTTTTTTCACTCCACCCTAATCCGCATATGCACAAAGATATAGACAAAATCGAAAGCGTTCAAAGACGAGCAACTAAGATAATTCCGTCGCTTAGGTCAAAGTCGTACGAGGATAGGATTAAGGAGTTAAAATTGACTACACTCGAGACTAGGAGGCTAAACTAAGGGATGATCTAATCCAGGTTTTTAAAATTATGAATGGGTTCGATAACGCAATTAGAGATAGCTTTTACGAAATAGCACAATATAGTAGAACTAGAAATGACAGGTGTAAGTTGACAAGTAGAAGGTGCGAGACAGCATTTGCCAAAAATCTTTTTACACGTAGAATAGTAAATAGCTGGAATAGTTTGCCGGTAGAAGTAATTAGTCGCACGTCTATAAACATGTTTAAAAATCGATTAGACGCATATGTTGATAGATTGGGTATATTTTAAGGTAGTTAAATTAAGGTTTTCGTGGTTCGGAACCCACGTAAAATTGTAGGTCCCCTCCGCCACCACGGAGGACATGCGCCATACACAATTACAAACACAGTTCGGTAGACCAGCCATGAGTGGATCCTAGGGTCTTTGTTGGTCTGAAACATTATAACATTGCAACATTACTGTGATAAAAATGGCACTAGTGAACCTATACATCCTATTGATGTATAAGTTCATTACTGCCATATTTACAACAGTAATGAAGTGCTTTTCTAGTGATTTGCGAAATACATTTTGTGATGAAGCCTGCCTGATGTGCATGGGAAGTGCATTCCATACATCTGCTTCTTTGAAAAAGAGTGCATTTCTTACAGTTCCTCTTGTATAGAGGTTTGTGTATAAAATCCATGGCCAGTCTGGTGTTATAACGATGGTGTATTTGATAGGGGGGGGGGATTGCTCTTTGAATGGGTGATTATGTTTATTTTTATTGATAACTGACATATTTACAGCAATACTGAATTTGTACAAGTCATTTAGTTTAAAAATATTTAGCTCTTTAAACATTGGGGAAGTGTGACTTTGTTACCATTATTCGAGAGAGTTCCAAAAGTTATTTTGTATATTTCTTTGAGCTACCCCATATTGTAATGCAATATAATAAATGTAGATGGATGAAGGTATAATATAGGATAAAGGGTGCGTTTTGAGGAAGGGTCTTTTATAGTTTAAATTATATGAAGAGAAATCTTGATATTTTGGAGTTGATATGTTGTAACGACTTTTGAAATGTATTTTTTCGTCTAAATTAATGCCAAATATTTTAGCCTCATTCACACTTGTAAGAATAGTATTCTCAGTTTTTATTTGACAGTTTGTATGAATATGTTTGTGGTAATAATCATATAAGATGACTTTGTGAGGTTCAACAAAAGTTTATTAGCACCCGTCCATTTATACATATTTTATAATTGCCTGTTGGTTTTAATAATCAGAAAGCCTGAGTAGTATATCCGGAAAAAGTTAAAGTACAATTGCATGTAATATTGATCAAATGAGTGCCAGTGCCAACCCCCTCCACCCCTAGGGTGCCAAAAAAAATGAAAGGAAAAAAGGTGGAATCTCCCCAGCTGCAACAAGCTGGGGGAGTTCACCTAACCTAAGAGAGAGAGAAGAGACTTTGGGGGATAAGTTGGGACGGCCTTACCCCCCAAAGGGGTAAACCTAGCTTACGGAGGTAAGAGAGAGAGGAAGAGAAAAAGAGGAGAGCATGTTTTCGCCTGGATCGTCAGACGCATAATAAGAGCTCTTCACAGCATCACCTGGCTTAGAAGTGTCTTTCAGCCAGTTGGCTTAATGTGGCTTGAAAGGCGTAAATGGCTTGTTTTAGTGTATGTTTATAAATGTATAACTTTTGAGTTGTCAGATTGCGCTATTTATTTAATTAATGGAAATATTCTTGACAGGTGGCATAGAAATCCGTCAGTCGGCTGAGAAGGCGTAACCAGCCGTTTGGTATAGTGTATTCATATATATATATATATATATTTATTGAAGGTGCATTGTTTATATATATTCCCATCTCCCAGCTATTCCTTAAAATAGTTTATATATTAGGCAGGGTCGAACAATTAAATTTGTGAATTTCCACATGCCTGTGTCCAAGAAATTTGTAGATGCACTATAAATGCTCAACAATGATTAAAAAAACTAAATTGATCAAGTGTTAGATGTTCCGCAAGTCCTCTGAAGATTGCAAGTAAAACGTAAAGCATTACAGAAATCTTTAAAACTTTTAAAACTTTATTTAAATACGTAAACTTTATTAATTATTTGGCAATTATGATTTTTTATTAAGTTTCTTGTATTTTTTGTATTCTTGTTGCTATTAAGTTTTTTCTTGACTGTGTTTCGTCCAGAATATATATAATTTATATATACACAATTTTCCTTTTAAGAATTGATTATTTGAATAGTTAAATACCCGTTGTTACACTAACAGAATGACTTTCCCAAATTATCCGAAATGACTGAGGCCGTAAAAGTGAAAGCACCTGTTGAAAAAATCATGAGTCCAGCTGTTTCCCTTTTTGGGAAAGCTGAGCTCAGTGGAAATCAACTTCCCCTATATGAAGACGTTTTAAAAGAATATTTACAAACAAGTTATCTCTTGCTTATAGCTGGTGAGGGGAAAAGAGAGCCAAATGCTAATGATGTGGCAAGAATAGTTGCATCAAAGGTAAAAGAGATCTGGAAAAGTGCATCAATTCCAACAATATCAGAACAGCAAATATTAGCCAGAGTAAAGGATTGTCATGAAAAATCTAAAAATATGATGAAGACTGGTAGAAAAAGGAAAGATTTTGAATCTAAACTGACCGCGTTCACATCCAAAAATCAAAGGCTTTTTGATATTGCTGCCTGCAAATGCCATGATCTGTTTTCTTGCACTTGTGTAATAAAAGAGCTAAAAGTTCCTTCCATGGAACGTTCTTTCCTAATTGACCAAAGAGGTGCACGAAAAATGGCAGTAGGCGGTATTGATTTACAGACAACGAAGAAACTGCAAATAAGATCTGAGCGTAAAGAACAAGAAAGAGTACGATTTTCTAAAAACATTGGAGATGGAGATATCAATAACCCATCCACTTCCAGGGAAGAGCCAATGGACTGGGATAACTTTCATACAATTCCTGATTCTGACACATCAACAGATACAGATAGAGAGCGTGATGATGATGATCACATTGGAGAAGGTATAAAGAAAACAGGTGAAGCACATAAGCTCACTCGCAAATTGCCTTCATTAGCAAAAACTTGTGACCGATTCGGAATATCAGACAGAGCTGGTGCAGTCGTTGCCTCTACTGTTCTGGAATATTTTAGTCTCATTACCTCTGAAGATTATCACAATGTTGTGGATAAGAATAAGGTGAGACGGCAGAGAAAGAAGATCAGAGAGGAGTTGAGTAAATCAAGTGAAGAAAGTATAGAAACATTATATTTTGATGGAAGAAAGGACTTAACTAAAGCAAATATCTGTAAAGATGGGAGGTACTACAGTACAACAATTACTGAGGAACACATCACGCTTATAGCTGAACCAGAATCAAAATATCTTGGGCACTTCACTCCTGTGACTGGAAATTCAACTAACATTTCTAAGGGAGTGATAAAGTTTCTTAACAGTACCAATAATAAGGTAGACAATCTGAAGGTCATTGGATGTGATGGAACCAATGTAAACACTGGCATACATAATGGAGTTATCAGACAACTAGAGGTACACTACAATACTCCTTTTCATTGGTTCGTGTGTTTGCTGCATACCAATGAGCTACCTCTCCGCCATTTGTTTAATTATTTGGATGGTAAAACCAAAGACCAAAAGCCCTTGCTGGAAATGTTGGCAAAAGTCTTACTGCGTGCCAAAAGATGCCAGTTGTCAAGTTTGAAGCAATCAAATCAAGTAATATGCCTTCTATTCCGGGGGATCTCGATCTAAGCCAAGATCAAAAGTATCTCATGGAAATTTGTAATGCAGTCATAGAAGGCCAATGTTCCCAAAACTTGAAAACCGCAACCCAGGTTCTTTGAACCATGCCAGATGTCTTACGACAGCCAACAGGATGGTTAGACTTTATGTTGCGACCAAAAAGCCGTCATAAAACTTGAAAACTCTGACCGAATTCATTGTTCGTGTTTATGCCCCAACGTGGTTTAATATAAAGCGAAATCCTTACTATTACCAGGGACCAAGGCACATCTGGTTTATGATATCTAGTTCAAGATACCTATCTGATGAGCTTAAGGCAGTCATTGATCCTGTTATTGAAAGAGGAGCATATTTTGCTCACCCAGAAACTTTATTGGTCTCGATGTTGTTTGATGAAAGGCAAGTGATGAGAGAATTAGCTTTCCGGCGCATTCTCTTAGCCAGGGAAAGTGTGTCCTCGGGCATTAGAGAATTTAGACGGCCTAAAATTAATTTCTTGGCAAGAGACTACACAGATTTAATTCGATTTGGAGACTACCAGGTACATGAACCACCTCTGACAAAAAGCTTGACAAACACCCAGTTAGAGCTTATCGTAAGGGGTGATGAAACTAACCCTCTATTGAAAAAGTACCCATGTCATTCACAAGCTGTGGAAAGACATGTCAAACTTGTAACAGAAGCATCAGCTTCTGTCTGTGGCCAGGAAAATAGAGATGGTTTTATGAAGGCAAGAATTGCTTCAAGATCAAACATGCCTACATTTGAGTCAAAATGCGAATACAAATGTCAATAAACTACATGTAAAAACTAATGGAAGGGAGGTTGGGCTGGGCATGGTGTGGAATTCGACCTACAGCCCATTCCTCGTGGTGAATTGTGGGTGATTTGCCTTGTAAACTATCATGGCAAGTCAGCAAAGAGCTGTAGTTTACTGTACGGAGTATCGGAAAGAATCACCAAAACTTTGTGACTTGTGGAACCTCAAAATATTTATTTTAAACCTTGAAACTTTTCATGATACTTCCTATGTAGGTACACAAACTTTCGTAATACAGGGTAAATTAAAATTCTCCAAAAAAATTTTTCAAGGAAAAACGACGGCCTATTATATATACACTAGGAAAGCAATTATTGGATAATAAGACACAACTACATCATTCTGTTTATTTAGAGGAAATAAGGGAAATAATTTCATGAAATATATAGAAAATAAATATACATTAAAAATAATATACAGCAAAAATACATACATTAAACGATATATATAAATATATACATTCTTAAATAATAATAATATTAGTAAAGAAGAAATCTACCGTATATACACATTTATATTAAATAATAAAATTTTAACAAATGTATAGAAAATACATATACATTCAAAATAGTTCAGAAGAAATCTATACACACTTTAAACGATATATATAAATATACATTCAAAAATGATAATAGCACAGGCGAAATCTATATACTCATTTATATTAAATAATAAAACTTTAAGAAATATAGAGAAAATAAATATACATTCAAAAATTAATATATAAACATCAAAATAGTACAGGTTAAGTCTATATGCACATTATGTTCCACTGCGCTTAACTAAAATACTAAACTCGCACTTGATCGAATCAACAGTTACATCATTGTTGCTTTTTACTAAGCAATAAATACAATTTTACAATTTCACCACTCAAGGTGTGCCGGTGCCTATACTCAATGTAAAGGGCCTCAATTATGTTCAATACTATTTTTATGCCCACTTACAATTGGTTGGAAAATTATCACTCTCTTTCAACACGGACAGAATACAATCAAATGCACGCACAAGGAGGGCGTCGTTAGCCAAAACATCATTATTAAATTCAAGTTTATAAACACTCCTTTCCAATCGAGGGTTTTTTCTTACCGACTCGAGCTTTTCAATCGTGAACTCTTCTTCACAACACATAGCGGCAGTTGAAATAATCTAAGTCGAAACGACAGCTGTTCATTATAGAAAGAAATAATTCTTCAGGGTGAACAGTGTCGGTGAGCTCTGCCCTCTACCGCTCAATTCCTTTGTACCAAAGTTCATGATATTTCGAAGAGTCTAAACCTTTTAAATAAGCATCCAGCTCTTGACCATCGCCATGTTCTTTCCTGCCACTCGGTAAACCCGTCGATCAGAGCGGTGTATGCGTATTCAAGAACCGTGTCAAAATAAATATATCCGTAACACGAGCGTCTAATGTAGGCTTCAGCTTGCGGAAACCGACGATTTCAAACATTCTGTCGAGGATGAAACGGTTTCGCGTGGGGACAAGAACGTTATTATCAGATGCATTCTTCCACATCAGTCGTATATCAATGCATGGCTGATCGTTATTTACACACAACTTACAAACAATGGCATATGAGGGGGTATCACTAATCTGTTCTCTTCTTGTACCTATACCTGCAGGTATTTTATAACGATCCTCGCTCCACTTCTCAATTATCACGAAGACTCTATTCATCTCATCAACACTTAAATAAATAACATTACGTTTCCCAGAGTTTATTTGTCTACAAGTCGTTTCAAACACTTAGTTAATGGCACCGGTTTTACGCCTGAACACACGCAATGACTTCGTCAGGGACACATCGTATACAGCATTGAGAATGTTGCTCAAAGGAAGCTCCATCGTTTTCTATTGTGAGAATGCACGTCCAGTCGGTTGAAGCTCTGAGATGACTATGAGCAGCCGTTGCGCGGTTTGACTCGGAGACAGGTGTGGGAAACAAGTCACACGAACGAGTCATACCAAACGCTATTGTTTCGTGTACGGGTTTGTTCCAGCATGAGAGAATCATGTGAATACTTGTGCCCATCATATCGAGCAATCAGAACTTTTCCGACACACGAAGTAATATCGGCTTCAGTGTTTTATCACTCCACAGAATGCACACCAGACATTTTCGTTCAGGGTGATTTTCACGAACTAAACACATTTTATTCACACTCCGGCGAACTACTTGAGAGAAACACGTGCCCGCAGGGGTAGAGATATGCCGAGCTAGTAGCAGGATTCACGTGACCCTTTGATTGATCTTAGTGGGCGGAGCTTAGGACTTTTTCCTGCACACACACACACAGACACACACACACACACACACACACACACACACAAAGGAGAAAATTAAACCCTAAATGAAACATGATTTATTTAATAAACACACTCAAATATACGTAATAACTAAAATAAACATATCGTTAACAAGTAAATAGGTGTATATATATATATATATATATATATATATATATATGGCAAAACATTCAAATACTAAGGTAACCAAAAGGTACGGTATCGTAGGTGCCAGGCACCTGGTAACGTTTCCTATACGTGTTACGACACACCTTCGTGCCCCTAAGTTCCTTCACGCCCCCCTAGTTTCTGTGCCCGAAAATTGTGAGTCCATACAGTTAGTTGGGGTGGCTGGTCACCCTCATCTTCTAAGCACACTAGCTCCTTCAACGAGTTAAAGTTAACGACCCGTAGGTTCGCCTGGTTAAGTGTGATGCCCTTCGCCTTCACGATATATTTTATCTCTTCCCCCACCCTCACCCGTACCCCATAAGTTTTTGGACCTGTTGATAGAGAGGAGTCAGCGTATGCACTATTACCATACTCTTCCTTGATCTCGTCAGTGAACTCTCCGAGGAATTTACCAATAGGCGGCATGTATTCACCCTCCCTCGCTGTGAATATCACGCTATCTGTGTCAGCGTACAGCACCCTCCGCCCAAGAGAATGCAGTAGTCCCCAAAGCTTGATGCGGGCGTAGGCCGTTGTGAAGCTGGCTACAGGTATGTTTGTAACACGTGAAGTATCTGTAGCCAATTTGGTGATGTTGTACTTTATTATGTACGTATTACCTACGTTTACGATCTCCATGACCTCTTTATCGGGGGCATTGGCATAATCCCACACCTCGTTATAACTTTGGGCCACATGAACGTTACCCTTGCCTGTATTCTGTGCAAATTTTCCCCAAAGACTATTTAGGCACAACTTTGCACTAAAGCGCTTGCCAGGGTTCTTAACAATTTGGGCACGGTTAAGTTGTTTTCCTTCACGGTCAATGTAGCGCTGAATATACCCCGATTTTTCATCCCCGGTCTCAACCCCTCGCGGGTACCCTGATGCTTCTACCGTATCCTTCAAAAAAGTATTTATATACGGCGTGAAAAGGTTGGGTAGCCCCTGAAACCTCCATACTTGGGTGGAGCGAAATTTTTTTTCTTTTGCATCTATTTCTCCATGGGTACACAAGTTGTGTAATGATGTTTATAATAACTCTGCCAAATATTGTTCAGTTTGGTATTGTTCATTACCAGTTGACAAGTCCCAGTTAAAAGCTGCTGATGTTGTAGATAGAACTTAGTTGCACAGTAGACGTTGAGAAGAGAGGTATGTCGTTATATGTACACAATAAAATTTGATAATTATTTTATTTGATATTACAATACATTATAATATTTATATTATCATCTAACTACAGTAATATTTTACTTTTTGCAGCACTGATTATGAATTGTACAAGGCCAGAAAAAAAAACAGCTCTCGGTATTCTCATAAGCATCAGAATTTGATGCTAGGCCCTTTAAAATTAATGTTTTGCCAACAACTTCGGATGTTATTTCGCATTACCAGTATGTAAGATTAGAAATGAAATCATTATCAACAAATCCTGAACCGAAAGTGACAGAGATAGCTGAGAAGTTTGCTTCTGATATTGCGAACATGTGGGATAAAGCTTCAATTCCAATCATCTCCCATACCAGCTTGATAAGGAAAATACGAAGGTGTCATGATCAGTAACGGAATTTGATGAAGTCAATTAAAAGAGCTGGAACGCCTACTTTTGACAGTAAATGGCAAACATGTATTTTAATCTCAGCTGGCAAATGTGAAGCAGCTCGTCCAGTTCCAATTCCTGAAAGAAAATTTTTGACTGACCAGAGAACTCAATGACAAATGGGGAACGTAGGCGTTGATTTACCACTGACAAAAAAATTACAAAAGCGCACTGAACGCAAATTAACCAGTCGGAAGAGAACTGAAGATGAAGCAAGCACAAGTCAGACCACAGCATCTCTGAACTTTACATCATATGAAACAGACACAAATGAAAACTATGACAATTCTGACACTGAGCTCACATTGCTAAGTAAAGCAATTAATCCTTCACCCATGACACATCAGATGAGAATTAGTATGCTTGTTTTGGCAAGAACCTCTGATAGATATGGTGTTTCGGATCGATCTGCAGCAGCCATTACTAATGCTGTGATGCAAGACCTTGGCATAATTCACAAAGAAAACATGCCCCACGTTGTAGACAGGAACAAGCTCAGAAGAGAGCGAAAAAAGCAAAGGGCAGAAATGGATGATTTTCCAACAGAAACACCGTGCAAGGGATTGTACTTCAATGGTCGAAGGGATAAGACACGAGCTAGGGTTAAACAAGGTGGGAAATATTATCTGAGAAGTAGCACTGAAGAGCATATTACTCTTATTCAAGAACCACAGTCAATTTTCTTAAGTCACACCACTCCACTGTCAGGCAGGAGCAAAGATATATTTAATTCCATGTGGGAACACTTATTGCTGTTGGTTGTGATGGCACAGTAACTGGGACTAAAGCAGGTGTGATTAGACTCTTAGAAGGCCATTTCAGAACACTTTTGCAATGGATGATATGTATGTTGCACATGAACGAACTTCCTCTCCGACATCTTTTCCACCATCTCGATGGCCGTACACGTGGACCAAATGCATTCATGGGTGAACTTGGCTTAGCAATAGCCACATGTGAGCAACACAAAATTGTAAGATTTGACCCACTTCCTGTTGATTTACCACAGTGCTTAGAAAATACAGAGTTAAGCACTGGCCAGGGATATTTGTAAGGCTGTATCATCTGGCAACTATTCGGAACATCTTGAAAGACGCCAACCTGGCACTGTAAGCTATTCAAGATGGTTGACAACTGCAAACAGAATCCTGCGTTTGTACATGGCAACCAAAAATCCTTCAAAGCCCCTTCTAACTCTGGCCGAATTTGTTTGCAAGGTATATGCTCCAAACTGGTTCAATATAAAAGTCATTCTTTATCTACAGATGGTGCAAGAAATTTGTGGCAGATAATCCAGAGTTTCAGATACCTCTCAAAAGACTTGAAAGCAGTTGTTGACCCTGTAATTCAGAGGAATGCTTATTATGGCCACCCTGAAAATATACTGATTGGCATGCTTGCTGATAATCGAGATCATGAGAGAAAGTTGGCGTTTCGACGGATAATGGCTGCAAGAGCTGAAAAAAGCAGTCATACAAACATTAGGCATTTCATGATTCCCAAACTCCATTTTTGTGCATCTGAATATTATGAATTAATCCCATTGTTCTCCTCTGTGCACTTCACGCACAGGGGAAACATGAGCTTGTGATCTATAACGACGGTAAGATCGGCATTCATAAATAGCGAGGGGGGAGCACGTCTACGAAAGAAAGACCGAAATAGTTCTTGTTCAAATTTGTTGAGAACTTCTCGATGGTGGGTAGGGCTGGTCTCACCAGCTTTTCAGGTGCACCTACAGGGTACGGATTGCTCTTCATCACGTAGGGGTATAAAGAAGAGAAGTCGTATTAATGGAGTTTCACGCCCTCCATAGAGAGAAAGTATAGCTTAAATGGGTTTGTACGCCCTCCGAACAAGCTATCACCGCATTTAGAGGATCCAACACCATTGAACGCTTGATCGTGTTATTTCTTCACGGTACTGCCCATCTGTTTCCATCCGTGCATCATACTCATGCTCCCATAAGAACTTGTGAGTGAACTTGGAGCCTATAAGCTGATCGCGGGTGCGGGTCCATGCAAGACTGTCGGCAGGAGATCTACCGTGGATATCCTACGATTCCACACTCAGGACGTGGGCATCCATTGCCGCCAGCAACCGTTAAAGGAGTAGACAGTCTTCTCGCCAGTGGCCCGGTCTTCGCTTAGGCCATCAACCCAAAAAAACACGACCACTGATCTTAATGGATACTTCCCCTGTGTTGCGAGCATGTTTTATGTATACACCGGTTTGCTGCTGTAGGTGTATGAGCCAGTAAATAGCCTTGTGTCCATTCCATCCATACCTGCGAGGGTTGTTTCTGTGAATGACGGCTAAGGCGTCTTTAGGCATGAAATTGTTCTTGAACACAGTAAAGCAGAATGATGCGATTGTGGTTGCGGTTTGCAGCGAATCGCAGTTGACATGGTTTATGTACATCCTTCTAAAGGCCTGGAAACCTACTCTAAGCACGCGCACATCATTCACGCAATAACGCTCACATTCATCAGCTATATTGTAAGGATTGTCTTCATTAAAACTGTTGTAGAAGCGGTCAAAATCTTCACGCTCACTATCACTCATGTTGGTGTAGTTAAAGTATTGTTTGGGGGGAGGTAGTCCGAGGTAGTCCTACGTAATTTAAAGTGTCGCTATTGAGCAAAGTATAAGGGAAATACCCTTTTGAAACTTCGGCGGCTACACTCATCACCTTGGGTAGCTTGGCTAGTTTACAAGGTGTGAATAATAAAGTATCTTTAAACTGAACATTACCTCTTATTTGCATAATATTGTATAAGTTTGTTTCCCCTTTTCAAGGGGTCGCTTGTAAATATCTCCGATGACTTGTGTTCAACCATTTCCTTATAAAGGAAGTGTGTGTCAAATTTTGCCCTGTTATTGGCAAGAATATACACAGTCATTTTTTTTAACTTGTCCGCTACTTGACAATATAGGATACAAAAAGTTTCACAGGGCTGTCGTGTTTTAAAAACGTTTGTCCGTTTACTACATTTGTGACACTTATCACACTCAGTCGTCATGCACTCATCGCAGATAGTCTGGCTTACAAGTAGATGTGGGATAACCTCTTTGGTTTCAGCAACCGTATATGTTTCTATATCGTAGTACACAGTTATACAAGGTCTATTTTTAGGCTTAGCATCTTTCATATAACATACATGCTTTACACCATCCGCCTTATATTTCTCATGGCAAGTAGGACAGTGAATTTCGTCACATTTATGCTTGAATTTTTCCCAATTATCCATCATATGAAAAATACCATATTCACAGATTCTCGTTTTCTTGCAAGTGCCAATTGACTTATGGAGCTCGAAACAGTTATTATTAAAAAATGTGGGTCTACACTCATTACATTCCCTCTTCTTAGCTTCAGATTCTCGACTTTCACATTTGGGGCTTTTAGACTGCTCACATACCATGTGGCATTCCTTACAATGTTTCACTATATCGTCCGCAAACTCGAGACATCCCTTACACAAGTCATGATGCCGTCCATATTTTCGACTTTTATCATAACTAGCGTAAAGAGTCCTTATATTACGGATGGGGAGATACGTTGTTCCTAACAATCCTAAAATAAGTAGAGGTCTTGTACGATCTCTCACACAGCTTTTGAAAACATACACAGTCCTACGACGATCATCCATTCCAAATACAACTATACGAACATTCATTTCCTGCTCTACCCTTCTCAGCTCCTCAGGACCCATATCACACTCAAACTCAAGCTTGCAATCTGAAGCCAGTTTACGGGATGTTGCACAACCGTAGGCAGCCAGATATTATACGCTATTGTATTTAGCACAGTGAACATATGAGCTAAAACTATTCCTATAAAGCCGCAACCACACTCGGTGTCTATATGTCGCCTGTAAATAACCGGAGAATTGAAGTTAAGAGTATAAGGTGTGGCACTATGACCCGCAACCCGGAATACTCTGTCAATATCTACCGTGAGGTTGTCCATATTGAAGGCTGTACTACTTTGAGAGGCCTGGATTATACGGCTCAAAATATAATCTATATCTACAGCAGCCAAGCGTCTGAATGGTATTACTACCCAAAAATCCTCTACATCCTCGTCATCTGACCCGAATCCACAGGACAACCTCGTCCTGACTTCACGACCGTCGCTGTTCTGAAGGGCAAACTCCAAAATAGGTTCAACTACGCGTCGCAACCCGTGTTCAACACCATTGCTATACATGGATCCAGGGTCAATCCTGACTATATACCGATTTCTAGTCAGCGTTGCGGTGGGGGTGGCGGTGCGCACCAGTTCGAATGTTATACCTTCCTCCACAGCACGAAAAGCTGCTGCTGCTGTTGTGGAGGATGTGCCGAGAAGTGAACACGAATAAGGGGACGTATTTTTATTTGAGGAAGGAGCTAGGTTGGGGGTTGTGTCGTAAGACGTAGAGCGCTGGGGCTCTATTACTGGGGTTCTAACAACCGGTGCACTCCTGGCACGTTTTATACCTGACGTAGAAGGCTCTTCATCATGTCTCCGCTTTGAATTTTCGCGTGGTGATGTTACAGGTCTCGCTAGTGTGGGCTCGTCAGCGGGGGTGGAGTCTGTGACCACAACTACACTGTCATCGGGGTCGTCTGTAATATCGATGATGGGGACATGATGCTGTAACTCGTCGTCAGTCACGGTTCTGTGGAAGAAGAGGAAAAACAACTGTAGAATATAAGGAACATCACTTACATTTTTATTATATTTTGTAAATGTTCCACTTGGGGGTGTAACGTGTTACAGGTGGATTCTGTAGAAAGATTCAGGTTCACGAGCCCGTCCAGATGTATTATATCTGGCCCTACAGGATGTGGTAAAACTATGTTTATGCTTAAAATCATTAAAGATAAGAGGGAGATGTTCTCAAAATTTGTGCATAAAGTCATATGGTGCTATGCGACGTACCAGTCTGTGTTCAACGAGCAGCAAGATATTTTGTTCCACAAAGATGTATATGATGTTAATTAGTTAAAGAGAAATGAACATACATTCACTGTAATTGATGATCTCATGTTAAAAATGGATAAAAAGTTTGCCGAGACATTTAATGGGTTCTCCCAACATCTTAACATAAGCGTGTTCTTCATCAATTAGAATCTATTTTTCGAAAATAGATACATGCGCGATGTGTCGTTAAATACTCAATATCTAGTCTTATTCGCGCAACGTAGAGATGTGTCAGAAATTGGGGTGTTAGTCAATCAAATGTTCCCCAATCAGCGTAAGGAGTTTTTGGAAGTTTATAAAGAAGCGATAAGTCAACGTCACGGATATTTTCTTTGTGACCTTCACCCGCGAAACACGTTTAGAGTGCTTCTAAGAACGAATATATTCCCAAACGAGCCTGAAACGGTGTATATTCCAGAATGACAAGTAGGCTAAAGAAATACCATGAATTAATAAAAATCTATCATCGACTGCCCCGGGCATTGCAGCAGATGTTTTTTAAAAATATCGACTCCGACTTTTTAAAATGCATCTGTGAAATCTTAATGTTATAAAATGTAATGTACCAATTAAACCCCCTCAGAAGGCTCGCCTACGTCGTTACAAGAACATAATGCGCACACTCGCTCGTAAAAGTCAAACTTTGGGAAAGAAAAAGTGAATTACTGGACAAAGAGGGTGATCGTTCCTCCCCATATTATTTTCAGTTTGGGACCTTTACTGACTAGATGAACCTAATGAAGAAAGTGGTCGTGATTCCATACGAGGTGTATGCTCCACTGCAAAGTTCAAAGAATTCAGACACGGTTCTAGAACCCCGTAAAATCAGGCTTAAAAGAATGGAAAGCGAATTGTTAAACCTATTAAACATTGAAAAATCACCTGATGAGAAAAGAATCTTATACCAAGAAGCTGCAGAAATTTATTCATGAGTACGAAAATTATAAGAATCCGACAGAGATCCCCGTGGTTATTAGGCACAGGGCGGTCAACGATGAGCATGGCGACATAGGACCTGAGGCCGACGTTAGAGATGAACAAACAAAGAATAACGGTGCGCCCCCACAATATATCGAACATGTATTTAAAAAGCACCCTCCCACATACTTTGAGGAATAAAGGTTTAAGTCTTTATAATCTATTGAGTGAAGACCCCATCATACAGTGGACCGATAGAGGCGAGGTCATTGTTGAAGGAACAAAGGTGCAGGGCTCGAATATCGTCGACATCGTCCACGATCTGGTGAGAAAGTGGGATAGGCCCTCCCCATCAGGATGGAAGCATATTAAAGCAAGACTCGGCAAATAAATGTCCCCAAAACATAGATAGAAAATCTGAGCAGATTAAAAGACTTGGAACAATCGTCGCATGTTCCAAAACTGAGCACGCCATCACCCCAAACGGTAGCATCTCTGAAGATGAGAAAGAAGAGACCAAACAACAACAGCCAACCCTCTCCACGTGCCTCTAAAATAGCCAAATGGCTAACATATTAAGATACTATTATGACATTTTAGCCCCGCCTCCTACGGCGGTATTGTTAGACTGTACAGAGGTGTTTACAATGATAGAGAAGGAAAAAAAGATGTTGAGAGGTTTTCGCGGGAGCAGGATGCTTATACACTTTATAAACCGGTGAGAAAAAGGTTTAAAACAGCCAAAACAACAGTGGCATCGATTGACTCTCTTTGGCAAGCGGATTTAACAGACTCGTAAAGATATTCATTGTATAATGATGGCTACCGCTACATCCTATTCATAATAGATACGTTCTCTCGATATCTGTGGCTAATTCCTCTAAAAAATAAATCGCCTGAAACAGTTGCTAAAGCCACCAAAACGCTGATGTTGAAAGAAAACAGGATTCCAGGCTAATTTTTTTTACGGATATGGGGAAATAATTTATAGGCCGAGCTTTTCAGCCCATGTTGACAGAGTTTAATATCAGCTAGTACACTAGCAATTCTGTACATAAGGCCTCTTTAGCTGAAAGAGTTCAACGTACCATAAAGAAACGCATGCATCGCTATTTTACACATAAAAACACATACAGATATATAAACATTCTGGTATCACTGGCCTCATCATACAACCGTTCACACCATCGCACGATTGGGACAACACCTAACGAGGTTTTAGAAACAGGTACGCACACAGAGCGTGAGATGAGAAGAGATATTTGTAGAGCACCGTCACACACCTCTATACGATTCAAAATCAATGATTATGTAAGACTATCGCGTTCGGGAAATAAATTCGCGAAGGGATTTGAGCAAGGCTGGACACGTGAGATTTTTAAAGTTAGGGCTGTATTACGTTGAAGATTTGAATGGGGAAGAAATCGCAGGAGGCTTTTACCGCGAGTATTTGCCGAAAGTGTCATTTAAATTAGGGAAAAATGTTTAAAATTGAAAAACTTTTAGGCAGCAAAGGTTCAGGAGAAAAATGTACCTGATGAAATGGCTAGGTACCCAGGAAAGCTTCAACACCTTTATAAAAGCTCCTGCAATCAGGGCCGGATTTACTTGCTTGTGGGCCCTAGGCCAAACCTTATCAGTGCCCCCCCAAAAAAAATATTATATATATATATATATATATATCGTAATATTGTAATGTAAAAAAAAAAAGAATTACAACATAATGTAACACATCAATAATTTTATTCAAATTAGTTTTATATCATGGACAACTTATTCTTACACAAAGGAATAAAGGAAAAAAATACAGTCAAATTGAAGCATAATAAATTTTGCAATAAGAATTACAACATAATGTAATACATTACACATTAATAATTTTTAATCAAATTAGTTCCATATCAAGTACATCAAAGTAAATCAAGTTGCATATCATGTACATCTTACACATAGGAATAATGGAAAAATACAATGAAACTGAAGCATAATAAATTTTGCAAGCACAACTATGTGAAGTTCAAAATGACTTTTTCCTGCTTTTTTCTATGGCAAATTTGTCAATGATACTGTTTGTGTCAAGGGATTGTAGGAGGTCCCCAGTGGGCCCCCAGTTACTGGTGGGCCCTAGGCCAATGGCCTATGTTGCCTATTGGAAAATCCGGCCCTGCCTGCAATAATGAAGCTTAAATAGTATACAACATGGCGCCTAACCACTTCTATGTCACACTACCGTCCTCTTCTTCTCTGTCTGTACATCCTAACAACACCCTGGCCAACTTTGTAACAGAATTCCATGGGCCCATTGAATTGGATCGTGATTCGTATGAGGTGGAGATATGCGAAATTCAGCTAACCCAGGGGCGTACCCAGAAACTTGCCAAGGGGGGGGCGAACTTAGAACTAATCGCAGAAGTATAATTGAAATAGAGATAAATAATTTTTATGTACGTTCATGATGAGCTTATCGTTCAGTTAGAGATGATTAACTAGCTACTGCTAAGACACATTATGAATAAAAATATAAAAATTATATTATAAAAAATATAAAAATTCTGATAAAAATCTTATTAGTAACATAATATTCAATGCAAACCACATTTAGGATGCTCAGATTTGTATTAACAAAAGAATAAAAGTGTTAATTTCGAGATTAGGCATTTCCTTGGACTGTTACCTTTATAAAAGAAAATTATTCTCAGGCCGGATTAAGAGTTTTCGGGAACCTGAGCCATTTTAGATTTTTAGTAGTAGGGGAGGCAAGAGCTAGCGCCGAAGGCGCCGAAACTTTTTCACTTTCATTCTTATCCTGTTGTAACCTAGCAATTTTACTGGGAAAATAATAATAATTTATTAGCTCAAAGGTAGGGGGACGATCGCCCCTCTCGCCCTCCCCTTCGGTACGCTTCTGAACTATCCACCAGTTTCTTAAGTATTGATTATAAAGAACCCGTTTTTACGGTTCTTAGAGACCTTGATGAGTGTGAAAAAGCCAGGGTAACTCGGGATGAAACCATGCGTACCGCTCAGAGTGGGGATGAACGGTATTACACTACAGTAGTAACACCAGGCCCGGATCGTTATGTTGCGGCTGAGGATGTTGTGAGAGACTTAAACGTAAGTTTAAAAAGCTCAAATCTTACGGCTGATTTAGTATATGAAATCTTAAACAAAGAAACCCCTGCACATACTCTGACCTTAAAATCGCAGGATAATAGAAATATTAAAGACAAAGGACTGTTCAAAATTATAACCGAGGGCCTAAATAGAGCAGCCATCCAAAGAGATACCTTTCGCGAGGCACAACATGACTTGTCGAGCCTCATGTAACAGTTGAAATTGGGAAAATTGGGCGATGGCTATACACCCCCAGACATGTGCTATATTTACAGCAACATCGTGGAGCACCAGTTTGTTGGGGATGCCCAGGCACGCCTGCTGCGCATCGCTCACATTCCCAACCATAGAGGGAAGAGCTTGAGCATTGCATATGACAAACCCCACTATGTGAATGTCGCCACTAATCTATTAACCAATATCTCAATATATATAAGAACGATTGAGGGAAAACGTTTCCCATTCGGCGACGGGAGCTTGACAGTGAAGCTGCACTTTCGTTGCACTGAGTTATAATGGCGCGAAAGACTTTCACAGTCTATCGAGGGGTAAGATTTCAGCGTGGGAGTGGGCTTGGATCCATTTTTACAACCATACTGCGTACGGCTGTCCCTTTGTTGAAGGGGGGTGCCAGATACCTCGGGAGGAAAGCGCTACAATCAGGTTTTAACACGGTAGAAGACATAATGGCGGCGGGTAGACCTAAAGAAGCTCTAAAAAAGCACTTAAAGCGTACACGGAACGAAATCGTCAAAGATGCAAAGAGAAAAATGCGTGGTGGTGAGAAGAAGAGGGCCGTCCTGTAGAAGAAGAAGTAGGAGTTACCAGCACGTGGCGTTTAACGTAAAAGGACATCAAAAAAGAAGAAATGTTCTAAGCGAATGAAACCTATGATTGATCATTTTTTTAACTGATATGAGCTAAAGACACGATTTTTAATTTGAATATAGGCGAGATAAATATAATTGATTAGAGTGAATCAAATGTTTCTTTTATACAGAACAGAGAGTTAATAATAATAATAATAATAATAATAATAATAATAAATTTTTCATAATTATAATATGGTTACTTTTTCTTCATTGTAAGATATGAAATAAGCCAGAGACCCCTCTAAGACACTTTTGTCCGTTCTGAGTCCCCCAAGCTTATATGAGAATTCTAAGCTACTGATCTTTCTCTAAACAGTCAGACTTAAATTGAAACACAATCTTCCAATTTCCAAAAGCAATTCCCGTTAACGGACCGAAACCCTTTCAGCCCGGAGACCCTCTCCAGGGATCTACTGTAAAGGCGATGATCTCCTTCTTATATAGTCAAAGGAACGGAACATGGCTACGCTATCACGCAAGCGGTTGACGTCACCTGAGAACATTGTAGAGCCGAGCTTCTTAACTGTTTTTCCCAAGTGAAATCAAAGAAACCGTCTGCGTCACTGTGTGTGAATTCGTTTGGAAGGAAACGAGTCATACATAGCTTGGGAATTATTGAATGAATGAAATTACATAAACATAATAGTCATCAGGGCGTGGCTTTACTTCGATTATAAATTATAACATGTATAACATATATATATACACACTGTGCCAAGTGGCTGATATGCCTCATGGGCACTGGCTTCTATGCCAACTGACTGATTTCGAGTTCTAAGCTAGATGATGCTGTCAAGAAATCTTATTATGCGTCTGGCGATCCAGAGGAAAAATACTCTCCTCTCTCTCTCTCTCTCTTCCTTTCTTTCTCTTACCTTCCTTAGCTTGGTATAACCCTTTGGAGGGTGAGGCCGTCCCATTTTCTCCCCAAAGTTTCTTCTCTCTCTCTTAGGTTAGGTGAACTCCCCCAGCTTCTTGTAGCTGGGGAGATTCCTCCTTTTTTTTCCTCTCTCTTTCTTAGCACCCTGGGGGTGGGGGTTTGGCACTGGCACTCATTTGATCAATATTGCATTCAACTGCACTCTAACATTTTGAGGATGTACTACTAGCCTGCGTTATGATGGGAAGAAGTGAGAGTGGTACCATGTGAGCATTTGCGCAATTTAATTGGTTGAGAGATGAAAATGGTTGATGGGAATTAGAAATAGTAATGGGCCAAGAATAGATCCTTGTGGGACTCCTAGTTAAGCCGCATTTACACTGACGCTAACTAACTAACTTCTTAGCTACATGTTGGCCTAGCATCTTCGCTAACATTGTCATCTAACATGCAGTTAGTGTACACCGTTTACGCTGAAATACATGTTATGGAACACACGTCACAGAGCCACAAGCATTTGTTTGCTTACTAGTGGACAACCTTTCACTGAACAAAATTTCGTCAAAAATAGAAAAATGTATCGCGAAATTTCACCGTATATATATATATATATATATATATATATATATATATATATATATATATATACACACACTAGGGGCACTCAGTATATTTTGCCCCACCCTTTTTTCTTAGCTAAATAATAGGCCAAGAGGATGAAATGTCTTTTGGCCCCTGAGTTTGAACTTTCTGCGCTTCACATAACCGGATTTTTCAAGTTTGAACCTCCACTCCTTGTATAAAACCGCTTTTAAACGCACTTGTATAAAACCGATGTTTAACGCAGTTTCGAAAATGGCGTCTGACAGTGATGTGCGTCGTAAAGAGAGAGCTGTTATCGAGTTCTTAACCGCAGAGGAGGAAACAGTTGGAAATATTCACAAACGTCTACAAAACGTTTACTGAGATACTGTTGTTGATCGAAGTACAGTTGGACGCTGGTCTAAACGTGTGAGATTATCGGAAAGGGACAGCCAGCCTCGATGATGAGCCACGCAGCGATCGCCCGGCATCGGCTGACATCTCACACTGTGCAACGTGCTAACAGCATCATTCGATCAAATCGGCGTGTCACATACAAGGAGCTATCACTGGAGCTAGGAATTAGTGAAGGAAGTGTGAATACGATAATTCAGCAACTGGGATACTCAAAAGTGTGTTCACGGTTTGTTCTTCGCGAACTGACTGAAGATCACTAAGCCCAAAGAGAAGAAATTGTTTCTGAGTCGTTGGTTCGATACGAGACAGAAGGGGGATGACTTCCTTTCACGAATTGTGACTGGGGATGAGACTTCGGTGCACCACTTTGAACCTAAAACAAAGCGCCAATCCATGGAGTGGCATCACGCAGACTCCCCACGCAAGAAAGTTCAAAATGGCTACCTCTGCAGGAAACGTTATGGCCACCATCTTCTGGGACATGAAAGTGGTGATTCTGGTGGACATTATGAAGAAAGGACAAACAATCAACAATATATTGCTACCCTACAGAGACTCCAGAGACGTATAAAGCGAGTTTGACCGGAGAGAAAACTGGAAGATGTCATTCTTTTGCACGATACAGCAAAACCACACAACAGTTTGCAAACAAGAGAGGCCATCACAAAAATGCGCTTGACTCTGTTACCCCACCCTCCATAAAACCCGGATCTGGCACCTTCAGACTTCCATTTGTTTGGGCCAATGAAGGATGCTTTTCGTGGAAAAAAGTTTCAGAGTGACGATGAGGTTGTTGAGGAGGTTAAGCGGTGGCTCCAGCGGAACCCAGCGGACTTTTACCAGCAAGGAATAAAGGCCCTTGTTTCGAGGTGGAGGAAAGCCGTAGAAAAGGATGGAGACGATGTGCAAAAATAAAAACTTGTAAAAAGGGTATGTAACTAGTTGTGTACAAAATTTCTGGAACTTAAAGGAAACTTGGAAAAAAAAAGTGGGGAAAAATACATTGAGCGGCAAAAACATCGGCCCACTTGGAATATCGCGAAAAGCAAAAATGTGGGCAAGCTTCTGCTTATGAAAGTTTTAAAATTCGAAAATATAGTTTATGGGGCAACAAAATAACAAGACAAAACAACGTCAGCTGCGAACACACTAGCTGTAACGAATTTTCGGCTTCTTTTATGAATTTGACAGTCTGACAGTCAGTTGCTGTTAGACTGCTAGTGCCGCTTTTTTCTTCCACTAGTGGGAGTAGGCATTTGCCTTTAGTAACAGATAGACTTCAAATTCTTTTGGGTTTCAGAATTGGACATTTACAATGGATTTGAGTGCCGTGAACGTCGCCGATGCGCTAGGAATTCCAAGAACAATGGTTCGACGTGTCTACCAACGTTATGTGGAAACAGGAGAGTACACCAGAAGACCAGGATCTGGAAGATCGCGCTACACATGTGCCCGTGACGATCGTTTCATCGTCTTCAGTGTTTCGCGAGATCGTCGCTTGACTGCCACAAACGTCCGCAATGAGCTGGAAAGGTCTCGAGACGTTAGTGTATCGGACCGAACCGTTAGAAGGAGAATTATGGAAAGTGGCTTACATGCTGGATGTCCAGCAATGGACCCGGAATTGCTCCCACACCACCGCAATGCTCGTCTTGCTTTCGCTCGTGAGATGTCAACTGGACTATGATCCAATAGGGACAAGTAATGTTCACGGACGAATCAAGATTTAATCTTCGAACATCCGATGGACGGGATAGATTGTGGAGAAGAACAGGAGAAAGATTCGCCCGGTGCACTTTTACGGAGAGGGTTATTTTTGAAAGAGGCTCAGTCATGATCTGGAGTGGTATCATGATATCACTTCAAACTCGCGCACAGAGCTCGTTGTTGGTGGTGGGTCATTGATGTCCGCAAGATACGTGGAAGAGATCTTGCTGGAGCATGTGGTCCCTTTTGCTCCTTTCGTTGACGAAGACTTCTTTCTACAGCACGATAACGCTAGACCCCATGCGTCAATAGCCGTTAGCGATTTCCTTGACGAAGCTGGAATTCGTCGAATCGAGTGGCCTTCCCGAAGTCCGGACCTGAACCCCATAGAACATCTCTGGGACACGATGGGACGGAGTCTTAGGGCTCGTCTAGTAGCCCCTAACACTCTACAGGAGCTACAACAAGCTTTAACTGAAGAGTGGGAGGGAATCCCACAGGATGTGATTGCCAATCTCATTCATGGGATGAATCGACGAATGGCTACAGTCATTCAAGCTAGGGGAGGCAACACCTCTTATTAACCCTGGATCACAAGTTGTTGTTGTTGTTTTATTGTTTTTTTTAATTTTTTTGTTTTTGTCGAAATCTTTGTTTTTTGAGTTACAATTTTTTGTACAGTATTTTTTTTATAATAAATTGTATTAAGCAGGTGTTTGAAGATTTTGTAATGTCATTATAGACTAAATTTTCGAATTTTAAAAATTTATAAACAGAATTTGCCCACTTTTTTGCTTTTCGCGATATTCCAAGTGGGCCGATTTTTCTGCCGCTCAGTGTATATTGAGTGGCCCTCGTGTGTGTATATATATATATACAGGGTGGGCCGAAAGTCTGGATCCATAGGAAAATATTTATTTTAATACATAAATTACAACAAATGGTAAATACTTAAAATGAATATCAACTTTAACTCGTAAATGCGTATCCGTGATACTGTACAGTGGTTCGTACTCCAGTATAAACAACAAATTATAACAAATGCTCAAATTGGCGGCCTCTGACATCGAGACACTTAGGGATGGAATTTATGATTTTTAATAATTCTTCGAATTGACGTTCTCGAGATGCGTGTTTCATTTGATAATCTTCTTGTTGACTTTACTGGACTATTCGTTAAAGTTTGATCACTTAGATTACTAATTTACCTTTCATTGGCAATTGCTATAACAATATATTGTTTGGGTTTTTTAAATTATAAAATATATGATGCTATAAAGAGTATATATTTTTTTTTGGGACACCCTATATATATATACCTTTGGTTAGCTTCCGCCCGAACTGTTCATTCTGACGAAGGTCAAGCTTTTCACTCCACCTTAGACCTACAGTTTAACGTGGAATCCGAACCACGCCCCATCAGCAGCCCAGCGTCTTAACCACTAGGCCACCTAGGGTACCCATTTATCTACCAACCACTTTCTTTATTGTGTGGAAGGATGAACAGTTGGATTTTGCTGCGCGCCGGCTGCCGTCGGGTCTCGAACCCTGGGCCGATGGATTCGTAGTCAGCGACGCTAACCACTACACTACACTATATATATATATTAGAAATAAGAAGTCTAAGACGATGGCTCCAAACATTTATTACAGAACGTTTCGACCCCGAGTGAGGGTCATCATCAGTGAAAAGCTAAATAAGACAAAAGTTTAAAGTTAACAAACAAGGATATAAACTAAAACAATACAAAACAGTTAAAAGGCAAAACCCATTACTCTAAAAATATACAAATATATACATAGAGTAAGGGCTTACCTAAAGTGGATATGTTCACAGATCAAAGGCATAAGATGGAATGAACAGAAAATCAGCAGTAACAGAAAAAGGGGGCAGAAAGCAGTTGCTTGGTTGGTTATAAAGTGGATAATTTAACGGACAAATTTTGTGCATTTAAGGAAGGGGTCAGGTTTTTAATGTATAAAGACTCGGTGATTTTTTTGTCAAGTTCGGTGGATTGGGAAGATATCATAAGATATAAGATATATATATATATACCTCGTTAACCTCGTGATATTACGTATGTTGGTCTCTCTTCACACGAAAGTCAAGCTGGTGGCCCCGCCTCTATGCCTAGCTTGGTGGAAGAGCGCGTTGCTTTCTTGCGCTCTCCACCACAAATGGCCAGGTAGGTACACCCGGCTCATCTGGTACCGTCCTCAGCAAGGCATCTAGTCTTCTCTTGAAGACTTCAACTTTGACCCCTGCAACGTTTCTGAGGTCCTTTGGAATCGGGTTAAAAAGTCTTGGCTCCCTGACAATCAAGCTATTTTCCTTCAGTGTTGAAGAGGTCCCTGGTCTGGCCTTTAATGTGGGAACACTTCTCATTTTGCCTTTCTTATTTTCCAGCGTTGTTTTAATGGTAATTGGGTTTAGTTTGAGATTTGGTACCAGATTTTCTATCATTTTCCATATGTAGATTATGGTATACCTCCCTCTTCTTCTTTCCAGGGAGTAAAAATTTACTTTACGTAGTCTTTCCCAGTAGTTGAGCTCTCTACAGCTCTTCGCTGTGAAATGTCTTTGAGTTTCTTCGAGTTATTAGTTTCTTCCTTTTTATA
The DNA here is from genome assembly GCA_023014485.1 of Bathynomus jamesi. NCBI lineage: Eukaryota > Metazoa > Arthropoda > Malacostraca > Isopoda > Cirolanidae > Bathynomus > Bathynomus jamesi. The sequence goes on from JAJOZX010002145.1 coordinate 489,209, forward strand.
TGGGAACGTCAAGACTGAGCAGTATTCAAGTTTTGGTATAATCAGTGTTTTCTAGGGAATCATTACTGTCCTGTCCCTTCTTTTGAACGTTCTTATTACCTGTCTCGCGACTCTTTTTGCTTTATTTATCGCTATCTGATTTTGTGTTACGAATTTCGCATCATCGGTCATTATTACCCCAAAATCGATCGCTTTCGTGCTTTCTGAATTTCCTGTCTATCTGGAGCATAATATGTAGTCTGTTTAAGTAACTCATTTCTCTGAAAAGCTGAAATTTCTCGGTGTTAAATGTCATATTTTTGTCTTCTGACCATTTGTATATTCTGTTTGTGTCCCTCTGCAAGGCCTCAACTTCATTTGCATCGTTGATTTTTCTGCTGATATTTGTATCGTCTGCAAATGATGTTACAATACTGTTGCTGTTTACTCCAATCTCTATGTCTGTTAGCATGATAATGAACAGGAGTGGATCTAGTACTGTACCTTGTGGTACTGAGATGCAAACTTCCGATTCTGATGATGATCTACCTTAAATTTTGACGACCTGTAGACGTTCTCTGAGGAAGTTGTAGATCCATTTTCCAACTTTGTCTGTTATTCCCATATATTTCGTTTTATATGCTATTATACCATGATCACATTTGTTGAAAGCTTTAGCAAAATCGTGTATATGGCATCGTAGTTCTCATTGCCTTCCAGTGCATCTAGGATATTGTTATGGTGCTCTATAAGTTGTGATAAGCATGATCTTCCTGATCGGAATCCATGCTGATTTTCGTTCAATCTTACCAGTTTCTCCAAGAAATCGTAGATTTTCTCTCTAACTATTCTTTCAAATACTTTGGTGAGGTGGGACGTCAATTACACTGGTCGTTAGTTCTTTGCTTGAGATCTATCCCCTCCTTTATACAGGGTGTACATAAAGTCAGAATCTATTTTTGTGAAATAATTATGTTTTTCTATTTTTCTTTTCAGAAGCCCTTAGAATGAATACAGAAGAGCGTGTGGCAATAGTAATTTGGCGAATCGAGGGAAAGAAATACAATGACATCAGAGAGAAGTTTAGAAGGAGATTTCATAAGCCGGGGCCAATAGACAAGACAATACGAAAATTGGTGAACAAATTTAAACGAACGGGATCTGTAAATGATGAAGCAAGATCAGGACGACCGTGTATGTCAGATCTTACCGTGAATGCAGTACGCGGAATTATCACTGAGGAGCCACGTACGTCCGTTCGTGCTGCATCACACAGACTCGGCCTCCCGACGTCATCTGTGCACAAAATTCTGAAAGTTAATTTGCAGAAGAAAAGCTATCATTTGCAGGTTTTACATGATTTACATGAGGAAGATTTCCCTCGACGAAGTGCTGTGTGTGCTGATCTCGTAGAACAAATCTGGAGTGATAATTTAATGGACAACATTCTCTTTAGTGATGAAGCCACCTTCCATACGTGTGGAAAAGTAAATCGCCATAACTGTCGAATTTGGGCAGATGAAAGACCGAATGATTTCGTCCAAAATTGGGAAAGAAACTCACCTAAAGTTAATGTCTGGATGGGTTTAACAAAATCTAAGGTTTATGGTCCTTTTTTCTTTGCTGAAGCTACAGTTACGGGGCTTATTTATCTGGACATGTTGCAGCAATTCCTTGAACCTCAGCTGATTGGGGATAGGATTGTTAGTACCGTCGTCTATCAACATGATGGATTGATGGTGCTCCTTGTCACTATGCCAAAATTGTTCAGGATTATCTAAATGGACGTTTTCCAAATCGCTGGATCGGACGCGGAAGCAACAAAAGACCTTGGCCAGCGAGATCACCAGATTTAACCCCTTTAGATTTCTTTGCATGGGGCTTTATCAAATCGCACGTCTATCAGACGAAGATTACGAGTCTTGAAAACTTACGTACACGTATACGAACTGCTGCAGATAAAATAACCCCGCAAATGCTCCAGAATGTGTTTAGAAATGCTGCGGAACGATTTGAGCTGTGCAGGGATACTGATGGGCGTCACGTCGAATCCTACTCTTAATTATTTAATAAATGTTACCACTTTATCATTTTATGATTGAATTCCATATAATTTCCAAGTGCTTAACAAAAATAGATCCTGACTTTATGTACACCCTGTATATAGGGACAATGTTTGCTCTTTTCAAGATGCTCGGTATTTCCCTAGTGTCTAGGCCCTAGACACTCTAGGGGTCTTCTCCATATCCAGTATAAGGGTGTAGCTATTTCATTTTTACCGTTTTTAATCAATAGTGCGTTCCATTTGTCCGGACCTGCAGCTGAATGTGATTTCATTTGTCCTATAGCTCTCGCTACATCTTCTGGGATAAAATCAAAGTCTGTTATACATTCTCCTTGCAATTTCTCTTCAAAGAATGCATCTATGTCAGGTATCGCTTTGCCACTTTTTGGGGTACTGAAGACCGATTCATATTGGGCTCTCAATGTTTCACATATTTCTTTTAGATGGTTGGTTAGTTCATTATTTTCTTTCCATAATGGCTTGATAGTAGCGCGCGTTTTTGTTTTCCTTTTCGCATAGCTCTAAAAGTATTTTGGATTTTCTTTTATTGCTTCTACCGCCTTTTCCTCTTCCTTCTCTGTATGGTCCTTAATCAGGGTTTATGTTTCCCTATCGATACCCTCAGTTTTTCTTTTATTACTTTCTTAGCATTGTTATCTCCGAAATTGGCTAACTTCGCCTCCACTCTCTTTCTTTTGCGGAATATTCTTCTCTTTTGACTCTCTCGCCAGCTCCGCTTTCCTTTTGGCTGTGATTTCGGAGCATATTTTTCTAAAATTCGCAGCGTCTTTTTTTTCCAAGGTTGTTAGCATTTCTTCAGTTGTTTTATTCTCTAAAACTGTTCTCCACTCTATTTGGGTCATGTGTGATGTGATTGCTTCCCAATTTTATAATCCTGGAGTTTTAGTTAAAGGCCCCAAATTTGCTCCTTTCTTCAATATGTGTATTGTCTTTTAATGTTATTACCATATTTGTTGATATCTCGATTAAGTTGTGGTCTGAGATAATAGTTGGGGTTATTTTTATATCAGCAATCAAGTTGGTGTTATTCATGAGTACCAGATCTAAGCAGCTATTTTTTCTGGTATTTTCTACTATCTCCTGTGTCAGCATGAACTCGTTTGTGAGAGCCATCAACATTTTTGCTTGCTCCTGGTCTTCTCTTGTGCCGCCCTTGTCCTGGTTTATATATATATTCCTATCCACCTTTTTGTATTTTATAAATGGGAAGTTAAAGTCTCCGCAGAACATTCTATTAGAGGATGGAGGGTTTATGGCCTTTATTAAGTTTCTGATATCATCAATGGCCTCCGAGAAATTTTCAGTTGGAGTGTTTGGAAGTCTATAGATGACTATTACTATCACGTTTAGTTTTTCTATTTTCATTGCTATGATTTCCACAAAGCTGTTTGATTTACTGTCATATGACCTTCATGTACGTCTCGCTATTCTATCTGCTCTTAGTAAGTTCAAACCTTCTATATTTATCTTTTTCTTATCAATACAATGTTCGCAGTTTCCACAATTTCCTTGGCAATCCTTAAGATGAGTTTCTGTGAGGAATGCGATGTCCGCCCTTGTTTCGTCCATAAATCCTTTCAGGTACGAAACTTTGTTGAGTGATTGGTTCGGTCTTATTCCTTGAATATTAGCCAGGACAATATTTATATTCTTTGTTTTTCGTTGCCCCTTGTACATTTCAAGTTCGTTTTCCTTCAGTATCGCTTGTTTCATTGCCCTATGGTCCTCCGAGAGAGATGTTTCCGCCTATCTATTCTGGTAACTTCTTGCCCGGAAGCGGTTTGGGTCGGAGGGTTTCCAGCTGTGTGAACTGCATGTTGAATGACATTTAGCATTTGTATCTATCGTGTCTGCGATGTTGAAATTTTTTTTTCGCTTTTTGTGTTCCTATTATTATTCCTCTTGTCATTCCTATTGTCCTCTAAACTTTGCCCTTTGTCCTTTAGGTTCGTCGGGAGATGTTGATAGTAGCATTTTTTCCCGTATTTGGAGGTTCCATATTTTGCGTAAGTCCTGCATATGTTCGGGTGGTCGAACTTGCATCTCTCTCCGAATTTACAATGACCATTATTAAAGAGGAAATTGTATTAATGCAAAAAACTTCACTTTTTTACGTGAAGGTCAAAATATGAGAATAAAAACCCACTCTAATAGACAGAGTTTATTTCCACGACAGTTTCGACGCCCACTGGCATCCTCCTCGGGTGGATACAGAAACACAAATGAAACAAAACAAGAGGGAAAAAACAGTTCAGGGATCGACCGTTAAGAAATTCGCACCTAGGTTGGATTCCATTCTCTCGAGACAGGAGGGGCATTTTCATTAAGTACATTCGCACAAATTTTTAAAACTATCTTCCTGTTCTAAACATACAGATTCTATTATTTTTACATAATTATTACATTTATAATTAAATTTATTACATTTAATATTGCATAATTATTAATTACAGAAATTATAAATTTATTATTACATTGGTTATTACATTGTTGTTTATTATACAGAAATTATAAACCGAAAAACGAATGAAAAAAGGCGATTAGGAAATAATCCAGAGACCATTGAGAAATTCGCACCTAGGTTAGATATCGTCCACCCGAGGAGGATGCCAGTGGGCGTCGAAACTGTCGTGGAAATAAACTCTGTCTATTAGAGTGGGTTTTTATTCTCAGGAAATTGTATGTTGGAGTATGTTCATATTATATACATTGTCCTCTTTTATATCTGCAATTATCTTTTATATAATATCTGCATATAATTCCTTCCCCATATTTACTCAGGGCCTTTGATTTTTGCTCCTTATTGCGGGACAGTTTCACTCCGTTTTCTTAATTGCACGCTTGTCTTTTCCTATTTGTACTATTTGTGCTAATGTCATTCGTTGCCTTTATACTATCTGTTGTCGTTATACTCTTTGTTGCCTGTACGGTTTCGGCTTCATTGTGTGATGGTATTTGATTTATTTCTACTGCGCCTTTCTTCGTCTCTTCCGTTTTCCTCTGTTCTTTATTCACACTTTCCTCTTTTATTTTCCTCTCGTAGTCTCTTTCTGCTTTAAATACTGTAAAAGAGTTTATTTCGGTCAAGCACTTTTCGCAGAAAAATTTTATCCCATTAAGATGCTTTGCGTTCGTTATGAGTTACATTTTTTCATCTTCCCATTCTAGGCATCTGAAATCAAAAAGCAATTGGCGAGATCGCACTTCATCTCCTTTGCTTCATTTGTTGTATTGTTGCATATACCAGAGTTGCAGGAATTTATTTACCATTTCCATGTTACTGATAGAGGGTAGCCGCTGGTGCACAAAATTGACACAAAAATGGTATTATTTGAATTATTGAGTGGAGGTTGACTCAAGCTGAGTGAGGGAACGTTTTCTCCGTTACTTCGGGGATGTGGGATGTGCCACGCTGTATACTTCTCACTGATTGGTGCTCGCGACTATGGCGGCTCGGGATAATTGAGAGGTATTTGTAGGAATTTCGATGGCCAGCTAATTTCCTTCACAAAGAAACTCTCGGAAAAATGCTGCATAGATTAATTAATTCGCTTCGTTTTTATTTACTTTTTTTTACATATGCCGTGATTTTTCCTTTTTAAAAGAAATACCACTGTGCACTATACACACAGACAGACACACACACACACACACACACACATATGTATGTGTGTATATATATATTATACATATATATATATATATATATTATACACACACACACACACGAGGTGTGATAAAAAAGTTCGGTAAATAGTCCCGCAACTAATGAACGCGTGTCACTAGGTGATGTCAGTGTGTATGGCTGGTGACGTCACCTTGGCCACTTGCCAGATGTCAACAAACACCATTCAACTACGCACCAGTGCGCCGTGTCATTGCTTTGTGGGAGGGCGTTTTGGTGGCGTCTGGCGATTTTGCAGAAAATGTCGAAATTTGAGCAACGTGCAAACATCAAATTTTGTTTTAAACTTGGTAAGACGGCTACAGAAACGCACTTATTGCTTGCAGCTGTCTACGGAGATGAAGTTGTTACAAACAAGACGGACGGACGACCACTTCTTTCATCATCTTCCAAAGACTCATTTTCTTCTCAAAACTTTCCAAACCACTTGCAAACAGTCTTGTTTGTAACGACTTCATGATGTTTGCACGTTGCTCAAATTTCGTCATTTTCTGCAAAATCGCCAGACACCACCAAAACGCCCTCACACAAAGCAATGACACGGCGCACTAGTGCGTAGTTGAATGGTGTTTGTTGGCATCTGGCAAGTGGCCAAGGTGACGTCATCAGCCATACACACTGACATCACCTAGTGACACGCATTCATTAGTTGCTGGACTATTTACCGAACTTTTTGATCACACCTCGTATATATTATATATATATATATATATACTGGACAACACTTATAAGAGCGAAGGTTATAACATTAGCAAGATTATAAGCGAACTTCCAGAGCACGTTCCTGTGCCTATGTAAAATCCGACGGTTATAAGAGCACCAGCTACGGATATAAGAACGCTCAGATCCTCAAGTATGGTCAAAATATGCGCCAAAACAACTTTTCCGAGAGATTTTTTTAGATGCTAAGATGTGTGTTCTGTTGTGGCGCGTTGCATGTCTGTTTGTTGCATGCGTGCTATGTGACGTGCAATCATAACAGTGTGCTGACTATTTTTTCCTAAACCGATTGGTTGAATCAGTTCAGTTGTGCTTTGAGCACATCGCGCGTGTGTTGTTTCTTTGCTTTGCGGGCTATGTAGGCGTAATTGGCATTTGTTCCTCATTCTGATTTTTACCAATTTTGACAAAATTACCGATTGGCATGCAATATAAACCCATTTTCTTGCGCATTCGGATATAAGAGCTGAAACGCTGGGAACGGAGGGTGCTCTTATAAGAGTCGTCCACTGTGTGTATATATATATATATATATATATATATACAGTTTAACTGCAAACAACACACAGTATAACACTGGTATGCATCAATTTTGCTGTCAAGGGTTTTGTAAGTGATTCTTATAGAGTTTTTCCTGCTGATTTCGAATCTGCAATCCGTTTTTCTCAATCAGCTCAGGTTATCCGGCTATGGCCTCATAAGTAAAATAGAATTTTTCGTGATTTTGTCAAAGCGGAATTGGAACAGTAACATCTGTCATCACTTGTTTCACTTGTATAATATCTTTTTTTAGTTTTCAGGCATATAGATAAAATATTTCATAATGAATAGAGCGTGTAAAAATGATCCCAATAGATTCTGCTACATATGTGGGACGGTTACCATGCCAAATAAGCAGTCCCAAATCACTAAATTTGTGAAGACAATGTATAGAGCATACTTTGGAATTAAGCTAGGGGACCAGGACAAAAATTTCGCCCCTCATATGTGCTGCAAGACGTGCATTGAAAATTTGAGAAGATGGAGCAAAGGCAGAGCGAAATCTTTGCCTTTTGGAATTCCCATGATTTGGAGAGAAGGAAAGGATCACGTGACAGATTGCTATTTCTGCATGACAAACCTCCAAGGTGGGCTTATAAATTTATTTTTCTTAAATATTTTGAAATCCTCGTATGAAACTTGACATAATATTCACCATAATGTAATATTCACCATATATAGCATAATATTCACCATAATGGTAATCATACATTTACATATACATATTGTTATAGAAAATACATTTACACATACATATTGTTATACAAGTTACATTTACATATACAATGATTGTATATTTCTTTCTTTTTCATTCATATTGTCCCCGGGGAAAATATGAATGAAAAAGAGAAAAAATATACAGACTCCATCGACCTATTTCATATCTTACAGACCGCAGCCTTCCCTCACCAGCCGCCACTGTCTGAATGCTTCTTCTATTTCATATGGAAGTTTTATATCCATGTTTCTGTGTTTCTATTTTCAGGAGTTAACAAGAAGAATAAACACATTGTTGTATACCCTGACATTCCTTCTGCTATGAGACCTGTACCCCATGGTCCTGGAATTCCAATACCCGACCCACCTCAAACCCTGGACTTCGATGATTCTGATGATGAATCAATGACCAATGCCAATGACCAGTCCCAGTCGTATATACCTCAAAATACCGCTTCAAATGAGCCGAGGCCTCTCAACCAGGCAAACTTAATGATCTTACCAAGGATTTAGGACTTTCCAAATTAGCTGCCGAGATCTTGGGCTCACGACTTCGAGAGGACAACTTGCTGGCTCCGGGAACAACATTCTCCTGGTATAGGAAACGAGAGGAAGAATTCCGCAAGTTTTTTGCAGTGCACGAAAATACCTCTTCCTTAGTGTACTGCTGCAATGTTGAGGGGCTAATCGAATCCTTGGGCCTGCCATATAACGCATCAGAATGGAGGCTATTTATAGACTCGTCTAAACGAAGTTTGAAAGCAGTACTTCTCAACATTGGGAATAGGGTTGCATCAGTCCCTGTAGCACATTCCGTACAACTTACTGAGAGCTACGATAACATGAAAATTTTACTGGATGCTCTCGTATACGACCAACATAACTGGAGGATCTGTGGAGATTTGAAGGTAATACTAATATCATAAGTAAACTATTGCTATTGACTATGTTGTTTTTCCAAAGGTTATTTGAGAGCGTATAAGAACACTTAACTTCCCCACAGAAGTGATACAGTCCAATGCATAGATTTTTTTATCTGATAGAACAAATTCTCTAAATTCTTTAAATATTTTCATTTTTTTTCAGATTGTGGCATTTGTATTGGGAATGCAAGGGGGATACACGAAATACCCATGTTTCCTCTGCAAATGGGATAGCCAAGCGGATGAGAAGCACTATGAACAGCGTGAATGGGCATCCAGAGAGAATTTTGAACCTGGGTCGCATAATGTCGTTTCAGTGCCCCTTGTACCACCAACAAAAATTTTGCTCCCACCACTTCATATTAAGCTGGGCTTGATGAAAAATTTCATCAAATCAATGAATAAGGAGGGTTCAGCATTCCGATATCTCGAGAGTAAATTTCCTCATATATCTGATGCTAAACTAAATGCTGGGGTTTTTGATGGTCCTCAAATTCGAACTTTGATCAAGGATACTCAGTTCGAAAACGCAATGACTCCAACTGAGAAGAATGCCTGGCAGGCATTCAAATCAGTTGTCACTGATTTTCTTGGCAAGCGTAGAAGTCCAGAATACGAGTCCGTTGTCGAAAACTTGATGGAAGCTTTCAAAGCTCATGGGTCGCGCATGTCCATAAAAATGCACTTTTTGTGGTCCCACTTGGACTATTTTCCTGAAAATTGCGGGGATTATAGTGAGGAACAGGGTGAACGATTTCACCAAGATATCAAAATAATGGAAGAGAGGTACCAGGGAAACTGGGATATCAATATGCTGGCGGACTATTGCTGGTGTTTGAAGCGAGACGTGCCCGAAGAAAAACACAGACGGAAAGCCAAAAAAACTTCATTCCTTCCTCAATAAACTTTTTTCCATATTCATTGTATGAATAAAAGTATTTATTCACACAATGTTTTCATTTTTCACGAGTGTTCTTATAATATTACTCGTATCTACAGTGTTTAAGCTAAAAAAATCAATAAATTTGGGGATAAAATTGGACTTATAATAAATGGCCAATAGATAAAAGACCTGACCTGATTGAGGAAAACCAATGTCATTTTCGAATTCAGCATGGTCAATTATATAATATGAGTTGAAAAAACCCTCACAGCAGACAAAAAAATTTCATATGCATACCAGTGTAATTAATGTAAAGAACGACTCTTGTGTAGAAGAGCGTCTGCACAAGATGAGAAGGAAGAACGAACAAATGAAAAACGAGGCACCTCCCAGGAATCGAACCCGGGATCATCCAGTTGCCGGTCGGACATGTTAACCACTACACCAAGGTTCCCGATTAGTCAGAAGTCGTAATTCTCCTACATACGAGCGGAATCGAATGCCTTGAGGGGGCACCTTCTCATGTGTTCTTTACATTAATTATACTGTGCGTTGTTTGCAGTTAAAATGTACATATATGTACGGCATGAGAAGGTGCCCCCTCAGGGCATTCAATTCCGCTCGTATGTAGGAGAATTACGACTTCTGACTAATCGAGGACCTTGGTGTAGTGGTTAGCATGTCCGACCGGCAATTGGATGATCCCGGGTTCCATTCCTGGGAGGTGCCTCGTTTTTCATTTTTTGGTTCTTTCTCCTCACCTTGTGCGGACGCTCTTCTACACAAGCGTCGTTCTTTACACACACACACACACACACACACACACATATATATATATATATATATATATATATATATATATATATATATCCCGCAAATGAGGCGGGGTTGCTTCAGAGGGGTTGACCGCAGGTCGATCCTGAACCGTCGTTCGACTCACACAAAGTAACACAAAATAAGTATGTATATATATATATATATATATATATATATATATATATAAAACGGGTGTCCATAAATTATTCACCCCATTATAAGCCTTAATAAATTAGTTATTATAGGAGCTATCTTAAACCGGTTTGCGGCAATTAATAACACAACTCAAGAAATTTTTTATTTTATTTCGCAGAACATCCACTAGGGGCACAATGGCGACAGTGAAGGAGAAAGCAATGTGTGTGCTGTGGATGTGGGAAACCAAATCTCCAATTACTGTACAGAGACGTTTTCGGGAGGAATATCAGAAAACTCCACCAACAAAGCAATCATTCAAGCGATGGCTGAAACAATTTCAAGAAACTGGCAGTGTGCTACATCAGAAAGGAGCAGGTAGGCCTAGTGTGTCTGAAGATAAGATAGCAGGAGTTCAGGAGGGGTTTATCCGAAGTCCTACAAAATCCATCCGCCGAGCAAGCCGAGAACTGCAAATACCGCGTTCAGCAGTGCATAAAGTGGTTCACAGGAGGTTGAAACTTTATGCCTACAAATTGCAAACCTTGCAGAAACTTCTACCAAATGACAAACCCAAACGGGTACAGTTTGCTGTTGACATTCTTGACCGTATTGATGAAGATGAGCATTTTTTGAAAAATGTCGTTTTCAGTGATGAAGCGACATTCCATCTGTCTGGTAAAGTTAACAGAAACAATTGCCGTTGGATCGGGCGAATTGGCCCTATTCCATGGCCTCCTCATTCCCCGGATATCACGCCTCTGGATTTCTTTTTATGGGGCTACACAAAGGACAGAGTGTATACAAAGAATGTTAATAATATTACAGAATTAAGACACCGGATTGAAGAGACATTAGCTTCCATCACGCAAGACATGCTTTAATGTTTGGAACGAAATCATCTATCGCCTTGATGTTCTGCGTGCTACCAATGGGGCTCACGTGGAGGTTTACTGAATTAAAACAAAAATTTCTTGAGTTGTGTTATTAATTGCCGAAAACCGTTTTAAGATAGCTCCTATAATAACGAATTTATTAAGGCTTATAATGGGGTGAATAATTTATGGACACCCTATATATATATATAAAATTTAGGGTGGTTCAAAAAAAACAAAAGTTTGAAATTTATAGGTGGTTACCTCATTTTTTAATTTGTTTCGTTCTTTCGCTCTCATCTTGCGCGGAATATTCTCCCATACAAAGCGTCGTTCTTTACGTTAATTATACTGCGTGTTTGCAGTTATAATGTATATAATGTTACGGCATGCGGGAGGTGCCCCTTTGGGGCATTGGTTTCTGCGCGCATGTAGAGGAATTACGACATTTGATTGAGTGAGGTCCCTGGTGTAATGGTTATCATATCTGACCGGCAATCGGAAGATCCCGGGTTCGATTCCCGGGTGGTTACCTCATTTTTTCATTTGTTTCGTTCTTTCGCTCTCATCTTGCGCGGAATATTCTCCTATACAAAGCGTCGTTCTTTACGTTAATTATACTGCGTGTTTGCAGTTATAATGTATATGTATATATTATATATACTGTATATATATATATATATATATATATATATATATATATATATATATATATATATATATATATATATCAGTACAATTAATTTACGTGAGTTGGCTTTGTTTGCACAATTATTTCTCTTAAAAATGTTGTGTATCTTATTTTTATTAGGTTGCTAGAGTTGTCAGTGCAGTCGTGCGATCAGCAGTTCCACCAGTGGATCTTGACCAATTTAACATCTCCAATGCAACTACAGTGAGACAGAGAAGTGGCACAAGATGTTAACAGTAAATTTGTCTCTCCAAAATATGTAGTACACTGCGATGGAAAGATGCTTATATTTCTAGACGCTGCATTTTAAAATTTTGAATGTTTTACAAATCCGTAATCATTATTATCTAATGTTTTTTTTTAATACAGGATTCCTTTGGGATACAGGAGCACAGACAAGCCATCCTTATCTCAGGCAGTCCAGACCATGTAAATGGAAAACTTCTTTCAATAAATAGACTTCAGGATGGGACTGGCAAATCGCAGGCACGTGCAACCATGGATGCTTTAGAAGACTGGAATACAGAGGAACGTGTCGTTGGACTTTGCTACGACACAACTGCTAGTAACACAGGAAGAATTCAGAGAGCAGTAGTCAGGCTTCAAAGCATGTTGGGAAGAAGGCTACTCCATCTACTGTAGAATGTCGCCATCATGTTTTAGAATTGGCAGTAGGGTCAGTATCGGCTAAACTATTTGGAAAAACAAGTGGTCCATCTGAACCAAGATTTCTCGAATTACAGGACAAGTAAGATATCTTACTACAGTATGTTTTAGAAAATACTGAATATGAAACAATATGAAATTTTTTTTTATTTAAACCACAGATAGTTTAATACAAAAATATGTACTTATCATGCTTGAACAAAGATAATTTATACGGCAAACATGAAGCATTGTATTTTGTGTGCAGATGGCTAGATATAAATCTAGCAACCTTCAAGATACTTCCTATCAACGACACGTGGTTAAAACAGATGCGGAATCAGGTGATCTGCAATCTTCAAACGTTGGTCCAGAAGAAAGAGTGCAGTCACTTTATCTGTGACGACTATCGCGAGGTGGCAGAGCTAACGTTCACTGTGCTCGGAGCACGTGATGCTATCCAGGTGCATAGCATCACGTTCTTTGGATGGTCAAGGTTTGTAAAAACATGTAGAATAATATAAATAATAAATATATAAATTCTCTGACAAATATTACAACGTATTAGAAAAATTATAGACAAATATAGTATATAAATATTTTAAATCATTGAATTTGCCCATTATTAAAACATTGGCATAGAATATAATAAAAAAAATTAATGAATTTTTCCATTTTAGGTGATTTACAACTCGAAGATGTACCTGTTTCGAGAACAGCTGGGTTACGATGAACACACCTCACTGACGTTACAAAGAATGGTACAGTTTACCGCCGTACTGTACGTCCGAGCCTGGCTCTCAGCGCCAGTTGCTGCTCATGCTCCTGTCAACGACCTCTGCCTCTACCGAGATCTGATCCGCTACAAGATGGTGGAAAAGGAAGTAGCTGAGAGTGCTCTAGGTGTTCTCCGACGGCACACTTCTTACATGAGGCCAGAAAAGGTAATGTTTGCTCTTTGCAGCGATTGTGTGACCAGCAAACAGAAACAAGGTATGGCACAAAACTGGCCTCACTACCAGTGTCAGAAGAAAATGAAGAAAGCCTAGTCCTCCTAGACAATGACACACAGCTGATAGACATCCTAGTCGAAAGATCGTGGTTTGTTTTCCAGCTCTTGAATGCTATTTCAACCGCGTGGATGAACAAACCGGTAGAGGAATGGAGTGATGATCAGGACTTCAATACTTTTTATAACTTTGTCAAATGTCTTAAAGTCACCAATGATGTGGTCGAGCGAGGCATTGCCATGATCCAGAACTTCGCCAAAAACGATAACCAAAAACGAAGAACAATTGTAATGGCTTCTAAAAGCAGTTGAAAAGCATCGAAACACCATACCCAACTTCAATAAATCCACATTGAACATTCTACGTTAGACACACCATGCAGAACTAAAGAAACAGACCATAATTAGTACCAAAATGTGATTCAAATAAATGTCTGATAACACTGATTTATTTATCTTTTGTACAAAAATATCAGCAAATATTCTTAATTGCATTTTTATATGAAGAATATATAAAAGCAAGTAAACTTCAATAGAAATATAATAATTAGGTTCATAATTAAGGAAAAATTTAACTTCCTTAATTGCAAGAAATTCAACCTCAATGAGGAACCCCTAAACAAAATTTGATTTTGAGAAAAATGGTATTAATGGACTTCTATTGACTTATATAATGGGAAAAAATACCATCACCTATAAATTTCAAACTTTTGTTTTTTTTAACCACCCTAAATCGAACACCGACTGTGAAAATGAATCCAGCTCAAGGTAAAATTGCACAGCGAGGCCGGATAATTGGTATGCGGGAAGCAGGCCTCTCTGTAGCTGACATAGCCATGGAACTGGGAATTTCGAAGCCTACTCTTCGATGCTGGGTGCAGAGGTGGCAGGAGATGGGAATCTGCTAGATCGTCCTAAGTATGGGGCACAAGAAAGACCACCCCAGAAGAAGACAGGAGAATAATCAACGAAGTGCAGAACAATCCTATCAACAACGCAGCCGCCATCTGGGAGACACTACATATGGGCGTGTCAGTGGACACTGCAAGGAAACGGTTGCATGAAGCAGGATATCACCACCGTACTCCTGCCAAAAAAGAGAGGATCGAGGAACGACATCGTCAGGCCAGGCTCTCGTTTGCTCACCACCATATAAATGATGATCTCGCATACGAGAGCAGAGTTATCTTCTCTGACGAGAAGACGTTTGCGTCTACAACTCACGGCCGTCTTCGGTGTTGGCGACAGGACAACACGAGATATGCCCGCCAAACTATTTACGAAGTGTCACGGAGTGGGAACGTGACGGCGAATGTGTGGGAATGGATGCACTTGCAAGGACTAAGAGAGTTGACTGAGATCCACAGGAGGTTTACGGCAGATCATTATATAGAGATCATGGAGGAGGTGATGCTGCCTTCTGTACGCGCGTATCCCTTTCCCTATCCTGAGCAGATTATCTTTATGCAGGTAGGTTGTATTTGTGTGTTATATAGAATATTATACTATTACTATCCGGTTTCCACATTTACATGGGACAAGTAATGGCCATGAAATTGTTCTTTAACTCTTTCAGTACTATGACAACACTTTTGGGTTTTATTCTGGATAACTGCAGACTGTATTATTTGTATAACGGCGCACAATTACATTTAGCTGGGAGAAACCCCTAATACATAGGGATTAAAACCTATCTCGAATAGTGGGTTACTGATGAAGCGTATGGATGAGATATGATTCTACTTTTAATATTTAAAATCCATTTGCAGGACAACTCTCCCATCCACACCGCCAGGATTGTTAGAAGGTGGTTTGAGGAGCAGCGAAATCTAGAACTACTGGACTGGCCTAGTAAGGGGTGTGACCTCAACCCCATTAAGAACGTGTGGGGGAATGTGGTGAACTCGTGGGAGTCTAGGCAGGAACGGACCAGCCGCTAGCTGCTGGATCACACTATGGCTGAGTGGGAGATGTTCCCACATCATACATAACCATATTGCATCTATGACACACAGATTACAAGATGTAATAGACAATAATGGGGGATGGACCAAATACTAACTATGAACCGGGTATAGCTGTGCCATTTATGTTAATCTATGGGAAATTGTGAACATTTTGTATGACTTTATCATTTTGTATGATAAACTAGTTAGTAAAACATTCTGAACCATTGCATATTTGTTGTAATAAAGAATTAATGTTTTATTGTATAAAACGGGTGTGCCATAAAAAAAGGTACATTTTTAAAAGGCTATAAAATCAACATTTGTCATTTAATTTTAATAAAACTTCTACACAATAAAACATATGTATTTATCTATATGGAAACAAGTTTTCAGACTAAAATATCTAATAATTCAAATTCTATCAACATTTAACGAAAGAGTATGATTTTTCTACTTAACATGCAAAAAATTATTAAACCTTTTTAATATTTTTTTATAAAAATAATTTTTAACGTAAAATTTAACTGAAATTATTAAAAAAATTGTTCGAAATGCTTTCCTTCCATTTCAATAACTTTTTTTATTCTTGGCCGGAATATGGAAGAACTTAGCAAAGCGAGTCTACAGGACTAGGATAAAAGATGTCGCTCAATTACGCGAGATCATCATTCAAAAATGGGAAGAGCTTCCAGAGGAACAAGTAAATCGAGCAATAGATGAATTCCGGCCAAGAATAAAAAAAGTTATTGAAATGGAAGGAAAGCATTTCGAACAATTTTTTTAATAATTTCAGGTACATTTTACGTTAAAAATTATTTTTATAAAAAATTATTAAAAAGGTTTAATAATTTTTGCATGTTAAGTAGAAAAATCATACTCTTTCGTTAAATGTTGATAGATTTGAATTATTTGATATTTTAGTCTGAAAACTTGTTTGCATATAGATAAATACATATGTTTATTGTGTAGAAGTTTTATTAAAATTAAATGACAAATGTTGATTTTATAGCCTTTTTAAAATGTACCCTTTTTTATGGCACACCCGTTATATATTCCTTCTTAAGATCTAATAATATCTCCTCTCCACATTGATAATGCAACAGGAAATCTGGAAAACATTAATGGGTTTATCTGTCCATCGTGATTAAATCATTATCTCTCCACATTGATAATACAAATACAATCCGGAAAACAATTAATGTAATAGGCATCAGCCACAAACCGGTGCTGATATCCTGCTTCATGCAACAGTCACCTTATGGTTTCCACTGACACGCCCATATGTAGTCTCTCCTGGACGGCGACAGCAAGTAACCATGTCAACACCACGGTTTGGCCCATCAACGTCATTTCACAAATATTAGTATAATATTGTATTAATTTATAAGTATATATAAATATGTTTATGCTAGTATAACCGTGGATTATTCTTATTTGATTTTGATAATCAGTTGCTGTTATTCAGATCGAAACTGTTAACAAGTTCTTTGTGTAACAATCGATAAGCCATTTCGAACTAACTCTCTCTGCCCCTCTACCTCGCTCTCTCTCACACTGTCTCAATCTTTTTCTAGCCTATTGTCAATACATACTGTATATATATCGGGTGGCCCAAAAGAAACGAGACCAATTTTTTATCACGAATATTTCGGTGGCCGTTGTAGCTAGAGACTTGAAATAAAAATCAAAATAAAATTTAATCAATTCCCTTTCAAATATGTCTTTAACATGATAGAGTCTAGCTGGCCTCTAAATGGCAAAAATCGCCTTTGAAAAAAATTTACTTTCAAAAAATGTTGCGGAAAATAACTCAATGATTCATTTAAATTTTAATATGAGATTTTCAATAGAAAAACAAACCCTATCCCGTTCAGTTTTTGATAAAAGACTCGATGTGGCCTCCGTCACGATCAACGATAGCTTGCAATCTTGCTCTCCATTTAGAAATAGCCTTTGCAATCGACTCTTGTGTAAGACTTTCCCAAGCAGCAAGAATTCGTTCTCGAAGATGAAGCGCGTTTCTAATTTTCTGACCACGGTAGACTTTTTCTTCTACTGCTGACCACACGAAGTAGTCAATGGGATTTAGATCAGGACTGCTGGGCGGCCAGTTCTCCGGTTCGATAAAGCTGGGGGAATGAGCCCTGAGGTATGTGACTGTTTCTTGGGCAGTGTGGGAAGGGGCTCCATCTTGCATAAAGACAAAGTCATTTGTGTTCTCCCTGATTTCGGATAGCATTGGAGACAAAATAGCATCACGATAGTATTTTGCGTTAATTTTTACACCACGCGTGATAAAAATTATTGATGTTTTTTTCTTAGATGATGCAGAAAGAGAGACCATTACAGACTCAGAAAAATGAGTTTTCTCGCGCAAGAGTCGAGATGGTTCAATGTCCTTTTTTCTTGGACTTCGCGAACGAACACGATCATTTTGTGTGTTTCTAGGCGTTTCAACCGTGAATTTTTTCTCATCCGAGAACCAGATTTTTTCCACTGCTGCATTCGATCGAAATCTCCGCAACAGTTTTTTGCATCTGTCTATTCGTTTTCTTCTCACTAAGTTGGATAGAGCTGTAACAGTCACTCTCTTAAATGTTTTTAAATGAAGATCTTTTTTGATTATCCGTTGGACTGAAGAGCGCGAAATACCAGTCATCTTCGTAATTTCGCGCTCACTTTTACTCGTTCCTGGCTGGTCATCCTGACTTAAAACAAGTTCACTTACAATTTCAATGTTTTCTGCAGTTCTAGTAGACTTTGGCCGGCCACTCCCAGCACGACGTTGGATACTGCCAGTTTCACGGAGTTTTTAAAAAAATGCTGCAACAGTGGGTTTTTTCCAGTTGCGATCTGGATACTCTTTTAGAATTTGTGTCAAGAACATTCGCTTTTCTTCTCGGAAAGATTTGATGATGTACTTGTCGCTTTCTGTCAAACCCATTGTTCTAAATCTGAAAAAGAAACACGTTGATTAATGTAAAATGATTGAGTACGCAACATTTTTTGAAAGTAAATTGTTTTCAAAGGCGATTTTAGCCATTTAGGGGCCAGCTAGACTCTATCATGTTAAAGACATATTTGAAGGGGAATTGATTATATTTTATTTTTATTTTTATTTCAGGTCTCTAGCTACAACGGCCACCGAAATATTCATGATAAAAAATTGGTCTCGTTTTTTTTGGGCCACCCTATATATATATATATATAATCGTGTAGATTCGTAAGTTAGTAAAGGTTTAAAACTGCACACGGACTCTACAAACAGCTTTATTAGTATTGTTACATAATGATTTAATATACGCGAGACTGGTGGATGGGAAAGGGGAATGAGGGAGAGTGGAGGACGGTTATGCAGCACTTCCCCCACCCCACACCCCACACGTTATGGAACGTTACAGGGGGGGATTCAGGTTTTAGCAAAAATAGCGTTATGTAATTTTTGAACGGCGCCTCACCTGTATGTCAATGTTATATGTTGTTGGACTCGGTTGCCCCCTGTCCACCCCACCTTCCCCCAGTTAGGGTACCTTGACTATCGCTGAGGCGTCGTTGCAACATGTACTGAGTACATGTGCTTTAGGAATGTCTGTCTGTTCATTGACATATTTTTACGAACCTGACTTAATTCTTTTTTAAATTATGTAATAATTTCTAACTAAATACAGAAGTAATGAAATTCGCCGATACACTTATTTGAAACGTTAGTCTCAGCCCCTGACTTAGCAAAATTTAGGACCATCATTATCCCTAAAACATCTCTCGCTTCTACTTGAAATTCATAAAATTATTATGTTATGTTTTGTTATCTTGTTACCATGCTATGTTACTGGTTCGTTATGCATCTACATCACATACTTCTTCCTGTTATAATTGATGCGTTCATTGTTTCTATATAACATTTAGTCAAATCATATGTTACTTGTGTGTTACGTTACCATAAATGTTCATGTAATTTCAATGGAAAATATGTTATCCTTCTTCATTCTACGTTGTTCCATTATTACTTTGTGTTATTGTTCTTATGGGCTACGTTCCTAATTCGTCTTTCCTTCTATGTCCTTGACTAATGATAGGTAATTATTTGATAACGATATTCAACAGAAAATAAGTCTTATGATAATTATAATCATAGTTAACTAATGTATAAAATAGTTCACTTAATTCTACCGTAAACTGTATAATGACGAATAGATATCGTAGATTATAGAAATCATATAACTACAGGGTGTTCAAAAAGAAACGCAACCCGAAAAGAAAAGGATTAGGTAGGTTACAATGAATATGCATTCTCAAATGGATTGCGTTTCTTTTTTAACACTCTGTATATAAATACAAGATATATTGTTACATATGTAATAAATATTGTACTGAATACTTAGAACGTACTTAATGTACTTCAGTTCAGAATACAACCCCGACATTATGTCGCCACCCAAAGTGTACAATCGGCAAATTATTGCTTTTTGTTATTTACTTTTTCTTTTTATTTTCAATATTGTAGCTTGCCACATAATTCTTTGGATCTCCAACTGAAGGGGAAGGGAACTGAACCTTCAACTCCAGACCCCCCGAATAAAATCTGGGTTCATTATTATCTTTGTAGCAAATTAAGATAATTCCTGAATGGCCATCAGAAACGTCCATAAAGGCTTTTCAATTCAGCTTCATTTATCCAGGGCAAATTTTCCCTTCATTCATTTTGCCTTCTGAGCCTCCTTCTCTATCATTTATTGAATAAAGTTTAGAGAAGTTAATTAAAACTCAAAAAAGTAATTTTTTTAGTTTCTATCAGTTCTTATCATTTTTGTTTGGTTATAAGATTTTTGTGTGTCAAATTGGTTTGTGAAATTTCTATTTTTTAGCTGAGGCCTCGTAAACTTCGACGACCACCCTCTCGTCAGATCGTCCAAAGTACTCAATTATCAAAAGAGTGCAGAACTAATGCAGAACATAAATGTAGTTTAAGAAGAGGAAACATTGCTTCAGGTTTATATTCACATTGCTGTCAAAAATAACGAGAATAGTTAGTTCAACACTGTATCACTGGGTTTGAAATTTCGAAATAACAAAACGAGGAAGGCTAATTTAATTCATTCGTATTGAAAATGCTGATTTCAGCAGCAGTAACGTTTATTTTAATGCTGATATTATCACTTATAGCATTTTATTATTTATTTTTTTATTCAGGAAGGAGGGAAAGGAAGAGAGTCGAAATCAAAGTCTCCGAGGCTGTTAAAAACTATACGAGTTTTTTTTTTAAATTTTGAAAAGAAGTGTAGTGTGTAAGATATATATATATATATATATATATATATATATAGTAAGTAATAGAGAGAGAAGCGTGTGTTTCAGAGCATGCTGGACTGCTGAATAACATTTAAGTTAAAAAAATTTCCTTTCAGTTTTAACGTTTCTTTAATAGGATCTCATGCGCATGCGCGACAGATGTTTTGTTTTCTTCTAAATACTTCATTTTACCAGTCTTCCTCTGGACCCACACGAACAAGGAGTGTTGTGTTATCAAAGGCTTATTTCTTTATTGGTTTTTATCCACATTTTAATTTTGGGAAGTCCATTATTAATACGAGTTTCGTATGGTTATTCTACGTTACATACACACGCTCTCTCTCCCATTTTATCTATCTCTGTATTGTTTCTGAGAATGTTATTAGACTAAAGCGCTTGAGCATTATTTCGTGTTCGGGCTGGAGGATTCGTTTTCCTTTAACCTTTTATGGACAACTGGTACAAATTGGCAACGTTTCAAAAAACATGAAGTCATAACTTAACCCTACAAAAATTTCCGTCGTTAAAAGGTCTTATGAACGTCTACCGTAAAGCGGAGTGTATATTTTAAGGGTTAGAGAGCAAATAGGAAATCTTATAACAAATTTATTCTTGAGTAAACGGAGTTAATTATTCTAGAGGAGTATCAAGCATGCAAGGGATTGAGTGTACCTTCTATGACAAGTCCTTCTTCGAAAGAATCAATTTTCAGGCGAAGTCCTTGCTCTCGTCAAGGTACAACTTCTATAGATACTTGGGATAAAGGGGCTTGCATCAAATGGGGGATTAAAGGATTCTAGATTACTATAAACAATCATATGAGAAAAACCCACTTTCAGAATAACTTAACTTGGTATTACATAGTTAGTCGGTAGTCCTTTACAGACAATATATATATATATATATATATATATATATATATATATATATATTATACTCGGGGTTGTCAAATCCCTCGAGTACAACAAAATACTCCTTTTTGGCTCGTCTGGGCTCTCTCAATGTTGAATCCAGACGTGATCACAGAGTGCGCAGACTCTTGTCGTCGCTTGCGGAATCCGGGAGCTTTCCTTAGCCCTCTTTTCACCCGTCGAATGTGGATTAACTGAGAGTCAACTTAAATTTTTTAGGCACTTTAATTAAATTCAGGTAAGCGGATTACAGCAAAAGTTTATAAGAGTATGCTTTGCTTTAAGTTCACAAGGTTACATTTGAATTTCACAAGGTTACAGTTGAATTAAGTTCACAAGGTTATATTTGAATGAGTCTTAAGTCTAAAAGTGACAATTAAGGTCACGTTGAAATAAATGAATTAAGTCTGCTGGCGTTTCCTTCAGTCAGATCCTCAATTTCGATATTCTGATATAATGCGTATTCCCTATCGGAGGTGAAATGCTCCCTTCACCCAGGGTTTAAATTACGTTAATTGAAAATGTCAGACGGCCTCCTTCTTGGGCAATCCTTGACAGTTCTAAGGCCTTCTCAAAGCACAACTAATGACATACGAGGTAACTCGCACTCCGTTACCCGCGGTAAAGATAATCAACGACTCCCTTCTAAGGCTAGCGTCGTCCGTTCTGAAGTCTCAAGCGTAGCTAATGCATACGAGGCAACTCGCACCCCGTTACCCCGAGTCCTAGGTAAGACACTCTGAGAAGATAAATGAATAAGTTTCCCGCTACAGTCTATTCGTTAATCTTCCCTGTTGAGCTCTACCCCAGAATCTGTCCTTCAATGGCTGGATCCCTCCTTATATACGAAGGAATCCATTCTCACATGCGTCAGAGAGGTGAGTCATCATGAGACCAAGAGAATGTGTAGTTCTCAAAGTCAAGGTTCCCATCCTAAAACTCGAGACGGATGTGAGATGTTTGCTTGAAGACAAACATGAGAACAGCGAGCGTATGATGTCGCGAAAGTGCGTTTGAGCGCTTTTAATTAAAATGAATGGTTGTTTTAATATCATATTTCATGTTTCGGGCGTGTGCTTGAGGGCTTAGAAAGAGTGAAGCAGACTCGAGCGTTAGTTAACGATAAAGACGGGCGCCTGCTCTTGTAAGATATTTAAGAAGGTGGACGTCTGCTCGTGTATAACATTTAAGAAGGTGGGCGTGCTCGTGTATAACATATATATATATATATATATATATATAAGTTGCTTGGGGATAAGTTGCTGTGGATGGATAAGTTGCTTGTAACCTGTGGTGAATGGACGTGCTGTTTTGCTCTCTCTATTTAACACCCAAATTAGAAGGGAATAATCTACTCGGCGGTTTATTCTGTTTGCACCCGAAAGTGTATAAAGTATCAGTGAATCCGTGCATATAAATTATAAAGTGAAATTCATTAAAATTAAGAAAGTGCAATACAGTTTACATAATTTATCACCAGTTTTAATGTGTATATTCAAAACGAAATACGGTTGGCATTCGAGAAAGTTTGAAACAAGACAGGAAAAAGGTCATAAAACGCAAAGGTCAGAAAACCCTGGAAATACCCTTGACCATCGAAAGGAAAGAATCAGAAATAAAAATAAAAATAAATAAATAAAGAATCGGTGTGGGTGTTTCTTTTTACGCTAATTAAGGAATAGCATCGCTATGGATCCAAATTCTCACTTAATATGTAATTTGTGCAACCTAGTAACAACAGAAAACTTGGCGATCAGATGTGATTTCTGCCAACAATTAAATGACTTTATCTGCATGAATTGGAATGATAGGGAAATAACTCTTGTCTCGAACGCGAAACACGTCGTGGGGATCAAATTTCTATGTGGCGCATGTACACAGACAGTAAATTCTTTTGCGGTCTTTAAAGAAATGGAGAGAGCAGACTCAAAAGTTACAAAAAAGAAGGAAGACATCGATGAAAGAAAAGAAATAAGTAAAAGTTGCGTAGTAGTCAAACGGTCCAACGAGGGAAATGATAAAAAGATAATAACTAAAAACGTAGAAAATAAACAGCCAAAGAAAAATAATGATAATGCCGAAATTAAGAACTGAAAATAATAAGAAAAGAAGCAGAAACGTAGAAAATATCGTATGTAAATACTACGCGAAAGGGAATTGCAGATATCGGGATGGGGAATGCATATATGCACATCCCACATTATGCAAAACGCATTACACAAGTGGATTCTGCAAATTTGATAAGAAATGCATGTTCCACTATCTTACGATCTGCAACACTTATGGAAGATATGAGAGTTGCTAATACGAAAAAAAAATGCTGATACCACCACCCTCAAAGGAACGCAACAAGTGAACAGAAAAAACGAACATCAATGAAGAGTGCCAATTTTTTAGACGCAGCCAACACATTTCAGCTGCTAAATACTATCCAGCAATTAAAAAACCAGCTGACAAATATAAATATAGGAATCTGAGAGCCGGACAGAAGGTACGAACAAAGGCACTTCATGCGTTATCAGGACAACAGGTACGACGAAGATAAAAAGAGGTAAATTCCCGGAGGACCACAAGGCAACGAAACCGGCATCCCCATTGGAAAACAAATCGGAACCACCTGTATGAGAAAAAGAAAGAGAAAAAATAAAAATAATTCTAGCCAACATACAGGGCCTTAAATCAAACCATCCCACGAACAAAGTTGCATACCTGAAAGGACTCATGCAAAAAGCCGGAGTAGACTTTGCATGCCTCACGGAAACTCATCTAAAAGACTGCCAAGCGAACTGTGAAAATTGTGAGTCCTGTATTGACAAAAGAGAAATACAAATTGACAACTATAACATCCTCCGGGCCGACAGAACAGTGAGACGTAAAGGAGGATGTGCTATTTACACACGCGAAAGGCACATAGCAGAAATGGCTATATCTCAAACAACTACGTAGAATGTGTAGCAGCAAAAATTGAAAAATTAAATATGGTACTAATTGTAATGTACAGACCCCCAAACAAGCCAACCTCAAAATTTTCAGATTCCATTACAGAGGTAAGAAACTGGGTAAAAGATCTACACTCTCCAACCCCAAATATTTTTCTCTGTGGTGATTTTAATTTCCCATTCATAAAATATAAAATGATAGGAAAAAATATATGTATACACCAGGACAAGGGGGGCACACGAGAAGACCAGGAGCAGGTAAAAATGCTACTAGCTCTAGCTGATGAATTTATGTCGCAAGAAATAACAGAAAACAAGAAAAAACAACTGCCTAGATTTGGTATTCAAAAACAACAGGCAGATCATGCCTATCACACTAATGGAACACAACAACAACATTATTGATTCACTGGAAAGTAATGAAAACTATGATGTACTGTACTATACACAGACTTTGCTAAAGCATTCGACAAGTGTGACCACGGAATCATAATACATAAACTGAAATATATGGGAATAACAGGAAAAGTAGGGAAATGGATATATAACTTCCTTAGTGAGCGGCGGCAAGTCGTCACAGTACAAGGAGTATCTTCATCAGAATGAGAGGTCCTCAGCTCATTACCACAAGGAATAGTATTAGCTCCACCACTCTTCATGATCATGCTAACTGACATAGATGAGGACGTTACCAGAGACAGCACAGTAACATCCTTTGCGGATGACAAAGATCAGAAAGAAAATAAGAAACCCAGAAGACATAGGATCTCTACAAACCGACATAAACAGAATCTACAAGTGGGCGGAAGACAACAATATGAAGTTTAACACCGAGAAATTTCAACTGTTACGGTACGGAAAAAGAGAAGACCTAAAATCCATGGAATATTATACCCCAAATGGACAGGAAATTCAGAGAAATTCCAGAGCAAAAGATTTAGGGGTTGTAATGACAGATGATGCGAAATTTGAAACACAAAATAAGATAGCAGTAAACAGAGCAAAGAGAATAACGGGACAGGTATTGAGAACCTTTAAACGAAGGGATAGGAATGTAATGATTCCTCTACTGAAAACCATGATAATACCCAAATTGGAATACTGCTCGGTCCTAACATCCCCATATAAAAAAGAAGACATTAGGCAGCTGGAAGGGATCCAGAGAAGCTTCACAGCCAAGATCAAGGGGTGAAAAAACTAAATTACTGGGAAAGGTTACGCGAACTAGACCTATATTCACTGGAAAGGAGAAGAGAGAGATACACTATTATTTACACTTGGAAAATAATGGAGAAACTAGTCCCTAATCTTACTCTGAACCCTATAACTCCACAAGCAACGGTGAAAGGTAGAAACGGTAGACTGTGTCGTATTCCCAAATTGAAGGCGAGACAGGGAACAGCCTTAACCCTGAAAGAAAATAGTTTTGTAGTGAGAGGACCAAAACTGTTTAATCAGTTGCCCAAAGACCTAAGAAACACGAAGGGAGTTACAGTGGAAATCTTCGAAAGAAGACTAGACGCCTGGCTCAGAACAATTCCCGATGAGCCGGGCGTACCTGGCTATGTGAGGTGGAGAGCGCAAGAATCAAACTCACTACTTCACCAGGCCAACTCGAGAGGAGGGGCGACAAGCTTGACCTTCGCGAAATGAGAAATCATCGCGCGAAACCTTTGTAAGGTTGTAAGGTAAGGTATATAAAGAGAGAGAGAGAGAGTTGATAAAAGTAAATTTTTCACCTTTGGTGTTTTCCATATTTTTGGATTTGATAATAAAAGTCAGTAAATGAGTTTATTGAGTCAGTGAATAAGTAAATAAGTCGCTAAATAAATTTATTGAGTCAATACATTTAGAATCGTGATGCTTTCCACTTTGCATTATTTAAAGGTGACACACGTTCTGACATTCCATTGATGAACTTTGCCATTTGTTCTTGAGGACAATCATCGTGGTGTCCATTTATTTTTGTCAACCCTCTGTATACATACCGTAGTAGACATAAATAATGTCGCCGACGTGGACGATATCGTTCCATTTAGTAGCGAGACTATTTTGGATGAAATATCTGTTTATGAGGGTGAGATTGCGCATTATATCGATAGGCTAAAAGTTAGCAAGGCTCAAGACCCTGACGCTTTTTATCCCAGGCATTTGAAAGATTTGAAAGACGTTATTGTAGGCCCCTTAACGAAGATTTTTAATCAGTCACTCGAAACGGGGATTATTCCTGAAGATTTCAAATTGGCTCAGGTCACGCCCATTTTTAAAAAAGGCGACCGCACAGTAGCTAGCAATTATAGGCCCATAAGCTTAACGTCAATTGTCAGTAAACTTTTAGAATCCGTAGTTAAGGATCGTATCATCGATCACTTAGAAAGTAGAGATTTTATTAATAGTAGTCAGCATGGGTTTCGACGCCATAGATCTTGTTTAACTAATTTGTTAGAATTTTATAACAAAATAGTGCGCGAATACGATAGGCATAGAGCGGCTGACGTTATTTATTTAGATTTTAAAAAGGCGTTCGATACAGTTCCGCATAGAAGATTAATTGCGAAGGTTAAAGCGCACGGTATACGCGGTCAGGTAGCTAACTGGTTAGAGGAATGGCTTCGTGCTGGGAGACAGAGGGTCGTTGTTAATGGTAGTGAATCGGGGTGGTTGGATGTAGGTAGCGGTGTCCCACAGGGTTCAGTGTTAGGCCCATTGCTATTCGTAATTTACATTAACGACATAGATGTAGGATTGACTAGTAACGTGTCAAAATTCGCGGACGATACTAAAATAGGCGGTAAGGTTGTTAACGAGGACGGTAGAAATAGGTTCCAAGACGATGTAAATAGAATTATGGAGTGGACGGATAAGTGGCAGATGCAATTTAACGTAGACAAATGTAAAGTTTTGTATGTAGGTTCTCGTAACAATAATTACACGTATACGATGGATGATAGAGAGTTAGCGAGCGTTGACGAGGAAGTAGATTTAGGCGTACGCGTATCTAAGGATTTAAAGGTTAGGAACCAGTGCCTGGAGTCTTGCGCAAAAGCTAATAGGATGTTAGGCTTCATAGCGCGTAATTTAGAATTTAAATCGAAAGATATTATATTGCCCCTTTACAAGTTCCTAGTCAGGCCTCATTTAGAATATGCCGTTCAGTTTTGGTGCCCGTATTTGCGTGAGGATATTGATAGGTTAGAAAGGGTTCAGCGTCGTGCCACGAAACTAATTCCGTCATTGCGCAACAAGCCTTATGAAGATAGGATGAAAGTGTTAGACTTGCATTCACTCGAAACTAGGAGATTAAGGGGGGAGCTTATTGAAGTTTTCAAAATCGTTAATAACATCGATAACGTAAATTTTGACAAACTGTTCACTTTCGATAATAGCAATACTCGTAATAACGGATTTAAGTTGCGTGGCAGACGTTTCACTACTAATAATGCTAAAAACTTCTTTACGTTTAAAGTAATTGATAAATGGAATAATCTTCTCGCGCCCGTCGTGAACTCTACCAGCGTTACTGTGATTAAAAACCGTCTTGACAGACATTTTAAAAATATTAACGTTGTTTAAAATTAAAAAAAAAACCATTAGTAACAGGAGCTCTGGGGTGGTGGTCAAGAATGAGTCTGCTGACGATTAATGCCAGCTTGTGACATGCCAGCGTGTGATGCCAGCAATAAAAAAAAAAAATTAGACTAACACGAACGTAGACGTAGCTCGTACAATAAACTAACCCACTTTTTGTTTAACTTTATCTACTTTTTTTTTCTTATCCTCTCCTTACTTGCATGTCTGTAACTCTCTTTACTTGCATGTCTGTAGTTTGCATGGTATGACAGTGAGTTAAGACTGTGTTTGCATGGTTTGTAAGCGTTCTTATTTTTTCTTTTCATCTTTCACCCCTTTCCTATTCTCTCCGACTATTTTTCTGACTTGTCGGCAGTGGCCGGAGGATGATGATGCTGAGTCTTTTTTTCTCTTTTTCTGAATGAATGGTAACCCATGAGTGATAGGTGGTGCTACTTACTTAACCCCTTATTTTCTTCTCTTAACCCCCTACACTTTCCTTTCTCTCGGGCTAACCTTAGAGTGGATCTTACGGGCTTTGTTAGCCTTAGCTTCTGTAGATCTGTAGATATAATACAGATATCTAGCAAATTTTTTATGCAAGAAGGAATGGCCAAGGGCGAATGCCCCAAAAACGAACCCCTCACCTCCATAGAGAGAGGTACCCGAAATGTCCGTATATAGTAGGGTGAATCTTTGTACAATGTTAATAACACCGCTACCTTTTAAAACCTAAACTTATGACAAGCATTCCTTCTCTATCGAAGGTTATTTAATCCTCTCACGTATCTCCTTCATTTCGTTTTAGAGCGAATCCCTTTCAACGTCGTTGTTCAAATGTCCAAACTCAATTTAAAAAACTGATTCTCCACCGAAGTTATAAAGCTATATATTGTCTCCTAATTCCTTCTTTCGATCTCTTTTACGGCGCTAAATGAACTTTGTTCGGTGGAAGCACCGCTCGACCCATTACGTCGCCTCTATTACTCAATCTCTGCTCCAGTTTTTAACTCGAAATAGCTTGTTTATTTCTGTTAGAGTTTACTCTTATCCTCTGCTGATTATTTACTACTCTGCTTCTATTTGCCTTTTTAAAAAAAAAAAATTTTCTCTCTCTCTCCTCTCTCTCTCTCTCTCTCTCTCTCTCTCTCTCACTCTCATATGACTTCTATCAATAGTGCTTATTTCAATTGTTAATATGTTTGAACTCTGGAGATTTCAAAAACTTTTTCAAATTGTTGTTTGGGAAAGTTCTTTGGAAAAGTCTACGAAAAAACTTTTTCAATTTATAACACAGTTTTGCGTAAATACGAATTTAAAACTTTAGTGAGACAAAGAAATTAATTTATGGATTTTTTTAACATGTTTACATAAGTGACGTTAATAAAATTTTATTTATAAACTTTTGTTTAAATAAAAGTTTACAAATTTTTCACTTGGAGTATAAGACCTATTTCGTATTCATATTACTCTTTTCTTAAATGCGTGTTTGACAAGTTAATTTTAAAAATTTAACACATACACACACACACACACACACACAATATATATATATATATATATATATATATATATATAGATAGATAGATAGATATACACGAGCGCGCGCGCCCCTGTATAGAGTATGTTTCTCGGGTGTGGGATGGCTCAAGCCACACAGCCCTATTTGACCGGGTGGAATCAAAGGCTTTTCGTCTCATCAATTCCTCACCTCTTACTGACTCTCTTCAATCCCTCTCTCTTCGATGCAATGTTGCCTCACTCTCTTTTTACTATTGCTATTATAACGGACACTGCTCTTCGCAATTCTCTAACTGCATACCTTCTCCTTTAAGGAGAGCACGCAGTACCAGACTTTCTACACATTCTCATTCCATTTCTGTCCAACTATCTAACGCAAGGGTTAATCGGTATTTTCAATCTTTCATCTACTCAACCGGTCAACTCTGGAACAATCTTCCTCAATCCATCTTTACCCCTGTCTATGACCTCCAATCTTTCGAACGCAGAGTGTCTAGGGATCTCGAAAACCCTGGACATTGATTTTGGCTCTCTTCTTCTACTATGGTTGTGTGTGTGGGGGGAGCGCTTTTGCGGGCATTCCTGCATCACACACACACACACACACGCGTGTACCTCATGAGCGAGGTACCAACTTTTATAAATCCATATATCTAAAAAATTAATTAACCAAACTTAATTTAATATATATGACCTTAGTGTCATCGAACCGAGAAGGACGTGATAAATGTTTCGAACACATTTGAAGTCTCGAAGGGTGGTTTTTGTGAAGTCGTTAAATAGTGAAGTACTCACTAATCTAGCCTAGCCTAGCCTAACCTAACCTAACTAAACCTTAACTAACCTAACCTAGCGTAACATATCCTAATCAAGTCCATCATATCTTTTTTCTAACAATAAAATTGTTTCTAGATTTTTTATATGATGTTTTTAATGTTACGAGGTACCAAAAGTGTTTTCTTACCAAAAAAATGATCCAACATGTGAATTATCACACACTCGACTTCAATTATGCCCAGTTACTTGCGCGCGCGCGCGCACACACACAAACACACACACACACACACACACACACACACACACACACACATATATATATATATATATATACATATGTAGCGGTCAGAAAAAGAAATTCCTTTTCCCCACCATTCTCAAACATCATGGAATCAAAACAAAGGCTATACACGTGGGCATGAAACTGGCCCACACAGGAAACAGATTCTATGGTATTTCGCGAAGCGACCACCAGAGGACGTCACCAAGCCTATAAAATGCAGATTCTTCCTCAAATCATTCTCACGCCTCGCTTGCCATTTTCTCGTCTTGGTCTCACGTCTCACTCTCAGCACCTTCGTCAGTAGCACCACTCGTCAAGCCACCCGCTCTCCGGCCCTTGCTGCATAGCGGCCCGCTGTTCCTTCAAGACTCCGGTCGAGCCTACACGAAATCTATCGTCATGTAAGGCGCTCTATCAAACCGCACTCCGCTCGTTACTTTCTCCTCGTGAATCTACTCTCTCCATGTAGCGCCGTTCCGACCCCAGCCGGCCTCAGTCCTTCAAGTCACATTTCAACCATTCAAGAAACCCCTCTGCAACGAATCTCTACCGGCTGTCAACACTCATCCTCTCGCCGGCAAGGCCAGGCTAACTACAGAAACACCCTTCGAGGCCCAGGTCCGTAAACCTCCCTATTAAGCTACAGGCCACAAACCCATTTCGCTCTTCACTCATCCTTCACACAACTCGATCGGCGCCCGTTCAACAAGTATTTGAACAGGCCCTCTACAGTCTCCAAGTTCCTCTTCAGAGAAACGCAATACAGTCAACCTTCACCTAGGCTTACAGTCTCCAAGATCATCATCGCGATAAGCTACTTCGGCCCTCACTCAGGATGCAGTGTTTTGTTACGTCGTGCTTCCACAAACTCTGCCTAATCACGTAGGCCCTAAAGTGTTCCAATTACCGGTCAAACTACTCTCGCGTTAAGACCGCATTAGGCCTTTTCACGTGTTGTACCAATACAGTAATTTTGTACCACCCTGTTATTGTATTCATTCGTGTAATTTACTTATCTTGCATCTCACTGTTTATGTGATCTTTCATGCATTTAATTCTTAACGGCCTAATCCAGTTACTGTACCAACCGTACGTGCATTATTTCAGTTATCAATAGGCTTCATTGTTTATTCTGTGTTCCCTTTTGCATATCTCATTAGCCTCTCTAAATTAGTGTAACTACTAAACAATTAGTCTGTATAACCATTTCCTTAGTGTTAAGAATCAGTCATATTTAGCATGGCCGTTATATAATTGTTAACCACTATAAATACCTTTATTCAACTATTAATCGCTGTCAACAAATAATTGAGTTATTTTCTTAATTAAACACAAAACAACAAAGTAATTTCTCTCTCCTTATAAATATTGTTTATTTGGGCAGTAGGCCCAAGTTGGTGACCCCATAATTATTTAATTTCAATATCATTCCTAAATTATAGTAAGCCTACTTTCTTAGTCACATCAAATCGGTGATCCGTAGGCCACTATAAATTGGTGACCCTGGAGTGACTATAAATTGGTGACTCCAGCCTTATCATTAACAATCAATCATTAGCAATCAATCAATCATTATCATTATTATAGTGCCAACTTTACGCTATAAACCGGTAACATCAAATTGGTTAACCATAGGCTACTATATATATATATAATATATATACACACACACAGAGGTCTGTTCAAAAAGTATCTGGACAGGGTGTTTATTGTTAGAACAAGGTCACGTTTGGAGTTGTAACTGTGCTAAACATGTCTCTGCATGTCGAGACAAGTTCACTGATAGGGTTGAACTTCATTGTGTACCGGCAGTCCACTGTGGTGAACCGATAAAGTTAAACATGTTTTGTTTCGCGGCGATTTCGTACGATGTCAGAAGGTGTTTGAAGGTTGAAGGTGTTGTGCACCATGAACATGCTCTACAGGGACAAACAATCAACAAGGAATTTTATATTGAAGTTTTGAGACGTCTAGTGAAGTAGTTCGGGGGAAATGGCCACAGAAGTGGGAGTCTGTAGATTGGATGATTCATCACGATAACGCGCCATCTCACTCGTCGCAACTTGTTTAGCAATTTTTGGCCAAAAAACGCTACTCCCGAAGTACAGCAGCCTCCATATTCGCCGGATTTGGCTCCATGCGACTTGTTTTTGCTTCCGAAGCTCAAACAAACCCTGAAAGGACACCGATTCGATGATGTTGAGACCATTAAGAAATTCGAGGAAGCAGCTTTTGGCCATTCCAAAAAGCGCTTTCGAAAAATGTTTTCAACAGTGGCAGGATCGTTCGGCAAAGTGTGTGGCTTCAGAAGGAGCGTACTTTAAGAGAGATTAAGCCCCAAACCCTGTACTTACCATATTCTGGCTATAATCGCATTAGTCCGGATACTTTTTGAACAAACCGTGTGTGTGTGTGTGTGTGTGTGTGTGTGTATATAATATATATATATATATATATATATACCACTTCATACAAAAATTTAAGAATTCAAATCAAGACAATTTGGCACTTTTTCTTCCATTTCATCGTTTTAAATATTTCTTTTTAAATTTTATCTCTTTTTGCGAGTAATTATTGCGTGTGGACTCTTTCAAACATAATTGCGATTTCCGAGTACGTTTTTCTTTCTGTTCCTTCTCATTGAAATTCTTTTGATCTTCATTTTCAAGCTTTTCTTTCTCGGAAAAGAAAAGTTAAAGAAATCACAGACAACTGAAGATGAACTTTACTTTCACAGATAAAATTATATATATATATATATATATATATATATATATATATATATATATACATGTGTGTGTGTGTGTGTGTTTTGTTGCAAAAGTCTGCTCCTCCTTCCATGAACTGAAAGACAGCCAGAAACGAAATAATTTGATATAGATTTAAATTTTTCCAACGTCAGTCAGTTACCATGGAAACCAGTATATACTTTTTGAAGGAGGTAATTTATTTGGAGGGCATTTTAACTTGTTTGTTGAAATTATTATTATTATTATTATATTATTATTATTATTATTATTTTAGAAAGTCGATATCAGCCTATGTCTTTATAAAGGATTTACATTTAATTTCCAATATTCTGAAGTTTTTTATTTTCAGTACTAAGTTTCTTAATAATAATTCTAGATAAGAATTTGCAGTATGCTAAGAATACTGTCTTCATTTTTTCTTCTGCTGACGCGTTTCGTTCATATACTTTTAACATCTTCAGAGCTTTATACATAATTTTAAAGTAAAATGGGTTATATATATATATTCTGATTGTAAATTTGATACAATTTCAAATTAATTTAAGAATATTCGAAAGTTCATTAAATTTTATATTAATTTTCGGTTTTTTCATTTTAATGTAAAAGGCTTCGGCAATTTTTAGTTTTTGTACGTTATGTGATGAGTATAAGATTTGAAAGTTTTGTGAGATATCTTTTAAATTTAATATTTTATGATCTATTCTGTAATGTTCGTTACTTTAACTTGGATGATATTTATGTTGGTATGCTCTCTCTTTAATGTGGTTTGTGGTGTAACCAATGTAATAATAATAATAATAATAATAATAATAATTATTATTATTATTATTATTATTTATTATTATTATTATATTATATGATTTATATCCATCAAATGCTTTTTAACTTAAAAGCAAAACCTGTCACATTATTTCTCAAAATACTCTTCTCCCAAATAAATGGATCATTTTAAAACACATAAGTTGGTTTCCATGGTAACCGAGCAACATCAGATAACTTAGAGGTATATAATTGGCGAATCTCTTTCACTCACGAAAGTAGGACAAAAATTTCGTAATATATATATATATAGTACCGGGTGTTTCAAAAGTCCCTCACTAATTTGATTTTCAATTTTCTTTGCAGCTAATCGACCAACGACGTTCATCTTGTGGTAAACTCTTATTCAGTAGTTGAGAAT
This sequence comes from Bathynomus jamesi, assembly GCA_023014485.1. Lineage (NCBI taxonomy): Eukaryota > Metazoa > Arthropoda > Malacostraca > Isopoda > Cirolanidae > Bathynomus > Bathynomus jamesi. The sequence continues at coordinate 524,082 of JAJOZX010002145.1, forward strand.
TTTTTTGAGTCTACATTTGAAGTTTTGCTCCGTTTTCTTCTGCTACCATGCTGACTCTAGAGCAGAGGTGTAAAATCGCTGCATGGCAGGAGGTTTTTCAATCTGTGGTCGAAGTGCAGCGACGATTCCGGGCAGTCTACGGACAGCATTATGCACCGGATAGGAACACCATCGTCGCCACCCACCGGAAGTTTATGGAGACCGGATCCGTAAAGGACAAACCACGATCAGGAAGACCTCGAAGTGGGCGGAGTGAGGAGAATGTCGAAACTGTCCGTGAGGCGTTTACTCAGAGTCAAGGAAAGTCCATTCGGCGAGCTGCTGCGGAACTGATCAGCGCGACATCTATCCAACGGATTTTGCGGCGTGGTCTCAAGCTGTATCCGTACAAGATCCAGGTGGTTCAGAAGCTGGAACCTCAAGACTACGATTGCCGGGTGGAGATGTGTGAGACACTGCTGCATCACTACGAAAGAGACCCATCGATCCTGGAGCACATGTGGTTCAGCGACGAAGCTCTCTTCCACCTTTCTGGTCGCGTCAATCGGCACAACACCCGTATCTGGGGAACTCACAATCCTGCGGAGATCCGTGAACATGAAAGGGACACGCCGAAATTGGTCGTCTGTTGTGCCATCTCCTCAGCTGGGCTGATTGGTCCGTTCTTCTTCCGGGATCAAGATGGAAATTCCGTGAACGTCAACGGAGACAATTACCTTCGTATGCTTCAGGAGTTCTGCATCCCCCAACTGTCAGCTGTAGCTGACATGCAAGAAGTCATTTTCCAGCAAGACGGTGCCCCTGCTCATTACTCGCGTGAGGTTCGCTCATTTCTGAATAAGCAGTTCCCGGATCGGTGGATTGATCGCCGTGGTCCCATCGAATGGGCTGCTCGCTCGCCTGATCTTACCCCATGCGACTTCTTTTTGTGGGCTACATTAAGAGCAAAGTGTACGCCACCAAGCCGCGAGTCCTCCCCACACTAGAAGAACGGATCAGGAATGCGTGTGCTTCTGTTACTCCCGAAATGTTGTCCAATGTCGGCCAAGAATGCGTAAAACGGTGGCTCGCTTGTTTCGAAAAAGACGGTGCCCACGTTGAGGTGTACCAGTGACTTTCCAGTAGACTTATGAAGCCAAGTTTGATGCCACCAAAATTCTCATGAATCGTAGACTCAGCAACCAAATTGTCATTTGGTTCCTCTTGTAATTGCTATTTTAATAAAATTTTAAAAATAATGAGGGACTTTTGAAACACCCTGTATATAATAAAAGGACGTGTGTGTGTGTGTGTGTGTGTGTTCCAGCCATAGGTCCAAAATGGAAGCAGTTACAAACATGAAACTTTACACACATATTGATTAGGTCCCGAGGTTGTACACCTGGGTGTTAATAAATTAAATAATTAAAATTACTGGGCCCGAAGGCCCCAGCACACGATAAAACTACAGAAAAGAACGCAGCCGTGAAAATCTTGAGCTTCCCATTGTATCAAGATTTGTGGATCTTAAGATTTTCATGACTATAGTTTTATTGACCAAATAACTGAATCCCCACTTACTATCGGTTCAATTATTTGGTCAATAAAAGTATAGAAAAGAACGCAGTCATAAAAATCTTGAGCTTCACATTGCCGCCCGTAATCTATATTATAATAAGAGAGCTGTCCGTCTGTCCGTCCGTCACACTTTCAGAAATTGTGAGAAAAAATTGTGAGAAAAAAATTCAGAAATTGTATTACGGGCAGCAATGTGAAGCTCAAGATTTTCATGACTGTGTTCTTTTCTGTAGTTTAGCTGTCTGTTTGTCTGTTTGTGAAATTTATCCCGGGCAGTAATGGGGGAAGAGTGGGGGTGGGGGTAATGGGGGATGAGTGGGGTAATGGGGAGGGGTGGGGGTAATGGGGGAGGGGGTTAGCCCCCATGTTGCATGAATGGGGGTGAGGAGGTTTTGGGAGATACCAGATTCAGAAATGTTGACACAATGTGAAGCTCAAAATTTTCACGGCTGCGTTCTTTTCTGTAGTTTAGCCTGTCTAACCGTCAGCGAAGCGACGGGAACTGTACTAGTTGCTGCAGGTGGATTGTTCCATATTGCCCACTCCTTTCTCGACTATTCAATGCTCACATCAATGTTGAAATGTGTAATTCCATCAAGTCCATAAAATATATCTGTAAGTATGTCAACAAGGGAACTGATATGGTTGTGTTTAGCCTTCAGAAAGATGTATCCAAGAATGATGAGGTTCAACAATATGAATTTCGCCGATATATCAGCAGTAATGAGGCCATCTGGAGAATTATGAGCTTTCCAATTCATGAAAGACATCCTACAGTGGTTCATCTCAGTGTACATCTTGAGAATGGCCAAAGAGTTTACTTCACTGAAGAAAATGCACCTCATTGTGCCCAAGCTACACAAGACACGACTCTCACAGAATTTTTTAACCTTTGCAGGGAAGATGAATACGCTAAGACTCTGCTCTACCACCAAGTACCAAAGTATTTCATATGGAATAGTGGAAGCAAGAAGTGGACCCGTCGAAAAGTAGGATATAATGGGCCAGAGCATTCTAATGTCAAGGCCAGTGATGCATTAGTCCGTGTTTACACTTTGCATTCTGGCAATTCAGAATGCTTTTTCTTGCGTCTATTTCTACATGAGGTCAAGGGGCCAACATCGTTCGAGAAACTGCGAGTAGTGGACGGCAGATTCTGTGAGACTTAAAAACAAGCTTGCCAATTGAGAGGACTCCTTGAAGATGGTGCCCATTGGATGAATGCCCCTGAATGAAGCAGCTGCTACACAGTCACCAATGATGATGCGGATTCTTTTTGCCATTATGCTCCACATGTGTGTCATATCTAATCCTCGGGAACTTTGGAACAACTACAAGGAGAACCTTGCTGAGGACATTTAGAACTGGGAACAAATGCAAAACCAAAACCTAAATGTAGATTTCTGTGATGACATTTTCAATCAAGCTCTTATAATTATTGAGGACAAACTGAAAGATTTAGGTGGCTCTGATCTCAAAAGTTTCGGTCTTCCAGAGCTACAGCGAGTTAATATCAATGAGTTATCAACTGATATCCTCAGAGAAACAAATTACAACACTGACCAACTTGCTGAATACATACAGGAAAATGAACAACGTCTGGTTCCAGACCACAGACAATCTTTGGACAGATTCACTGAAGATGTTTTCAGTGGAAGTGGCAGCATCTGTTTTCTGGATGCTCTAGGTGGAACAGTAAAAACTTTTCTCATTAATCTCCTTTTAGCTAAAATTAGACATAGAAACATGATTGCCTTAGCAGTGGCATCATCAGGTATTGCTGCTACACTTTTAACAGGGGAAAGGACTGCTCATTCAGTATTCAAGTTGCCTTTGAATTTGGCACGTGCAGAAGCACCAACCTGCAACATTGGAAGGGAAAGTGGCAAAGCAAAGGTTCTGCAGGAGTGTAAGCTCATTGTCTGGGATGAATGCACCATGTCTCATAAAGCTGCGCTTGAAGTTGTGGACCGGACCCTGAAAGATCTTCGACGTACTGACAAACTAATGGGAGGTGTCACTATGGTCTTGGCTGGTGACGTTTGCCAAACACTCCCAGTCATTCCACGTGGAACCAAAGCAGATGAAGTACAAGCGTGCATCAAGGCTTCATATATCTGGAACACCATTCACCGACTTACCCTAGCAACCAACATGCGAGTGCATTTCACAAGTGATGCTTCTGCTGGAAATTTTGCAGGAAGGTTACTTCAGCTGCGAAATGACAAAATGGTTTCTGAGAACATGCATGGAATGGTATCAGTCGAAAACATTGGTCAAGCAGTCACAACTCTCAAAGAACTCAAAGATTCAGTTTTCCCAAATGTTATTTCTCATTTCCGGAATCACAAATGGCTTTCTGAAAGAGCCATCCTTGCACCAAAGAATGATGCAGTTGATGCCATAAACAGAGGGCTACTCCTACAATTACCTGGTGAGATGCACTGTTCCAGACACCAACGATGCTGTAAATTATCCAACAGAATTTCTCAATTCTCTGGAGCCACCAGGTGTGCCACCACACAATATACAGCTCAAGATTGGTGTACCTATCATTCTTCTCAGGAATATGAACCCACCAACCTTTGTAATGGACCGCGGTTGGCTGTAAAGAAGCTGTGGGCGCATGTCAGTGAGGCCACAATAATGATTGGAGATACAGCAGGAAAGATGTCTTCATTCCACGAATTCCAATCATTCCACTGGACTTGGCATTTCAATTCAAGCGCCTCCAGTTCCTAATTCGACGAAGTTTTGCCATGAGCACCACCAAAGCTCAGGGCCTCGCTAAGGTAGTTGGCCTCAACCTACAGAAACCATGTTTTTCTCATGGCCAGCTTTATTTTGGGTGCTCAAGAGTTGGTGAGAGTAAAAAACTAAAAATCTTTTCATTTTGGGTGCTGATGGGAAAACAGTCAACATAGTCTATCCCGAAGCACTGCAACGATAACATGTCATTGATTATATGGTATAAATATTTGATTTAATGTATTTTTCTCAAACATTTACAGTAATAATAATTGTATTGTTCTCGATTTCTCATTTCATGCAACTTTCATTAACATCTAAAAGATTACTACTTGGTGCTAATTCACGTCCTCTATCTTTACTTTATAGTTTGTTTTGAATTTATAGTTACCATTCTTTTAAACTAAATTTAATTCTGATCAAAGACACAGAGTCAAGGTAATTTCATATATATTGAACCCGAGCGAAACCGGGTAATTCTTATATATATATATATATATATATATATATATACCGTGAGCGTATTGTAAAATGGAAGCACTGTTATTGTATTTTATGTTTGAATGTATGCACGATAAGAGGTAAGTGTGTGACTGGAATAAAATATACATTTGTTTTCGGTAAATTTGCCCTTTATGATGCGTCCCGTGCGAAAGGCATTTCCTTAAACCGAGGTTTAAGGTATCTTCATCTCTGTTTAACTTATCTTAATCGAATCTTTAATGTAGAACCAACTGAGTCCTATAAATAAGCGGAATCTAAAATCCAGGATGGAAAAACGTGACTGAATTGGTAGAAAGAAAGAAAAATTTTATTTCGAAGGGGGACTCAATTGATTATTTTAACTCCAAAAAATTTTTTTGGTCTGTATCTGTTTTCATTTTTGTATAATTTTTCATCTTTTTCTTTCGTGCAGTAATTTAGATACTGTAAATTACGATAAGTTTGAAATGCATATTTTTTATAAAAAAAAAAAAAAAAATCAAGAAAAAGATTACAATAAAAAAACTTTTTAAAAACTTTTTTTGTAAACCAAACTCGAAGATTGTGTTACATGAAATGCTATGCATGTCTTGTAGAATCACTACTTTGTATCAATAGGAAAAAACAACGAATTTCACGACAGGATTTTATGAATGAACTGGACGTGTGGTTTTTAAAAGCGAAATTTTAATTTCTATAAATTCAACATCAACCTTTTTCAGGTCCCATCCGATTTGGATTAATAAGTATTTACATAAAAATTTACGCAATATACGCATTTATTATTGTAGAGGAGATTTATCCATAGTCTTACAGCTTAAAGATAACCAAAACTTTCAACGATACTCATCTTGCATCATTAATTTTGTTGAACTACTAAAGGACGAATTAATATCAAGGGAGAAGTTTTGTGTTACACATTCGTTTCAGTGTCGTAATACGTGGTCTTCCCACGAGTTTAATACTACAGATTTGAGTTAAAACTGTGCGAAAACAATATTTTTGGCTCGCGCGCGCACGCTGTGTGTGTGTGTGTGTGTGTGTGTGTTAAAAGATTTCCAGAATACCATAAGAATCCGATTAGAGCTAAAGTGGTGGGTAGTAAACCTCAATTCACCGACTCTTAAGATTAAAACAAACGTTAAAACAACTTTTTGTACGGTTTGAATTACAAGAAATAAATTTCTTCGCAAACATTTTATTTCATATTTTCCGTTGTGCAAATGCTATGTTTTGTTTGTTCGGTTCTTTAGCTTCCGTCGCAGATTATATGAAAGAGGGGACCTACAGATTTACGTGTAGCCAGAACCATGAATCGCTACGTAATCTGGTGCAGGGGACGGTCCCCCATCCAATTACTAACCAGACCGAATGTCGTTTAACTCGCTGGTTAACTTCGTTGGAGTGACGACGTGAACCACGACGTAGGTCCTGTGTGATAAAGTTAACGCATTTGTGAACGTTTTTGGAGTCTATAAACGTTTTATAGAGAGAAAATTCATTATGGTTAATAGATTTTACCTATATAAGGCACTGTCAAAATGGTCCACATCGCTTCTAGTCCAAATGCTAAATTTAATAAGGCGAAAATATACGCAGATGTTGGCATAAATTATGCATTTTTAAAATTTATTGTAATGCATACAAAATTGGAATTCATACAAAATGGTCGATCGTTTTCGACTGAAATTTGTCCCTTTCGAAAATTTATTATTTATAGCTGAATAGTTTACTTTCCGATCAAAGTATTTGATCGTCAAAAAGGACTGAATCAAAGTGAATTTTGTTTACTGAATATGAGCTATAAGGAAATTGAACAAACTGTTATAATAAACTATTAAAAATGGCCACATTTATTAAAAAAACAATCTATCTATCTATCTATCCATATATATATATAATATATATATATATATATATATATATATAATATATTATATATACCGGGTGTTTCAAAAGTCCCTCACTAATTTGATTTTCAATTTTCTTTGCAGCTAATCGACCAACGACGTTCATCTTGTGGTAAACTCTTACTCAGTAGTTGAGAATTTTTTTGAGTCTACATTTGAAGTTTTGCTCCGTTTTCTTCTGCTACCATGCTGACTCTAGAGCAGAGATGTAAAATCGCTGCATGGCAGGAGGTTTTTCAATCTGTGGTCGAAGTGCAGCGACGATTCCGGGCAGTCTACGGACAGCATTATGCACCGGATAGGAACACCATCGTCGCCACCCACCGGAAGTTTATGGAGACCGGATCCGTAAAGGACAAACCACGATCAGGAAGACCTCGAAGTGGGCGGAGTGAGGAGAATGTCGAAACTGTCCGTGAGGCGTTTACTCAGAGTCGAGGAAAGTCCATTCGGCGAGCTGCTGCGGAACTGAACATCAGCGCGACATCTATCCAACGGATTTTGCGGCGTGGTCTCAAGCTGTATCCGTACAAGATCCAGGTGGTTCAGAAGCTGGAACCTCAAGACTACGATTGCCGGGTGGAGATGTGTGAGACACTGCTGCATCACTACGAAAGAGACCCATCGATCCTGGAGCACATGTGGTTCAGCGACGAAGCTCTCTTCCACCTTTCTGGTCGCGTCAATCGGCACAACACCCGCATCTGGGGAACTCACAATCCTGCGGAGATCCGTGAACATGAAAGGGACACGCCGAAATTGGTCGTCTGGTGTGCCATCTCCTCAGCTGGGCTGATTGGTCCGTTCTTCTTCCGGGATCAAGATGGAAATTCCGTGAACGTCAACGGAGACAATTACCTTCGTATGCTTCAGGAGTTCTGCATCCCCAACTGTCAGCTGTAGCTGACATGCAAGAAGTCATTTTCCAGCAAGACGGTGCCCCTGCTCATTACTCGCGTGAGGTTCGCTCATTTCTGAATAAGTAGTTCCCGGATCGGTGGATTGGTCGCCGTGGTCCCATCGAATGGGCTGCTCGCTCGCCTGATCTTACCCCATGCGACTTCTTTTTGTGGGGCTACATTAAGAGCAAAGTGTACGCCACCAAGCCGCGAGTCCTCCCCACACTAGAAGAACGGATCAGGAATGCGTGTGCTTCTGTTACTCCCGAAATGTTGTCCAATGTCGGCCAAGAATGCATAAAACGGTGGCTCGCTGGTTTCGAAAAAGACGGTGCCCACATTGAGGTGTACCAGTGACTTTCCAGTAGACTTATGAAGCCAAGTTTGATGCCACCAAAATTCTCATGAATCGTAGACTCAGCAACCAAATTGTCATTTGGTTCCTCTTGTAATTGCTATTTTAATAAAATTTTAAAAATAATGAGGGACTTTTGAAACACCCTGTATTTTCATATTTCATATGAATAGCATGCATAGCCTATTATATATATATATACAGTGTGTCCGTAAAGTCATGGTGGGATTTTAAATAGCTATATTATTGCAACGAAACATGATAATGAGATGAAAAAAAGGCAAATTGAAGAACAACTCTAAAAGAATAACTTTATTTAACGTAGTTCGATATGGGCTCCTCTGTTAGCCCTGCAGACATCTAGGCGGTGATTCAATTCCAGCCACACACGCCCAAGAACATCAGGAGTGACGGATGCGATAGCTTCCGTGATTCGCTCGTGCAAGTGATGAATATCCCTAATGGGTACACATATTGTTTCCTGTATCATCAATCGATGAACTTTTGCTTGAAAACAATAAAAAAGGGCCTAATTCTTCAGAATTAAAAAAAAAATGTCACCCCGAAAGCAAATATAGTATATTAGTATATTCGAGACACCTGCATTGCACCATTCTAGATTGGTTACCTGATGATTATCATAAATTGTCCAATATCTTGCAACAATACCGAAAAGCACTAAATACTCTGGAAAATCACTGGAACAGAGACCCATCTGCAATAGCTATACCAAGGAGCAACCAATATTTATTATTTTATTAATTTTTTATTTTTTATTTTGGGGTGAAGTTTTTTCAATATATATCGAAACAACTGTTATTTTCATTGTCAGGGGGCAAAAGTTCATCGATTTATGATACAGGAACATGAGGTTATAAAAATGTCATAACCCTACTGTACACGCTTTGCTTGACGTAACCCCACAAATAAAAGTCCAAAGGTCTCAGGTCTGGAGAGCGTGGAGGCCATGGCTTCCATCCTCCTCTTCCTATCCATCTCTGTGGAAATTTTTCATTAAGGAATTCTCGAACAACGTTGGCATAGTGCGGAGGAGCACCATCTTGCTGAAAGATGACATTATTGTCAATAAATTGGGGTATTGCAAAATGTTCCAACATAGCGAGGTAGTTGTGTGACGTCACAGTGGGTTCCGCGAAGAAAAATGGGCCAATCACTCGATCTCGTGCTAGAGCACACCACACATTAACTTTCTGGCTATTACGCTCATGTTCAACATAGGCATGTGGACAGCCTAGACTAACTACGAGATAAAGGTTAAGCTTAGCCTAGACTAACTACAAGATACAACTTTTGAGATGTTCTTAAATTTGGCATTGTTTCATCTCATTATCATGTTTCGTTGCAATAATATAGCTATTTAAAATCCCACCATGACTTTACGGACACACATCACCGCCTAGATGTCTGCAGGGCTACCGGAGGAGCCCATATCGAACTACATTAAATAAAGTTATTCTTTTAGAGTTGTTCTTCAATTTGCCTTTTTTTCATCTCATTATCATGTTTCGTTGCAATAATATAGCTATTTAAAATCCCACCATGACTTTACGGACACACTGTATATATATATATATATATATATATATATATATATATATATATATATATATATATATACACACACGGGTTTCGGTCAGGCAGATCATGCCTATCACAACTAATGGAACACTGCAACAACATTATTGATGCACTTGAAAGTAATGAAAATTATAATGTAATATACACAGACTTTGCAAAAGCGTTCGACAAGTGTGACCATGGAATCATAATATATAAACTGAAATATATGGGAATAACAGGAAAAGTAGGGAAATGGATATATAATTTCCTTAGTGAGCAGCGCAAGTCGTTACAGTACAAGGAGTATCTTCATCAGAATCAGAGGTCCTCAGTTCAGTGCCACAAAGAACAAGATTAGCTCCACTACTCCTCGTAATCATGCTAACTGACATAGATGAGGACGTTACCAGAAACAGCACAGTATCATCCTTTGCCGATGACACAAAGATCAGTACAAACCGACATAAACAGAATCTACAAGTGGACGGAAGACAACAATATGAAGTTTAACACTGAGAAATTTCAGCTGTTACGGTACGGAAAAAGAGAGGACCTAAAATCCATGGAATATTTTACCCCAAATGGACACGAAATTCAGAGACATTCTAGAGCAAAAGATTTAGGGGTTGTAATGACTGATGATGCGAAATTTTAAACACAAAATAAGATAGCAGTAAACAGAGCAAAGAGAATAACTGGGCAGATACTGAGAACCTTTAAACGAAGCGATAGGAATATGATGATTCTTCTACTGAAAACATTGATCATACCCAAATTGGAATACTGCTCGGTCCTAACATCCCTATATAAAAAAGAAGACATTAGACAGCTAGAAGGGATTCAGAGAAACTTCACAGCCAAGATCAATGGGTGCAAAGTACTAAACTACTGGGAAAGGTTATATGAATTAAACCTATATTCACTGGAAAGGAGGAGAGAGAGATACACCATTATTTACACTTGGAAAATAATGGAGAAACTAGTCCCTAATCTTACTCTGAACCCTGTAACTCCCCAAACAACAGTGGAAAGTAGAAAAGGAAGACTGTGTCGTGTTCCCAAATTAAAGGCGAGACAGGGAACATCCTTAACCCTGAAAGAAAATACATTTTGTGAGAGGACTAAAACTGTTTAATCAACTACCCAAACACCTAAGGAACACGAATGATGTTGCACTGGACATCTTGAAAAGAAGATTAGACGCCTGGCTCAGAACAATCCCCTATGAGCCGGGCGCACCTGGCTATGTGAGGGGGAGAGTACAAGAAACCAACTCACTACTTCATCAGGCCAACTCGAGAGGAGAGGCGACGAGCTTGACCTTCGTGAAATGAAGAATCATCGCACGGAACCTTTGAAAGGTTGAAAGGTATTATATACAGTATACACCAACCTCTTTTATTTATACACCAGCTCTATCCTCCTGTTCTTCTTTGCAAATTTAAATAATTATAACCGCTACTATTCCAAACACTTTTCTCCTTGAAAATAAAATACAAGGCCAGCAATAGAGCTTTAAAGTACTCTGGTACCCGCAAAGCCAGCTATAATCTTCATACAACCGATCATTAAAATGACACGTACATCTTTTGGTTTGTGTACTTAATTTTTTTTAAGCTAGGCGTAGGCCTACCAATTTTAATAATGTCTCGCTTTTCTTCAAATTGTCTAGAATTGAACGAACAAGATAACAAAGTTTCAATTATACAATTACATTTATTACACGCCATCATTATCTGTCAAAGAAATAAAAAGACTGCATAATCCAGCCAAAGATCATTGAACGCACTGTAACAATCACAAATCAAATAAATAACTGAACACTGTTAAAAATGCGCTCGAATTATATGTGAATTTGTGCACTTGTGATTGGGGGGAGGGGCGAAGAGGGGGAGGGAGAAAGGAGATGGGCAGTTGACGAACGACATTAACCTCAATATGACAACTTCACTTTAATTTACCAATAATTAAGCAAACTCTAATTACAATTAGCTTGTATTTCTTCTTCTAAAAATATATTTGGTAATAATTGCCAGTTATTTAGTCATTTAATGCTATAAGCTCATTAATTAAGCGCTTTAAAAGGATTCCGTTAGCATAATAGCAGGAATAAGCAACTCTCTCAGTTACTTCCACGATCCACGTTTTGCCTAAAGAAATGAATGCGTTATGGGTCTGTGTTTCCATCGGTGAATATTTTTTATTCTTTTTAGACATAATACTAATTCATCCCCAAGTAAAGCGATCACTAATTTTATTATACATCATTTATTACAGTTATACTATCGTATAAGCAGAGAAATTATCGATGAATTGATACAATTTTTATAAAACACGAATATGGTAAGTCAAACAAAAGAATCAATTCTCAAGGTTGCTTCCACTGGCGCCTGTCTCGACGCAAGAAAATTATTGCTCTCCCCTCCTTTTTCAATGCACTGATTTGGATGTCGAGCTTTTTGTATTAAAAAAGCATTTGAAAGGAGTATAGCCTAGTGATAAATAATTTATCATAATTTTATCGTCATTAATATTGTTTAACAGCGCTTCTAATCATTTAAGTGTGGAAGCAATGCTTCCATTGCTTCCATGGACCGAACGCCACTGATATATATATATATATACCTCGTAACCTCGTAGCAATTCCGTGTGTTGGTCTTTCTTCACACGAAGGTCAAGCTGGTGGCCCCGCCTCTACGCCTGGCTTGGTGGAGGAGCGAGTTCCTATATATATACACACACCTCGTAACCTCGTAGCAATTCCGTGTGTTGGTCTCTCTTCACACGAAGGTCAAGCTGGTGGCCCCGCCTCTACGCCTGGCTTGGTGGAGGAGCGAGTTCCTCTCTTGCGCTCTCCACCACACGTGGCCAGGTACATCGGGCTCATCTGGTACCATCCTGAGCCAGGCATCTAGTTTTATTTTGAAGACGTCACCTCTGACTCCTGTCACGTTTCTGAGATCCTTTGGGAGCTGGTTAAAAACTCTTGGCCCCCTGACAACAAAGCTGCTTTCCTTCAGTGTTGATTAGGACCCTTGTCGGGTCTTTAATTTGGGAGCACTATACATTCTGCCTTTCCTTTTTTCCAGTGTTGCTTAGATGGTAATTGGGTTTAGTTTGAGGTTTGGTACCAGTTTTCGATCATTTTCCATGTATAGTACTGGTAAAAAGTTTGGAAACCCCTGTCCAATTTATGTAATTTCTCCTTATTAACCAATAGAGTTATTTTAGTAGACTAATGTCTGTTCCTATAAATAGACTGTTGTTGAAAATGCACAAAATTTAGTAATTTAGATTATTTAACCGAATCATATTTTGTTATACTAATCAGGTTTTTATTTTCTATTTTAGGACTAAAACCTCATTACTATAACAAAATAACGAAATATGATTGGGTTAAATAATCTAAATTACTAAATTTTGTACATTTAGAACAATAGTCTACTTATAGGAACAGACATTAGTCTAATAAAAATTACTGGTTAATAAGGAGAAATTACATAAATTGGACAGGGGTTTCCAAACTTTTTACCAGTACTGTATATATTATGGTATACTCTATCTCTTCTTTCCAGGGAGTACAGATTTACTTTACGTAGTCTTTCCCAGTAGTTGAGTTCTTTGCAGCCATCAATCTTGGCTGTGAAATGTCTCTGGATATCTTCTAGTTTATTAGTTTCTTCCTTCTTGTATGGGGACGTCAAGACTGAGCAGTATTCAAGTTTTGGTATGATCAATGATTTCAACAGGGGAATCATTACTGTCTTGTCCCTTCTTTTAAAGGCTATTAGTACCTATCCCGCGACTCTTTTTTCTTTGTTTATTGCTATCTGAATTGAGTCTCCAATTTCGCATCATCAGTCATTATAACCCCCAAATCTATCGCTTTCGTGCTTCTCTGAATTTCCTGACTGTCTGGGGCATAACATGCTGTCTGTTTAAGTTCCTCTTTTCTGCCATATCTGAAGAGCTGGAATTTCTTGGTGTTAAATGTCACATTGTTCTCTTCTGACCATCTGTATATTCTGTTTGTGTCCCTCTGCAAGGCCTCCACCTCTTTTGCATCGCTGATTTTTCTGCTGATCTTTGTATCCTCTGCAAAAGAGGTTACAATACTTTTGCAGTTTATTTCATTGTCTATGTCTGTTAGCATGATAATGAAAAGGAGCGGGGCCAATACTGTTCCTTGTGGTACTGAACTGCGTACTTCCGATTCTAATGATGAGATACCTTGAATTTTAACGACCTGTAGACGTTCTCTGAGGAAGTTCTAGATCCATTTTCTAACATTGCCTGTTATTCCCATATGTTTCATTTTATGCGCTTTATACCATGATCACATTTGTCGAAAGCTTTAGCAAAATCCGTGTATCGTAGTTTTCATTGCCTTCAACTGCGTCTTGGCTATTGTTATAGCGTTCTATAAGTTGTGTTAGGCATGATCTTCCTGATCAGAATCCATGCTGATTTTCGTTGAGTCTTTCCAGTGTATCCAAGAAGTCATAGATTTTCTCTGTAACTATTTTTTCAAATACTTTGGGAAGCTGGGATGTCAAAGATACCGTCTATAGTTTTTGCTTGAGATCTATCCCCTCCTTTATATATAGGTTAGGGTGCGTCAAAAAACATGAAGTTGTCACACGCGTTCGCTCGCTCGCAATTTTGATCCACTTAATGAGAAAACCTAGCAGTATAAAAATCAGTTCAATATATCAATGTTTAGGGATAGCACACAGTGAATTAATAACCCTATTTATACCGGGGTGTGGCCACATGATCTGGTTTATCAGTATATATGTCATATGGCCCCACCTCGGCTGTTCTTTTCGTTAAAATACCCTGGAATACATGGGGTTAAGAGTTTCTATATGAGGCTCTCTATTAATTGTTGGTTTCTTTTCTTCCACAGTGGTTTGCTTAATGAAAATGGCGAAGAAAGGTGCTAAGGAAGTGAAGAAGCTAGCTGATGAAATCTGGTTGTTGGGGAAACCCTGAAGATTTGGATGTTCAAGGAGGAGTTTGTTAGACTCTTGCGGCCGCAACGTCCTTCTTCCTCTCGTGGCCCGAACCGCATGGGACTTCTCTGGGAAAAGCTCGGAGATTTCTGCATTTTCGTCGTCAGCTCGCGGAACATGAGGATCCCATCATCAAGGAAGCCGACACGAAGGCGATGAGTCGACATCTATGGTACTTGTCTGAACTTACAGTCGGTCTCGCTCTCTTCGATGACGATGTTGCAGATGCTGACAAACTCAAGATGGTCTCTAACATGAACTCTGTGGAAGGATCCCTCGAGCCCAGCCCTCGTGTGTTGGCCGTCGCAAGAGACGTCGTTGCAAAAGATCTTCCGGACTTCTTCACCTCCACAACTAAGAGGACCTTCCACCATCTTGAAATCGATACTGCGTTCTTGTCAATGCCCCCTGCGGCCTGGATAACATCAGACGGGTACAATCTGGGGAAGGAACGGGTCGGGAAGCTCCTCGTGACTAACGACACTGCTGAAAGAGGAGTGGCCCTCATCCACGAGTTCACGGCAAAGGGGCGTGCCAAGCACGAGGATCAGCTCCAATACATGATCCAGGTGGCAGAGGATCATCGGCGAGAGTACCCGAAGACAGCAAACAAGAAGGACCTTCTTCGCTCAAAAATACTTTCTTTCTGAAGGCTTTTAGTTCTTTTCATGCCATTTCCGAGTATTGTTTGTCAATTTCTTTCGTTTTCTTGGTGTTCACGTAGTACGGGGAAACCAATCCCAGAATATAATATTTAAGGTTAGCTGTTTTGTTTCCAATTATTTTACAGTGTTCATTCTAGTTTAAGTTCTTGTCAAAGTAAATGCCTAGGAAATTGAAATGATTAACATGTGTTGTGGAATTACCATTAATTCTGAAGTCTGGAATGTGGTTGCTATTTATAGGTTTTTGTGGAAATGTATTTTATAGTATATTTTGTTTTATTAAATTTTCTGTTTTTCAATACATCCTTAACAAAGTGTATTAGCAAAACGTATTTTTATAAATATAAAACACGAATTATGTCTTCATATGCTGCAATGTTTTAAATATTAAGAGTGTTAAACAAGACAGTTTTCATAGAGTTACTTCCCCTGAAAATAATCAGTACGGGGAAATCAATCCCAGAATATATGTAGTATGTAGTGTACAAACTTTGTAGTGGATGCGCGACCCCTAAATAAACGGCTACTCAAATGAAAATTCGTCTGTGGTGTTTTCTCCTTCAGTGGCTTAATTGAGAAAGCGAGCGAAAGAAATGGACCACCTTCAGGTTTTCTCCCTTATGCAGTGACGCACCCTAATATACGTACAATGTTTGCTCTTTTTAAGATACTCGGTATTTTACCAGAGTGTCAGGATCTTCTCCATATCCAGTGTCTGGGTGTGGCTATTTCATTTTTAAAGTTTTTAATCAATAATACGTTATATTTGTTCGGACCTGCCGCTGAGTGTGATTTCATTTGTCCTATAGCTTGCGCTATATCTTCTGGGTAAACTCAAAATCTGTTATACATTGTCCTTGCATTTCTCTTCAAAGACAGTATCTACTGTACAGTGTCAGTTATCGCTTTGTCGCTTTTTGCGGTACTGAAGACTAATTCAAACTGGGCTCTCAATGTTTTACATACTTCTTTTAGATCGTCGGTTAGTTCATTATTTCCTTTCCTTAAGGGCCCGATAGTGGCGCGCATATTTGTTTTCCTTTTCGCATATCCTTTTCCTCTTCCCGCTCTGTATGACCCTGAATCAGAGCTTGTATGGCCCTATCGATACTCTCCAGTTTTTCTTGTATTATTTTCCTGATATTGTTACTTCTGCAATTAACTAACTTCTCCGCTACTCTCTTTATTTTGTGGAATATTGTTCGCTTTGGCCTCTCTAGCCAGTTTCTCTTTCCTTTTCGCTGTGATTTCGGAGTATATTTTTCAAAAAATTTCTAGCTTCTTTTCTTCTAAGATTGTTAGCATTTCTTCTGTTGTTTTATTCTCGAAAACTGTTTTCCACTCTATTTGGGCCATGTGAGATCTGTTTCTTCTCAATCTATAACAGTGGTCGGCGAACAGGGGTAAATTACCCCAAATGGGGTACATTTAAAGGTTTTGGGGGTAATGCGTGCGGTATGAGAGACACCATATGCAACAATTTTAAGAGCAATTGGCTTGTTTTTGTTTACTTTGAAGTCTGGGGGTAATTTCATTTTACTCAAATAGATTTTTGGGTAATACCCAAAAAAGTTCCCCGACCCATGATCTATAGTCTTGGAGTTTAAGTTAAAAGTCTCAAATTTGCTTTTTCCTTTAGTATGGGTATTATCTTTTTATGTTGTCGTCATATGTGTTGATATCTCGATTATGTTGTGGTCTGAGATAATAGGTGGGGTTATTTTTATATCAACAATCAAGTTAAATGCAAAAAACTTCACTTTTCTACGATTGGGAATAAAGTAAGTTACTTTATAAATGCAATAATTATGTCAAACGAAAAATAATAGAATCTGTATGGATAGAACAAGTGGATAATTTTAAATTGTGCGAAGGTAGTTATAAGCTGGACCCTTTAATGAGATTCTTGGTCAAAAAATCCCTTACGGTGTCGGGTGAACGGGTTCTAACCTAAGTGTGAATTTCTTAAAGGTCTATGGATTGTTTCCTTACTCACTTTTGGTTCATTCGTTTTTTCCGTAAAATGTGAATGGAATAATAAACGTAAATGTAAATGTAATAATGGAAGTAACAAATGTGGAAATAAATGTAAATACAATAAATGTAATAATAAAGGTAATAAAATAAATGTAATAATAAGTGTAAAGGTAATAATAATAAATGTTAAAAAACGTAAATGCAA
This sequence comes from Bathynomus jamesi, assembly GCA_023014485.1. NCBI lineage: Eukaryota > Metazoa > Arthropoda > Malacostraca > Isopoda > Cirolanidae > Bathynomus > Bathynomus jamesi. The sequence goes on from JAJOZX010002145.1 coordinate 541,477, forward strand.
TAATAAATGCAGTAATTATGTCAAAATAATAGAATCTCTATGTATAGAACAAGAAGATAGTTTTAACTTGTGCGAATGTACTTATAAGCAGGACCCTTCAATAAAATGCCCTTCTGTTGTCGGGGGAACGGGATCTCATCTAGGTGCGAATTTCTTAATGGTCTCTGGATTGTTTCCTTCTCGCCTTTTTCATTCGTTTTTCGGTTCATAATTTCTGTATAATAAACAACAATGTAATAATCAATGTAATAATAAATGTATAATTTCTGTAATAAATAATAATGCAATATTAAATGTAATAAATGTAATAATAAATGTAATAATTATGTAAAAAAAATAATAATAGAATCTGTATGTATAGAACAGGAGATAGTTTTAAATTTGTGCGAATGTATCATACTTATAAGCGGGTCCCTTTAATAAAAATGCCATTCCAGTGTCGGGAGAACAGGATCTAACCTAGGTGCGAATTTCTAAATGGGCCCTCGACTGTTTTCCCTCTTGTTTTTGGTTCATTCATTTTTCTGTATCCACCCGAAGAGGATGCCAGTGCGCATCGAAACTGTTGTGGAAATAAACTCTGTCTATTAGAGTGGGTTTTTATTATCATATTTTGACCTTCACGTAGAAAAGTGAAGTTTTTTGCATTTATTATGGATCCCACGATCAGACGCCATCTATTCGCTTTCTTCTTAGTTACCTTTCCCCAATTTGTATCTTCCTATCGTCTATATGAAAAACCACTAGTGGCTGTGAAGACCAAGTGGAGCAAGTGTGCCCGAAGTCCTTAATACCGTTTACCTTCAGAAAGGACCATACACGGTTTCCGAATTTTGCCAGGGAAATTTTGAATCAACGTATTGCGTGTGTTAAAAGAGAGATTGACCATACGTATTTCAAACTAAGAAATTGTCTACGCGTCATTAAATCGCATGAGTCGTGTGAACTACTTGTGGCGCTGTTTGAAACTGCAGATTATAAATGCGATGTGGAGACTAGACGCACTGAACAACGACTTAACAGAAAGCTATCCAATTTATGTGATGAAAGTGCTTGGTCAAAGTGTGCGGTGGAAGGTTCCGTTTTAAATTTATCGACATATGTCTTATCCAAATCCGAAAAGGAAGTTCTTAATTTAGGGCTGTCCTTCGCCCTTAAACCCGATAAAAACATTGTTTTAGATTTTGTGTCTTCCGTAGTTAATTCCAGGGTGGAATATTCCGTGTTTAAATGGTTTGATTCTGAGCAAGTTTCTGGAACATTTCAACTCAATGGACTCGATTCCCAAAAGATTCCGGTTAGCTTAAGACAAGCTCAGTAAGAACAAAGCAATATTTGTTACTAAAGCGGACCAAAGTAACACTGTGGGTTTTTTGGACAAGTGTGATTATAAACAAAAAATGGAAGCGTTACTTACTGATGAATTCACCTACACCAAAGTGAGATCGTCTCCCCTAAAGCGTCTTTCTGCTCAATTCAACAAAACTATCAGGAACTTATTAAAAGATGTCCCGGCGATTGACCCCTAAAAGATTTCTACAGATTAACCTCAAACTCCTCCACATTTACGGCTTACCCAAGACCCATAAGATTAATATACCACTCCGTCCCATTATTTCACACAGGGATTCCTTTAGTTACAGGTTATCTAAATTTCTTGCAGATAAATTGTCCCCATTAGTTGGTAAATTTTTAGGCTCGCACATCACTAATTCCTGTGACTTTATTAACAAAGTTATGTCCTTATATTTAAAACGCGGAAGAATGATCAGTTTTGACGTTGAGTCCTTGTTTACGAATGTTCCCATTGATGATGTACTTAGTTTTTTAGATAGAAAATTGCCAACATGTAACGTAGAACTGGGCATGCCCACATCTGTATTTTTAGAACTGATAAATGCCTTCTCCTTCGGTGAAGAATTTTATTTGCAACGTTTTGGTATGGGAATGGGGTCCCCTTTATCCCCAATAATGAGTACATTATACATGGAATATTATGAGTCGGAATTGTTGCAAACCATATGTCCCAGGAATCTAATTTGGTTTCGTTATGTAGATGATATTTTCTCATTTTGGCCTGACCACTGGAACAACTTTGACACGTTCTTTCAGTCATTAAATATTCTTGTTCCCTGTATTAAATTTAAATATGAATGGGAGAACGACAAACAATTACCTTTTCTAGATGTTTTGGTCATTAACGAAAGCGGAAAGCCCAATTTCACGGTCTATAGAAAACCTAGTCATTGTACTGTAATTCGTACATTCATTATTTTTCATATCATGCATGATTAAGGGGTTAAAAGCTCAATTATTTCTTCCATGTTTCTAAGAGCACTCACGATTTGTAGCCCACATTTGCTGCACCCGGAAAATTCAAAGATTTGGAACATTTTTAAGGATTTAAAATATCCTGAGTGGTTTTTCAGAAAGGTGTATTTTAAAACCAGAAAATCTTTTTATTCCCCTCAGGAACCTTCAGTTAACCAAAAACAATATGTGAGTTTGCCTTACTGGCAAGAATCGTCCTCGGAGCAAAGCCAGCAAAAGGCACCCGTTTTATGAATCCAGGGTCCATGCACCATGCTCGTCTCATTCAAAAATACAGCAGTCATCTTACGAAGGATGAAGAACAGTTACAGTTTCCTCTACAAGTTGTCAACAGACACCGCCGTCTTTTCCCATAGTGCTTGGAAAAAACTCTTTCTATGGCTGTATAAGTTTCGTTTTTCATGTGTATTCATTATACGAGGGCTACTCAATATATTTTGCCCCACCTTTTTTTTTTCTTTCCAATTTCCCTTGTAAGTTCCAGAAGTTTTCTACACAGGTAGTTACATACCTTTTTTACAAGTTTTTTTTTCCCACATAGTCTCTATCTTTTTCTACGGCTTTCCACCACCTCGAAACAAGGGCCTTTATTCCTTGCTGGAGCCACCTCTTAACCTCCGCAACAACCTCATCGTCACTCTGAAACTTTCTCCACGACTAACATCCTTTATTGGCCCAAACAAATGGAAGTCTGAATGTGCCAGATCCGGGCTGTATGGAAGGTGGGGTAACACAGTCAAGCACATTTTTGTGATGGCCTCTCTTGTTTGCAAACTGTTGTGTGGTCTTGCGTTATCGTGCAACAGAAGGAGGTCTTCCAGCTTTCTCTCCGGTCGAACTCGCTTTATACGTTTCTGAAGTTTCTGCAGGGTAGAAATATATGCCTCTGAGTTGATTGTTTGTCCTTTCTTTTTCATAATGTCCACCAGAATCACCACTTTCATGTCCCAGAAGATGGTGGCTATAGCGTTTCCTGCAGAGGGAGCCATTTTGAACTTTTTCTTGCGTGGGGAGTCTGCGTGATGCCACTCCATGGATTGGCGTTTCGTTTTAGGTTCAAAGTGGTGTACCCAAGTCTCATCCCGTCACAATTCGTGAAAGGAAGTCATCCCCTTCTGTCCCGTTTCGAACCAATGACTGAGAAGCAATTTCTTTTTTTTGGGGCTTTGTGATCTTCAGTCAATTCGCGAGGAACAAACCGTGAACACACTATTGAGTATCCCAGTTGCTGAATTATCGTATTCTCACTCCCTTCACTAATTCCTAGCTCCAGGGATAGCTCCTTGTATGTGACGCGCCGATTTGATCGAATGATGCTGTTAGCACGTTGCACAGTGTGAGATGTGACAGCCGATGCCGGGCGACCGCTGCGTGGCTCATCATTGAGGCTGGCTCTCCCTCTCTCCGATGGTCTCACACGTTTAGACCAGCGTCCAACTGTGCTTCGATCAACAACAGCATCTCCGTAAACGTTTTGTAGACGTTTGTGAATATTTCCAACTGTTTCCTTCTGTGCGGTTAAGAACTCGTTAACAGTTTTCTGTTTACGACGCACATCACTGTCAGACGCCATTTTCGAAACTGCGTTAACCATCGGTTTTACAGAAGGGCGTTTAAAAGCGGTTTTATACAAGGAGGGGAGGTTCAAACTGGAAAAAAGTCCGGTTATGTGAATCACAGAAAGTTCAAACTTACGGCCCAAAAAACATTTCAGCCCCATGTCCTATTATTTACCTAAGAAAAAAGGGTAGGGCAAAATATATTGAGTGCCCCTAGTATTTTATAAATGGGAAATTAAAATCGCCGGGGAGTATTATATCGGGGAGTGGAGAGTTTACGGACTTTATTACGTTTCTGACGGACTTTATTACGTTTCTGATATCATCAATGGCATCTGAGAATTTTCAGATGGAGTGTTTGGAGGTTTGGTTTGGTTTCTCTATTTTCACTGCTTGGAGTTCCACGAAACTGTTGGATTTACTTATTACCGTCTCTGTCATATGTCTCTCATGTACATAAATAGCGCAGCCACCTTTACGTCTCGGTGTTCTCTCCGCTCTTAGTAGGTTGAAACCATCGATTTGCATCTCTCTCTTATCAATATAGTATTCACAGTTTTCGCAGTATCCTTGGTAATCTTTAACATGCGTTTCTGTGAGGCATGCGATGTCCGCCCTTGTTTCGTCCATAAATCCTTTCAGGCACGACGCTTTGTTTGGTGAGTTGTTTGGTTTTATTCCTTGAATATTAGCCAGGACAATATTTATGTTCTTTGGTTTGCGTTGCCCATTGTGCACTTCCAGTTCGTTTTCCTTCGTTCGCGTGTTTAGAAACCCTATGGTCCTCCGAGAGAGATCCGTTTCCGCCTACCTTTTCTGGTAGCTTCTTTCCAGGAAGCGATCCGACTCGGCGATTCCCAGCTCTGTTAACTGCATGCGCTCTATCCGTATTGCTTCTGCGATGTTGAAAAAATTTTGTTCGCTATTTGTGTACATATTTTTCTTTACACTTTTCCTGTTGTTCTTTGAACCTTGTCCTTCGTCCTTTGAATTTGTCGTGAAATGATGGTAACAGCAGTTTTTCCCCTATTGGCAGGTTCCATATGTTGAGTAAGTCTGCCAATTTCTGGATGGTAGAATCTGCAGTTGCCACCGAACCTACAATGACCCTTATTGGAGAAGAAATTGCACAAAGAAGCGTGTTCATATATGCATTGTCCTCCCTTATATCTACAATTTTCCCCATTTTTAGTCGGGGCTTTGTTTTTGATGGTTTCAGTTTACTTTCTTGATTCCCTACTTGTTTTTCCTATTGGTGCTAATGTCTTTTGTTTGAACATTTTGGATTAGGTTTTGTGGCCTCTGTTTCATTTTTACTCTCTGTTGCATTTGTATTTATATTCTCATTCATATTCTCGCCCTCCTTGTGTGTTGGTACTTTCTTTGTTTCTACTTCCTTATTCCTCATTTCCTCTTTAGCTCTTTTTCAAGGTTTCCTCTTTTACTTTCCTCGTTTCTTCTATTTTTCTCTATTCGCTATTCACAATTTCCTCTTTTTTTTTACTCCTCATAGTCTTTTTCTGCTTTAAAGACCCTAAAAGAGTTTATTTCGATCATTCCGTTTTAGGAGAAAATTTTTATCGCATTCAGCTGTTTTGCGCCCGTTAAAAGAGAGATTTCTTCATCTTGCTATTTCAGGCATCTGAAATCGACTAGAATTAGAAAGATATCACACCAAATTGCCTTTGCTTGATCTGTTACCCTTTACAGTACCCACAGGGTTGTAGAAATTTATTTGCGGTTGCCATGTTACGAAGAGTAGGTAGAAGTTGGTGCCCGAAAATTAATTCAAAAGGGTAATTAAAAGAGACATTTGGTTTGACTAAAAAAACTGGGGTAGGGAACGTTTTCCCGTTACTCCTGGGGATGGGGGTTGTGGCACGTTGTAGAGTCTCACTGATTGGTGCCCGGGAGTATGGCCGAGAGGGATAACTGAGAGATATTGCCTTTCGATGGGCAACTAATTTCTTTTCGAAACGAAAACACTCGTAAAAACGCTGTGTAGGTTTAATTGATTCGTTTTCATATATTTTATTTTGATATCCACCGCGATTTTACTACTCAAAGAGAAATACAACTGTGTGCAGTATATATTCACCCAGATATTGACACTCCTTAAAACTGATTAACTGCAGGAATTTTGTTGTAATACCACTTTCATTCAGACTTCAAACGAAACACGTGCAACCATCACCGGGCAGAAAGAGTATATATATATATATATATATATATATATATATATATGGTGGTGTAGTAGTTCGCACCTCGGTGGTGTAGTGGTTAGCGTCGCTGACTACGAATCCACCGGCCCCGGAATCGAGACCCGGTGATGGCAAGCGGCACGCAACAAAACCCAGCTGTTCATCCTTCAACACAATAAAAGAATTTGGTTAGTAGATAAATGGGTACCCTGGATAGCCTAGTGGTTAAGACGCTGGGCTGCTGGTGGGGCGTGGTTCGGATTCCACGTTAAACTGTTGGTTTAAGGTGGAGTGACAAACTTGATTTTCGTCAGAATGAAGCTAACCAAGGTTATATACTGTATATTTATCTTTCTATCTCTCTCTCTCTCTTTCTATATATATATATATATATATATATATATATATATATACAGTATATATATATATATATATATATATATATATATATATATATATATATATATATATATATATACTGTATATTAGTGTGGTCCGAAAAAATGAAAATGAAAAATATATTTCTCATGATATTTGCCCATATTCCACAACCACTAACGATGTTGGAAATAAAAAACTGGATCGATTCGTGTATATTTAGAGGTGGCACAACTCGAAACCTTCGTATCATTATACACGATACAGTTTCGGGTGGTAAATTTCTTCAAAATTGCGCCACCCTTAATTATTAATGGATTTAGTTCAAAATCCGAACGGAGATCTTTTTCCATATAAGGAATGTGGAAATGCATCAGGAGCTCTTATTTGTCTATTCTATTTTTTTACCATATGTGTAGTGTCGCTGACTACGCATCCATCAGCTCCGGGATCGAGACCCGCTGACGTCAGACGGCCCGCAGCAAAACCCAGCTGTTCAGTAGTTTCGGGAATCTTTCACCATTATGGCGACCCCAATCAAGAGGGTTCGTGTCGCGACTGACTCGTGGCTCCTTTGAATAGATGTCTAATTCTTTTTTGATAACTTTTCTGACTATTTTTGATAAGTGGAGGCACAACCTCATTGAAATAACTCCATAAATTAACCTTCGGCTTCTTTTTCAAAGGTTCTTGATCTTCTCGTGAAACAAAATCAGTTGCTTCATCGCCATAGGTTATATTACGTGCAGGACTAACGTTAGGCGATGCACATATAATGATTATCTAATTTTTTACAAACTCAGGTACTGTTATGCAAGCAAATTTGAAACGAAAATCTAAAACGTGAGAAATCATACAAGTAATATCTGCCTTCCACTGCCTGAAACGATCCTGTAAATTTTCTATTAAATCGTTTTTCATAGTATGAACACCTGCATCATCATTTATGTTAGGCAAAAATACACGAGACCTGTTACATCGGGAGATACCATGTGAAGACAAGAAGAATCAGAGGAAAAGTCATTCGTTAATTTTTCACATCGACTAAGAAGCTTTACAACACACTGAATTAGAGTCCACTAATGATTACACTGGGCAACAAAAAAAAATTTTCGTGTCCCAAGAATGAAAATACCTTATTCTTATAGTATTTTCTGTGCTGAATCCAAATAAGTTTGTAAAATTTCTTTATCAGGTCTGGTTTTTGTGTGACATGCAATTTAATTTTTAAAAACCCATATAGTTACATACTTATTAAAATATGATCGAAAAGACATACCTGTAGTTTAAAAAGTAGCTTGTTTTGATTTTCTGCTGTGCTTTGCCTCAGGCATGTCTCTCTTAAGAGTCCAGCAATAGTCAGCCAGCATACTGGGGCTCCATTTGCCTTGGTAACGGTTTTCCATGGCAGAAATATCCTGATGAAAACGCTCACCATGTTCGTCGCTTACCGCACCCAGGTTTTCCGGAAAAAAGTCCAAGTGAGAGTCCAAGAAATGAACCTTTAATGACATATTGCACCCCATTGCTTGGTAAGACTTAAGAAGATCTCCTACTATTTCAGGATAGTTTTCGGCCTTGTGATTTCCCAAAAAATTTGTGCAGACACTTTTGAAACTCTGCCACGCAGCTTTCTCAACTTCATTCAACTCTCCTTCAAATCTGTCATCTCTTAACAATTCTCTGATCTGAGGGCCTACAAAAATGCCTTCTTTAATCTTGGCATCACTGATCCAGGGAAACTTATTTCTCATGTATGTGAATCCTGTTTGCACTTTATCCATCGCTTTAACAAAGTTTTTCATAAGTCCAAGCTTGATATGCAAAGGAGGAAGGTACCAGTGGCGGCTCGTGACTAAAAATTCTAGGGGTGCTGTCTCTAAGAATGGGTTGAAATAATTATTGAAATAAAAGGATGAGCATTGAGCAATGAATAAAAGTTTCAAAAGTTATTCAGTGAGCTCATTCTTATATTGTTCTTGATTATTTCAATTGTAAATAAAAACTTAAGGGGTGCTGCAGTTCCGGAGTGTCTACCGACGAGCCGCCACTGGTTCAAGGTACACTTTCTTAGGGTCAACAAGTGAACTATTCACAACATTTTTCTTGCCTGGAACAAGTGAGGTGCGTTTTGGCCAATCCTTCTTAACGTAGTGGTTTTGCTTGTCCCTACTGTCCCACTCACATAAAAAACAACAGTACTTGGTGTAACCTAGCTGCAACCCTAGCAAAAGTGCAATGACCTTCAGATCTCCACAGATATTCCACTTATATTTCTGATACTGAAACTTTTCTAAAAGCAACTTCATGTTGTCGTATGACTCTTTCATGTTTGCAGCATGTGCAATAGGTACAGAAGGAAATTTATTTCCGTTGTGAAGAAGGACTGCTTTCAAGCTGACTTTTGAGGAGTCAATGAACAATCGCCACTCATCCACGTTATGTTCATGACCAAGAGCCCCCATGACTGAATTAACATCTTTAGAAAACACAAGTCCATCTTCATGGGAGAACCATTCTTTGAATTCATCATGGCGGCTGCGGAAAAAACAAACTTTAGTGTCACGTTGCAGTAGATTCCAACCCTTTAATCTGAACCTAAAAGTTCAGCCTGCTTCTTAGATAATTTCAAATCACGAACTAGGTCATTTAGATCTCCTTGTGACAGTAAATGTGGTTCATTGGAGGAACAGGTAGCCTGGAATGTTGGATCAGAAATGTCTTCATCTTTTTCCTCGTGATATGCTACAGCTACGTTTGATTCCTCATCACTTAAACTTACATGTTCAGGAGGATTTGGTACTGGAAGTTGAGCACTGTGGGGAACTGGTCTCATTGCAGATGGTAGATTAGGGTATTTCATAAGGCTCTTTGTTTTTGAAGTGATCCCCTTGTATTTACCAGGCAGAAATAGCAGTCTGTTGTGTGATCTTTGGGTTCCCTCCAAATCATTGGAATAGCAAATGGCATGTGATGTGAACCGTTTAGCCATCCTGTAAGTAGTCTTACACATGTCACACAACAAATGTGAGGGGCCAACTCTTGTCCTGATCGCCTACTTTACATCCGAAATAAAGTTCATAGCATTTTTTTACTAATGGTGTAAAGTTACGTTTCTGGGATTTTAAAGTTAGATCACCACATACATAACAAAAGGAATTAGGATGATTCAGACAGTTCCGCGGCATTACAAAACATCTATATGAATACAACACTGGTGTAAAATTAACAAGAAGCAACAGACACTAGCTGTTAACACTGTGACATTTACAAGCAGACTGACTTGGAGCTGCTCTACACACAGAAACTAGGCTCATGTCTGAACAGGTACAAACATGTTTCAACCTGCACAGTCTGCTGCTCCGACCAAATTTATCCTGCCAGCATTATCAGAACTTTCTCCCCAAAGGAATAAATTGTACTAATTTTACAGAAAAATTAATACAACATATATATTAATATTAATATATTTTATTATAGTTATATTAATTAATATAATATATTATTATATTTATTATTTTTATAATGTTTTATATTATAATATTGTTATATACTTAATTATATATAATATGTTATTATTTTTTTATCCGGTGATCATGCTAAATGAGGAAAAAATGAACATAGCGTCACAAGTAAACTAAGCCTGATAGAAAAAATCTGATTTCATATTTAGATTCAGCATGAAAAAGTACACTTAGAAAACCCATCAAAACCCTTGTGACAAAATTGTTGTTGACCAGTGTTATTGAAGGTTGCTACAGTATGTCATAGTCCGAGGCGTATGCAACAACCGCAGTTTTTCGTTGAAGAAGTCGTTGGAGCATAGAGAATGTAAGTTCCATTGGGTGATAACGTCTCTTATAAGTTTGTTTTCGGGTAAATTATGTTGCTTCTGGAATTCCTTAAGTCTGTCAAAGGCGTTAGATGAATAATTAAAATGCAACAGATTGGGCGCGCAATTGCACATATCTCTGAAACAGACTTCTGGCTAAGAAGGGCTTCATCAACTGCAAGTGCTAAAGTATGATTCACACAAGCAACAGGAGTAATTTTGAGAACGCTAACAGCTTTAGTAAAATTACAGCCATTGTCGTTGCACAACTGCATGCACACGATCGCTCTTTATTGACCATTCTTGCAATATAGGAGTAAATGTAGTTGCAAATTTTTCATGAGTATGGGAATCTGGCAGCTTTATGATGGCGAAAACATGCTGCTTTTGCTCACATTTACTATTAATTCTATGTGTTGTCAAAATGATGATAAAGGCTTCAGTTTTTTATAGCGACGCCTAATAACCCAAATAAAACTAATATTCGGAATTCGGTATTCGGCCGAATAGTTTTGCACCAAATATTCGGTATTCGGTGAATTTTAGTATTCCGTACATCCCTAATACTCGTATGTATAATGTTACACACAAACCATGCATGGAACAAGGAACTCTTCTGGGAAAATTAAATCCACTATAGTCTGATTAAATATATGGTAAATGAAAAATACTAAAGTTTTTCTTTTTCGTGATGGAAGCCCAACGTGAGGAACGGGTCATGACCGGTTCATGATTTAATTTTCACCGAAGAGTTCCTTGTTCCATGCGCAGTCTGTGTGACAAAAGTTTCATAAAACGTGACCATTCTGAGTCACATATATATATATATGATAAAAAATAAATTGCACAAATAAGAGTTCCTGATACATTTTCTTATTTATTATTTGGAAAAAGACCTCAGACCAGAGTTTCAGCTAAATCCATTAATATATAAGGGTGGCGCAAGTTTGAAGAAATTTGCCACCCTAAACTGTATAATGATACTAAGGCTTCGAGTTGTGCCACCTCTAAATATGCACGAATCGATCCAGTTTTTTATTTCCAATATCGATAGTGTCATTTTCAGTTTTTTGGAATTATATATATATATATATATATATATATATATATATATATACAGTATATGGAATAACACGCATCAACACGCGTGGTTTTTGAATGAAACAAAACAAGTGTTTCTGAACGCGAAAGCGTTATGCGTTTCCTAGGTTGTTTAAATATATGTCAGGTTGTGTTAACCACACTCCCGTCGTACCCGTCGTAGTGTGGTGGTACCGCTTGAGATTCCAACTCAAGAAGTTCCGATTTCGAATCTTTGTTGGCAACTTTGTTTCATATACAGGGTGGGAGTAAAGTCTTTAAGGATTTTATACATACAAATAATTTGTTAATAATAAATGAATTCCAGTGATATCACTGCAGTGTATGCGGTACTTTTCAAAGCAAATACAAGGCTAGGAATGATCCGAGGCTAGAACAAGCCCTAGCCCCAGTCATCGCCATTAGTGGGGTGGATTAATGCAAAAATCGTTCAGATCTGGCAGAAAGTGTGAAATGTGGCATGAAGTTACCTTTTGACATATAGAAACATTTCCAGGGTGGGGACACGCTGGAACCTCACTCTAGCGGCCATTTTAAGCCAACTCAAAATGGCTACCTCGATTCCACAGTCAAAACCATAAAATGCATATCTCAGGAATTACTGGGCCGATTTTGATGATCTTGGGCTCGTTTCTTATACTTCTGAGGGTGCCTGATCAATCGAACTATGTTTCAGAATGTTTTGAGGTCAAAGTCACATGATAAGTAATGGTCAAGGTCATTTTTTACCCTAAAACACCTATATCGCTCTATCTCTGAAACGGCTGGGCCAAATTTAATGATCTTGGGCTCGTTTCTGTCGGATTTCATAGCTCCGCGGTTGCGGTTGCGGTTGTTAGGAAGTCACAACCGCGCGGTTGCAGTTGTGGTTGAGGTTGTTTGGTTTAAAGTTAAATTACGTAATATTGCGAGCAGGCTATCCGTGAGTTCCGGAAAGAGTTTCCACACTTCCCAAGCTGTCTTCTTGCCAACTCCTATAAAGTGCGATGTAGTGTCCGAGCCTGTCAGTGCATGGAATAAGGGAAGCGCAAGTCCCAACTCTGGGCCGAGCTGCGACGCTAGCACGTGAATGGGGAAACATTGGAGTGTTTTCCAGTCCCAAGAGCCACCCACAGTTCAGACAGTGACAGTTCAGGGAGCGATGAGATTGCGACAACCATGACAGCAGTGTCCACTGTGCGGAGGTATGCTTTGTCATGGCCGCGCTGAGCTGCATGTTTGAGGTGGAGGATCATCCTCGTGTTAGCGTCTTGATGTTTACACGGTTCCAGACCCTCCGTGTCACAGGGTGGTTGTGTGAGGACCTTTTCCTCTTGTGTTGTGATGAGTTGCACACCCAGGTCTTCCTCAGCTAACCGCTTACTCACGAGTGTGAAGAGTTCTGTTTTGTTCTCTGCATTTTTGAGGATGACACTCCACTCTTTTCGGTTGGTGGGAGTCTTGGAGTCAATTTTTTTCCTTGGACCAGCTCTTCGATTCTCATGAGCTTCTTCTTTCAGGCTTCTCTCAGGGTAGATATCCCATATCCAGTCCATACGATCCATACAACCAGAGGCATGAGATCTTGCAAATGGTACTAGTTGCTTCTCCATATATTCACCGATCCTGCTCACGGTTTGGGTGGATTGAATAAAATGGACTACAGCAGAACCATCGAAGATTTCCACTGTTGAATCTCCATCTGGTTTTTCATTGACCTTCTCGAAGCATTTCCGGAGATCGGACTTCATACCAGTTCGCAAACGACTAGCAACAGCTAATGATGAAGGTTCTTTTTGGTTTACATATATGAAAAACTCATCACTATCTGCATCTGGTCGTGATTGCACAGATAGGAACAACTGAGTGACCAAGGCTGAGTTGTGTTTGAGAGCTTGACCTTTTGCATCTTTCTCTTTGTCAGGTACTTTTTTGAACGTGTTCAGTCCTTTACGCTGGATAGTTTCAGTGATGGCCTTTGAGGCATCAGTGAAGCGTGTCTTGACGAAATCATTGTACATGGCAGATCCGATCTCATGAGCATCTCTTAACGAGTTGGTCACACATGCATCCATGACTAATTTAGTGTCAAGGGTAGTAAGGTAAGAACTTGTGTCACTGAATGGGTTGCCATGCTCTTTTAGGACTCGCACCAGAGACTTCACGTCACTGTGAAAACGAATCTGAAGGCTCTGTGCCTCTTCGTGATGAGAGAGGAGCTCGACGTGTGGTGCCATGACAAGAAGTCCTCATAAGTGGAGATGATGCCTGCGCGCTGAGGAGAACCTAGCATCCATATAAGGAGGGCAATCGGCTCATCGTAAAGGCCAGCTGCACCTCAATATCTCTTGATGTGATCGTTTGAGTGTTCATGTGATTGGTCTTTCGCCATCATGGAATACCGATTCTCTGACCTCTGTACAACGAAGTTGCCTTTCATAAACTCGTGATACACTGTTTGATGTTTGTCCTTCAACTGCATGAGGTCTCTCACGTATTGGTAACCACCGTGCGTAGTTTGGATGGTCGAGAGCGAAACACCATGGGATTATCTCACCAAGCACTTGGATATAGAGTTCAAAATCTCCCTCTCTCTGAGACCTGATGAACCTGCAGTACATTGGTTGGAGATCCTTTGTCTGTGTCCAGTATTGGACTGTTGGATATGCTGCTTGTACTTGTAACACTGAGTACACCTCTTCCCTCAATATGTGAAGAGCAGCAAGGGACACTTGGTGTGCATGTTGAGTTCTTTTCACGTTAGAGGCACTCAACGCCGAATGAGCACGACCAGGTGATAGAACGCCTGCTTCAGCAAACGCGTGATCCCACCCTCATCCATCAAGCCACTTGCCCCAGGATCTCCTGCAGCACCATCTCAATATGAAGCCCTCCCATCATCACAACGTACTTGTCTTCACCAAGTTGCTCTGGGTACTTCCATTGGATTCGTTTTGCCAGACTATACAATGGTTGGTCCATGCCAATGACGGGGGTTTGCCCTAGATTTAAAAAGTCGATTCCATCTTTTACAACCAACATTGAATGTTTCATCATGACTGGGGATTGCGCTTTCTCTACAAAGAGTGGTAAAATCCCGATTTCTGCGCGAGGGCGCACATTGTCTTTCTGAAGGATAGCGTTGTAACCTGACCAGGTTAATTTAGAGTGTGCCACTTTTAATAATAGTTTGAAATTTTGAGGTGCAATATTCTCATGTGGTGAGCCCTGCTACTTTATTGGCGAATATGAAGTTTTAACCCATTCTGAAAATATTTGACCCCGGATCGGGGGCATTGAAATTTTGACCCCAACCTGTGACGACATCTGACCGATTTTTCAAATGTATTTCGCCATAAAATCTTTATTTATCAACCGATTCGAATGATTCTTGTTAATTGATTAAGAATTTAAGGTTCTTTAGTTATTAATATTATTGTACTTATTAATATTGATTGTTATTAGTAGTTATTAATGTTATTAATGCATTTTAATTATTAATGTTTTTGTATTTCTTTTCAGATCTTTTATTGTACTTCTTTTCAGACTATGGATAATAATGCTTATTCGCTAAGGCGAAGTGAAGTAAATGTCAGTGATGATTCCAGTGATCTTATTATTGGAAAACTTTTGACTGACATAAAAACTGATAAAGGCAGTGTGTTGCCATCCAATGGTGATGTGTTGAAGTATTTTATTTATTTAACTAGAGGAGAATACCAAAATGCTTCTCAGGATGAAGTGATTGCGATTGCTTTGAGGAAAGTGAAGGTCGTCTGGGATATGGCAAGCATTCCTACCAAAAATGTAATAATGAATCCTCTGCCTAAAGCCAAAGTCAAAGATTTGATAAAAGAGCGTTTTTCACTAGCTCGTAACAGAGGTAAGCCTAATTCTGAGCAAAAACAAAAAGATTTTCTAAGGAAGTTAGAGAAATTATTTGATATCGCGCCAGTGACGCCTTAGATAAGATAAAAAAAAGACACGGTTAAAGACGAAAATCAAAAAATGATAGACATAACATTTCTCGAAGATCAAAAGACAGAGAGAAGATATTGTCTGGGAAATGTTGACAAAAGTTACGAGAAAAAAGTAGTGAAAAACATAACACGAAAGGAAAGCTACAAAAAAATTGAAAGAGAAGAAAAAGAAAGGACACTGCAGAAATTCCAAGCACTTGAAACGCCATCGAAAGCCAATTCTTCTTCATCGACGTCCAGCAGTGACAACGATAACGATGACGAATTCACCGTTCCTAAAAACACACCCAAAAGACAGAAAATTTTTCGTTCCGAAAACGCATCCTCCATGGCAGATCGCCTTAGCATCTCTTTGAGACAGAGGACAGCAATGACGGCAGCAGTAGCCTCTGCTTGTGGAATGGATCTAAGCAAGCTGACCTTATCTAAAAATTCTGCCAAGCGTGCAGCAGAGATGGTTCGAGATCAAGCATCAAGACAAATAAAAGAGGATTTTATTGCCACACCTTTCTTGGTTATCCACTGGGACAGTAAGTTGATAACAGATAAAGCAGGAGACAAATCGGAAAGACTTGCCGTGCTGGTATCGGGTGCCCCAAATGCCAAAGAGGACAAGCTGTTGGCTGTTCCTGAAATCCCAAATACTAGTGGCGAGTCGCAGGCTACTGAAACTTTTGATATGATCAAAAAGTGGAACAGAGCGCCATGTTATTCGGTTTGTTTTTGACACTACAAGCTCCAACTCAGGGCGCCATACTGGAGCCTGTAAGAGACTTGAAGAATATCTATGTAGGAAAGTATTGTGGCTTGCTTGTCGGCATCACATATATGAGCGAATACTCAACAGTGTGTTTGTAGAAATATTTGGAGGAAGCACTTCACCAGATTATGAAATTTTCAGAGTTCCGGGAGGAAAAGTGGCAAGGCATTGACACAAGCATAAAAGATTTCAGAACAGTGAAAATCAAGGACAGAAAGCTAAGGTCTAATCGGCAAGAAGTCTTAGATGCATTAACCGATTTGCTGACTGAGAATGCATTCAAACGTGGTGATTATCGGGAATGCGCTGAGTTGACAATCCAAATTTTAGGTGAAGTACCCCAAAAGGAGTACGTTGGCTCCATCCAGGAGCAGCTCATGCACGATGGATGTCTGCAATCCTATATACCTATAAAATGTATGCTTTTGGATACCAGGTTGGCTATGATGAGAATATGATGAAAATGCTTGAGCAGATGTCTTTTTAATGCATTGTTCTACGCTAAAGCATGGCTACATTCAGACAACGCCGCAGATTCTTCTCTTAATGATTTAAGCTTATATCACGATCTGAAAACCTATGAAAAACATAACAGTGAAGTGGCAGGTGGAGGTCTTAAAGCCCTTGATAGGCAAATGTGGTACTTTGTGGAAGAAGTGATACCACTCTACTTATTTTCACACAAGGTCAACAATGCAGAGAAGGCTAAGATTGCCAATGCCTTAAAAAAGTCAGAGAAAAAGATTTATGACATGAAAACTGGCCATCCAGTCTTCCCTATACTCAGGGAAGGAACCAAGCTTTCCAACCTTGCTGGTCCAAAATCATGGCAGTTTCTGAGGCTCTTTAAGTCAAATGGGGATTGGTTGAGAAGACCAGTAGAAGAATGGGAGAAACACGAGGACTATATTCGCTTAGCTTCTTAGTTATTACTTGCGAGACATGAAGGTAACAAACGATACGGTTGAAAGGGGGGATGAAACGTTTTGAAGATTATGCTAAGAGCC
Source organism: Bathynomus jamesi (assembly GCA_023014485.1). NCBI lineage: Eukaryota > Metazoa > Arthropoda > Malacostraca > Isopoda > Cirolanidae > Bathynomus > Bathynomus jamesi. The sequence goes on from JAJOZX010002145.1 coordinate 558,605, forward strand.
TCACCATTAATGAACAGCAACGCCATTTCCTCCTTCAACTTGTTGAAAATGAAAGACGCCTTCTTCCAGACATCTACAAGAAGAGCAGTTTGCGAAAGTACTTGAAAAAATAAAAGGTGAGTTTTCTATGTATATACTGTTTCATGCATTAAAATATTTTCAGTATTTAATCTGGGTTAATATTATAAATTATTATTAACAATTTCTCCTTTTTCAGGGTCTTCGACGGCAACTGAATTGGCAATAAACTGGCAAGGAGGGTTCAAAGAAATGTTTTTTTATATTACTTTTGTATGCTTAAAAAAAAAATGGGGTTTTGATCATGTCATTGACAATTTTGACTTTTCATTCCGTTTCTGTTAAAGATTTATTTCAACTTTGACATGTTCAAAATTGTTCCTACCCATCGGAATAAGCCTATTTCTTATTATTATACTTTTCAGATGGGACAATTGCCGCGAAGCTGATCTGGGATGATGCTTCAGGGTGGGGGTCACACCCAAGAGATGAGAAGTAATTTATGAGCTGCTTTGACCGACCCTGGTTTTGCAATTTCAACCCAACAGAGAGGGGTGTGGGTGTTTCACGTTCTTTGGAATGACGCTTCTCATTACTGGTAGGCTTAACACGCTTTACAGTATTGTGGATGATAAGGTGATACAACGTACACGCAACCTTAGCCTTAGCACCCTCAATGGAGTTCTGTGACTTAATACTAGGGCCTAGCAATGTCATTTTCATGAATGCAAACAGTGGAAGAGAGATAGATTTGAGGAGGCAGTCGTCCGCCAACGAACCTGAGAAAGCCTCTAGCTGATTCTCAAAGATGTGCCTCCTCAGTATATTTGCTGCTTTAACGAGGATCATCGCCTCGTCATTGCACAAGGTGGTTTCGCTGGAATGAGACAACACAGATCCAACGGTATTGCTATGCGTAATCAACACGTCTCTTCCTTCAGGTTGAGAAATTAATACTGGCAATTTTCCCATCAAGCGCACCTTCAGTCTTGTAGAATTGCGTGTGGATGTGCTGGTACACCTCAATTGTGTCAACCTTTCGTCATAGAGCTTGTAAAGTTCCCTCAATTTGCGAACTTGTCCTTTACACTCATTAACACAAGCAGCTAACTCAGCGAAAGCTATTGCCTCAAAAGATGTTGGTGGATTGCTACTATTACCACAAGTTTCAGATTCGACTGATGCTGCTTGCCGATCAGCTGACCAGCTGCGGAGTCGGTGGCCCCTACCCTCCCCGTTCGGGGTGAGTCGGGGAAGCCGATTCCGTCCCTGGTTACGGACCGTTGAGTTTGCTACTCAGCTTGGTCCGTGGCTTTTCTCTGTTTCTCTGCCTTTTATTCTGCCCCTTCCCCTTACAGTTCCATTTTGCAGTGGAACTGTAGGGGGCTTTTAGCTAACTGGGAGAACCTAGCCTCCCTGCTGGAGAGCGAGCGGCCTTCCTGCGTTTGTCTCCAGGAGACTATCCTGGCTGCGCGGGGGCTTCCTCGCCTCTCTGGCTACGTTGGTTTCCCTTGCACCCCGGATGAGCACACACACCGGCGGGGTGCGGCGATTTATGTTCACCATTCGTTACCCTCGCGCGGTGTGCTTCTTCGTACTTCTTTACAGGCTGTGGCTGTGCGGCTCTTCTTAGATCGCCAGTACACTGCCTGCTTGATCTACATTCCTCCTCATAACCCTCCTTCTCGCGACGCGGTTCGCGAGTTGGTGGTGCAACTGCCTCAGCCGTTTCTCCTCCTCGGGGACTTTAATAGTCGCGACCCGGCTTGGGGAGATGTCCGGTCGACAAATGTGGCTGGTATGTTGCTCTCCTTAATGGAGTAACTTTCCTTTACTTACCTCAATTCTGGCGGACCTACCTATTTTCACGAACCCCCGGGTTCATTTACCTGTATTGATCTCTCCTTGGTGTCCCTCGATGCCCTACTTGATTTTTCGTGGAGGGTGTTGGGGGACTCTTATGGCAGTGATCATTACCCAGTCTGTCTTGAGCCGGTCGGACCGCAACCGGATGTCTCGTCTCGACCGAGGTGGTGCCTGGCGCGGGCTGACTGGCCATCCTTCAGAGCTCGTTCCGTCATTGCCCGTTCGGTTTTGGACTTTGGCTCTGTGGATGAGAGCTTGGAGTTCTTCGAGCGGGTGGTGATGGGCGTGGCGGAGGACTGTATGCCTCGATCTTCCCGTAACCCGCGGACGCGTAGCTTCCCGTGGTGGACTCCAGCATGTCACCAGGCGGTGTGTGAGAGGAAGAGGGCAACGCGCCGCTTCCACCGCACCCGGCGCACCGACCACTTGATTGAGATGCGGCGGGCGAAGGCTTTCGCCCGCCGGACTCTCAAGTTGGCCCGTCTGGCCTCTTCGCGGGCTTTTGTATCTGGCATTTCCTCGTCACCCCTTCTGCTGCTGTGGCGGAAGGTACGTAGTATCGAGGGGAAGCCGGGGACGGCTTCCTTTCGGATCCTACTGCTGTGGCCGATCGGCTGGCCGGGGCTTTTGCTGCGGTTTCCCGTTCGCCTTCAGCTGCGGATCGTCCTTTATCGGATGTTACGTTCCCGCTACCTGGGAACGAGACCTATAACCGTCTCTTTACGATGCGGGAACTTCGGGCTGCCTTGGCAACCCGTCGTTCTTCCGCCCTGGTCCTGATGACATTCCGTATGACTTTCTTCTGAATCTGCACCCGATGGCCCTACACTTCTTGCTGGATCTTTTCAACCTGATGTGGGTTGAGGGGTCGTTCCCTTCCCGTTAGAGGGAGGCGATTGTGGTCCCGATACCTAAACCGGGGAAGGATCCGGCGGAGGTGGCGGGCTATCGGCCTATTGCCTTGACGAGCTGCTTATGCAAGCTCTTGGAAAAAATGGTGGCCGTCCGACTTTCATTTACACTGGAGTCGCTTGGGTTATACCCCCCGAACCAGTATGGCTTTCGTCGGTTTCGGGGTACTCTGGACCCCCTTCTCCTCCTTGGTCATGATGTACAGGAGGCCTTTTCCCGCCGGAATCTTGCTCTGGCCGTCTTTTTCGATGTCCAAAAGGCCTATGACACGACCCTTCGGGGAATTGTCATGAACCGTTTGAAGTCTCTTGGTTTTGTGGGCTTTTTGCCCACATTTATCTGTAACTTCCTCTGCCGTCGCACTTTCCGCGTCCGTAATGGGGCAGCCCTATCTGGCCTGTATGTTCAGGAGGAGGGGGTGCCGCCTCAGGAGTGTCTTGAGCGTCTCCTGTTTCAATCTGGTCATGTCTGCGCTACCGGGGGCCCTCCCCCCCTTGGTGCGTTGTTCCATCTACGCCGACGATCTGGCTGTCTATGCCACGGGGAAGAGTCCCCCCCTCGTGGAGAGGCAAATCCAACTCGCGGTCAATCGGGTTGAACGTTGGCTGTCGTCGGTGGGCCTTACGCTGTCTTCCCCGAAGACTTCGTGTGTGGCCTTCCTTCCGTCGAGGAGACGGGGCTCTGGCGCCGTCCCGGCCTTTAATCTTACACTCGGGGGTCAGCCTCTGGCCCTCGTTCAATCAGTTCGCTTCCTGGGTATGGTCTTCGACAGCCGTTTGAGCTGGGTTCCCCACCTTCGCAGGCTGCGCGAGACTACAAGACGTACCCTGGATTTGCTGGGACATTTGTCTCATACTACATGGGGCGCGGATAGGCGGACACTCCTCCGTTTGTACGTGTCCCTGGTACAATCAAAATTAATTATGGGAGTGTGGTGTATGGCTGCGCCTCCCGTACGGCCCTTCGGATACTGGACCCGGTCCTCTCTAGAGGACTGCGCATGTCATCTGGCGCCTTCCGCTCCTCTCCGGTTGATCGTCTGTCTGCAGGTTGAGTGCGACATCCCTCCCTTGGAGGATCGGAGGTCTTTCTCATTGCCAAGCACTATCTCCGGATCCTCCGTCTTCTCAACTCTCCTCTGTTCCAGGTGGTGGAGAGGGCGTTCTGCCGGGATGGGGGTTGGTATTTCACCTACACAGTGACCTCCCTCCTCGATGGTATGGGCACTCCGCCTCCATCCGTCATACCGGTCTCTTTCGAGGGTGTTGCACCTTGGGGGAGCACCCCTGTTACATGCTGTAGGGCGTTGCGCCCCGTTCGCAGGACCGATTCTGACTCTGCCTTGCTTCGGTCTCTGTTCCTTCAGCATACAGCGTGTCACTCTGCATGTGTTGCGGTCTTCACAAATGGCTCGAGGTCGTCGGGGGGCGTTGGGGCTGCGGCTGTTCCCCAGTCGTCTGCCCTCGCTCCCCGATGTACCCGCCTCCCTGATGAGGCTTCCGTTTTCACGGCGGAGCTCTATGCCATTTTGAGCGCTCTGGAGGTGGTGCGGGAGCATCCGGATGGGTCGTTTGTCATCTATTCGGATTCCCGCAGTGCCCTGGATGGCTTGGAATGTTTCGACTCCGTCCACCCACTGGTCCGACGTATCCAGTTACTGTGCCAAATCCTTGTCACTTCTGGTGGCAAGGAGGTGGTATTTTGCTGGGTCCCTGCACATGTTAATGTAGCTGGAAATGAGGCTGCCGATCAAGCTGCCGACTACAGGTTTCACCCGTGTCCCTCCCCTTTTCCGATTACATCCCTGGTTTTCGTAGGTTTTTGTGCTCCCGGTGGCAGAGTCTCTGGGATGGCGCTACAAATAACAAACTCTGCAAGTTTAAACCCAAATTGGGATGTTGGGCCACTTCCTTCCATCTGTCGCGCCATAAGGAGGTGACTCTGGCCCGCCTCCGTATTGGCCACACCCACCTGACCCATGGCTATTTGATGGCCGGGGATCAGGTACCCCGATGTCCCAATTGTAACGTTCCACTTACAATAGCCCACCTCCTGGTGGAGTGTCCGCTTTAGTCTGCGCTGCGCGCTGAATATTTTCCCTTTTTGGTGAGCGTCGGGCCTTGTGATAGGCTGGACGCTATTCTATCTGAAGGTCTCTACTTTTCGGTAACCGGGTTGTTCTCCTTCCTCCTTCGTTCCCGACTTCTTTACCGGCTGTGACTCCGCTATGATTTTTCCGTATCTGTAGTTTTTTTCACCTCCACCCCCGTCTATTGTTAATTTCCGTTCGCTGTTCCATAGTCTTCGTCCTGTGTTCGCTCTGCTATCCACCTTTCTTTTGATGACCATGAGTGGTCATACTTTAAAAAAAAAAATATCTGTATATATATATATATATATATATATTCGTTAATTGGGTGACGCGCCCACCTAAGCTGATAACTCCGGTTCCAAGCTATAGACACAAAAGGCCATTTTTGAACGACTTAAATACCACCTAAACAGACAAGACATGCACTCAAGACAAAAATTTACCATCGTATTCCTAAATATCTACAAAACTTTTGCTTTATTGTAAAGCTGTTTCCCGATCTGTTTTCGCTTTGAATGGAGAGTAAAAAATATTTTAATTAGTACAGAAGGGCACGTACATACGATTACAACGAAAGACTGTCGCGTCTTTACAAATAATCTTCGGCGACACTCTGTTATCAGTAACAAAAAGCCATTTTTGTATTTCGCAAATTTTCACTTCCGATAAAAATGTATATCTGTTCAAATGTTGGTATCAGATCTTTACGCTGCCAGGTCTCTTCGTACAAGTTTTGTAAAGTTTGATCAGCTGATTGCTGCATAAATTGCATACACTGTATATAAAAAATAATACTAATACTAATAAATTATCTCATTAATGAAAATAATATGCAAAGTCCTCGCCCGGAATCGATCTCATGATCGCCAGTTCAGCATCCAACGTCACGTCTTCATCATTAGGGTTGATTAGTGCATAAATTCCGTGTATATATATATATATATATATATATATATATATATAATATATATATATATATAAATAATAATAATAATATTAATAAATAAACTCATTATTGAAAATAATATGCAAATTCCTCTGGGAAGGATGGACACTGGACAGGACAACGAAAAATCTTTGTATTTCGCAAATTTTCACTTCTGATAAAAATGTGCGGTTGTTCAAATATTGGTATCACTCAGTCACCTCTCCATGTTCCACCACAGTAGGTCAGAAATTATAAAGTCTTCGCCCAGACTCGCTCTCACTACGAACTATGCCACCACGTTGGGTCAGAAAAACACTACATCGATGTTGAAAAGAAAAGGCAATTGGTTACATTTAGAAACATTTAATGCACCGAAGTAAGGATGTTAACCGTCATCTCTACGAAACATTGATTAGGACCACGAAGAATAAGCTGTGCAGTTCTGGTACACATCTTTGAGAAAAAACATACAGAGGCTTGAAAATGTTCAAGTCAGAACGACGAGATTAAACCCGGGCATCCCTAATTCATCACCAGCCTTAATTTATATTCCTTAGAAAAGTATCGCTTCAGATGAGCTCTCATTCAAGTTTATAAACTTCTGAGCAGGATCGACAGGATCGACAGCATCAACTATGCTAAACTCTTTACACTTAATACGAATCCGGCTCGAAGTATCGGTTGTAAACTGGTACCGAAATGGTACAATACGAATATTTACAGTAAATTCTACACGTACAAATTATTTGATGTAAGAACCCTCATGAAATCGTTTGAGGTAAAAACCTTCATGAAATCGTTTCAAAACCAAGTTTGTCCTGTAGTAAATCATCCCGAACAAATCGACGTTCAAATGTGGAAATGCTGTCCGTGTGTTATTCTTCTACTATAGTTCCCAACTGCTCTGAAAAATTTATCCCCAAATTATCTTCCCCAAAAATTGCTCATGAATTTTTCTTTCCTATTTTCAATCACGGCCACTGTGCAAGGTTGGTTGCTTTTCTGTACAAATTCTTCTCTTAGTAAATGGTCCACGTTTGAATGAATTCTATCGAAGCCGCCTAGGCCTTAGACGAACATGTATACCTGTTGTGGCACTCCGCCTTCCTTGTAACCCTCGCACATTCGTATATATTATTAATAATAATTAATAATAAATTAATCAACATCAAATAAACACGTCTGTGCTAAAACCCCGTTCTTTATGAACACAATTAAAGAAAACTATAGATTGGTTAGTAAATTTTTACAAGTGTACATTAGTAGTATAGCCGAAAAAGGGGAGAGTGCAAGAATGTTGCAGGTTATTATGTAATGTTGCAAAGGGGGGTGGGGGTTGTTGCAAAGGGGGTGGGGGTTGTTGCAAAGGGGGTTGTTGCAAAGGGGTGGGGTGGGGGGGAAACTTGGAGGCGGCGTTATCCCCCAAGAGAAAGGAGGAGGAGGAGGAGAGAAAGGAGGAGAGGTGTTCACCTGGCAGGAGCCAAGTGCACACTAAGACTTCAGCCGAGTTGGCGTTGTTTTATAGGCTCCTAATCAGCCAGTTGGCGTAAATGGCTTGAGTTGCCAGATACCGCGATACCATTGTATACATTATTATAGACTCCTAATCAGCCAGTTGGCTGTAAATGGTTGTCAGATACCTCTTTTTAGCAGTATTATTGTATACATTATTATTATATACGCCTAATCAGCCAGTTGGCTGTAAATGAGTTGCCAGATAGCGCCATGTATTCCGAAGACAGAGTTGCCAGATACCATTGTATACACTATTATAGACTCCTAATCAGCCAGTTGGCTTAGAAGGCTTAAATATTGCCAGATACCGTTGTATACATTATTATATTTCGAATACCGGTAGTAGAAGGCATAACAATAAACAACATTGCATCATTCTTTTTATTATAAATATATAGAAAATAAATATACATTTGAGGAATATGCGTATAACAGAAATATATACTCACAATTATGGATATATATATAAAATAAAATATACATTTCAAATAAATATGCACTTCAATAGAAATATGTACATAACAGTACAGGAGAAATATACACACACACACAATTATGGTGATATATAAAATAAAATATACATTTCAAATAAATATAGAACAATAGAAATATGTACATAACAGTACAGGAGAAATATCACGCAAAATATATATATATATATATATATATATATATATATATATATATATATATATATATATATATAAACACAAATCAATAGAAATATGCGTATAATCGGGGAAATGCCAAGCAAAATATAAATACAATTCACTTTTTTTTCAAAATACTAAACTCGGTCTTAATCGAGTTTACAATTACATCATTATTGCTCTGCATTACGCAGTATATGCGGCTTAATAATATTTCACCGCTTAAAGTATAGGGAAACCTGTACTCGATATGAAGGGCTTTCATATCGTTCAGTACTATTTTTGTTCCCACTTTACAACCGGTTGGTAAGTCATCTTTAAACACGTCTAGAATACAATCAAAAGCACGCAAAAAGAGTTCATCGTTAGCTACATTATTAAACACAAGTTTATAAGAACGCTTTTCCAATCGAGGGTTTATTTCTACCGACTCGAGCTTTTCAATCGTGAACTCACTCAACATAGCGGCAATTGAAATAATCTTCTAAATCGTTACGACAACTTCGCGTTATATAAAGAAATAGTTCTTCAGGGTGAACGGTGTAGGTGAGCTCAGCCTTGTACCGATCAATTGCTTTGTACCAAAGTTCATGGTATTTCAAAGAGTCTAAACTTTTTAAATAAACATCCAGCACTAGACCATTCTCACCAGTCCTACACTCGGTAAACCCATCGAGCAGAGCAGTGTATGCGTATTCAAGTACTGTATCAAAATAAAGCATGTCCGTAACACGCGCGTCTAATATAGGTTTCAGCTTACGGAATCCGACGATTTCAAACATTCTGTCGAGGATGAAACGGTTTCGCGTAGGAATAAGAGCGTTACTATCAGAAGCATTCTTCCACATCAACCGTATATCAATGCACGGCCGATCGTTATTTATACACAACGTACATACAACGGCGTATGAGGGTGCGTCACTAATCTGCTCTCTTCTTGTACCTACGTTAGCAGGTATTTTATAACGATCTTCACTCCACTTCTCAACTATCACAAAGATTCTATTCATCTCCTCGATACTTAAATAAACCCGTTTGTTTGTCGGTCTACATTCCGTCTCCAGTACATAGCTAATGGTACCGGAATTACGCCTGAACACGCGCAACGATTTCGTCACGGACACATCGTACGAGGCGTTGAGAATGCTGCTCAAAGGAAGTTCCATCGTATTCGAAGAGCGCACGTCCACTCGGCTCAAGCTCTGAGATAACTATGAGCCGTGTGAGGCACGCAGGTAGGCAGGAATGGTTCGACGGGCGGCTGACTCGATGATACGTGAATGGGCTTGTTCCGCGAGTCGAATTGTTGTACCGGTACAAGAATATCACTACCAGCCTACGCACCAGACATTTTGGATAAGAACTAGGAACATTTTACTAAACATCTCCACACTCCGGCGCACTATTTGAGAGGAACATATGTTCATATTTTTCCTTTCTGCCCATCAAACGATACTCGTCTCTAAACTCTGTTAAAAATTCACGCAGGGCACTAGCCACAACCTCACTACGAACCTCATCATGATATACGTTAATATAGTGATAAAAATACTTAAGATTGTCCATGATCACGAGATTCACATTTCCAGTCGTAGGGTATGAGTAATCGACATGGTGTAGCATGACGTAATACCGCTTGTCACACCACCCATCAGCAAGACTCATTATCCATACCTGCTGCTTCTCTTCTGCACGCGTTGTTTCTTTTACTTCACGGTGTATGTGAGACTTTATAAAGTTTAGCTCTGCAGTATACTTCAGCACATCGTCTGTGCAACGAAAGCCTTCAACGGTCTCACCAGAACATCCGTAGAGTATTTGTACATCTTGAACTTCGCACAATCCAATGTGTTTTTAAAAGAGGCATAGGAGGGATGAATAGGAAGTTTTTCGGTATCCACCACATCCTGGCACTTTACTGAATACCATTTCGTAAACGTTGTACAAGCAATATTAAAGGTAGCCATTTGAATACACGTCTGATCTGAATACACGTCTGATCTCTCGGGCTTACTGCGGTCGACTGACCACGCAGGGATTCCCAGATAGTAGCATGACTCACGGTCTTACAGTGGGCGGAGCTTAGAACTTTCACCTACACACACACACACACACACACACACACACAAAGGAGAAAGTGAAACGCTATTTGAAACATGATTTATTTAATAAACGAGATATTCAAGTTATATATATTTACAAATACGATTTAATAAACGAGATATTCAAGTTATATATATATATATATATATTTACAAATAGATACGATTATATACAAGACGTGTGAGTTAGAAGCATCATTGGTATCCAAAGGGTACGGTATCATAGGTACCAGGTAACTGGTAACGTTTCCTATAGGTGTTACGGCACACCATCGTACCCCTAAGTTCCTTCACGCCCCCCAGCTTCTGCGCCCGAAAATTGTGGGTGCCTACAATTAGTTGGTGAGGTTGTTCATCCAAACATACTAGATCCTTCAACGACTCAAAGTTAACAACCTCCCGATTCGCATGGTTGAGCGTAATACCCTTTGCCTTCACGATATATTTCATTTCATCCCCCACCCTGACCCGTACCCCATAAGTCTTAGGTCCTGTTGAGGCAAAAGAGTCGGCGCATGCGTTGTCCCCATACTCATCCTTGATCTCATCAGTGAGCTCGCCGAGGAACTCCCCAATAGTGGGCATGTATTCACCCTCCCTCTCTGTGAATATCACGCTATCTGTATCGGCATACAATACTCTCCGCCCAAGAGAATGCAATAGACCCCAAAGTTTTATACGGGCGTAGGCTGTTGTGAATCTGGCCACAGGTATGTTTGTAACCCTTGAGGTATCTGTGGCAAATTCAGTGTTGTTGTACTTTATTACGTAAGTATTACCTACATTTACGATCTCCATGACCTCTTTATCGGGGGCATTGGCATAATCCCAGACATCGCTATAACTTTGTGCCAAATGAATGCTCCCTCTGCCGGTATTCTGCGCAAATTTTCCCCATAGACTGTTTAGACACAACTTTGCACTAAAGCGCTTGCCAGGATTCTTTACAATTTGGACATGATCAAGTTGTATACCTTCGCGGTCGCGGTAACGTTGAATATAGGCAGACTTTTCATCTTCGGTATCAACTCCTCGCGGATACCCTGATGCCTCAACCTTATCCTTCAAAAAGGTGTTTATATATGGTGTGAAAAGGTTGGGTAGCTTCTGAAACCTCCACACCTCATGTATCTTCAGTATTCTATAACCATGGCGCACGGCTAGGGCCAACTCAGGACTTGTATATACGCCTATGATCTTACGCTGGTGGGGTATATGGTTACATTCGCCGTTATCCTCTTCCGCGCACTTCACGCACAGGGGAAACATGAGCTTGTCGTCGATAACGACAGGTAAGATCGGCATCCATAAATTGCGTGGGGGGAGTACGTCTACGAAAGAGATCCCAAAGTAACGATCATTCAAATTTTTTGAAAATTCATTGATGGATGGTAGGCTAGGCCCCACCAGTTTCTCAGGAGCGCCCACGGGGTACGGATTGCTCTTCATCACGTATGGGTATAAAGAACAGAAATCGTAGTAATGGAGCTTCACGCCCTCCGTAGGTGGGAAGTATAGTCTGAAAGGATTTGTACGCTTGATCGCTTTTATTTCCTCACGCTACACCTCGTCTGTCTCCATCCGTGCATCATATTCATGCTCCCACAAGACTTTGTGAGTGAACTGTGATCCTATAAGTTGATCGCGGGTGCGGGTCGATGCAAGACAGTCGGCAGGAGACCTACCGTTGATATCTCCGGTGACTCCGCACTCAGGACGGGGGCATCCATGCCACCAGCAACCGTTAAAGGAGTACACAGTCTTCACACCAGTGACACGGTTTTCACTTAACCCATCAACCCAAAAAACACGTCCATTAATCTTAATGGGTACTTCACCCGTGTTGCGGGCGTGCTTTATGTATACACCTGTCTGTTGCTGTAGGTGTATGAGCCAGTAAATAGCCTTGTGCCCGTAACTGCGGGGATTGTTTCGGTGAATAATGGCTAAGGTGTCTTTCGGCATGAAGTTATTCTTGAACACCGTAAAACATAATGATGCGATGGTGGTTGCGACTTGCAGTGGATCGCATTTGAAACGGGCTATGTACATCCTTCTAAAGGCCTGGAAACATACTCTAAGCACGCGCACATCATTCACGCAATAACGCTCACATTCATCAGCTATATTATAAGGGTTACTTTCATTAAAACTGTCGTAGTATCGATCAAAGTCTTCACGTTCATCCATGCAGTCAAAATAATGTTTGGGGGTGGTGGGCCTACGTAGTTTAAAGTCTCGCTGGTGAGGAAAGTGTATGGGAAGTATCCTTTGGAAACTTCAGCTGCTACTCCCATCACCTTGGGTAGCTTTGCTAATTTACAAGGTGTGAATAATAAAGTATCTTTAAATTGTACATTGCCTCTTATCTGCATCTGTATTAATTTGTTGCCTCTTTTCAATGGATCACCTGTAAATATCTCAGAGGATTCGTGTTCAAGCAACTCCTTATAAAGGAACTGCGTGTCAAACTTTGCCCCGTTATGGGCGAGAATATACACAGTCATTTTTTTTAACTTGTCGGCTAACTTGACAATATAGGACACAAATAGTTTCACAGGACTATCGCTGACATTCGTTTTAAAAACGTTTGTCCGTTTACCACATTTGGGGCACTCGTCACATTCGATATCCATACACTCATCACAGATAGTCTGGCTCACAAGTAAATGTGGAATTACCTCTTTGGTTTCAGCGTTCGTATATGTTTCTATATCGTAGTATACAGTTATACAGGGTTATTTTTAGGCTTAGCATCTTTCATATAACATACATGCTTTACTCCATCCGCCTTATATTCCTCCTGGCATGTAGGACAGTGAATTACGTCACACTTGTGCTTAAATTTTCCCCAATTATCCATTGTGTGAAACATACCACATTCACAGATTCTCATTTTCCTGCACGTGCCAATTGATTTATGGAAATCAAAACAGCTATTATTGAAAAATGTGCGTCTACACACATCACAGTCTCTCTTCTCAGCTCAACTACACGGCTTTCACATTTGGTGCTTTTACACTGCTCACATACCATGTGACATTCTTTACAATGTCTCACTGTATCATCCGCAAACTCGAGGCACCCCTTACACAAATCATGATGTCTCCCATATTTTCGACTTTTGTCATAACTCGCGTAAAGCCACCTTATATTACGGATGGGGAGATACGTTGTCCCTGACAATCCTAAAATAAGTAGGGGCCTTGTACGATCTCTCACACAGCTTTTAAAAACATACACAGTCCTACGACGATCATCCAACCCAAACACAACTATGCGGACATTCATTTCCTGTTCTACCCTTCTCAGCTCTTCAGGACCCATATTACAGTCAAATTCAAGTTCACAGTCTTCAGCTAGTTTACGGGCATGCTCCACGACTGTAGGCAACCAAATTTTTGAGTTCGTGTATTTTGTACAGTAAACATACGTGCTAAGAGTACTGCTATAAAGCCGCAACCACGATCGACGTTTATATGCCGTCTATAAATAGCTTGAGAATTGAAGTTAAGAGTATACGGTATGGCACTATGACCCGCAACACGGTATACATGGTCAATATTTACCGTGAAGTTGTCCATATTGAAGGCTATACTACTTTGGGCGGCTTGCATTATACGCCCTAATATATATTCTACATCTACAGCCGCCAAACGTCTAAATGGCACTATCACCCAATAATCGTCTACATCACCGTCATTCCACTGCTATACATGACTCTAAGGTCGACCCTGACTCTATACCGATTTCTAGTCAAGGCTGGGGTGGGGGCTGCGGATCGCACCAATTCCAGCGTTATACCATCCTCAACAGAACGGGGGGCGGAATTAGTGGATATATTAGGTGCTGCTGATGGGGGCCCTGTTGCGTAGGAGGTTGATGGTTGGGGCTCTATTATTGTAGACTTAACAGAACGGGGGGCGGCGGATGAATAAGGGGATATATAGGTGCTGCTGGGGGTTGTTGCGTAAGAGGTTGAGGGTTGGGGATCTATTACCGCTGCAACAGACGCGTATTTCGGTCGCTTTATACCTGACGTGGGTATCTCATACCTCCGCTTTGGACGTGTTACCGGTATCGCTGGTGAGGGTTCAGGGGAGGATCACAACTACACTGTCGTCGAGGTCATCCGTAATGATGGGCTGCTCTACCTCATCGTCATTCACGGTTCTGTGGGAGAAGAAATATAAGGATCAGCACTCAAAATTTGTAATATTTTGTAAATGACTCACTTAGGAGTGTGACGTGTTAGAAATGGACTCTGTAGAAAAATTCAGATTCACGAGCCCATCCACATGTATTATATCTGGACCTACAGGATGTGGTAAAACTGTGTTTATGCTTAAAATCATTAAAGAAAAGGGGAGATGTTCTCGAAATTTGTGCATAAAGTTATATGGTGCTATTCGACGTATCAATCAGTGTTCAACGAGTACCAAGATGATATTTTGTTCCACAAAGGCGTATATGACGTTAATTCGTTAAAGGGAAATGAACATACAATCATTGTAATTGACGATCTCATGTTGGAGATGGATAAAACGTTTGCCGAGACATTTACAGTATTCTCCCACCATCTTAACATAAGCGTGTTCTTCATCAATCAGAATCTATTTTTCAAAAATAGATACATGCGCGATGTGTCGTTAAATACGCAATATCTAGTCTTATTCGCGCAACGTAGAGATGTATCACAAATTGGGGTATTAGCCAATCAAATGTTCCCGAATCAGCGTAAGGAGTTTTTGGAAGTTTATAAAGAAGCTACAAGCACGCGTTACGGATATTTGCTTTGCGACCTTCATCCGCGAAACACGTTTAGAGTGCTTCTGCGAACGAATATATTTCCAAACGAGCCTGAAACGGTGTATATTCCAGAATGACAAAGAGACTAAAGAAATACCGTGAATTAATAAAAATCTATCATCGACTGCCTCGGGCAATGCAGCAGATGTTTATTAAAAATATCGATGCCGACTTTTTAAAATGCATCTGTGAAATCTGTCTTAACGTTATAAATTGCAATGTATCAATGAAAACCCATCAGAAGGCTCGCCTACGCCGCTACAAGAACATAATACGTGCACTCGCTCGTAAAAGCCAAACTGTAGCGAAGAAAAAGCGAATTATTGTACAAACAGGAGGGTCATTTCTCCCCATCTTATTTTCAGTTTTGGGTCCTTTACTGACTAGATTAATATAATGAAGAAAGTGGTAGTGATTCCCCACGAGGTGTACGCCTCACTGCAAAGGAATCCAGACACGTATCTAGATCCCCGTAAAAGCAGACTTAAAAGAATGGAAAGCGAATTGTTAGCCCTATTAAACAGTGAAAAAACACCTGATGAGAAAAGAATCTTATACCAAGAAGCTCTGCAGAAATTTCTTCACGAGTACGAAAATTATAAGAGCCCTACAGAGATTCCTGTGGTTATTAGGCACAGCACGGGGGACGATGGCGACATAGGATCTGTACCCGACGACACAGCTGACCAACCAAAAAGATTAGCCACACAACATATCGAACATGTATTAAAAAATACCCTCCCACTTACATTGAGGAGTAAAGGCTTAAGTCTTTATAATCTATTGAATGAGGATCCCGCCATACAATGGACCGATACAGGGGAGATCATTGTGGAAGGATCAAAGGTACAGGGATCGAATATCGTAGACATTGTCCATGATCTGGTGAGAAAGTGGGATAGGCCATCACCATCAGGATGGAAGCATATTAAAGCAAGACTACAACAAATAAATGTCCCTAAAACGTTGATAGGAAATCTGAACAGGTTAAAAGACTTGGAACATGCAACGCCTGTGACACAATTGAAGGCGCCGTCACCCCCGGCGGTAACACCTTTGAAGAGGAGCAAGAAGAGGTTAAACCAACCCTACCCACGTGCCTCTAAAATACGCAAATGGCTAACGTATTAACTAAACGCTATTATGACATTTCTACCCCATCCTCTTACGGCGGCGTAGATAGACTGTACAGAAGTGTTTACGGAGTAGGAAAAAAAGATGTTGAAAGATTTTTGAGGGAGCAGGACGCTTATACGCTTCATAAGCCTGTGAGAAAAAGGTTTAAAACAGCCAAGACAACGGCTTCCTCGATTGATTCTATTTGGCAAGCAGATTTAACAGACATGCAAAGATATTCTGTGTATAACGATGGTTACCGCTACATTCTATTCATAATAGACGTGTTCTCTAGATATCTGTGGCTAGTTCCTCTGAAAAATAAATCACCTGAAACAGTTGCTAAAGCCACCAAAACGCTAATGTTAAAAGAAAACAGGGTTCCTGGCTATTTTTGTACGGATATGGGGAAGGAGTTTATAGGCCGTGCTTTTCAGAATATGTTGACAGAGTTTAATATCAGCTATTACACAACCAATTCTATACATAAGGCTTCTTTAGCTGAAAGAGTTCAGCGCACCATAAAGGAACGCATGCACCGTTATTTTACACATAAAAACACATACAGATTTCTAGACATTCTGGAATCATTGGCATCATCCTACAACCGCTCACACCATCGCACGATTGGGGCAACACCTAACGAAGTTTTAGAAAGAGGTACGCTCCCGAGAAGAGATGGATCACCACCACCACACCACCACCACACACTCTGTGCGCTTCAAAATCAATGATTATGTAAGGCTGTCGCGTTCGGGGAATAAATTCGCAAAGGGTTTTGAGCAAGGATGGACACGCGAGATTTTTAAAGTTAGGGCTGTGAGACCTAAAGGTGTGATAATGATGTATTACATTGAAGATTTGAATGGGGAAGAAATCTCAGGAGGCTTTTACCGCGAGGAATTGCAGAAAGTTGCGTTTAATTTAGAAAAAAATGTGTTTAAAATTGAGAAAATTTTAGGAAGCAAAGGTTCAGGAAGGAGAAAAATGTACCTGGTGAAATGGCTAGGGTACCCAGAAAGCTTCAACACCTATATAAAAGCTGATGCAATAATGAAGCTTAAATAGTATGCAACATGGCTCCTAACCATTTCTACGTCACACTCCCGTCCTCCTCGTCCCTGTCTGTACACCCTAACAACACGCTAGCCAACTTTGTAACAGAACTCCATGGGCACATTGAATTGGGTCGTGATTCGTATGAGGTGGGGATATGCGAAATTCAGCTGGACACCGTCTTTTTAAATATTGAACATAAAGAAACCGTTTTTACGATTCTTAGAGACATTGACGAGTGTGAAAAAGCTGGGGTAGCTATGGATGAAACTATGCGCATCGCTCGGACTAAGATTACACGGTATTACAGTACAGAAGTAAGACTAGGGCCGGGTCAATATGGTTCGGCCGAGGATGTTGTGAGAGGCTTAAACGTGAGTTTAAGAAACTCAAACCTTACGAATGATTTAGTATATGAAATCGTAAACAACCCTGCACATACACTAATCCTAAAATCAAAGACTAACAGACGTCTTAAAGAACATAGAAAGTTCAAAATTCTAACCAACGGCCGATATAGCGCAGCCTTCCAAAGAGACACATTTCACGAGACACAGTATAACTTGTCCAGATTAATGTATCAATTGAAGATGGAGAAATTGGCTGAAAGGTCCCCAGACATGTGCTATATTTACAGTAATATAGTGGAGCACCAGTTTGTTGGGGATACCCAGGCACGCCTGCTGCGCATTGCTCACATCCCCAACCATAGAGGAAGGAGTTTGAGTATTACATATGACAGGCCCCATTATGTGAATGTCGCAACTAATTTAATAACCAATATCACAATATATATAAGAACGATTGAGGGCGAAAACTTCCCATTCGGTAACGGGAGCTTAACAGTGAAGCTACACTTTCGACGCACTGAGTTATAATGGATAGAAAGCCTTTCACCGTCTATCGAGGGATGCGATACCAGCGCGGTAGTGGACTTGGATCCATTTTTTCATCCATACTACGTACGGCTGTTCCTTTGCTGAAGAGGGGTGCCAGATACCTTGGAAGGAAAGCGCTACAATCAGGCCTTAACACTGCAGAAGACATATTGGCCGGGGCTAAACCTAAAGAAGCTCTAAAAAAACATTTAAAGCGTACACGGAACGAAATCATCAAAGATGCAAAGAGAAAAATGCGTGGTGGCGGGAAGAAGAAGAGGGCTCCCCGGAAGAAGAAGGGGTCACGTGGTATTAAACGTAAAAGGCTATCAAAAAAGAAATGCTGTAAGCGAATGAAACCTATGGTTGACCACTTTTTTGACTGATATAAGCTAAGGATATTGATCTCATGAATCATAGTTTGTTTACCACTTGTCGAGAGAGGAGTCACTATTTCGCCATGGCACGCTTCATCCACCCATGTAGTTCACAATGCTGTAAATCGGAGCTGTCCTTTTTTGAGCTCCCGCCAACCCAAGTTTCTATTGAGCACAGTGACTTTATTACAATTAACCCTTTAAACACAATTAGTTCACCGAGTGCACCTATAGAATTCGTGATACCCAGCTCAGGTCCTTACTTTTTTGATCCAAGCTGTGTGCACATGTACGCTAAGCTACGTATAGCCCATTCTGATGGAACGGCCTGCGATGACAAATATGCTGTATACCCTGAAACAAACTTTCTGCACGCCATATTCAACCAGTGTGACGTATATTTAAATCAGACCAACATATCGGCAGGCACGGGGTACTATCATCTACGAGCCTATTTGGAAAATGTCCTCAACTTTTCCAAAGAAGCGAAGGCTACCTTTTTAAGTGCGGAGGGATATTATCAAACTAAAGATGAAAATAGTATAAAGGACAAATTTAAAAATTCTAAAAAGAAAATATACGAGTGTTTTGGACGGTTGCACACAGATTTCACTTTCCAGGAGAAGTTGCTTGTGAACGGGGTGGATATGAAAATAAAGCTCACCCGCACGAGTCCTGAGATCTGCTTAAATCTGGATGCGAATCAAGAAGAGGGTGCAAAGTCCGTTGTGGTTCACATTATGGACACATACCTCCGCGTACGGCGAGTGAAATTAAGTTCACCAAAACAACTAGAAATTGAGAAAAATTTACTAAACGCTACAGTGAAATATCCTATTAACAGAGTGCAGATCAAACTATATACGGTTCCTGCAGGGTTGGCATCGAAGCAGATAGAAAACATTGCCCTGGGAAATCTTCCTAAAAGGATATTAATCGGCATGCAGGACCACGCTTCGGTGAATGGAAAATATAAAAAGAGTGCCTTTAAATTCGAGAATTTCGGACTTAAAAATATAACTCTATACGTTAATGGCACTGCTTTGGGTGGAACAATGGGTACGGACTATTCATCAGACGCTGTGTTACCTCTTTGTGCCAGAGCCTATAGTAATCTGACCCATATTGCAGGTGATTGTGATGAGCTTGGTAATGGGGTAACGCAGGAAGAATTCATTGATCAATTTAACCTTTATCCGTTTGACATTACACCTGACTTATCTGCTAGCGTAAATACCCATTTAACACCACAGCAGAGCGGTAACATCTCAGTGCGGCTGGAATTCGCCAAGCCTATAGACGCTCCTATTAGTGTACTAGTATATCTCGAATCGCAAGCCCTAATAGAAGTAGATAGATTTAGAAGCGTTATCACTGACTTTTAAAATGGATGCTAATACACTTCAGAAAGTAATGGAGCGAGTCACACGTTCCAAATTTATCGGCGTGTTTGCGAAGAATGAAACATTGAGTTTGCCAAGTACGCGAGAATGCGGTAGTCTTATTGTGAACACAGACATCATCGGTAATGAAGGGATTCACTGGATCGCTGTCTATTTTAAAAATAGACAGCGCCTGTACTATTTTGATTCACTCGGTACTCAACCCTGGAGTGACCCTATTATTGTAAAATTTCTCGCTCAGTTACATATTCCCGAAGTTGTATGGAACCCATTTCGTATGCAGGGATATTTTACTAATGTTTGCGGAATGTACTGTGTCTCATTTCTCATGCATATGTCAAATGATAAAGAATTTATAAATTTTTTAAATTTATTTGACCCGTGTCACACTCACCGAAACGATGAAATGGTATGCAGACAGATAAAAAACCGTTTTCCAATTGTACGTACTCGTTGTATATTATAATGTTTTTGTTCGTATATTTGTAACGGTATATTCGTTTATTGTACTGATTTCTTTCATTTAATAAATTTATGAAAATATATTGTCTTCTTATCCCAAAAAGATCGAAAAACACTTACATTATTTCGGTGTGACATTGTTGACTGATCAGTATACCCTCCCTATTCCGAGATTCTTCAAAAGATTGTATAACTCGTGTCAAATCCTCATCGGACCTTAAAGGAATAATGCTTTTAAAACATATACAGAGTATACAGACAGACAGATCCCCATTATGTGAAGATATCTTTGGTTCGAGGAGTGAACGCCATAAAAATTTCGATTTTAGCATAATGGGGAAATAACACTGATTGACATTTTTGGCGAGTATCTATTTGACGAGATACTACAACTCTCCATATATATATAAAATTCTAATTATAGACACTTACATTTCTATGGTAGTCCCTTGCGTCGGGTTGTAAGGAGCGTCACTGCAAATATCTTCTACGGTTTGCGTTGAAAATAATAATTCGCCACAATCAATCGCATTGAAAAGACTAATTGTGGTTAATGCTGCAGTATCACGTTCTTCATACAAGTCTGGGGAGACGTACAGGTCCATGGTGGAGGATGTGTGACACTGCTGACTGATCAGTATATCATCCATATTCCGAGGTTCTTCAAAAGATTGTATAACACGTGTCAAATCCTCATCGGACCTTAAAGGAATAATGCTTTTAAAACATATACAGAGTATACAGACAGATCCCCATTATGTGAAGATATCTTTGGTTCGATTACCAATTTCGATTTTAGCATGATGGGGAAATAACATTGATTGACATTTTTGACTAGTATCTATTTGACGAAATACTACAACTCTCCATATATATATAAAATCGAATTATGGACACTTACATTTCTATGGTAGTCCCTTGCGTCGGATTGTAAGGAGCGTCACTGCAAATATCTTCTACGGTTTGCGTCGAAAATAATTCGCCACAATCAATCGCATTGAAAAGACTAATTGCGGTTAATGCTGCAGTATCACTTTCTTCATACAAATCTGGGGAGACGTACAGGTCCATGGTTGAGGAATGATTATTCACTGATGCGAAAATAGCTACTGTTACTCCCAACTGAAAATATCCCCTTTTATATGCACATTCGCCAAGCTCCGCCCAAAAGACCAGATGTTCGTCGTGATTGGCTGCCGATGTAGCTGGGTGGAGCTATGACGTGTACCATTCCGCTATAACGGGTACGGACGAGTAATTGCATCTTTATATTTTCACTAATAGAATTAATGCTCTTATTCTCCTTTGAAAATTATTTGGTGATTCGTATAGAACTTTTGATATTGATTCCAAATATGGTTTCAGAAGTTTTCTATCACCCATAGTTTTCGAGAAAATAATATTTCCATTTACTCAATTTCCCGCATCATTAGTCACTAATGTAATCGAGAGGGTATAAAGAAATATATCATAATTATATTTTAAAAATAACATTCGGTTTCAACGTTAAACTGTAGGTCTAAGGTGGTCATTACACATAATAAAATATCTATTATGAATAGAATGTAGCGGTAACCATCGTTATACACAGAATTTCGTCGTGATTGGCTGCCGATGTAGCTGGGTGGAGCTATGACGTGTACCATTCCGCTATAACGGATACGGACGAGTAATTGCATCTTTATATTTTCACTAATAGAATTAATGCTCTTATTCTCCTTTGAAAATTATTTGGTGATTCGTATAGAACGTTTGATATTGATTCCAAATATGGTTTCAGAAGTTTTCTATCACCCATAGTTGTCGAGAAAATAATATTTCCATTTACTCAATTTCCCGCATCATTAGTCACTAATGTAATCGAGAGGGTATAAAGAAATATATCATAATTATATTTTTAAAATAACATTCGGTTTCAACGTTAAACTGTAGGTCTAAGGTGGTCATTACACATAATAAAATATCTATTATGAATAGAATGTAGCGGTAACCATCGTTTACACAGAATTTCGTCGTGATTGGCTGCCGATGTAGCTGGGTGGAGCTATGACGTGTACCATTCCGCTATAACGGATACGGACGAGTAATTGCATCTTTATATTTTCACTAATAGAATTAATGCTCTTATTCTCCTTTGAAAATTATTTGGTGATTCGTATAGAACGTTTGATATTGATTCCAAATATGGTTTCAGAAGTTTTCTATCACCCATAGTTGTCGAGAAAATAATATTTCCATTTACTCAATTTCCCGCATCATTAGTCACTAATGTAATCGAGAGGGTATAAAGAAATATATCATAATTATATTTTTAAAATAACATTCGGTTTCAACGTTAAACTGTAGGTCTAAGGTGGTCATTACACATAATAAAATATCTATTATGAATAGAATGTAGCGGTAACCATCGTTATACACAGAATTTCGTCGTGATTGGCTGCCGATGTAGCTGGGTGGAGCTATGACGTGTACCATTCCGCTATAACGGATACGGACGAGTAATTGCATCTTTATATTTTCACTAATAGAATTAATGCTCTTATTCTCCTTTGAAAATTATTTGGTGATTCGTATAGAACGTTTGATATTGATTCCAAATATGGTTTCAGAAGTTTTCTATCACCCATAGTTTTCGAGAAAATAATATTTCCATTTACTCAGTTTCCCGCATCATTAGTCACTAATGTAATCGAGAGGGTATAAAGAAATATATCATAATTATATTTTTAAAATAACATTCGGTTTCAACGTTAAACTGTAGGTCTAAGGTGGTCATTACACATAATAAAATAAAGTGGTTGGCAGATAAATGGGCACCCTACGTGTCCTAGTGGTTAAGACGCGGGGCTGTTGATGGTTCGGAGTTAAACTGTAGGTCTAAGGTGGTCATTCCACATAATAAAAGAAAGTGGTTGGCAGATAAATGGGTACCCTATGTGTCCTAGTGGTTAAGACGCTGGGCTGTTGATGGTTCCACGTTAAACTGTAGGTCTAAGGTGGTCATTACACATAAGAAAAGAAAGTGGTTGGCAGATAATGGGTGCCCTACGTGTCCTAGTGGTTAAGACGCTGGGGCTGTTGATGGTTCCACGTTAAACTGTAGGTCTAAGGTGGTCATTACACATAATAAAAGAAAGTGGTTGGCAGATAAATGGGCACCCTACGTGTCCTAGTGGTTAAGACGCGGGCTGTTGATGGTTCCACGTTAAACTGTAGGTCTAAGGTGGTCATTCCACATAATAAAAGAAAGTGGTTGGCAGATAAATGGGTACCCTATGTGTCCTAGTGGTTAAGATGCTGGGCTGTTGATGGTTCCACGTTAAACTGTAGGTCTAAGGTGGTCATTACACATAATAAAAGAAAGTGGTTGGCAGATAAATGGGTGCCCTACGTGTCCTAGTGGTTAAGACGCTGGGGCTGTTGATGGTTCCACGTTAAACTGTAGGTCTAAGGTGGTCATTACACATAATAAAAGAAAGTGGTTGGCAGATAAATGGGTACCCTACGTGTCCTAGTGGTTAAGACGCTGGGCTGTTGATGGTTCCACGTTAAACTGTAGGTCTAAGGTGGAGTGGAAAGCTTGACCTTCGTCAGAATGAACAATTCGGGCGGAAGCTAACCAAAGGTTATCCAAAGGGTATATATATATATATATATATTGGATGAAATTCACAATAAAAACGTGAAATGAATGAATGCTGAAACAAGGAGTGAGGTGAGGTTTTGTTTCATTTGACTCGTAGAAAGGTAAAATATGGTCGACCGAGTTGGGCAGATTCTCGGAAATCCTTTCCTCTATCGGATTATGTTTTGGGTATTTCCAACTTTCTTCGTTTCTTTAAATTTCGTTTTTCAATTTTCTTCGCAGGGATGAAGCTCATGTGTTTCGAATTGCATCGTTCTATAATTCTGTTTTCTATGGTTGGTTGTATAACTACGTTATTTGTTCCGTCTTTGAATCTTCCATTTGAATATCTATATAAACATATTGTTATTTTATATGTTTGATTCTTCCAACTGATTAACTATATAAATATATATATTGTGGTTTACGTATAGTTTAAAATAATATACGTTTGGTATGATTTTCATAATATATATATATATATATATATATATTTCTGTTTTCTATGGTTGGTTGAATTATGGATAACTACGTTATTTGTTTCGATAAGTTCAACTTCAAGGAAGCTCAAGTTAATGTTATATTTTGCATATAATCCACTATATACATCTATTGTAAAACACTATATACATCTATATTTCAATTAAGTGTGTAATTATTTAATTCATCTACCATATTGTGGTACACAATGCTTAATATATATATATATATAATATATTTCTATAATTCTGTTTTCTATGGTTGGTTGAATTATGGATAACTACGTTATTTGTTTCGATAAGTTCAACTTCAAGGAAGCTCAAGTTAATGTTATATTTTGCATATAATCCACTATATACATCTATTGTAAAACACTATATACATCTATATTTCAATTAAGTGTGTAATTATTTAATTCATCTACCATATTGTGGTACACAATGCTTATTAGAATACATGGTGCGATCTGGCAACTCAGCACCCCAATACAAGGCGTGATCTGGCAACTCAGCCAGAATAGAGGCTTATAAAAGATCGAGAAGCTGGTGAAGACTCATTCCCAGCTCGGCTCCAGCCGAGCAAAGACCTCTGGTCCTTCTTTTTTTGGCCCTTTGGTAAACCCCTTAGTGGCCTCTTAGGTTAGGAAAACGAAAATAATATGCCTTAAAGGCAACTACTCTCTCTCTCTCTCTCTCTCCTTCAGGCGTCTCTCTCTCTCTCTCCTACAGGCGTCTCTCTCCCTCCTTCAGCTCTCTCTCTCTCTCTCTCCTACAGGCGTCTCTCTCCCTCCTTCAGCTCTCTCTCTCCTGCATGTGTAACTACTGCATGTGTACCTCCTGCATGTGTGCGTATGTGTGTGTACCTCTCCCCCCTTGGCTGATTAGACGTATATAATAATAATGTATACAATAATACTGCTAAAAAGAGGTATCTGACAACCATTTACAGCCAACTGGCTGATTAGGAGTCTATAATAATGTATACAATGGTATCGCGGTATCTGGCAACTCAAGCCATTTACGCCAACTGGCTGATTAGGAGCCTATAAAACAACGCCAACTCGGCTGAAGTCTTAATGTGCACTTGGCTCCTGCCAGGTGAACACCTCTCCTCCTTTCTCTCCTCCTCCTCCTCCTTTCTCTTGGGGGATAACGCCGCCTCCAAGTTTCCCCCCCACCCCACCCCTTTGCAACAACCCCCCTTTGCAACAACCCCCCTTTGCAACAACCCCACCCCCCCTTTGTAACATTACATAATAACCTGCAACATTCTTGCACTCTCCCCTTTTGCGGCTATACTACTTACATTACAGGCTTTGTAAATCAAAACTATGTTTTTCTGATGATTTTTGATGCGGTTTGAATGAAGGTTAATTTCGTTCAAACATCATAAAAAACAATCGGAAAAACATAGTTTTAATATATAACCTAACCTAACCTAACCTAAAATTCAAAAATTCCTCAAGAGCCTGTAATGTACTCTTGTAAAAAATACCGATTGGTTTTGCGGGGGGATAACAATTTTACTATCAACATATTTAACTTATTAATTTACATTACTTTAATTAACACTTCTCTAAATTGACGGTTGTTCACAATTTCATATAATTCTTATAATAAAATGCAACTAGCCCTTTCAATTTTCTCAGGCTAATTTTTCTTGCACGGTTTAATCACAGTAATTGAATCAAACACACAATTCATACGCTCATTCTGTTTGTCACTAACTGTACCAAACCACAGGCATTTACAAACTCATGCATACCGTTTATACAACTTTGTATGTTTAAATCGTTATACTTTTAATACTTTATGATAACAGATCTCATATAAGACACTGCAGTTTCTGTACAAACGGCGATAAAGAGAATTTTTTCAATCTCAATATACTATGTATAAAATATTCTATCCGCTCTTTACTACTATATTTAATCAAATGCATATTTAATAAGTTCTAACGCATTAAGACATCTTTCTAAATTAAGTTACATATGCATTAAACTTTCAGATCATACCATATTGTCCACTCGATCACAGAATAGAAGCAACAATTGGGTTAGGTAGTCCATGGATGGTAGGTACCCCTCTACATCCAAAAATGCAACGAACCGTGGTTCAAAAGCCTCATAAAACTGTGAGCTATGTCGTCATGTGATCTTAAATGCAGCGAACGAGAGTATGAGAAACCCAACACTTATTTTAATTTAATCTCATGCTATTCAGCATGGAGTTAATTATTTATCACACCATTCGAGGGTTCTGTCCAACGACCTTATTATAATTTGTGGCTAATAGTAATTCCTTGTTCATATTTACAAATGTTTATTTACACAAGGCCAGTCTAAAGACATATACTCGCATAAAAAACTCAGGGAACCATTCTGAGTTCATTCCCATATATACAGTATATAATAATTTATTATTTATATATATATAACATCTCTGGTCTCTTTATAAGAAGGAGATTGTAGGCACCCGTCACTCCGTCAGCCAAAAGACAGGAAGTATTTGAGCTCCCGTTTCTCCCACCACTCTCCTCCTTAGCTGATCTTTTTCTGTCTCATTTACATATTGAGCAGTTCAGCATGCTCTCAAACACATGCTTCTCCCCCTATTCCTCACCACACATACATGAATCGGGTCTTTTCCGTTTGGGGGCTAGCAGCGAATTTTAAGGAAAATCGGTATACTAATGTAGTTTTGTTCAGTGATTTCAAAAATAACTTCTTTTTTTGGAGAAATGAAAAACAAACATGTTAGAGCACTTTAAATAATTAATGTGTGCTTTAACTAGCTTAAACTAGTTACAGAGGATTGTGTTAAATTTAGCCAGAGTCACAAACTGCTACTGTTTATGAAAAGGTGATCTAAGTGTGGGAAAGTGTATGCCTTTGATAAAAATACCCAGTTCTTTCGTTGCCAAAAGCGTCGGTCAAACAGTAAAAAGTGCAACTTTACGAAGCATACGTTTTTTGAAGGATCCCGGAAGATTTCTAAAAGTAGCAGAAAAAAATCAAGAATTAATGGCCAGTTAGGTCAATTGAATGCCCGGTTAGGTCAACTGTACGCCCTTGGCGATTGGTTAGGTTGTCATGATATTTTCGTTAAAAACACATTAATTATTTAAAGTGCTCTAAACATGTTTGTTTTTCATTTCTCAAAAAAAAACGAGTTATTTTTTAAATCAGTGACCAAAACTACATTAGTATACTGATTTTCATTAAATTTTGCTGCTAGTCCCCAAACGGAAAAGATCTCATGAATAATGCAAAAAACTTCACTTTTTTCTACGTGAAGGTCAAAATATGATAATAAAAACCCACTCCAAGAGACAAAGTTTATTTCCACAACAGTTTCGATGCCCACTGGCATCCTCTTCGGGTGGATACAGAAAAACGAATGAACCAAAAACAAGAGGAAAACAGTCCAGGGACCATTAAGAAATTCGCATCTAGGTTAGATCCCGTTTTCCCGTCACTGGAAGGGCATTTTTATTAAAGGGACCCGCTTATAAGTACATTTGCACAAATTTAAAATTATCTCCTTGTTATATACATACAGATTCTATTATTTTTTTTTTACATAATTATTACACTTATTATCAAATTTATTACATTTAATATTGCATTATTATTTATTACAGAAATTCTAAATTTATTATTACATTGATTATTACATTGCTGTTTATTATACAGGGTGTACATAAAGTCAGGATCTATTTTTGTGAAGCACTTGGAAATTATATGGAATTCAATCATAAAATGAAGTGGTAACATGTATTAAATAATTAAGAGTAGGATTCGACGTGACGCCCATCAGTACCCCTGCACAGCTCAAATCGTTCCGCAGCATTTCTAAACACATTCTGGAGCATTTGCGGGGTTATGTTATCTGCAGCAGTTTCGTATACGTACGTAAGTTTTTCAAGACTCGTAATCTTCGTCTGATAGACGTGCGATTTGATAAAGCCCCATGCAAAGAAATCTAAAGGGGTTAAATCTGGTGATCTCGCTGGCCAAGGTCTGTTGCTTCCGCGTCCGATCCAGCGATTTGGAAAGCGTCCATTTAGATAGTCCTGAACAATTTTGGCATAGTGACAAGGAGCACCATCATGTTGATAGACGACGGTACTAACAATCCTATCCTCGTCGTCTATCAACATGATGGTGCTCCTTGTCACTATGCCAAAATTGTTCAGGATTATCTAAATGGACGTTTTCCAAATCGCTGGATCGGACGCGGAAGCAACAGACCTTGTGTCGCGAGATGACCAGATTTACCCCTTTAGATTTCTTTGCATGGGGCTTTATCGAGTCGCACGTCTATCAGACGAAGATTACGAGTCTTGAAAACTTAGGTACTCTACCCATATGAATACTATTTTCATAACAAACTTAAATAAAATATTGATTGGGCACTACAGAACCCCAAATGACCTTTTGTAACTTGATACTGTTCTGCCGGTATCTCTCTAACTCTGCGAGGCTCTAACTCTGCGAGGCTGCCAAAAGATTAATGTTAAGGGCGGTCAACTTCACGTCTCGCAACGTTCGTTCTCTTACTAAGCTAATCAAATTAATTATTACCACCATATTATTATCAAAATCATTGGTATTATAAAACGTAAACCGGATGTACAGATAGATTAGATATGTATGACGTCATCCACGCTTTATGACGTCAATTGCTCTGCCCTTTAACTAGCACCACAGCACAGCAGTCTCTAGGTAATACTAATGACTGCTCTGTGCAAATACAGGGTAATCCAAAAAAATTTTTTTTTTTTTTTTCTTTATTGTTTATACCGTACAGCTTAACATAAAATACAATACGATTAACTATGTAGATGCATATTCATTTTTATTAGATCCTTCAGGGGTATTTACCAACATATACGACCTAATGGTTTACCTAAATCATTTGTAGATATTTTAATTAAAGTATTAGGGAATTGGGCAGTTACGGCATCACCTAACTCACACACCTGTTTCAATCTACGATACAATCTAAACTCTTTAAAAGGTGAGAACCACTTGGTTCTTGGATGATTCATTACTTGCTCTGCACTATGAGAGGAGTCAAGATTAGGTTCAAACAAAACACAATGTGGAACAATTAAATATGGAGATGGGGATACCCCTACATTAGGTCCCTCAATTCTGTCCCTAGACCCCTTCTTACGACCTATTGAATCTTCAAAATTAATCACATATCCAGACATATTAAGTTCTGGAATACTATGAAATGATACACCTGTTACTTGATAAAATTAAATTTTAAAATGGTAGATTTAGACTCATTATTTAGAAGATCCAAACACAAAGTATAAAACCCATCACTATTAACACCAAAAGTATTTTTAGATAAATAAACAAATTTCATTGAAGCTGTAACTATCTTCTCCTTCGAACGCCATTTAGGTTTCCTTCGAGGAACGTACTTCCTTTTTCGAGGAACAAACTTCCTTCTCGATACATCTTGACCAGTAAATAATACACGTCACTCCAATGCAATCCCAATGAAGAGAATGAAGTTTAAAAAATTTGTGGATCTATTTATAGATTCTGATTACGTCATGTTATGACACTAATCCTATCCCCTTAGAATCAACATGATGGTGCTCCTTGTCACTATGCCAAAATTGTTCAGGATTATCTAAATGGACGTTTTCCAAATCGCTGGATCGGACGCGAAAGCAACAGACCTTGTGTCGCGAGATGACCAGATTTAACCCCTTTAGATTTCTTTGCATGGGGCTTTATCGAGTCGCACGTCTATCAGACGAAGATTACGAGTCTTGAAAACTTACGTACACGTATACGAACTGCTGCAGATAACATAACCCCGCAAATGCTCCAGAATGTGTTTAGAAATGCTGCGGAACGATTTGAGCTGTGCAGGGATACTGATGGGCGTCACGTCGAATCTACTTAATTATTTAATAAATGTTATCACTTTATCATTTTATGATTGAATTCCATATAATTTCCAAGTGCTTCACAAAAATAGATCCTGACTTTATGTACACCCTGTATAGAAATTATAAACCGAAAAAACGAATGAAAAAGGCGAGAAGGAAACAATCCAGAGACCATTAAGAAATTCGCACCTAGGCTAGATCCCGTTCCACCGACCCCAGAAGGGCATTTTTTATTAAAGGGTCCCGCTTATAAGTACATTCGCACAAATTAAAACTATATCTTCTTCTTCTTCTATAAATACAGACTCTATTTTGACGTAATTACTGCATTTATTATTACATTAACATTTTTTTTAACATTTATTATTATTACCTTTACACTAATTATTACATTTATTTTATTACCTTTATTATTACATTTATTGCATTTATATTTATTTCCACATTTATTACTTCCATTATTAGTCCAGACTTAGGATAATTATGCACTTAAAACTGGCTAAATATGCATGCAAATATGCAGTAAAACTGAGAAAATATGCACTTAAATATGCATTTAAAAATAAGTATATAAATGCTAATAATAAAAACTTATATTTACTTCTTCACCAAATAAAACGATAGAAAAGGACATTAAAAGGACAGTAAACTTCACAAAAAAATATGATACAGGAAACTTTTCACATATTACATTTAATTACAACATATTGCTTTAAATTCAAATGTCACTCTACGCCTGTTATCAGCCAGAATATTTTTGTATTCAGAGAATATTCGTTTCACTTCGACAGTATATCCGAAAGGTTAAGGTGTTCTAAACTTGAGTCAATTTGTGTATTGTTTGACAGTATTTCACTAATTTTTTTCATCATGCCATACCCTTTATTTTTTGACAGCACAGCTTCTAGTTTACCACAGAACTCTTTGATTTCAAGACTTTTTAATGAACTGCGAATTCCTTCAACTAATTCAATGCTATGCTTTAATGGCAATTCTTTCCCTTGCAGTTTTAAAATAGCTGCGCAAATACATCTGAAGTTGGGGAAATGTAAATCAGATTCTCTCGAATACCTTCCTTTGTGAATGCAGTATTTGCATCTGTGATGCTGTGACCGCTCTCAGGATCAAATGTCTCCATCACACTCTTTACAATTTCAAAATAGTCCACATAATAGAATGCAGCTTCTAACCAGGTTCCCCACCGTGTTACTATTGGGAAAGGAGGAAACGGTGCACTTCCAGCAAGTTCTCTAAATTTTGTTTTGCGGTATGGTGCTTTTACAAAAACTGACTTAACGCTAGAAATTAATTCATTTACATCCTTGTACTTTGAACGAATATATTCTGCAACTCCGTGCAGTCCATGGGCTACACATGTCACATGTATCATTTTAGGATAAAGAACTTGAAGTCCTCTCATACACTTAGTCATATATGGAGCACCATCAGTACACACTAAACGAACTGAATTATACCTTGTCCATCTCAGCAACTGTTAATAAATAAGACTGACCTCTGTCATATTCTGCTCCCAATAAACCAAATACAAACTTGCAACACACCTCTGCTCTACATCTGTCGTTTCGTCAATAGCCACCCAGATCTTATTATTTCCAATTTTACTTCTAAGCTTTTCCAATTTATCCATGTACAGTTCCGAAACATAGTTCTTCCTTAATGTGGACTCATCTGGCAGATGCTCGTTTGTGTACTTTTCTAGAAAATTTTTAAACTCCTTATTTTGTAACTTTGCCAAAGGTATATCAGCAGATAAAAATGCATTGCACAAATCCATATTGAACTGCGAACGTTTTGGGCCAGTTTTATTTGGTAAACAGTCGGCTAACATTTGTTGGCTTGGGTTTGTGTCTTGTAGTATTCACTCTACCTATATGCTTAGCTGTTTCAAGGTGTTGTTTTACTTGGAACCTTTTAAGTATTGCACTTTTACTCCTCTTTTCTTTCGTCATCATTGGAAATTCACCTCGTCCTTTCAGACACCAGCAGACAACTAAGAGAGAGAATGATTAATAAGTTATAATATAAGTTATAACGGGTCTGCTTATAACTTAAACGCGAAAACAGTATTGCCAAATTTCTGAAATACATTGTTGTCAAAGCTAAAATTACCTGAAAATGTAACCTTAAAACTAAAAAAAAGGAAATATGACTAATTGTCAGAAAATCAACGATATATGCAAAAACACTTTAAAATGCCAAAAATATGCATTTCCATATGCAAGTATGCAAATGCATAATTATCCGAAGCCTGGTGATTATAAACGAAAAATGGAAGCGTTACTTAGTGATGAATTCACCTACACCAAAGTGAGATCGTCCCCCCTAAAGCGTCTTTCTACTGAATTCAACAAAACTATCAGGAACGTAATAAAAGATGTCGGCGATTGACCCTAAAAGATTTCTACAGATTAACCGCAAACTCCCTCACATTTACGGCTTACCCAAGACCCATAAGATTAATATACCACTCCGTCCCATTATTTCACACAAGGGTTCCTTAGTTACAGGTTATCTAAATTTCTTGCAGAAAAATTGTCCCCATTAGTTGGTAAATTTTTAGGCTCGCACATCACTAATTCCTGTGACTTTATTAACAAAGTTATGTCCTTAGATTTAAAACGGGGAAGAATGATCAGCTTTGACGTTGAGTCCTTGTTTACGAGTTTTTAGATAGAAAATTGCCAACATGTAACGTAGAACTAGACATGCCCACATTGATTTTTAGAACTGATAAAACTCTGTGTCACCAATAATGCCTTCTCCTTCGGTGAAGAATTTTATTTGCAACGTTTTGGTATGGGAATGGGGTCCACTTTATCTCCAAACTGAGTACATTATACATGGAATATTATGAGTCGGAATTGTTGCAAACAATATGTCCAGGAATCTAATTTGGTTTCGTTATGTAGATGATATTTTCTCATTTTGGCCTGACCACTGAACAACTTTGACACTTTCAGTCATTAAATAATCTTGTTCCCTCTATTAAATTTAAATATGAATGGAAGAACGACAAACAATTACCTTTTCTAATGTTTTGGTCATTAACGAAAGCGGAAAGCCCAATTTCACGGTCGATAGAAAACCTACTCATTGTAATTCGTACATTTCATATTTTTCATATCATGATGAAGGGGTTAAAAGCGCAATTATTTCTTCTATGTTTCTAAGAGCACTCACGATTTGTAGCCCACATTTGCTGGACCCGGAAAATTCAAAGATTTGGAACACTTTTAAGGATTTAAAATATCCTGAGTGGTTTATCAGAAAGGCTATTTTAAAGCCAGAAAATCTTTTTATGTCCCTCGGGAAACTTCAGTTAACCAAAAACAATATGTGAGTTTGCCTTACATTGCCGGCTTAGAAAGAGTAAAACCATTGACGAAAGATTTTAAGTTTGCTTTGGCGTTCAAATATTCGTCTACCGTGAAAAGTAAATTGGTTAGGAATAACGTTGCAAAACAGGAACAAGCCTGTGTCTTCAGCATTCCCTGTAAAAGTTGTGATTTAGTATACGTAGGAGAAACTGGGAGAAATATTGAAACCCGTATTAAAGAACACAAATATGCCTTCAGAAGTTTTAATACTAATAATGGCATTTTTTATCACGCCAGCCAAAATAATCATGCTTTACAGTAGATTGGGAATCAAGTATGGTACTTTATAAATGTAATAATTATGTCAAAATAAAAATAGTAGAATCTGTATGTATAGAACAAGTAGATAATTTTAATTTGTGCGAAGGTACTAATAAGTTGGACCCTTTAATGAGATTCTTGGTCAAAAAAATCCGTTACGGAGTCGGGTGAACGGGTTCTAACCTAAGTGTGAATTTCTTAAAAGTCTCTTGATTGTTTCCTTACTCGCTTTTGGTTCATTCGTTTTTTTTTTTTCAGTAAAATGTAAATGGAATAACAAATGTAAATGTAAATGTAATAATGGAAGTAATAAATGTGGAAATAAATGTAAATGCAATAAATGTAATAATAAAGGTAATAAAAATAAATGTAATAATTATTGTAAAGGTAATAATAATAAATGTTAGGAAAAAATGTAAATGCAATAATAAATGCAGTAATTATGTCAAAATAATAGAATCTGTATGTATAGAACAAGTAGATAGTTTTAATTTGTGCGAATGTACTTATAAGCGGGACCCTTCAATAAAAAATGCCCTTCTGGGGATCTAGCCTAGGTGCGAATTTTTTAATGGTCTCTGGATTGTTTCCTTCTCGCCTTTTTCATTCGTTTTTCGGTTTATAATTTCTGTATAATAAACAACAATGTAATAATCAATGTAATAATAAATTTATAATTTCTGTAATAAATAATAATGCAAAATTAAATGTAATAAATTTGAAAATAAATGTTATAATTATGTAAAAAAAATAATAGAATCTGTATGTATAGAACAAGGACATAGTTTTAAATTTGTGCGAATGTACTTATGAGCGGGTCCCTTTAATAAAAATGCCCTTCCAGTGTCGGGAGAACGGGATCTAACCTAGGTGCAAAGTTCTTAATGATCCCTGGACTGTTTTCCCTCTTGTTTTTGGTTCATTCGTTTTTCTGTATCCACCGAAGAGGATGCCAGTGGGCATCGAAACTGTTGTGGAAATAAACTCTCCCTATTAGAGTGGGTTTTTATTATCAGATCCGATGACTCTTATACACTACACAGTCTTTTAAAAAATAAAAAGGTAGTTTTCAACAACCTTGGAGGCACGCGCTTGATACCTCCTTCGTGCACCATATATATATATATATATATATATATATATATATATATATATATATATATATATAACTTTGATTGCATTTACCGCAACAATATAAGATCACCCAAACCCGCAGGGAAAAAATTATGAAACAGTTTTTTAAAAGGCTGATTAATTTCGGCCGGTCACAACCAAGCCCTTTTCAAAGTCATAAACTAGTTAAAATGCCCAACAACGTTAAAATCTTCCGTGCTGCGGAAGAGCTGAAGTTCAAATGACTGTCTTAATGCATAATCACGGACAGAGAGATGGTGGCTGTCGTACGTCTCGCAGTTGGCAAAGGCAAAAATTACCCAGATTTCAAACATTCGAGATGAAAAATCTTTAAGTAAAAATCAATCCTGTACATTTGCCAGCCAGTCACGACCCGAAATTGCCCTAAAATATTTTAAAATGTTAAAAATAAAGCTATCCATCCTGTAGGACAGCTTAATATTTGAAATGGTGTTTTCTCCTAAAATATAAAATGCCTCGTATATTTCTCTGTTCCTGGTCCCTGACCTTCATGATAGGTTTAGAATCCTGGAAGTTAAAAATATTATTATGATGTTACCTATGCTGAACCAAGCTACTATAAGTATTACCTGATCTCAGGTCACGTTTGTGGGAATTAATTCTTCTCTGAAAATCAATTGTCTCTCCGATGTATTTTTGAGGGCAGCCTCCACATGAGATTTCATAAACTACGCCGGAATTGTTGAAGGCTTTTTAATAGGATGACGGATGAACGAAGACAATTTATTTGGCACAGCGGAGACCAACTTAATCTGCTGTGGCAAGAGTGAGGAACGCCCTTTATTTACCTCAAAGGGCACTTTCAGAAATGAAACGTCTTTATCCTGGTTCCTAGTTTTGGGAGAAAAGAAAGATCTCCTAGCAGCGAAATAAGCTTTATCAATAAACAATTTCGAATAACCCAAACCTATAAATATATTTTTAATATGTAAAACTTCATCGTCAAGATAAATGGGGTCACAGATCCTGAAAGCTCTCAAAAAGAGACCCGAAATAACGCCTTTTTTAGTACAGAGAGAATGATTGGAAAAAGCATGAACTTAACCTAACCAATTGTCAAGGGCATACATTTGTCCTAACTGGGCATTCAATTAACCCAACCGGGCATTATATACCATAGAATGAATTGTTTGTTTTACTTGTCCTTTAAATTTTTTGTTTTACTGTAATTGAACTAATATTTGTCTTCATGATTCCCCCTTTCATAGTCCGCCTTGACCTCACATTCGTCCCCAAAGATAAAGTCGTCATTTCAGGTCAGGTCAAGTCAGCACAAATTCAAGTTAGTTCAGGTCACTTCAGTGCAAATTCTTTTGTAGACTAAAGATATCTTTGTAGATGGCACGCTATAGTAGCACCTTGAATAATATGCTTTATTATTTTCAAATAAACCTAGCTATCAGCCGTGTTCTGTTTTATAGCATATGAGAAAACATTTTATAGGTTTAAATCAGTTCTTTAGTAAATACATTTAACTTAGAAAAATGTTTTTATGTGATTATGAAAACAAGTCTTTTCACCCTTTATATTCTTACGCCCATACCTCGGACCTCGTTACCTCGTTTAGGTTCCGTGTGTTGGTGACTCTTCATACGAGATCTATCCCCTCCTTTATAGTATATAGAGACAATGTTTGCTCTTTTCAAGATGCTCGGTATTTCCCCAGTGTATAGGGGTCTTCTCCATATCCAGTATAAGGGTGTAGCTATTTCATTTTTACAGTTTTTAATCAATAATGCGTTCCATTTGTCGGGACCTGTAGCTGAGTGTGATTTCATTTGTCATACTGTATAACTCTCGCTACATCTTCTGGGGTAAAATCAAAGTCTGTTATACATTCTCCTTGCAATTTCTCTTCAAAGAATGCATCTATGTCAGGTATCGCTTTGCCACTTTTTGGGGTACTGAAGACCGATTCATACTGAGCTCTCAATGTTTCACATACTTCTTTTAGATTGTCAGTTAGTTCATTATTTACTTTCCTTAAGGGCCCAATGGTAGCGCCCGTTTTTGTTTTCCTTTTCACATAACTCTAGAAGTATTTTGGATTTTCCTTTATTGCTTCTACCACCTTTTCCTCTTCCCTCTCTGTATAGCCCTTTATCAGAGTTTGTATTTCCCAGTCGATACTCTCCAGTTTTTCTTCTATTACTTTCCTAGCATTGTTGTCTCCGCAATTAGCTAACTTTGTCGCTACTCTCTTTCTTTTGCGGAATATTCTTCTCTTTTGCCTCTCTAGCCAGTTCCTCTTTCCTTTTGGCTGTGATTTCGGAGCATATTTTTCTAAAATCCTCAGCGTCTTATCTTCGAAGTTTGTTAGCATTTCCTCAGTTGCTTTATTCTCTAAAACTGTTCTCCACTCTATGTGGGCCATGTGTGATCTGATTTCTTCCGAATTTATGGTCTTGGAGTTTAAGTTAAACGCCCCAAATTTGCTTCTTCCTTCCGTATGTGTATTGTCTTTTAATATTTTCACCATATTTATTTATAATTCGATTATGTTGTGGTCTGAGATAATAGGTTATTTTTATATTAGTTATATTAATTAAACGCCCCAAATTTGCTTCTTCCTTCCGTATGTGTATTGTCTTTTAATATTTTCACCATATTTGTTTATAATTCGGTTATGTTGTGGTCTGGGATAATAGTTGGGGGTTATTTTCATATTAGCGATTTTTTCTTGTATTTTCTGGTATCTCCTGTGTCAGCAATCCGACTCAGCATAAACTCGTTTGTGAGAGTCATTAGCATTTTTGCTTGCTCCTGATCCTCTCTTGTGCCTCCTTATCTTGCTGTATAGATATACTTCTACCCACCTTTTTGTATTTTATAATGGGAAAGTGAAATCGCGGTAGTGAGGGATGGAGAGTTTACGGACTTTATTCCGTTTCTGATATCATCAATGGCATCCGAAAATTTTTCAGTTGGAGAGTTTGTAGGTCTGTAGATGACTATCAGTACCACGTTTGTTTTCTCTGTTTTCACTGCAAGGGTTTCCACGCAGCCAGAGGCGGATTAAGACACTTCGGGGCCCCGGGGCAATGAAGAATATGGGGCCCTTTTCTATAGTTTTTTATTAACAATACATGTGCACAGTGCCATATAAGGATTTTTGGGCCCAGGGGCCAAAATATTCTTGGGGTCCCTCAACAAGACAAATCTTCGAGTCATGTAAATT
Source organism: Bathynomus jamesi (assembly GCA_023014485.1). Taxonomy (NCBI): domain Eukaryota; kingdom Metazoa; phylum Arthropoda; class Malacostraca; order Isopoda; family Cirolanidae; genus Bathynomus; species Bathynomus jamesi. The sequence goes on from JAJOZX010002145.1 coordinate 596,805, forward strand.
AATGAAACCATTTATTTCTACATCAAATAATGCAAGTTTTACACAAATACCAAGCTGCTACAATTACACCAAACTACAAGTCCACTACTAATCTACCAAAGTTGGTCACAAAATCATCCACCACCAGTATACAAAAGTTTTTTGAGCTGCTTCATATCACTAAATTTTCCACTCACAAGCTCAGTATTTAAATTCTGCAAAATATTCTTTTCTATGCATAACAATGACAGACAGATACTGTTCAGCATTCCAAATTTATCATTGATATCATTGTAAACATCGGCCCCTAAACCAGCTGGGCCCTGGCTCCCCTGGCCTCCCTCTTAATACGCCACTGCACGCAGTTGTTGGATTTCCTTATTACCGTCTCTGTCATATGACTCTCATGTATATAAATAGCACAGCCACCTTTACGTCTCGCTGTTCTATCCGCTCTTAGTAAGTTGAGTCCATCGATATGCAATTCTTTCTTATCAATACAGTGTTCGCAGTTATCGCAGTTTCCTTGGCAATCTTAAAGATGTGTTTCTGTGAGGCATGCGATGTCCTCCTTTGTTTTGTCCATAAAACTTTTCAAGTACGAAACTTCGTTTAGTGAGTTGTTCGGTTTCATTCCTTGAATATTTGCCAGGACAATGTTTATGTTCTTTGTTTTGCACTGTCCCTTTTGCATTTTAAGTTCGTTGTCCTTTGGTATCGCATGTTTTGTAGCCTTGTGGTCCTCCGAGATGGATCCGTTCCCGCCTAACTGTTCTGCTAGCTTCTTGCCAGGAAGCGATTCGGCTCGAGGGTATCCAGCTGTGTCAGCTGCACGTGCTGTGTCAGCTGCATGTGCTGTATAAGACTTAGCAGCCGTATTGTGTCCGAGATGTTGAAAAAACTTTGTTTGCCATTTGTGTTTAAAGAGTTTTGTTTGCTATTTGTGTACATATTTTGTTTTCTCATATTCCTCCTGTTGTCATTTGAAACTTGTCCCTTGTCCTTTGAACTTATCGGGAGATGATGGTAGTAGCATTTTCTCCCGTACTGGCAAGTTCCATATATCTCGTAGGTCTTGCAAATGTCGGGATGGTAGAATTTGCAGTTTCCACCAAATTTGCAGTGACCATTATTGTAGAAGTAGTTGCACGCAGGAGGGTGTTCGTAAATGCATTGTCCTCCCTTATATCTGCAAATTCCTTTTACATAGTTTTTAAATATACCCCATTATTACTTGCGGCCTTTGTTTTTGGTGGTTTCAGTATGATTTTTTTATTGTCTACTTGTTTTTGCTTATTGCTGCTAATGTCCTTTATTTGAAATCTTTGGATTTGGTTTTGTGCCTCTGTTTCATCTGTTGGTGCTTCTTTTATTTCTGTTATTTCTGCTTCCCGTTTACTTGCTTTTTCTGTTTGTTTTTTCCTGTTCTTTTTTCGCAGTTTCCTTCTATTTTTTTTCAAGATTCAAGATTTTGAACAGAAACTGCACATTCACACATTATTATTATTATTATTATTATTATTAACAGCACCAACAAACAAATAAGTGATCCATAGAAACATGACTCATTACATTTTTTTACGATCAATGTGAAGGCGTCCTAACCTTATGAGTTTAAATTGTAGGAACCTCCACCTATTTTGCAATAAAGTAGTTTAAAAAATTACGCTCTGATGACGACAGTTACATCTAAACTGTACAAACTAGAAATTAATTTGATCAAATGCATCACAAGAGAAGAAATATTTGCATAGATTTGAAAATTTAGTCTCACAAATCAACTTTGACCATAAATAGTTATATCTCTACTGATTGTATTGCTCTGATTTTAGAACTTACATCATACCACTCTATAAAATTGGTAAGCTTTCTATCTCTAGGTGCCAAAAGAATTCCAGATCTTTAGAACATAACATGCACAAATTCTCTATCCAATTCTATTTCTTCTTGTTTTTCCTGGCATCAAACCAATGACTTTGCCAGCAACTTTCCCTCTTCTTTTCCATTCCGACAACCAAGTTGCCGTCTCTTCTCCCGATAAATCCGCACTCTTCGCTCAAGCTTTCGCCTCCAGGCTCCTTTCCAAATGGACGATCCCACGGGATTCAGCTGAAAATTTATATACTAATAAATTTTTATATTCTAGTAACGAAAATGACATTATTTTCCTGGAGAAATATGCGCAACATACGAAAAATATTGCATTTATATGCGCACTAGTTTGCATGGCGTATGACCGTTATCTAAATTATTTAGTGTTATGTAGTGGGTTTTACAAAATAAAACGCAGATAATATCCTTTATTTATTTAAATTTGCAATATTTAATAATATTTTAATAAATACATCTTCATTTGCATACCTTCTTCTCCATACGAACTCGCATAAACAGTAATTTTTGTTGTTGTTATTAACGTTTATTTGTTGCCTGCTTGGACCTAGTTTAGTTTGAATAATATTGTTGTAGTGTGAGCATATGCTAATGCAGTGCTGTGATCTATCTACTTGCGAGTTGCCCCCGGTCAAGTGAATGTCCGGTTAGGTTTATTGAATGCCAGGTTAGGTTAATTGAATGTCCGGTTTGGTCAATTGAATGTCCGGTTTGGTCAGTTGAATGTCCGGTTAGGTGAATTGAATGCCCATTTAGGTCAACTGTACGCCTTTGCGATTGGTTAGGTTAAGTCATGATATTTTCTTTAGTTTTAACGAAAATATCACTACTTAACCTAACCAATCGTCAAGGGCGTACAGTTGACCTAACCGGCCATTCACTTGACCTAACCAGGCATTCATTTAACCGGGACCACACAGCAACCTCGTATCCGGGCGTCATGAGCGGTGTAAACTAGATTATGGTTATGCGCCATGCAAACTAATGCGCATGTAAATGCAATTTTTTTCATATGTTGCGCATATTTCTCCAGGAAAGTAATGTCATTTTCGTTATTAGAATATAAAATTATTAGTATACAAATTTTAAGCTAAATCCCGTAGGGTCGTCCATTTGGAAAAGATCCAGCCTCCAATCTAGGCTAGACCGTTTCTACGAAAACAGACCACATGAATATTGCTTACAAGATAGCATATAAACTTAAGAGCATAAAGACACCTAAAAGTCTAACTGTAGAGAAACTTGATTGGTAGTGGTAATCTAAGGAGTAGATATGTAGTTAAGAGCAATTTATGAATAGGGAGAAGGATAAGAGTTGGAATGGTTAGGTAAGAGTGCAGGCTGAGAATTGGTCAGATTGAGAATCGCCAACGAATGTCACAAGAGGATCAAGTTGATAGGTGGGCCATGCTATCATCAGTTCTTTCCGTAATGAACTACATATAAGAAGACAGCGTCGAACCTTCCGTGTTAGAGCAGATAGGCCTATAAAGAACTATCCGTTTTGTGCAAGTGGCGCTAAAATTACTCTCTTTCACACCTCTCGCACAACTATTTATGGGCTAGCTGCTCTCGTCAGATATATATATATATATATATATATATATATATATATATATATATATATAGAGTGCACGAAGGAGGTATGAAGCGCGTATCTCCAAGGGTGTTGAAAACTACCTTTTTTATTTTTTAAAAGACTGTGTAGTGTATAAGATTCATGTATGTGTAGTGAGCAATAGGGAGAGAAGCGTGTGTTTGAGAGCATGCTGAACTGCTCAATAGGTAAATAAGACACAGAGAAAGATCAGCTAAGGAGGAGAGTGGTGGGAGAAACGGGAGTTCAAATACTTCCTGTCTTTTGGCTGAATGGTGCCTACAATCTCCTCCTTATAAAGAGACCAGAGATGTAATATACATAAATACATATATATATATATTTTTTTTTAACTGCAAACAACACACAGTATAATTAATGTAAAGAACGACGCTTGTGTAGAAGAGCGTTCCGCACAAGATGAGGAGGGAGAACGAACAAATGAAAAATGAGGTACCTCCCAGGAATCGAACCCGGGATCATCCAATTGCCGGTCGGATATGCTATCAACTACACCAAGGTCCTCGATCATCCAGAAGTCGTAATTCTCCTACATACGAGCGGAATCAAATGCCCTGAGGGGGCACCTTCTCATGCCGTTTGCAGTTAAAATGTATATATGTACGGCATACGATGGTGCCCCCTCAGGGCATTTGATTCCGCTCGTATGTAGGAGAATTACGACTTCTGATTGATCGAGGAACTTGGTGTAGTGGATAGCATATCCGACCGGCATTTGGATGATTCCGGGTTCGATTCCTGGGAGGTACCTCATTTTTCATTTGTTTGTTCTCCTTCCTTATCTTGTGCGGAACGCTCTTCTACACGAGAGTCGTTCTTTACATTATATATATATATATATATATATATATATATATATATACACACACGAGTATATGCGAGTATATGTCTTTAGACTTGCCTCGTGTAAATAAACATTTGTAAATACGCACAAGGAATTACTATTAGCCACAAATTATAATAAGGTCGTTATACAGAACCCTGGAATGGTTTGATAAATAATTAACTCCATGCTGAATAGCAAGAATTAAATTAAATTAAGTGCTGGGCTCTCATACTCTCATTCGCTGCATTTAAGATCACTTGACGACATAGCTCACAGTTTTATGAAGTTTTTGAACCACGGGTTCGTTGCATTTTTGGATGTAGAAGGGGTACCTACCATCCATGTACTACCTAACCCAATTGTTGCTTATCTTCGGTGATCGAGTGGACAATATAGTATGATCTGAAAGTTTATTTACAGATCTACAGAAGCTAAGGCTAACAAAGACCCTAAGATCCACTCTAAGGTTAGCCCGAGAGAAAGAAGAAAGTAGGGGTTAAAAGAAGAGAATAAGGGGTTAGTAAGTAGCAAACCTATCATTCGTGGGTTAATATTCATTCAGAAAAAGAGAGAGAAAGACTCACCACTAATAAATTTTTATATTTTAATAACGAAAATGACATTATTTTCCTGGGAAAATATGCGCAACATACGAAAAATATTGCATTTATATGCGCACTAGTTTGCATGGCGCATGACCGTTATCTAAATTATGTAGTGTTATGTAGTGGGTTTTACAAAATAAAACGCAGATAATATCCTTTATATATTTAAATTTGCAATATTTAATAATATTTTAATAAATACATCTTCATTTGCATACCTTTTTCTCCAGACGAACTCGCATAAACAGTAATTTTTGTTGTTGTTATTAATGTTTATTTGTTGCCTGTTTAGACCTAGTTTAGTCTGAATAATATTGTTGTAGTGTGAGCATATGATAATGCAGTGCTATGATCTATCTACTTGTCAGTTGCCCCCGGTCAATTGAATGCCAGGTTAGGTCAATCGAATGTCCGGTTAGGTGAATTGAATGCCCAATTAGGTCAACTGTACGCCCTTGACGATTAGTTAGGTTAAGTCATGATATTTTCGTTAGTTTTAACGAAAATATCACTACTTAACCTAACCAATCGTCAAGGGCGTACAGTTGACCTAACCAATCGTCAAGGGCGTACAGTTGACCTAACCGGCCATTCACTTGACCTAACCAGGCATTCAGTTAACCTGGGGCCACACCACAGCAACTTCGTATCCGGCCGTCATGAGCGGTGTAAACTAGATAATGGTCATGCGCTATGCAAACTGGTGCGCAAATAAATGCAATTTTTTTCGTATGTTGCGCATATGTCTCCAGGAAAATAATGTCATTTTCGTTATTAGAATATAAAAATTTATTAGTATACAAATTTTCAGCTAAATCCCTATGGTCGTCCATTTGGAAAAGATCCAGAAGTTTAAAACCCGCTTTATCAAGTTCCCCCAACAAGTCCCGAGTTTCGGTATTTAACCACGTTTCGGTTATAGCAAATATATCGTAGTTCTCGAAATAAATTATCGCCTTAAATTCGTTCAATTTATTTCTAATACTACGTGCGTTACAATAAAAGACGTTTAAATTATTTTTTACCACGGATCGGCGTTTTAAACTATTTTTCACGTCGGGCCGGCATTTCCCGGACCCACAACGTTTAAAGAGGACTTCGACCTATAGAGCTTTCGAATGTTTTCATCGATTAACGTACCTAGCCTAGCATTCTCTATTTCATTGAAATGCACCCGAAAATGCATATGTAACTTAATTTAGAAGGATGTCTTAATGGGTTAGAACTGATTAAACATGCATTTGATTAGATATAGTTGTAAAGAGCGGATAGAATATTTTATACATCGTGTATTGAGATTGAAAAAAATTCTCTTTATCGCCGTTTGTACAGAAACTGAAGTGTCTTATATGAGATGTTATCATAAAGTATTAGAAGTATAACGATTTGAACATACAAAGTTGTATAAATGGTATGCATGCGTTTGTAAATGCCTGTGGTTTGGTTCAGCTACAGAATGCGCATATGAATTGTGTGTGTTGGATGCAATTACTGTGATTGAACCATTTAAGAAAAATTAGTGAAAAAATTGAAAGGGCTAGTTCCATTTTATTAAAAGAATTATATGAAATTGTGAACAACCGTCAATTTAGAGAAGTGTTAATTAAAGTAATGTGAATTAATAAGTTAAATATGTTGATAGTAAAATTGTTGTCCCCCGCAAAACCAATCTACAGTTTTCTTTAATTGTGTACAAAAAGAACGGGTTTTAGCACAGACGTGTTTATTTGATGTTGTTTAATTTATTTTTAATTATTATTTATGATATATACGAATGTACGAGAGTTACAAGGGAGGCGGAGGGCCACAACAGTATATACGTTCGTCTAGGCGGCTTCGATAGAATTCAATCAAACGTGGACTGTTTACGGTTAATATGTTTCTGGTCACAGGACCTGAACTTTTGGTCAAAAATAGGGTTAATATTCGTTTTAATGCTTTGTTCGTTTTCGATAGAAGGAGACATTCTATGACAATTTAACATATACATTCATATTCAGGACACCTTGAAACCTCAGGGAAACTGATAAAAATCAAGGAAATGTAATAATTATTTTTTATGAAAAAAAAAAAAATTTAGACGTAAAAAGCAGCCATTATAGGCCATTGATCGAGTATTTAGCTCTTAACGCTGTTAAAATTTTAACGAACGTCGCCCTCTCCAGTTTTATGGGGAGACATCTCGTGGCAAAATTAGGAAACATAGGTCAAAACAACCAATTACATCTCGTTTTGGTTTCACGTGACCTTATCCGACCAATCAGAGACGTACATTTTGAATCTCTCATAATACATACTCATTCAAGAATGCTTTAGTCTTGTTTTCATTATGGTTTGCGGAGGTTGCGATTGCCTGGGTTTTTGGTACCTTGGAACGCAGTTCCAAAAAACTACTGTTGTTTGCGGTTCCTCAGAGAGACGCAACAACTCTTGTTCGCCTGATCCAGCAACATATTAGGCCTGGGACTACAATCTATTCCGACGAGTGGCGTGCGTATTCTCAACTTGGAAATCTAGGCTACATTCACCGGACAGTCAACCATTCACAGTGGTTCGTTCGTGGAAGACACCGTTCACATTCAAAATATTGAGTGTTGTTGGAAAGACGTGAAGAGCTGGATATTACGGTCTGGCAACAAAACCCAATCAGTTTAGGTTAGGTTAGGTCTGTTTAGGTTAGGTTAGGTCTTTAGGTTAGGTCTGTTTAGGTTAGGTCTGTTTAGATTAGGTTAGGTCTGTTTAGGTTAGGTTAGGTCTGAACCAAAACACATTTTTCTGGTGTTTTTTGGTGTGATTTGCTCAAATCTGAACTTCGTTTCTTTAGGAAATGAGCCGTTTTTGAGAAATTTTCAATTTTAAAATTTCTCAAAAACGGCTCATTTCCCAAAGAAACGAAGTTCAGATTTGAACAAATCACACCACAAAACACCAGGAAAATGTGTTGTGGTTCAGAAAGGAGGAAAAGCACTAAAACGAATAATTACCAAAAATACATATTTGTGGGTTAATATTACCCGCTCTTTTCAAATCTGTTAGTTATTTTTTGTGCAAACTATTGTAGAAAATAATAATAATAATAATATAAATATGTATATAGTTAGTGTATTTGTAGTCGGGGTGGTATGACGTCATGCCACTCTGCGACTTAATTAGTTTGTTGGTTTCTGTTCTGGCTATTTTTTTTTCTAATTGGATTCAGTTTGGTGGTGTTTGTGATAGAATTATGACGTGCCGTTCGTGTGGTTTCAACTTTGAGAACTTGATTCATCATGTACCCAAGATGAAGACAAAGCATTGGATGTTTTTATCAATTACGACGTTATTCTCTCATCCTTAACTTGTCCGAAATGTGACAGTGAGTGCCTAATACGAAAAGATCAGAAGATATTTAGGTGAAATAACCAACATTAACCTGTTAGGTTAATTGAATGCCCGGTTAGGTCAACTGTACGCCCTTGATGAGTGTTTAGGTTAAGTCGTGATATTTTTGATAGTTTAAACGAAAATGACGAGAGCAAATTTTTCTGGTTAATTTTGAGCTGGGCTCTTTTCCGTTCTACCCTAGCAACAAAAAATGAAATGATATATTATTTTCTACTGTAGTTTTACTTGCTGAATTCAATAATATATATATGTATCTTATTTTGGAGAAATTAATAACAAAAGAGTTATAGTCCGTTTATTTTATTTAAAAGTAGAGATTGCATTTAAGATTTCAATAAAAATGTCCTTTCCTTTTTGTCTTCACAGAAATTCACATAAATAAGAATCTATCATATTTCTAGATGTTCCCCAATGTCTCTTGTTCCTTTGTTTAGCTAAATCAACTGTACGCCCTTGACGATTGGTTCGGTTAGGTTGTGATATTTTCGTTAGTTAGCCTTATAAGGTTAATTAAAGAAGGCTGGGGTATAACGTTATTTCCTTAACTATGTTTATGAAATTCCATTTATCATCCATAACAATATCTACAAAAGAGAGAAAAAAATTAATAATTATAACCATAACTAATTAAAGCACGAATACTTTCTCCAAAATAAAATATATATTATTGAATTCAGCAAGTAAAACTACACTAGAAATTGTTGCTGGGGTAGAACGGAAAAGATCCTTGAGGTGTTTTGCACGTTTCCTGTGGTAATGCTTTATGAGAATTCGTAACATGCACATGTTAGGTTATGCTTTATTGTATAAAATGTAGTCAAAAATAAATTTTTCAAGTGTATTTTGGTGTGCTTTGTTCGAATATGACCTTCATTTCTTGTGCAAATGAACAGAAATACAGTTGTCATTGCATGGCCCACACACGTATTTCTGTTCATTTGCACAAGAAATGAAGGTCATATTTGAACAAAGCACACCAAAATACACTTGAAAAATGTATTTTTGACCAAACGTTCAGGTCATGTGGTCAGCAACATAATTACCCCGTTTACTAAGAGAAGAATTTGTACAGAAAAGCAACCAACCCCACCCAAAGCTGGATCCTATTTGCTTGGCAGATACCTGCTGAGGGAAGCTATATTTTTGGACTTCTTTGCGAGTGACCCCTTCCTCAAGTCGGGCTAACATCATGAAAACGAAAAACTAGTATTTTCCATTTACCATTAATTATTCGAAATATAGTGGATTTAATTTTTGCAGAAGAGTTTTCTTCCATGCACGGTGTCTGTGTAATATAAAAGATCTCAGGGAACCATTCTGAGTTCAATCCCATATATATATATATATATATATATATATATATATATATATATATATATATATATATATATAGAATGAGAGAAGAGAGAGAGAGAGAGAGAGAGATGTGAAGGCAGGGACATTAACCTCGTCAACCTCGTTGATGTTCCGCCGTTGTTCTCTCTTCACATGTATGTGTGTGTGTGTGTGTGTGTGTGTGTATATGTGTACAATGAACTGTGGGTCTGTCGAATCACAGTGTGCATTGTAAAATTTCTGTTATGAAATGTTCTCATGGCCTGGATTATTGTTATTTTCATCATTATTGTTAAAACACATCGCTATATACGTAACAAAACAATTTATTTAAAGTAAATGGACAAAGTAAGCCTACATAATGTTTTAACGAGATTTCAATATTTTCGATAAAACTATGGGGAAATGCTGGGTTAATTGAGTGCACGGTTAGATGAACTGTACGCCCTTGACGGTTGGTTAAATTAAGTCATGGTATCATTTCCTTTACATATATACACAAGGAAAAAAAAAAATAATTCCAAGGCCTTTCGTGTATTGAGAAGTACACCTTGGAATCATTTTTCTTTTTCCTTGTGGATTTGCATCATATATATATATATATATATGTTCTGAGTTCATTCCCATATATATATATATATATATAAGATATATATATATATATATATATGAGCTCAAAAGCGTGATTTTGAATCTCACAATTACAACCACAATTTGCGTCATTCGGATAGAACTTGTACGAAGAGACCTGCTAGCATGAATGAATGATATCAATATTTGAATAACCGCACATTTTTTTCAGAAGTGAAAATTTGCGAAATATGAAGATGATTTTTTGTTGTCCTGTCCATCCTTCACAGAGGAATTTGCATATTATTTTCAGTAATGAGTTTATTTATTAATATTATTATATATATATATATATATATATATAATATATATATATATATATATATATAAATATAAAATTTATGCAGTAATCAACCTAATGGTAAAGACGTTTGGTGCTGACCTGGTGACCATGCGATCGATTCCGGCTAGGACTTTTAATGAAATATTTTTTTTTTATTATTACATATATATATATATATATATATATATATATATATATATATATATATATATATATATATATATGTGTGTGTATATATATATTCTTTTTCTTTTAATAATTAAAATGAAAGATTATACAACGCTGTTTAATTACTGTGATGTCACTACTTGTACATGTATACTCCGTTATTCATAGCTTCGATATTCGTAGCTTCGCTTTACATAATATATTTTTTTACGCCAAATTCTGCTATTCGCAAACCCAGCTCTGTTATTCGCAATGCCAGATAAGTGAAACAATAATTCACAATTCCGCCTGCTACCAAACGCAGGGCAGCATGCCCGTATCTCCGGCCATTATTCAAGAAAAGGCACGGTCTTTGTAGCGAGATGTGATGAAGGAAGTCGTTGGTGAAGGTGAGACCAGTGGTGGTGAAACTTTCAGTGCGAGTCGGGGGTGGTTTGACCCCAGTCGGGGGTGGTTTGAGGAAATAAAAGTACAGTACAGCAGTGGCGTGCGGTGATTTTTCGTCAAGGGGAAGCAATTCAAGCAAAACAACAAAGATATATAAAATAAAAATAAAACTTTAAAATACTCGTATATAATAAAAACAAAACACATATAATCATCTACTTACTTTACTTATAGGTTAATTCTATTCTTCTTTCTTTTTTATTAAATATATCTATTATTTCTTCGTAAATGGCATCGGTTTTCATATCCTTAAGAAGCTTTTTCTCAATTGAGATTAAAGCTAAACTTGCAAGCCTTTCTTCCCTTGCGCATTTCTAGCGTAGTTATGTATTCGCTTTAAATGAGAGAATGAACGCTCAACTGAGGCACTGGTGGCTGGAAGAGTCAACGTTAACTCATACAGTTTTGTAAGTTGTTGCAGAGCTCCATCTAACTCGGCATTTTTCAAATAATAAAGTAATTCATGTACTGGTTTCCTTTAACATCACTGTCAGTGTATAAAACCAAAAGTTCACTTTTCAAGCGATGAATGTCAAAGAAAGCACGTATAAGTTGCCAGATATTTCAAGAAAATTAACTATAAGATCTGGACAGCGAAATCTAAATTGCTTCCTTTTTGACATAGGGAAGAATAAAATAACGATAAATATATTCCTTTCGCTTAACATGGCCATGGAACTTTTTAGTAGAAAAACTATATATGAAACTTGTTGTATTCAATAAATACTACATTATTAAACATTAAATGAGTTTTTAGAATGGAAAGAACAATTTGTAACAGTAAAAAAAAAGCGAAAGTCATTGGGAAAAAGGATGCATTTCGTCAATTGTTGTCCAACTCGAGATTTTTTGCGTCGGCTTTCTTAAAGGTTCTTGCACGAACGGCAACCAATGTATATACTATGTATCCACCTGATTACCAATCAAATGCTATAATAGTAAAATAAAATGATTTTGTACAAATTATTAACACATATTGAACTGTTTAAACTTTAAAGTATAATACAGCATTTTCTTCTTTCTTTGAATAGGGAAGCATTGCTTCCCTATAGCGATAAATAAAGCAAAAAGAGTCGCCGGACAGGTACTAAGAACGTTCAAGAGAAGGGACAGGCCAGTAATGATTCCCCTGCTAAAAACACTGCTTATACCAAAACTTGAATACTGCTCAGTTTCGACGTCCCATATAAAAAGGAAGAAACTAGTAAACTAGAAGAAACGCAAAGGCATTTCACAGCCAAGATTGATGGCTGCAAAGAACTCAACTACTGGGAAAGACTACGTAAACTAAATCTGTACTCACTGGAAAGAAGAGAGAGAGGTACATCATAATCTACATATGGAAAATGATCGAAAAACTGGTACCAAACCTAAAACTAAACCCAATTACCATTCAAACAACACTGGAAAATAGGAAAGGCAGAATGTGTAGTGTTACCAAATTAAAGGCCCGACAAGGGACCTCCTCAACCCTGAAGGAAAATAGCTTGGTTGTCAGGGGGCCAAGACTTTTCAACCAGCTTCCTAAGGACCTCAGAAACGTAACGGGGTCAAAGTTGAAGTCTTCAAGAAAAGACTGGATGCCTGGCTCAGGACAGTACCAGATGAGCCGGGCGTGCCTGGCTATGTACGGTGGAGAGCGCAAGAAAGCAACGCGCTCCTCCACCAGGCCAGACCTAGAGGCGGGGCCACCAGCTTGACCTCCGTGTGAAGAGAGACCAACGCACGAAACAACATAAGGTTCATAAGGTGTATTTGTGTTTTATACTTGCTTTTATGTATCGTATGGGAACGTATCCAAATATCTCACCTTCCGAAAAATGGCCACCGGAACGCATCCGCCCATAAAATATGTATTTATATGGGAAAAAATTATTCGTTATTCGCAATTTCGCTATTCGTAATGAGTCTGAGGAACATAAATCTTGCGAAAACAGGGGTATACCTGTATTTATTTTCAAGGTCACAGGAAAGCCTAGATGGGAAACGTCTTATCATTCCTTGAAAAGATTTTTCTTTCAGGTTGACGAATAATAATGATTATAATGTTGATAATACTTATTATTGCATAATATTTAGCACATATATGCCATATATTCAAAATTCTATAGGTGTGGGAAATACATAGTTCTTATTACAAAAACAAAAGTAAAAAGAAATCATGCAGAATGGATCAATTTGAGAATTTCTTCCACAGGATCTTCACCGTCTTGCATGAGGGTCCCTTGAGTGGTCCCACGGGTCTCTCACCTTCCTTTATGAGGATTTCAGGTCTCTCACGAGAGATATTTGAAGGTTTAAAAAAAATATAACGACTGTTTTGAAATCTTTGGTTTTTATATACAGAGCTCCCCAAAAATTTCAAGATTATATATATATAAGTAAAATATATATACTGTATATATATATATATATACAGTATATATATTTTTACTTCAAGAGCTTTCATGTACGTGAGATTATCTATTTGTTATTATTAGCCTTCTGTTTAAGTGTTTTACATGTATTCCACAAGAAACAGTTCTTCCACGCCCCGACCATTTTTTTTGTATCTCCCCTTGGAATTTACAGTATATATATATATATATTATATATATATATATAATATATATATATATATATATGTGTGTGTGTGTGTGTGTGTGTGTGTGCATTCCCGTGACTGAATAACTGTATATATGTATGTTTGTTGGGCCCATATGTAGAGAGACAGAGGAAGAGAGAGAGAGGGTGTGTCATAATATGTGGGACGCACTTTCAGGATGGATTTAGGATCTGAAAACAATGAAAAGTTTACATAAACATATGCCCGAAATCGCTTTGTTTCCGAGTTACAGCCCGTTTTGTGTTCCACCAATTCTTTCTGCAAACTGTTTACAAACACTGCTTGCCGACAATGTTTGTGAGTGTGTACGAGACCTATTTCATGTATGGCTTGCCGATTGTAATGTTTCGTACACTATGACATGTTTCAATATCGTTGAGTGTAGAGCCATCAGCAGTCCAGAGGTGCATCGCGGTTTTTTACTGTTCGTATACGTAACTTCTTACCGTGAATAAGTGCAGTCTTGTGAAAAAAAACCTTAAGTTTTTCTGCTATTCAGTGATAGTGTGCATTTGAAGTGAGAATGGAGGCTTATTCAAACAGAGAAATGGCAGACATGCATCTCATGTATGGACTTGTCGGGTGTAATGCGCCGCAGGAAGACGTCTGTATGTGGGAAGGTTTCTGAATCGCCGTCTGCCAGATAAGACCTTTCAGAAAATAGACAAGCGTCTTGGTGATACAGATCATTCAGCAAGCGAGTTTCAGATGGTGGTAGACCAACATAATAGAATAGAATAGAATAACCTTTATTAATAATAATAAAATAAATACATTTTTCAATTTACAATGACATGAATAATTGTGAAGCTCGACTATTTATTTAATTTAATTTGGCCCTTAAGCTTTAGGCTTTACTGGGATCTCATTAAAAATAAGCAGCTAGTTGTTATTAACTAATAATAATAAATAAATAAATAAGTGAATAAACATTATTAATAGTTAAAACATGTATTATAATATTAAGCAATATTATTGGACAGTAATCCTAGATTTTTGTTAGTATGCCATTATTAATCGGGATTTCAACTTGGTTTTAAACAAATTTACATTCACAATATTTTTTATATCGGCATGCAAGTCATTCCATAGTTTCAATCCAATGAAAATGGGTAGATTTTTTGATGAGTTACAAAATATCTATTGACCCATTACAAATTAATGATTTTGTTCTTAAACTTGTAAATAAAAATAAAATGTGCCAGTTTGGTTATACCGTTGAGCTTTAGTAGGTTTAGCTCTTTAAATAATGCATTAGAGTGATCAAGGAAATCAGCATCAGATAATAACCTTATTGCTCGTTTTTGGATGACAAAGATACCATTTAATGCGTTGTTAGCGGAGTTTCCCCAAACAAGGGTGCAGTATGTTATATAAGGAAGAACAAGAGTATGATAAAGAGTCAATAAAATTTGTTTAGGGACTACATTTCTAAGTTTAAACATTAAGCAACGCTCCTTGAAATCTTTTTCGCGATATAATTTACATGATCACTCCATTGCAAATTCTTATCTAGCATTACACCAAGAAATTTTGTTACAGTACACTCCTTTATGGCGATTTCATTAACATTAAGTTCATCAAGATATACATTTCCTTTATTAGTAAAAACAATGAAATTTGTTTTACTGATATTTAGGAAGAGTTTATTGGTGGTCAACCATTTCATTACACTGATGAATTCTGAATGAAATTATTCTTAGCTGTATTAACATCTTTGCAAGAAAAAGACAGTTGTATCATCTGCAAACATTATGAAGTTCAGTATATCAGATGAACGTGGAAGGTCATTTATATATAAAAATAACAGTGGACCCAGAACTGAGCTCTGTGGCACACCAAGTTTGACAAGCGCTTTAGTTGAGCAAACCTAATTTACTGATACAAAATGATATCTATTGGACAAATAACTTTTAAACCAATCACTGATTGCTCCTCTAAAGCCGTAACAATATAATTTATTAAGTAGAATATTATGGTCTGTTACATCAAACGCCTTACTCAAATCCATAAATATTGATATCATTATGTCTTTGTTCTCCTTAGCTATATTTACATTTTCCATAAGATTTAAAATAGCCATTTCCGTTGTTTTATTATTACGGAAGCCATATTAATTTGGAGATAATAAATTGTAGGATTCTAAATGTCGCTGCATTCTACTTTTTATAATTTTTTCAAAAACTTTGCTGAACACAGATAATGAACACACCGGCCTGTAATTTGTGATCACTCCCTTTAAAAAGGGGTGTTATACAACCAGTTTTTAGCATTGCTGGGAATATTCCTTTGGAAATACTTTGATTGATAATTTTAGCCAAAGTTACAGATATCTTATCTTTAACAAGTTTCAATATAGGTACAGGAATGTTATGAATGTTATTTTTTGTATTTTTTAATTTACCAATAATATTCTGGACCTCAGTAGAGGTAGCAGGAACAAAAGAAAATGAATTTAGCGGGCTGGGTGGCATTTATTCTAGAGGTGAGTGATCATTATTTATTAATTGTGAGCGAAGCTTATCCGCTATTGAAGTAAAATGTGCATTTAAAGAGTCTGCAATAGCAGTATCATCAGTAATTTCTTTATTATCAACATTTAGTTTCTCTATTGAATTTTTCTTAATTTGTTTTCCGAGAAGATTGTTTATGGTTGGCCAAGTGTTTTTCATGTCTCCTTTATGTTTGGAAAATTGATTGTTATAATAGTTATACTTTGCAATTTTGATTATTTTAGTTAATTTGTTTCTGTATTGAGTATATTGTATTTTAGGAATTTTGCTCTGTAATTGCAATTTGAATAATTTATCTCTCTTCTTTATTGAAGTGATAATTCCTGGAGTGATCTATGGATTTGCGACACGTTTGGGCGAAACTGTTTTCTCCTTAAAGGAGAAGCGGGTCCTGAATCGCGTGGAGGAACATCCTGGTGTCAGCACCCGAAGGATAGCAGCAGCAGAGCGTGTAAAATACACAACTGTGTGGAGAATTTTACGGGAACAACAGCTTTACCCAGATCACATTCAGAGAGTACAAGGCCTTACTGAAGCTGATTTCCCACCACGAAAGGCTTTATGTACTTGGTTCCTTCAGCAGTGTGCTCGCGATCCTCTTTTTCTATCCTCCGTGTTGTTTTCTGATGAGGCTGCCTTCACAAGAAATGGTGTGATCAATTTTCACATCACTCATCACTGAGCCGAGGAAAATCTGCATACCATCATCCAGTCAAGGCAACAACAACAATTTAGTATCAATGTATGGGCAGGACTTACTGCCGACAACTTAATCGGTCCTTTTGTTTTGCCTGGAATATTAACAGGAGAATCCTATTCCAATTTTTTAAGGAATGATTTAAGCGATTTACTAGATGAAATTCCTCTTGATGTCCGACGTCGTATGTGGTTTATGCATGACGGCGCTCCGCCTCATTTTCGTCGAATAGCCAGAGACTATTTGGATGACCATTTCCCTGATAAATGGATAGGCCGTGGAGGACCCATTGCATGGCCTGCTCGCTCCCCGGACCTGAATCCACTCGATTTTTACCTGTGGGGTCATTTGAAATCCATCGTTTACGTGACACCCATTGACAACGTTCAAATGCTTCACCAACGTGTAGAGCAAGGATGCCAGAAATCCGACAAATACCTGGAATGTTTGAACGCGTCAGGCAGTCTATGACGGGGTGTGTTCAGGCATGTATTGAAGCGCAAGGCGGTCATTTTGAACACTTCCTTTGAAGGTAAGGCGGATACTTGCTGGAACACATAACGGGCTGTAACTCGGAAACAAAGCGATTTCGGGCATATGTTTATATAAACTTTTTTCAGTGTTTTCAGGTCCTGAATCCACCCTGAAAGTGCGTCCCGCATGTTATGAAACACCCTGTATATATAAACGATACAGTGTGTGTGTGTGTGTGTGTGTAAGTCATATACGGATGGGTTTGGCATGACTGCCTTCTAAGCCATATACGGCTGGCTTTGTCATGGCTGCCTTCTAAGCCTTTCATCCTAAAGCCGCCCAGGATGGCTAGTCAAGACTCCATTATGCGCTGCGACATGGCTACGAATGGATCTTCTCTCTCTCTCTTTTTCTCTCTCTCTCCTTCTTGTATTTTAGTACCCTTGTTAAGTTAGGTTACCCACTCCCCCTTTGGAAGGTCTAGCGCCGGCCCTCTTCATGCATACCTCCCTCTCCTTCCTTGTTAGGTTAGGTTACCCTCTCTACCCCTTGGAGGGTGTAACCCCTTTGTTGCATGCAATGTTGCAGTTACTGATCATGTTGCGTGCAATTGATTTGCACTCTACATTTTTTCGGGTATACTACTGGAAAATATCTACCATACAGAGCGGTATGGTAAATTAACTGAAATAGACCAACGAGAGATAGAAACCTTTACCAGTTTCAAAAACAGACACTCACCAATTGCGTAAGTTACCAGTCAGACGAGATACTTTCTAGTAGATATGATCAACACAAGATGTAAATTTAAGCTTACAATCACTGGTTAATCCTTGACCCCTGTAAGAATCCACAGAATGCACAACGTTGTTATGAATTCCCAGAGGGAAGGAGGGATTGCGAGGCTATGTGGTTGAAATAAAATGAGCCTATGCACATTTCGTCAGCGTGAAACTTAACCTACCTAACCTTACCAAGCGTAACCTAACTGGGCCGAACGTAACCTAACCTATGTTTTGCTGACGAAATGTTGCACGGCCGGTGAAAATCATGTATTTTATTTTGTGTTAATTCCAAGACAATGAAAGAGGTACCACTGATGAAACTGATAGAGTGTTAAGTACTCTCTGGTTCAAGTCATTAGTATCGTCAGAACTTTCAACTAAGACCGTGATGTTACCAACTCTGTAACTTGGTGGATAATAATCATTCGAGAGGGACAGAAACTGACACAACGCTCAAGCTAACTAATTCATTCCAGTGTTCTAACTCCTGCATTATTATCATTACCATCATCATCGGGATTCGAACCCCCGACCTCAGTGTCTTCTCTTCACTTACAGGGAAACGGTGTTGCCAAGTGAAGTGAAGACACTAAGGTGAGGGTGCGACTTCCAGTGGTGCTGATTAATAATCTAGGAGTGCTGGTTACCACAATGGTCCGCGCTAGTTTCGCCTGAGCTTTGTGTCAGTTTCTGCCGTCGGCATACTGAATAACACATCAGAGCTAAAGGAAATAATACATATCGTTGATATGTAAAGCGAACAAAAGGGGCAGAGTGTTAATCATTGTGGTACACCAAAATCGATCACACTTTCTATTTGTGGAGCACCATTACATCGAACAACCTGACTTCTGCCAGTCACACGCAGGAATTTTAGGGGAAGTCCTCTAATGCCATTATTATTCAAAGTTAAACAGCAGTTTGTCGTGGTCGATTAAGCCAAAGGCTTTCAAAAAGTCAATGAAAATAGCAGTCACAAAATTTTTGTTCTTGAGTGCAAAGTAATTTTTATTAAGATCGTAACAAGCGTGTGACGTACTTAATGTTTTGGTAGATCCATATTACTGCGGAACATCATAATTTTATAAGTGATAAAGTCATTAAAAATCTTGAAATGACGTTTTTAATGGTCTTTATTCAGGTCTGAGAGGAAGGAGAGTGGCCTATAATTCGCATTTAGGAAGGGGTCGCTTCTCTCAAAACTTTGGACGATTCCAATAACTTAGGATAGACGCCCGCACGCAGAAACGAAAATTAGGACTTAAGTTGTCTGACTCACGTGAAAATGTTTACTGGAATATCATCGGTTTGACATTTATTTTTTAAAGGTTGAATCACCACACACATTTCATGGCGAATAGAAAGGCGAAAGAAAAATTATAATTGAAATAAATTATTTTTCAGTCATAAGCTGAAAATGTATCGTAACTAGAGTACAAATTAAAATAAAGATAAGCCTTCCTTCTTGACGTACTGGACCACAAAAATACTCGCAGAAAGTTTCCTTGGCGTGTTTAACTGATATGGAATCCCTTTGAGTTCGCCATCGAAGTTGGAATTTAAAACTAAAATGTCGGAAATGAAAGAAAACAATAAATGTCAGGTATTATTACACTATATTTTGCTTTCACATTGGCAGATTTTTTTTATAGTAGAAGGAGGAGCCAAGAACGATATAATGTTACGCATCAATATTATTATTACTGAATATAACATACATGCTGCATGTATCTGAAATAATTTGGTGATGTAAAGTGAAGGGCGTATATTCGTGATAGTTGATACATCTGAAGAGTGGAATCTTATCGAATAAATTACACACCCACAACGGGACATTAGTTTTACATATTCCGATAAATTCTTTAGCCACGCTCATATTCTTAGAGATACAAAATAAATTTTATTATGGCTCAAGACAAACTTTAAAACTGTATGGAGGTTTTTGAAGGTGAAACTAAAGCGCAGAGTGTTTAGGTATCTCGTAAACTCTGGATTTTGAATTTAGCTCAGTAGTATGGCCGCAAAATGGGAGAGTGCATATGCAATTGCAATGTTGATCATACGAGTGCCAGTGCCAACCCCTTCGCCCCTTGTTGCAAGATCCCCTCCACAGTGCCAACCCCCAGGGTGCCAAATAAAGGGGGAGACGAACTCTCCCAGCAAGCTGGGGGAGTTAACCTAATTTCTTTGGGGGAGAAGTTGGGACGGCCTCAGCCCCCAAAGGGGTATACCTAACCTAAGAGAGAGGGGAGGAGAGGAAGGAGAGAGAGAGGAAGAGACCATCCAGCTTCTGCGAGAGGCAGAAGCTTAATGAGAGCTCAAGGTAGCAACACTTGACTTAGAACTCGAAATCCGCCTGTTGGCTTGGAAGGTATAAATGGCCTGTATATGTTAATAACCTTCGAACGAATTAAAAGCGCACACAAACGCACATAGATCCCCTATTATTACACACACACACACACACAGATGCATGTAAAGCTCCAATAGCAAGATATATACGAGCGTAACCACCACACAAAAAAACACCACACCACCACACCCACCACCACAACCACCACCACAGCACCACAACCAATCTAGTTGGGCGAAAGATGAGAAATGAAATAGTTATCCCGAAATACAATCTATTTTTAATATAAAATCATATTAATGCTTTTTATGTTATACCTTAAGGATAAAATTGTATATTATCGGGGAAATTTGTTTTGAAATTAAACTTAGTTTATCTTATTCGATTTTTTGTGTAAAAAATCGTTCCCTAAACGTGAAATTGGCCTCATGGTATTATACCACGAGAAGCTCAATAGAAAAACTGTTGGCGTTGCCTTTTCTTGAGACCTTCTCGGTCTACCCCTTGGCCCCATAAACGTTTTGTTTATGCTTAATAGCTCTGTCTATTGGGTGGTATTTACAGACCTTGTCGGTCTACCAGGAGCTGGTAAGTAAAACGGTGGTTGTGGTGGTGGTTCTAGTGCTGTGGTGTTTTTTTTGTGTGGTGGTTACGCTCGTATATATTTTGCTATTGGGGATTTACATGCATCTGTTTATATATATATATATATGTGCGTGTGTGTGTGTGTGTGTGTAATAATAGGGGAGCTATGTGCGTTTGTGTGCGCTTTTAATTCGTTCGAAGGTTATTAATATATACAGGCCATTTATGCCTTCTAAGCTAACTGGTGGATTAAGCCAACTGCCAACTGGCTGATTAGGCCAACTGGCGGATTTCGAGTTCTAAGTCAAGTGTTGCTACCTTGAGCTCTCATTAAGCTTCTGCCTTTCGCAGAGGCAGGATGGTCTCTTCATCTCTCTCCTCCTCTCTCTCTTAGGTTAGGTATACCCCCTTTGGGGGGTGAGGCCGTCCCCCCTTCTCCCCCCACCATTTTTTGGCACCCAGGGGGGTTGTCCATGGGGGAGGGGGTCTTGCAACAATGGGGGAAGGGGTTGACACTGGCACTCATATGATCAACATTGCAATTGCATAGGCACTCTCCCATTTTGCAGCCATACTACTGGCTCTCTTCTTCCTCTATGGGTGGGTGGTGCGTTTTTTTCGGGCATTAGCCCTTGGCCCCACCTTCCTGCATAAAAAAAACACGAGCAATGTCAAACTGAGAGCGGGTAAAATGCAGCATTTTTTTCATTAACGGAAAATTCATTTTCTCATTTTTAGCTATTTATGAATGTCTTTATGCCTCGGAATAATTGAGTACAAAAAAAAAATTAAAACCTCTCTTTGAAAGGAAACAACATCTGCATGAATACGAAACGTAAACGAAAAAGATAAAAAAGAATAAAATACAGAAAGCAATAAATATACTGAATTAATTCTGTACAAATAAGAAAATATTATTTTTTGTCGTTTTTTAGCAATTAATTTTTATGTAAATTAGGCTGAAATACTATTAAATGTTAGTTTTTATTAAATAATAGGGTTTTACATGCCGTTGCTCGCTCAGCATACTAATGACATAATTAATTTGGATTTCATACATCAAACGCAGAATGAGTTGAGAGAGAGAGAGAGAGAGAGAGAGAGAGAGAGAGAGAGAGAGAGAGAATTACCTGAAGTTATTAAGACAAGAGGAAGCCTCAAAAACCTTTCGGTTCACTCGGGGAGCTTCCTTTTATTGAACTAGTGCATTTTTTAATTATTCTAGTAGTAGTAGAAAACTAGATAGAAAAGTGTACTGAAAAAGGTTGAAGAAAATACCTAAACCACGGAAAAATATCCAAGGAAGTTTTACAGGAAAGAGGAAAATATAGAGGCTAGCTCTACAATTACGTTATGCACACGTAGAAATCGTACACTGGATAGTACCGTTGTATAAACTAAATAATACTGTATTTGTGCTGACCTTATATCAACTACTTGGTATCGTCACAAAAACCTCGAACATATGGTTTTGATTTTCTATAAAATATTTACAGCTCTATTTACCAAAGTATCGGTTCAACAAAAACCTCATGGCCCACTCCAGGCTAATCCCAAGGGGATTAAGAGCGGTAAAAGTTAAACCCTCCATGTCCACACCCATGTATGCGCAAAGCCACCGCGCCGGCAAAGTGAGGAAATGCTTCTACAGGAAAGGAGTTAAAACAGGAACTGAGAACAATAACCAGTTTTTCCACACCATGCCCTTACCCGTCACGTGCATCCCGCCATCCAAGAGAAAGAAGAGAAAAAAAAAAATTGACGGCAGAAACGCAACTCTACCTCACCTAATTGATGCTTTGCATATTTTTTTATTTTTTTTTTTATTGTGAAATTATGTATTTCTGCAAAATACTTCTCTTTTCTATTCTTAGACCTATTAACAAGGCATGCAAGCGTGTGAGGGTTTTTTCTGTAATTGGATGTCTGTCAAGTGTGTATGTCTGTCAACTCTTTGAATGTCGCCGTTTCAACTTGGGTCTCCAGTTGGCTTAATCCACCAGTTGGATTAGAAGGCTTTTTAGAAGGCGTAAATGGCTTGTTCAGGTGGACATTATTGAAAAATGAAAATGAAAATGAAAAGGTTTATTGGCAGACTATAGTCCATATGACAAATATTATTAATACAATGACAGTTCATATACTAAGGATAGAAATATATACAATTGATTAGAAATAATACTGCACTGTCGAAGTTAAGTGGAGCTACAGACAGACGTTTTCGTACCAAGAAGTCCATAGCTTAGAGGATAAATGGCAGGACTCATGGATAGCTTGGATGATCGGGTTGGTTGATTTTTTAATTCTTTGCATTAGACTGTGTTGAGCACGTCTTGTTACCTCCGGGAAGCTCGGACATTGCGGGTAGCAAACATTTGCGAAGCTGAGCATCTCGGGGGTAATTTATGTAAGAGTCTAAAAGACCTGTTGTACAGCAAATTTAGGGTTCTGCCAGAACCTTTTTTATAATTCACCCAGAGTTGCTGACCGTATATATTACTGCAGAAAGTACGAAAGAGTGTGTCTTTAGCTTCACTTGTACAGAAACGAAAGTTCCTTATGGTCATATTCGCTTTAGCACACAGGCTTCGAGATTGTTTTCTTATATCCGAGTCATCACTCAAGGAGCTGGTAATAGTTTGACCCAAATACTTAAACTCTTGTACTTCCTCAATTACTTCACCATTCATTTTAAACCTTATATCAGCTGGCTGATTACAGCTTTTAGGATGAAATTGCATAACCTTAGTTTTTGTAACATTAAAAAGAATATCATGTTTCTGCGAATACACTTCGCAGACTTTAGTAGCCGATCCAGACCTTTAACAGAGGGACTTATTAACACCATATCATCGGCATAAACTAAGTTATTTATCCTTGTGTTATCTATACAACATCCTACTGTTGCCTCATTAAGTGAAGCAATTAATCCGTCAATATACACATTAAACAGCATAGGGGAGAGCAAGGAGCCTTGTCTCACCCCGCAAGAGGAGCCAAAACACTCGGATAGTACATTGCCCCACCTAACAGTGAAAGATTGGTGGGAATACCAAAATTTCAATAAATTTAATATGTACATGGGAACCTTCCTGTCTTCTAGTTTTGCAAATAAAATATTGTGGTTCACCCTATCATATGCCTTACTTATATCAAGGAAACAGCTATAAATGGTTGAATTACTGTCAATGTATTTAGATATTGTTTCTTTAAGTACATAGATACACAGGTCAGTTGAGTGGGACCTTTTAAAGCCAAACTGATTAGATGTCCATAGGAAATCATTTAATCGGAGTAACAAGAGTTTTTCTAGTAGTTTCGAGAAGCAGGAAGCGACAGCAATAGGCCTGTAATTATTGCTGGACAGAATGTCTCCGTACTTATTTTTGACCAGGGGCAAGATATATACCCTCATGAACTCTGCAGGGATATAGCTATGAGCAAGCATGGCTGATAGGAGCAATGATATATGCAGACATACTACGTCATTTGCATATTTTAAGTGCTCATTCGATAAGTCATCTACCCCTGACGCAGAACCAGTCTTTAACTCTTTAATTAACCTCTTTACTTCAGAAAATGATATCAAAATATTTTCCCTTGTCCCTCCCACAATCGTTTCGCTGCAATCTATCTTAAGATTATCCCTACTCACACTGTTAAGAATGTTAGAGTAGTGGTTTTTCCACAGCTTTGCAATTTCATCCTCCCCCGACACCCCATCGATTGTCGGAGGGAGGACATTTTTGACACCCGTTTGATTCTTAACAAATTTCCAAAATTTGTTATTATCGTTATTTATGCGAGCTTCACAGGCTTTTGATGCTCGAATAGACTCTTCTTCCTGTTTACATCGCCTTATGGCCGCCTTATACTGACCCCGACTTCTACACATATTCATGTATACTGGTCCTAATCTGGGTCTACCATGAAAGCACCACAAATCATAGGCGTCTTTCGATTCCCTCTTCAGGGGGGCAATAAAATCATTCCATCCAGGAATAACCTTAGTATGATAGTTGTAAGATTTAATCAGGGGCTTCCTGCTTCTCTTAACAGGGATATTATCTTACTATAATACCTATCTATGAGTTTACAGTGAGAATCATTTGAGCAAGGATTATTACAGCAAGGTGCAAAATTTCTAAATTATTAAAGAGGTGACATGTTCTGTCTTTGTATTCTATTCTCTGCTGCATATTAACATTGGACCAATCGACGCGATTATTCTTACCTATTGAGTTCTTGTTAAGTCGTGTTGCGCATAAATTGGTAACGTTAATTAATATTTCTAATGGTCTATGATCAGAAAGAAGGAAATCATGCAAAATATGAACTCTAACAATTCGATCCTTTAGATTATTACTAGTGAGACAATGATCAATCCACCTGGTGGTACCACTCATATCGCTAACGTATGTAAAATTACCACTGGCTACCCCTAATACATCTACATCACTTATACTTAAATTGGCCGACTCGCACATGTTACCCAATTCTCCAAAGAATTCCGAGTTCACATGTGCGTTAAAGTCCCCCATTATTATACAGTGAGAATATTTGGGGTTATCTGATAATGACTTAATTTTGTACAGCAAATCAATGTATTCATCTAGATTACTGCCGTTGTTGTATGGTAAATAGCAGTTTACAATTAATATGCAATCATCACTTGTAATTCAATGCCTAACAACCTTACGTTATCGCTTGTTAAAAATCTTATATGTTTTGACAAATTTTTCCTTAATAAGAAAGCAACACCACCAAAAGGCCTACCGTACATTAATTCATCTGACAAGTCTACTGCTGATGACGCATGGTACATAAAGTCATCATGGATGGTAGAGAGGAATTTTAGCTCTTGCTTAGGTAGCCAGTGCTCCTGCAGGAGTATCAAATCTGCACTGTCGCAGATTTTATGAACATCTACAGTTGAATTCCTCACTGACCTTACATTATATGAGACTATTTTCAACAAGTTATCCGCCATGACTGATAGAATTTATTATTATATTATTATTAGTAAGATTATTATTATTATACACAGTACAACTTTCAGGCATTACCGTTAGGGCGCCTATTATTATTATTATTATTATTATTATTTTGCCTGTTATCAAATCTCCTGGAAAAGTGAATAAACTCCTTAACAATAATACCGTCTGGCCATTGACTCATATTATACGGGTTGAAATGCGCATTTACACCTTTAATTATTACTTTAAAAGAGTTATAATACGGAGATTTCGTGTTTAGTTTATTAACTATCACTATACTGTGTTCACCAATGATTTCTTCTATCATGTGTCGAATATCGCTTGCCTCGTTCGAGAGCTGAATTCGCGACACAAATAGGGTGAGATTCTCCATCGGTGGCCTCGCCGCGGAGACCGGTTGAGGAGACCTTTGGGACGGCGCCTATTAACAGTTACCCACCCGTCCTGCTCCCTCGATCTCCCTGAGGCAGGGTTCGCCTGCCTGGGGGATGGGTGGCACAACCTTTGGGGGATAGGCCCCTCCCTTACTCTGTGGCTTGGTGAGGGTCTGTTAGCGGTGTTTATACCCTGACGGCCGCGCGTGCCTCTCCTTCTTCGGTGGGAGGGGGGGAACTGCGCACCGAGCGAGGCGTAATCGAACACCTCTCCTCTGCAGTGGGAGGCAGGGAAGAGGGCAATGATGCCTCGACTCTCGGCATTGACCGTCCCTGTTCCTCATTGTGAGATCGGGAGCAGGGTCCTTTCCTGAACGGGAGGGGGGTTGACCGCTACCCCTGCATGCTGCGTTTCCACCCCACTTCAGGGGGGAGTTGGAGGCGGGGATTTCGTTTCCCTCGCTGCCCGACGCGCTTCTTGGAGATCTGGCTTGCTGAACTACTTCCGAGTAACTGGCTTTGGGAGGAGCGTCTCTTTCAACGCATCTAACTCTGACCGGAACTGTTCTATCGAAATCGCGTTTTTCTGATTTGACACCACGTGTTGGTGTTTCAGTTCAACTATCGACTTTTGTACCTCATTATACTGTTTGAGGAGCACCGAGACGTTTACGTCACCCATAGAGATTACCGGTATTCTATGGAAGTTAGTAACGTAAAAGGTAATATTATTCTCATTATCCCGGAGGGTCGACACTTTATTTATAATGTCTTTCAGGGTATTCTCGTTTTTAGAATTACCTCTACGAGTTGGGAGGAAGCACCGAACAGGGTGTTTAATTGTACCCTCGCATGTTCTATTTCTTCTGAATCATAAAAATCATGACAGACAGATACAAGAAGGTCTGACCTAATATGATCTACTTTGTCGAATATAAACATAACAGAGGATTTTCTACAAGATTTACAGCAGACGACCCCATTGTATCTGTAACGGCTTGCGGGGGAGCGTAGCTGGTGGGGCTGGTTGGGGGTGGCGATGGGGGGGAACGCCGAAAGGGGTCCCACTTTTTCGTCCCTTTAAATCATGCTCGGATACCAACGGTTCGATGTTCAGGCATCTTTTCACATTAATTATGTAACTATTTCTATGACACAAAAAGTATACACGCGGAGTCACTGTACGATTATACCGTAATGAAACATACATTTCCCGCGATCACCGTCAAAACTTTTACTATTAAACGGAAAATTCGCAGTGTATATGATGGGGGTAGGGCGGGAGAGGGGAACGGATGGGGATGCTAAAAGGAGTGCCCACTCCTTGTCCCTTTAAAACATGTAAGCGTGTAAGTTTGTAAATATATCTAAAGTAATAAAACCTATTTATTTGCTTGGTCTTTCATTTAAGATTTCAGAGCCTTTCCCTGGCCTTTTGAAAATATTTTGAACCGTTTATGTAGTTAAAATTCACTCGTTCATTCGTTTAGTTCGTTCATTCGTTCGTAATTTTTCAAAGGGCTCACCGCTCGTTCGTTCGTATGCCCGCTATTTCAAGGTCACTGTTTACCTCCTCCTCATAGGTCCAAGAAGGTAGTGCCGGATGTCGTTAGAAAATTTTGAGGATATATTATATGTATTATTATTAATTAAGTATTGTGGACCATCTAATAAGATTGTAACTGGGTAATCTTGGCACATTTACAAATTTTATTGTATAGGTAACATACCGGTTCACTGACTTTAAACCCTGTTAATTTGATAGTAAACGGAGCACAAAACTAAATAGAAGTAGACGTTTCGTTAGACGTTTCGGTTGTACGGGTGAGTTGCCAGATGTGCTATTTAATTAATTAAAGCATATATTCTCGTCATTTGGCTTTCCGCCACTTGGCATAATCTGCCAGTTGGCTTAACCAGCCAGTTGACGTAGAATACCTAGAAGGCAGGTGTATATATATTAATTACCCCCGCAATGGGGTTCTAAGCTCGTGCTCTTGAGTGCTCTTTGTGCTCGTTTGTACGTGCTTGTTCCTGGAGGTTTCACGTGCGCCCTCCCGGCCCTATCACCCAAGAATAATGGGCTCGACCCTGCAGTCCTTGTCATCCTTGGTCTTTTTCCACTTCGATTGTCCCCTCCACCCTTTCTTTTTCCTCTGTCTTTCCTTTCACTTTTTCTTTGTTTTTCCGCCGAGATATGCCCTTTTAAATAGAGGCGAATCGGTTCTTCCCGAACTTAAAAAATATATATATATATTAATTACCTTTTCAGCTGCCAGATTGCGCTAGTCAGATATTTTTGACAGTTGGCTTAGAAATCCGTCAGTCGCTTTAGAAGGGCTAACCAGTCATTTGGTATACATATAATTAAATAATAATATCGTTTACATATACAACCAAACGAATAAAATAAAACACCATTACATCATTCTGTTTATTTAGGCGAATTATTGGAATCAATTTCACGAAATATATAGAAAATAAATATACAATCCTATACAAACGATGAAATATATATGATAAAAAAAAAATAATAATAACAGCATAAGAAATACGAACGAGCAATATATATATATATATATATATATATAATCAAATATAATAATATGCAAAACGAAGTAGTATGACCATCACTATAACAGTACAGGAAATATATACATATATATATATATATAGTTATATTAAATAATTAAATATATATATTGAAAATAAAATACTAATATTCAAAACGAAGGAGTATAATCATCATCATATTAGTACAGGAAATATATATCTATCGATATATATATATATATATATATATATATATATTTTATATTTATACACAGTTACATTAAATAATTAAATATATTGAAAACAAATATAGATCAAATACTTTATGTTCTACTGTGCTTAACTAAAACACTAAAATCCACGTAATCGAGTCTACAGTCACATCATTATTGCTTTCACTACGCGGTAAATACAACTTAATATTATTTCACCTCTGAAGTTATAGGGATACCTATACTCGATATAAATGGCCTTCATATCGTTTCATACTATTTTTGTGCCCATTTTACATTCGGAAGGTAAGTTATCTTTAAACACAGCTAGAATACACTCAAAAGCACGCACAAAAAGGGCATCGTTAGCCATCACGTCATTATTAAATACAAATTTATAAACAATCATTTCCAATCGAGGGTTTTTTCTTACTGTCCCGAACTTTTCAATCGTGAACTTTTTTCACTCTGCATTGCGGCAATTGAAAAAATCTTCCAAGTTGTAACAACAGCTACTCATTATACAAAGATACAACTCTTCAGGGTGAACAGTGTAGGCGAGCTCTGACCTGTACTGCTCAAGTCCTTTGTGTCGAAGTTCGGGGTATTTCGAAGAATCTAAAACCTTTTAAATAAGCGTCCAGCTCTAGGCCATTCTCGCCTTGCTCATTCCTACATTCGATAAATCCGTCGAGCAGAGCGGTGTATGCGAATTCAAGAACCGTGTCAAATAAATCATATCCGTAACACGAGCGTCTAATATAGGCTTCAGCTTGCGGAATCCGACGCGTTCAACATTCTGTCGAGGATGAAACGGTTTCGCGTAGGGACAAGAACGTTATTATCAGATGCATTCTTCCACATCAGTCGTATATCAATGCATGGCTGATCGTTATTTATACACAACGTACAAACAACGGCGTTGAGGGAGCATCTCTAATCTGTTCTCTTCTTGTACCTACACCTGAAGGTATTTTATAACGGTCCTCACCCCACTTCTCAACTATCACGAAGACTCTATTCATCTCCTCAACACTAATAAATAACATTAAGTTTACCAGAGTTTTGCTTGCCTACAATTCGTTTCAAGTACATAGTTAATGGTACCGGTTTCACGCATGAACACGCGCAATGACTTCGTCACGGACACATTGTACACGGCATTGAGAATGCTTCTCAAAGGAAGTTCCATCGTATTCGAGGAGTGCACGTCCAGTCGGTTCAAGTTCTGAGATGACTATGAGCCACGGGTGGGCAGATCAGCTCGACGGGAGGAGCGAGTCACACCATAAGCTGATGAAATGTTCTACGGCGCTGTTCCGACGTGAATACTTTTATCCCATTATACTGGGTAGGTGTTTTGAGAATTTTTTCCCATACATGAAACAACATCGGTTTTAAAGTTTTATCGCTTCCACTCCCCAGAATACGCATCAGCCATTTTCGCTTCGGGGGAATTTCCCGAACTAAGCACATTTTATTCACAAACCGTGCACTATTTGAGAGAAACATGTTACCGTATTTATCCTTTTTGTTTAACAATCGATATTCGTCTCTAAATTCTATCAAAAACTCACACAGGCCTTTAACTACAACCTCACTGCGAACCTCATCATGATATATAATAATGCAGTGGTAAAAGTACTTTAGATTGTCCATGATGACAAGGTTTACATTCTCAGCAGCAGGGTTCGCGAACTCGGTGTGATGCAGCATGAAATAATACCGCCTGTCACACCTCTCATCAACAAGACAAATTATCCATATCCATTGCTTCTCTTCTGCACGCGTTGTTTCTTTCACCTCACGGTGTATGTACGCTTTTATCCAGTTTAGCCATGCAATGTAGTCCATTATTTCGTTTGTGTTGCGAAATCCGGCAATACTCTCGCCTGAAAATCCATAGCGTATTTGAAAATCTTGTTCCCTAGAGCGATTTAGCGCGCTAGAAATCATGGTAGGCACAAGTGGTGGACTAGGGAAAGGCGAGTTCATAAACGAGCGTAACAGAGCGTATAGACTTAGTAAGCGCAATGGCACGGCAGCTAACTTTAATAGATATATCGAGCTTAGACATCAGGTTAAAAGATCAGTTAGGAATGCTAAGCGTAATTTAGAGATACTTTAGCTGCGGATAGTAAACATAATCCCAAAAAGTTTTGGATCAATCCCAGAATAGGCACCTGAAATCATTTTTAGGTGCTTAATCTGGGATTGAGGAGAAAAAAATATATACAGTTTTTAGAGATATAATTTCATTGTTTTTATCAATATTTGAAAAAATCAACTCTAACCTAACCTAACCTAACCTAACCTAATTATTAGAAACATATCTATACCAATTTATGTGGCAAGATAGATTTGCTTCAGATGGATTCAGAAACATTCGGGTTCATATTGCAGGAATTTATATCTAAAATTTTTCTTTATTCATTAAACCACTTTAAAACTTTTATAACTTTGCCTTTATTACATTTGTAATAAACTTTGTATAAACAATAAATTTTGTAATCATCAGGTTTTTTTTATTTAATTCCTTGCAAGGTGCCTATTCTGGGATTGAGGTGAACGCAGGTGCTTCATCTGGGATTGAGATACAATCAGGTGCCTATTCTGGGATTGACCCAAAGTTTTTTGAATACGTGAATAACGTAAGCCGATAAAAGATAACATAGCTCTCTAGTGGATGTTAACGGCGCTTTGGCTTCTGACGCTCAGGTGATGGCGGGTATTTTCAATAACTTTTTTGCGACAGTTTTTTACCGTAGAAACGTAAATAATGTCCCCGACGTGGACCATATCGTTCCATTTAGTAGCGAGACTATTTTGGATGAAATAACTGTTTACGAGGGTGAGATTGCGCATTATATCGATAGGCTAAAAGTTAGTAAGGCTCCAGGCTCTGACGCTTTTTATCCCAGACATTTGAAAGATTTGAAAGACGTTATTGTAGGCCCCTTAACGAGATTTTTAATCATTCACTCGAAACGGAGATTATTCCTGAAGACTTCAAATTAGCTAACGTCACGCCCATTTTTAAAAAAGGCGACCGCACAGTAGCTAGCAATTATAGGCCCATTAGCTTAACGTCGATTGTCGGTAAACTATTGGAATCTGGAGTTAGGGATCGTATCATCAATCACTTAGAAAGTCGAGATTTGATTAATAGTAGTCAGCATGGGTTTCGACGCCATACATCTTGTTTAACTAATTTATTAGAATTTTATAAAGAAATAGCGCGCGAATATGATAGGCATAGAGCGGCTGACGTTATTTATTTAGATTTTAAAAGGCGTTCGATACAGTTCCGCATAGAAGATTAATTGCGAAGGTTAAAGCGCACGGTATACGCGGTCAGGTAGCTAACTGGTTAGAGGAATGGCTTCGTGCTAGGAGACAGAGGGTCGTTGTTAATGGTAGTGAATCGGGGTGGTTGGATGTAGGTAGCGGTGTCCCACAGGGTTCAGTGTTAGGCCCATTGCTATTCTTAATTTACATTAACGACATAGATGCAGGATTGACTAGTAACGTGTCAAAATTCGCGGACGATACTAAATTAGGCGGTAAGGTTGTTACGAGGACGATAGAAATAGGCTCCAAGACGATGTAATAGGATTATGGAGTGGACGGATAAGTGGCAGATGCAATTTAACGTAGACAAATGTAAAGTTTTGCATATAGGTTCTCGTAACAATAATTACACGTACACGATGGATGATAGTTGGCGAGAGTTGACGAGGAAGTACATTTAGGCGTACGCTTATCTACGGATTTAAAAGTTGGGAACCAGTGCCTGTAGTCTTGCGCAAAAGCTAATAGGATGTTAGGCTTCATAGCGCGTAATTTCAAATTTAAATCGAAGGATATTATATTGCCCCTTTACAAGTTGCTAGTCAGGCCTCATTTACAATATGCCGTTCAGTTTTGGTACCCTATTTGTGTGAGGATATTGATAGGTTAGAAAGGGTTCAGCGTCGTGCCACGAAACTAATTCCGTCATTGCGCAACAAGCCTTATGAAGATAGGATCAAAGAGTTAGACTTGCATTCACTTGAAACTAGATTAATGGGGGAGCTTATTGAAATTTTCAAAATCGTTAATAACATCGATAACGCAAATTTTGACAAATTGTTCACTTTCGATAATAGCAATACTCGTAATAACGGATTTAAGTTGCGTGGCAGACGTTTCATTACTAATATCGCTAAAAACTTCTTTACGTTTAAAGTAATTGATAAATGGGATAATCTTCCCGCGCCCGTCGTGAACTCTGCCAGCGTCAATGTGTTTAAAAACCGTCTAGATAGGCATTTTAAAAATATTAACGTTGTTTAAAATAAAAAATAAATTGGCAACAGGAGTGCTGGGGTCGTAATCGGGGATGAGTCTGTTGACGTCTAATGCCAGCTTGTGAGATGCCAACGTGTGATATGCCAGCCAAAAAAAAAAACTAACACGAACTTAGTTGTAGCTTGTTGAGTAAATTAACCCACTTTTTGTTATTCTTTATACTTTTTTCTTCTCTCTTTATTGCATGTCTGTAGTTTGAATGTTTGCATGGTATGATAGTATTCGAGTTAAGATTGTGTTGTAATGCGTTCTTACTTTACTTCTTTTCATCTTTCACGCCTTTCCAGCCTAGTGGGCTGCATCCTCTACCTCCCTATGGAGTGGAGGATCGGTCTGCAACAGCTCGAAAAATGTGTTGCTTTGATTTAAGAATGTGTTGTTCTTGAGTTAATAATGTATTGCATGGTTTGTAAGCGTTCTTATTTTACTTCTTTTCATCTTTTTCCGGCAGAGTGGGCTCTACCTCCCTTTAGAGTAGAGGACCGTTCTGCAATCTTTCCTATTCTCTCCGACTATTTTTCTGACTTGTCGGCAGTGGCCAGCGGATGATGATGCTAAGTCTTTATTCTCTTCTTCTGAATGAATGTTAACCCACGAGTGATAGGTGTTGCTACTTACTTAACCCCTTATTCTCTTCTCTTAACCCCCTACTCTTTCCTTTCGGGCTAACCTAAGAGTGGATCTTAGGGTCTTTGTTAGCCTTAGCTTCTGTAGATCTGTAGATCTTTAAAAGTCTCAAAGGAAGGGGGTTAGGCAGTCTTTCAGTATTCACCACATCTTCCGACTTTACCGAATACCACTTCATAAACGTTGAACACGCACTATCACATTAGCCATAACCATTTTTCGTCTACGTGAGAAAATACGCGTCTGAGCTCCAGGGTTCGCAGCGGCCAACTGAGCAGGCATGGATAGAGATATGCTCAGGTAATGGCAGGAGTCGTGACTGATCTTACAGTGGGCGGAGCTTAGGATTGTACACACGCACGCACGCAAAGGAGAAAATAAAATCCTAATTGAAACAAATATATGTAATAAATAAACATCTCGTTAACAACACACACACACACACACACATATATATATATATATATATATATATATATATATATATATATATATATATATATAGTATATATATATATAAACAATCAAGGATTAAGGTATTCAATGGGTACGGCATCATAGGTACCAAGACACCTGGTAACGTTTCCTATAGGTGTTACGGCATACCTTCGTGCCCCTAAGTTCCTTCACACACCCCAGTTTCTGCGCCCGAAAATTATGGGTCCACACAGTCGGTTGGGGTGGATGGTTACCCTCATCTTCCTAGCACACTAGATCCTTCAACGAGTCAAAGTTAACGACTCGTCGGTTCGCATGGTTAAGCGTGATATCCTTAGCCTTCACGATATATTTCATTTCCTCCCCCACCCTCACCCGTAACCCGTAAGTTTTTGGCACTGTTAATACAAATGAGTCAGCGTATGCATCATCACCATACTCATCCTTGATCTCGTCAGTTAACTCTCCCAGAAATTCCCCAATTGCAGGCATGTATTCACCTTCCCTCGGTGTGAATATTACGCTATGTGTGTGAGCGTACAGCACCCTCCGCCCAAGAGAGTGCAGTAGTCCCCCAAAGCTTGAATCGGGCGTAGGCCGTTGTGAAGCTGGCTACAGGTATGTTTGTAACCAGTGAGGTATCTGTGGCCAGTTCAGTGATGTCGTACTTTATTATGTAAGTATTACCTACATTCACGATCTCCATAACCTCTTTATCGGGAGTGTTGGTATATTCCAAGACTTCACTCTAACTTTGTGCCAAATGAACGTTCCCTTTGCCAGTATTCTGCGCAAATTTCCACCAAAGAGTGTAGACACAACTTTGCACTAAAGCGCTTGCCAGGATTCTTAACCATTTGGGAACGGTCAACCTGTATACCTTCATGGGCATGGTAACGCTGAATATAAGCCGTTTGTTCATCTTCGGTATCAACTCCTCGCGGATACCCCGATGCTTCTACCTTATCCTTCAAAAAAGCGTTTATATATATGGCGTGAAAAGGTTGGGTAGCTTCTGAAACCTCCACACCTCATGTATCTTCAATATTATGTATCCATGGCGAACGGCTAGGTACAGCTCAGGGCTTGTATATACACCTCTGATCTTACGCTGATTGGTTGTATGAATACAATCCCCATTGTTCTCCTCTGCACACTTCACGCACAGGGGAAACATTAGCTTGTGATCTATAACGACGGGTAAGATCGGCATCCATAAATCGCGAGGGGGGAGCACGTCTACGACAGAGAGTCCAAAGTAGCGCTCATTCAAGTTAGCTGAGAACTCCTCGATGATTGACATGGTGGGGCCCACCAGTTTTTCAGGCGCACTTACTGGGTACGGGTCGTTCTTCATCACGTATGAATATAAAAAACAGAAGTCGTAGTAATGGAGCTTCACCCCCGCCGTAGGCGGAAAGTATAGCTTGAATGGGTTTGTACGCCCCCCAAACAAGCTGTCACCGCATTTGAGGGGGTTTAACACCATTGAATGTTTGATGGCCCTTATTTCTTCACGGTACTGGCCATCTGCTTCCATCCGTACATCATACTCATGCTCCCACACGATCTTGTGAATGAACTGGGAACCTATAAGTTGATCGCGGTTACGGATCCATGCGAGGCTTTCGGCGGGGGATCTTCCATGGAGGTCCCCTCTGACGGCACACTCAGGGCGCTGGCATCCTTGCCACCAGCCGTTAAAGGAGTACATTTAGACCATCAACCCAAAAAACACGACCACTGAACTTAATGGGTACTTCACCCGTGTTGCGCGAGTGTTTTATGTATACGCCGGTCTGTTGCCGTACGTGTATGAGCCAGTGAATAGCCTTGTGTCCATAACTGCGGAGATTGTTTCTGTGAATGACGGTTAAGGTGTCTTTAAGCATGAAGTTATTCTTGAACACCGTAAAACATAATGAGGCGATCGTGGTTGCGACCTGCAGCGGATCGCATTTGAGTCGTGCTATGTACATCCTTATAAAGGCCTGGAAACATACTCTAAGCACGCCGCGCACATCTTTCACGCAATAACGTTCACATTCATCAGCTATATTGTATGGACTTGCTTCATTAAAATTGTTGTAGTAGTGGTCAAATTCTTCACGTTCACTATCACTCAAGTTGGTGTAGTTAAAGTAATGTTTGGGTGGAGGTGGTCCGACGTAATTTAAAGTTTCACTAGTGAGGAATGTGTAAGGGAAATACCCTTTTGAAACTTCAGCGGCTACCCCCATGACCTTGGGTAGCTTGGCTAATTTACAAGTTGTGAACAGCAGGGTGTCTTTAAACCGTACATTACCTCTTACCTACATCTGTATTAGTTTGTTGCCTCTTTTCAAGGGATCACCTGTAAATATCGCAGACGATTCGTGTTTAAACAACTCCTTATAAAGGAACTGTGTCAAATTTTGCTCCGTTATGTGCAAGAATATACACAGTTATTTTTTTGAACTTGTCCTCTAACTTGACAATACAGGATACAAAAGTTTCATAGGGTTGTCGTTCGCAAGCGTAAATGTGGAATAACCTCTTTTTTCTTTCAGCGTTCGTGTATGTTTCTATATCGTAGTACACAGTTATACAAGGGCTATTTTTAGGCTTAGCATCTTTCATTTAACATACATGCGTCACTCCATCAGCCTTATATTTTCATCACATGTAGAACAGTGAACTTCATCGCATTTATGTTTGAAATTCCCACAATTTTCCATCATGTGAAACATACCGCACTTACAAATCCTAATTTTCCTGCAAGTGCCAATTGATTTATGGAGTTCAAAGCATTTATTATTGAAAAATGTACGTCTACACACATCACTCTCCCTCTTCTCAGTTTCAACTACATGACTTTCACATTTGGGGCTTTTACATTGCTCACATACCATGTAGCATTACTTACATTGTTTCACGATATCGTCAGCAAATTCGAGACATCCCTTACACAAATCATGATGCCTTCCATATTTTCGACTTTTACCATAATTAGCGTAGAAAGTCCTTATATTACGGATGGGGAGATACGATGTTCCTGACAATCCTAAAATAAGTAGAGGTTTTGTACGATCTCTCACACAGCTTTTAAAAATATACACAGTCCTACGACGATCATCCATTCCAAATACGACTATACGAGCATTCATTTCCTGCTCGACCCTTCTCAGCTCTTCAGGGCCCATATTACACTCAAACTCAAGCTTACAATCTGAAGTCAGTTTACGGGCACGCTGCACAACAGTAGGCAGCCAGATATTATACGCGATTATATTTAATACAGTGAACATATGACCTAATACTATTGCTATAAAGCCGCACCCACGATCGACGTTTAAATGCTTTCTGTAAATAGCCTGAGAATTAAAATTAAGAGTATAAGGTGTGCCACTATGAATCGCAACCCGGAATACTCTGTCAATATCTACCATGAAGTTGTCCATACTGAAGGCTGTACTACTTTGAGAGGCCTGCATTATACGGCCCAAGATATATTCCATGTCTACAGCCGCCAAGCGACTGAACGGTATTACTACCCAAAAATCATCTACATCCCCGTCATCTGACCTAAACCTGAAGGACAACCTCGTCCTGACTTCACGTTCGTCGCGTTTCTGAAGGGCAAACTCCACAATACGTTCAACTACGCGTCGCAGTCCAACACCATTGCTCTACAGGGATCCAGGGTCAACCCTGACCACGTACCGATTTCTAGTTAGTGCAGGGTTGGGGGTAGCGGTGCGCACCAACTACTGGTGCTGGTTTGGAGGAAGTACGCTGAATTGAACAGGAATAAGGGGGCATATTTGAGGAAGGTACTATTGTGGGGATTGTGTCGTAAGACGTAGAGGGTTGGGGCTCTATTACTGGGGGTCAAATAACCGGCGCAATCCTGGCACGCTTTATACCTGACGTGGAGGGTTCTTCATCATGCTTCCGCTTTGAATTGTCGGGTGCTACAGGTATCGCT
The DNA here is from genome assembly GCA_023014485.1 of Bathynomus jamesi. NCBI lineage: Eukaryota > Metazoa > Arthropoda > Malacostraca > Isopoda > Cirolanidae > Bathynomus > Bathynomus jamesi. The sequence continues at coordinate 635,500 of JAJOZX010002145.1, forward strand.
TGTGAGGGTTCGTCAATGAGGATGGAGTCTGTGGTTACTCGGTCATCGGGGTCATCTGTAATATCGATGATGGGGGGGCTCTACATCGTCGTCATTCACGGATCTGTGGAAGAAGTAAAACAAGAATATAAGGAGCAGCACTTAAATTTTGTTATATTTTGTAAATGACCCACTTAGGGGTGTGACGTGTTAGAGATGGAATCTGTAGAAAAATTCAGGTTCACAAGCCCCTACACATGTATTATAGCTGGACCTACAGGATGTGGTAAAACTGTGTTTATGCTTAAAATCTTTAAAGATAAGGCGGAGATGTTCTCAAAATTTGTGCCTAAAGTAATATGGTGCTATTCGACGTATCAATCAGTGTTCAACAAGTACCAAGATATTTTGTTCCACAAAGGTGTATCTGACGTTAATTCGTTAAAGGGAAATGAGCATGCAGTCATTGTAATTGAGGTTCTCATGTTAGAAATGGATAAAACGTTTGCTGAGACATTTACAGTATTCTCCTACAATCTTAACATAAGCGTATTCTTCATGAATCAGAATCTATTTTTCAAAAATAGATACATGCGCGATGTGTCGTTAAATACACAATATCTAGTCTTATTCGCGCAACGTAGAGATGTGTCATAAATTTGGGTATTAGCCAATCAAATGTTCTCGAATCAGCTTAAGGAGTTTTTGGAGGTTTATAAAAAAGCCACAAGTCAGAGTTACGGATATTTGTTTTGTGACCTTCACCCGCGAAACACGTTTAGGGTGCTTCTAAGAACGAATATATTCCCAAACGATCCTGAAACGGTGTATATTCCAGAATGACAAATATGTTGAAGAAATATCATGAATTAATAAAAATCTATCAACGATTGCCCTGGGCACTGCAACAAATGTTTGTTAAAAATATCGAATCGGACTTTTTAAAATGCATCTGTGAAATCTGTCTTAATGATATAAACTGTAATGTGACAATGAAATCCCCTCAGAAGGCTCGCTTACGTCGTTACAAGAACATAATACGTGCGCTCGCTCGTAAAAGTCGAACTGTGGGGAAGAAAAAGCGAATTATTGTACAAAGAGGAGGATCATTCCTACCTATCTTATTTTCAGTTTTGGGTCCTTTACTGACTAGATTAATATAATGAAGAAGGTGGTTGTGATTCCGCATGAGGTGTATGGTTCATTGCAAAGTTCAAAGATTCCAGACACGGCCCTAGAATCCCCGTAAAAGTAGGCTTAAAAGAATGGAAAGCAATTTGTTAGCCTCATTAAACACTGAAAAGTCACCTGATGAGAAAAGGATCTTGTACCAAGAGGCTCTGCAGAAATTTCTTCATGAGACCGAAGATTATAAGAACCAGACAGAGCTCCCCGTTGTTATTAGGCACAGCGCTAGCATCGCTGAGCATGGCCACATAGGAACTGGGCCCGACGTTAGAGATGACAAACCAAAGAATAACGGAACGCAACACATCGAACATGTATTATAAAGAAGTCTCCCACATACATTGAGGAATAAGGCTTAAGTCTTTATAATCTATTGAGTGAGAACCCCATCATACAGTGGACCGATACAGGCGAGGTCATTGTTGAAGGAACAAGGGTACAGGGATCCAATATCGTCGACATTGTCCATGATCTGGTGAGAAAGTGGGACAGGCCTTCACCAACAGGATTGAAGCATATTAAAGCAAGACTACAACAAATAAATATTCCCACAACATTGATAGGAAATCTGAATAGGTTAAAAGACTTGGAGCAAGTCTCGTATGTGTCACATCTAAGTACGCCATTACCCCCAACAATAGCATCTCTGAAGAGGAGAAAGAAGAGAACAAACGGCCAACCTTATCCACGTGTCTCTAAAATACGCAAATGGCTAACATATTAAGAAAACGCTATTATGACATTTCTAACCCCGCCTCCTATGGCGGCGTTAATAGACTGTACAGAGGTGTTTACAATGATGGATTAGGGAAAAAAGATGTTGAGATGTTTGTGCGGGAGCAGGATGCTTATACACTTCATAAACCGGCGAGAAAAAGGTTTAAAACGGCGAAGACAACAGCTGCTTCGATTGACTCTATTTGGGAAGCGGATTTAACAGACATGCAAAGATATTCACTGTATAACGAACGATACCGCTACATCCTATTCATAATAGATGTATTCTCTAGATATCTGTGGCTAATTCTTCTGAAAAAAATTCGCCTGAAACAGTTGCTGAAGCTACCGAAACGTTGATGTTGAAAGAAGATAGGGTTCCAGGCTATTTTTGTATTGATCTGGGGAAAGAATTTATAGGCCGCGCTTTCCAGAACATGCTGAGAGTTTAATATCAGTTACTACACTAGCAGTTCTATACACAAGGCCTCTTTAGCTGAAAGAGTTCAAAGTACCATAAAGGAACGCATGCATTACTATTTTACACATAAAATCACCTACAGATATATAAACGTTCTGGGGTCATTGGCATCGTCATACAACCGTTCACACCACCGTACGATTGGTACAACACCAACGAAGTTTTAGGAAGAGGTACGCGCATAGAGGTGAGAAGAGATGGAGCACCGCCATCACACTCTACACGTTTTAAAATCAATGATCACGTTCGGGGAATAAATTCGCGAATGGAATTGAGCAAGGCTGGACACGTTAGATTTTTAAATTTAGTGATATGAGATCTAAAGGCGAGAAAATGATGTATTACGTTGCAGATTTGAATGGGGAAGAAATCGCAGGAGGCTTTTACCGCGAAGAGTTGCGGAAAATGACATTTAATTTAGGAAAAAGTGTGTTTAAAATTGAAAGAATTTTAGGCAGCAAAAGTTCAAGAAAGAGAAAAATAGAAAAATGTACCTGATGAATTGGCTAGATTACCCAGAAAGCTTGAACACCTATATAGAAGCTGCTGCAATAATGAAGCTTAAATAGTATGCAACATGGCGCCTGACCACTTCTATGTCACACTCCCTTCTCTTCTTCTCTGTCTGTACATCCTAACAACACCCTGGCCAACTTTGTAACAGAACTCCATGGGCCCATTGAGTTGGAACGTGATTCGTATGAGTGGGTTATGTGAATTCCAGTTAGCCAAATTTTTAACTCTTGAAAATGAGCAGATCATATTTCTGATCCTTAGAAGAGTCGATGAGTGTGAAAAATTAGGCATAACCTTAGACAATACTATGCGATCAGTCCTGTTCGGTGAGGTACAGTACTATAGTACAAATGTACACTAGGAATCGGTCATTATGACAAGCCACGGACATTGTGAGGGGTTAAACAAGAGTCTTGAAAATCGTACCTGACAACGATTTACTTTTTGAAGTCGTAAACATAGACACGCCTGCACGCACGTTGAAGTTAAAATCAACGCTTAGTAGAAATATTAAAGACAAAGAGCTGTTCACAATTGTGGCCGAGGGTCGATATGGTGCAGCCCTCCAAAGAGATACCTTTCACGAGGCACAACATGACTTGTCCAGCTTAATGTATCAGCTGAAGATGGAGAAATTGGGTGAAAGCTGCCCATCCCCAGACATGTGCTATATTTACAGCAATATCGTAGAGCATCAATTTGTTGGGGACACCCAGGCGCGCCTGCTGCGCATTGCACACATTCCCAACCATAGAGGGAAAAGTTTGAGCATTACATATGACAAGCCCCATTATGTGAATGTTGCGACTAATCTATTAACCAATATCTCAATATATATAAGAACGATTGAGGGAAAAAATTTCCCATTCGGTGATGGGAGCTTAACAGTGAAGCTACACTTTCGTCGTTCAGTTATAATGACCCGAAGGCCTTTCACAGTCTATCGAGGGGTGAGATATCAGCGGGGAGTGGGCTTGGATCCATTTTTTCAACCATACTACGCACCGCTGTCCCACTGTTGAAGAGGGGGCTAGATACCTCGGGAGGAAGGCGTTACAATCAGGTTTTAACGCGTAGAAGACATAATGGGTGGAACTAAACCTAAAGAAGCTCTAAAAAACATTTAAAACGTACACGGGACGAAATCATCAAAGATGCAAAGAGAAAATGCGTGGTGGTGGAAAGAAGAAGAGGGCTGTCCGGAAGAAGGGGTTACCAACACGTGGCGCTAAACGTAAAAGGACATCAAAAAAGAAGTGTTCTAAGCGTATGAAGCCTATGGCTGATCATTTTTTAACTGATATAAGCTGAGGACACTACTCTCACGAATCATAGGCTGATTACTACTTGTCGAGAGAGGTGGTACTATTTCTGACTCGTCATGGCATGCTTATCCATGTAGCTCAAATGTTGTAAATCGGAACTGTCCCTCTTTGATATGCCCTCTACACAGGTTTTATTGAGCATAGCGACTTTATTACAATTAACCCATTAAACACAATTAGTTCACCGAGTGCCCCTATAGAATTCGTGATACCCAGCTCAGGCCCATATTTTTTGATCCAAGCTGCATGCACATGTACGCTAAACTGTATAGCCCATTCAGATGGAACGGACTGCGATGATAGTTACTCTGCATACCCTGAAACCAACTTTCTACACTCCATATTCAGCCAGTGTGAGGTGTATTTAAATCAGGTTAACATCTCGGCAGGAACGGGTTATTATACCTACGAGCCTATCTGGAAAATGTCCTCAACTTTTCAAAAGAAGCGAAGGACACCTTTTTACTGCCGAGGAGACTAAAGATGAAAGTAGTATAAAGGATAAATTTAAAAATCTAAAAAAAATATATACGAATGTTTTGGACGTCTTCATACAGACTTCACGTTCCAGGAGAAACTGCTTATGAACGGCATCGACATGAAACTAAAACTCAACCGCACGAGTCCTGAGATCTGCATAAATCTGGGACCTGATCAAGAGGGCTCAAAACCCGTTGTGATTCACATCCTGGAAACATGTCTGCGTGTACGGGGAGTGAAATTAAGTTCCCCGAAATATGTAGAAATTGAAAAAAATTTAATACCGCCCGGTTTACCTCAAAGCAGCTAGTAGACGTGGCCCTGGGAGTTCTACCTAAAAGGATATTAATTGGAATGCAGGTTCACGCATCGATGAATGGAAAATATAAAAAGAGTGTCTTTAATTTCGAGAATTTCGGCCTTAAAAATATAACTCCATACGTAAATGGCGCTGCATTGGGCGGGACTATGGTTACGACTACTCATAGACGCTGTGTTCCCGCTTTGCGCGAGAGCGTATAGTAATCTGGCCCATATTGCCGGTGGCTGTTTCGAGCTTGGAAGTGGCGTAACGCAGAAAGAATTTGTCGAAGAATTTAACCTTTACCCATTTGACATTACCCCTGACTTATCTGCTGGTTTAAATACACACTTAGGTCCACCACAAAGTGGGAACATCTCAGTCAGATTGGAATTCGCCAACCCTATAGACGCTCCTATTAGTGTACTAGTATACCTCGAATCACAAGCTCTAATAGAAATTGACCGCTTCCAGAACGTTGTCACAGACTTTTAAAATGGACGCGAATGCACTCCAGAGAGTAATGAAAAGTGACCGAATCACACGCTCCAAATTTATCGGTAAGTTTGCGAAGAATGAAACAATGGAATTGCCAACTACAAGAGATTGATGTAGTCTTATTGTCATCACCGACATTGTTGGTAATGTGGGAATTCATTGATTTGCAATCTATTTTAAAAATAGGGAAAGAATGTACTATTTTGATTCACTCGGCACTCAACCCTGGAGTGACCCTGTGGTTGTACAATTTATCGAACAACTGCATGTCCCTGAAAATGTCTGGAATCCCTCCCGTTTCCAAGGATATTTTAGTAATACTTGTGACATGTATTGCCTTTCATTCATTTCTCCTGCACGTGTCACGTGGGAAGGGATTTATAAATTTTAAAAATTTATTCGATTTGTACGACACTGAGATGAATGATCAAATGGTATGCAGACAGATAAAAAAAAGGTTCCCATTTGGACGCACTCGTTGTATTTTGTAAAGTTTTACGTGTGTATATATATTTGTAACTATATTGTGTAAAGTTTTACGTGTGTATACTGCTTATATATAATTATAGCTGTAAAATGTCTCCATTCCATTAATATTAGTCTTATTTAACGGACGCTAGTTCTGTAAGCCAATTGTACTAGAACATGCTTTCTACCATTTAATAAATTGAATGAAAATACAATGTGTTTTGTTCTTAACCACACAAAAAACTTACATTAGTTCCTCGATGAACTTGCATTCGTTGGACAGGATGTGAGCCAATACCTCGACCTCGGTATTCAGGTCACTGGGCTGGCTGCGCGATAAAGCCTCCAAATCATTGTCATTTATTTGCCTTTCATCAAAACTGTCGTGAAAAGTAGCTGTAACACGATCAAGTTCCGCATCGGTCTTTTAAGGAGAAATTAACATGATTATTCCAATACTGAATCTTTTCACAGAATGAACAATAACACTGGTCAACAACAATTTTGTCACAAGGGTTTTGATGGGTGTTCTAAGTGTACTTTTTCATGCTGAATCTAAATATGAAATCAGATTTTTTTCTATCATGCTTAGTTTACTTGTGACGCTATGTTCATTTTTTCCTCATTTAGCATGATCACCGGATAAAAAAATAATAACATATTATATATAATTAAGTATATAACAATATTATAATATAAAACATTATAAAAATAATAAATATAATAATATATTATATTAATTAATATAACTATAATAAAATATATTAATATTAATATATATGTTGTATTAATTTTTCTGAAAAATTAGTACAATTTATTCCTTTGGGGAGAAAGTTCTGATAATGCTGGCAGGATAAATTTGGTCGGAGCAGCAGACTGTGCAGGTTGAAACATGTTTGTACCTGTTCAGACATGAGCCTAGTTTCTGTGTGTAGAGTAGCTCCAAGTCAGTCTGCTTGTAAATGTCACAGTGTTAACAGCTAGTGTCTGTTGCTTCTTGTTAATTTTACACCAGTGTTGTATTCATATAGATGTTTTGTAATGCCGCGGAACTGTCTGAATCATCCTAATTCCTTTTGTTATGTATGTGGTGATCTAACTTTAAAATCCCAGAAACGTAACTTTACACCATTAGTAAAAAAATGCTATGAACTTTATTTCGGATGTAAAGTAGGCGATCAGGACAAGAGTTGTGCCCCTCACATTTGTTGTGTGACATGTGTAAGACTACTTACAGGATGGCTAAACGGTTCACGTCACATGCCATTTGCTATTCCAATGATTTGGAGGGAACCCAAAGATCACACAACAGACTGCTATTTCTGCCTGGTAAATACAAAGGGGATCACTTCAAAAACAAAGAGCCTTATGAAATACACTAATCTACCGTCTGCAATGAGACCAGTTCCCCACAGTGCTCAACTTCCAGTACCAAATCCTCCTGAACATATAAGTTTAAGTGATGAGGAATCAAACGTAGCTGTAGCATATCACGAGGAAAAAGATGAAGACATTTCTGATCCAACATTCCAGGCTACCTGTTCCTCCAATGAACCACATTTACTGTCACAAGGCGATCTAAATGACCTAGTTCGTGATTTGAAATTATCTAAGAAGCAGGCTGAACTTTTAGGTTCAAGATTAAAGGGTTGGAATCTACTGCAACGTGACACTAAAGTTTGTTTATTCCGCAGCCGCCATGTTGAATTCAAAGAATGGTTCTCCCATGAAGATGGACTTGTGTTTTGTAAAGATGTTAATTCAGTCATGGGGCTCTTGGTCATGAACATAACGTGGGTGAGTGGCGATTGTTCATTGACTCCTCAAAAGTCAGCTTGAAAGCAGTCCTTCTTCACAACGGAAATAAATTTCCTTCTGTACCTATTGCACATGCTGCAAACATGAAAGAGTCATACGACAACATGAAGTTGCTTTTAGAAAAGTTTCAGTATCAGAAATATAAGTGGAATATCTGTGGAGATCTGAAGGTCATTGCACTTTTGCTAGGGTTGCAGCTAGGTTACACCAAGTACTGTTGTTTTTTATGTGAGTGGGACAGTAGGGACAAGCAAAACCACTACGTTAAGAAGGATTGGCCAAAACGCACCTCACTTGTTCCAGGCAAGAAAAATGTTGTGAATAGTTCACTTGTTGACCCTGAGAAAGTGTACCTTCCTCCTTTGCATATCAAGCTTGGACTTATGAAAAACTTTGTTAAAGCGATGGATAAAGCGCAAACAGGATTCACATACTTGAGAAATAAGTTTCCCGGATCAGTGATGCCAAGATTAAAGAAGGCATTTTTGTAGGCCCTCAGATCAGAGAATTGTTAAGAGATGAGAGATTTGAAGGAGAGTTGAATGAAGTTGAGAAAGCTGCGTGGCAGAGTTTCAAAAGTGTCTGCACAAATTTTTTGGGAAATCACAAGGCCGAAAACTATCCTGAAATAGTAGGAGTTCTTCTTAAGTCTTACCAAGCAATGGGGTGCAATATGTCATTAAAGGTTCATTTCTTGGACTCTCACTTGGACTTTTTTCCAGAAAACCTGGGTGCGGTAAGCGACGAACATGGTGAGCGTTTTCATCAGGATATTTCTGCCATGGAAAACCGTTACCAAGGCAAATGGAGCCCCAGTATGCTGGCTGACTATTGCTGGACTCTTAAGAGAGACATGCCTGAGGCAAAGCACAGCAGAAAATCAAAACAAGCTACTTTTTAAACTACAGGTATGTCTTTTCGATCATATTTTAATAAGTATGTAACTATATGGGTTTTTAAAAATTGAATTGCATGTCACACAAAAACCAGACCTGATAGAGAAATTTTACAAACTTATTTGGATTCAGCACAGAAAATACTATAAGAATGAGGTATTTTCATTCTTGGGACACGAAAATTTTTTTTTTTGTTGCCCAGTGTAATTTAAAAACAAGTTGAAACTAGCTTAAATCAGTTCAAATCGGATTTGCCTCTACTTGCATTACTTTATACACACTCTATTCATATTACCGTATATATTAACCGTTAACCACAGAGACACGTCCCCTTAGATTCAATACAATTGTCTGGAGTTAGCTAGAATAACATAACATAATATAACATAAGAAAAATAATACGCAGAAATTGTTAAACCGAATTAGTTAATCCGAAACTGGGTGATAAATAGAGAGCGAATGTTATGATGTTATCTACGACATAAATTAACGCGGTACAAATCGTAGCTGTCAAATCTTAAAACAAAACGTTCCGACTAGCATTAGTAAATAGACGCCCATATAAAGAGAAGAGCCTCTATATTTAATAATTTTTTTTGATGTAGAAAAACTTTTGGCCAAGAAAAACTCAAAATAAAAGAGCAAAATGAGATTACAAGGTAAATTATAAACGAGAAAGAGTCCTCCATTAAGATCTTGCGAAGTAGCTTTTAACGTCCACTAAATTTGCGTGTTATAAGAAATCTGTACACCTCTACCGAGTACAGATACAAGTTTCGGATTATTAAATTAGGTCAGGTTAGGTTAGTTATGTTAGATTAAGTTATATTATGCCCGGTTAGATTAAACTGGATTAGATTAGGTTAGCTTAGGTTATATTTTGCCAAGTTAGATTAAACTGGGTTAGGTTAGGTTAGGTTATATTATGCCCGGTTAGGTTACGCTAGGTTAGGCTATATTATGACCGGTTACTTTAGGATAGGTTAGACTATATTATGCCCGGTTAGGCTACGCTAGGTTAGTTTATATTATACCCAGTTAGTCTATGCTTAGTTTATATTATGCCCGGTTAGATTAAACTGGGTTAGGTTAGGTTAGGTTATATTATGCCCGGTATAAGAGATGAATGACAAAACGCTGGGGCGTTGAATTCCCCGTTAAACCGTAGGTCTAGGGTGGGGTGAAAAGTTTGAACTTCGTCGGAATGAGCAATTCGGGTAGTTCCGGATTCCCCATTAACTGTTGGTCTTGGGTGGGATGAAAAGCTTGATCTTCGACGGAATGTACAATTAGGGTATTTAAATTATAAACGAGAAAGAGTCCTCCATTAAGATCTTGCGAAGTAACATTCACTAAATTTGCATATTATAAGAAATCATAAAAGATATCACACCTCTATCGAGTCCGGATACAAGTTTCGGATTACTAAATTAGGTCAGGTTAGGTTCAGTTGTGTTAAATTAGCTTATATTATGTCCGGTTATATTAAACTGGGTTAGGTTAGGTTAGGTTATATTATGCCCGGTTAGGTTACGCTAGGTTTGGCTATATTATGACCGGTTAGGTTACGCTAGGATAGGCTATATTATGACCGGTTAGGCTACGCTAGGGTAGGTTATATTATACCCCGTTAGGCTATGCTAGGTTAGGTTATACGCCCGTAACGAGCCCGGTTGTTAACACATACATCCATATATATATATGGAGTGAGAGTTACAATAAGAGAGAACGCCCAACAAATTATAATCACAAAGCAGGTATCCTTTCACTTCGTTTTATTACGAATTTTTTATAAATTAACTAACACTTGCACTGAATGAGACGATATATATAGCCAGAGAATAAATCACAAACTAAATTATTACATAATTACTCACATTTCAAATGATGTTTCCGCTAGTTCTTTCTCGCCGTCACAAATTTCTGCAACGTTTTGTGTGGAGAGAAGATCATTCCGGTCTGCCGCTGCGTAAAGGTGGAGTGCAGACTCTGCGTAGAAATCACCGTCTTCAAACACTTGCGGGGAGATGTAAAGCTCTTGTGAATGACTCATGACGAGATATTTCTGTAACTACTGATCGAAAAATACAGCTGCTGTGGATTTCATATGAAAATGCTCCCTTTTATATACGGGGGTCTAATTGTAAACACCCACAATATCCGAATCACGAGTTTCCTATTGGCCGTCGGTGAAATTTGGGTAGCGCTTAAAGTGTGATTGCTGCCATCCACCAACCAGAGGTCATGGGGCTCCGCCCACTGGGTTGTAATTGGCTGGCCCATGAAATCTGGGTCGTGTCAAATATATCTTGCCCGTTCCATAGATATCTTCCAGAACCGTGGAGAGAGAGAGAGAGAGAGAGAGAGAGAGAGAGAGAGAGAGAGAGAGAGAGAGAGAGAGAGAGAGAGAGAGAGAGAGAGATAGAGACGCTTAAAACTGGAAAATAATTTTGAAAAATTAACTGGCCATGACGGTGAGATCGACCGTACTATATACTCGGGTTTTATGGCCTTACCTGTAACACTGTTGGGGTAATCAGTAAAGGAAGTATGAAGGATGTTAGTGACAATCGAAAATAAAATGGGATTTCGGGGACAATTCTCGTAGGTTTAAAGTGAGAGATAGAGACGCCTTAAAACTGGAAAATAATTTTGAAAAATTAACTGGCCGTTACGGGGAGTTCGACTGTACTATATACTTCGGTTTTATGGCCATACCTGTATTACTCTCGTGGTAATCAGAAAAGGAAGTATGAAGGATCTTGTGACAATCGAAAATAAATTTGGATTTCAAGGACAATTCTCGTAGGTTTAAAGTGAGAGATAGAGACGCCTTAAAACTGGAAAATAATTTTGAAAAAAATTAACTGGCCGTGACGGGGAGGGCAGCCTTACGATAAACGTCTGAGTTTAAACTTTATGATGTCCAGAGATCTCGTGTGATAACTATCCATTTATTGCTTCAACTGTGACTCTCTCTCTCTCTCTCTCTCTCTCTCTATATATATATATATATATATATATATATATATATATATATATATATATATATATATATATATATATGAGGGGATTTACCAACATTGGAAATTAAAATTGGAAATCGGGATCAGATCGCATCGCTTTAAACTTTATGGTATCCAGAGATCGCTTATGATAAATATCCATTTATTGCCTCAACTGTGACAATATATATTATATATATATATATATGTGACGGGATTTACACCCATCGAAAATAACTTGAAAAAATTAAATGGCCGTGACGGGGAGATCGGTTTAAAGTTTATGGCCAAAGTTTATTACCTGTGATAATATATATATATATATATGTGTGGTGTGTGTGTGTGTGTGTGTGTGTGTGTGTGTGTGTGTGTGGGCCCAAAAGTATCTCGCCCTACAACTTTAAAATGACACATACTATTGTGTACGCTTCTTGTACTAATTAGTAATTTTTTATAGTTTTCAGAATTTTTTAGAACTTTTCTCCTGAACTGTACATATATAGGCTTTCCTTTGGCTAGCCCTTCGTTAACTTCCGCCAGAATTGCTAATTCTGACAAAGGTTAAGCTTCACACCACCTTAGACCTACAGTTTAACGGGGAATCCTGCAGCCCAGAGTCTTAACCACTAGGATACCCAGGGTTCCCATTTATCTACCAACCATTTGTGTGGAAGGATGTTTACACTTCACCTTCGACCTAAAGCTTAACCCGGACAACCAGCAGCCCAGCGTCTTAACCACTGCATAAACATAGCTGATCCTCGAACCCGGTGCATATAATCGGGCATATAGTTGTGTGTGTAATAATAGGGGCTTTATGGGCGTACAGTCGGGGGTGTACGTGCATTTGTGTGCGTTTCTTGGTTGTCCAAACGTTGTATACACTGTGTGGGCCCAAAAGTATCTCGCCCTACAACTTTAAAATTACACATACTATTGTGTACGCTTCTTGTACTAATTAGTAATTTTTTATAGTTTTCAGAATTTTTTAGAACTTTTCTCCTGAACTGTACATATATAGGCTTTCCTTTGGCTAGCCCTTCGTTAACTTCCGCCCGAATTGCTAATTCTGACAAAGGTTAAGCTTCACACCACCTTAGACCTACAGTTTAACGGGGAATCCTGCAGCCCAGAGTCTTAACCACTAGGATACCCAGGGTTCCCATTTATCTACCAACCATTTGTGTGGAAGGATGTTTACACTTCACCTTCGACCTAAAGCTTAACCCGGACAACCAGCAGCCCAGCGTCTTAACCACTGCATAAACATAGCTGATCCTCGAACCCGGTGCATATAATCGGGCATATAGTTGTGTGTGTAATAATAGGGGCTTTATGGGCGTACAGTCGGGGGTGTACGTGCATTTGTGTGCGTTTCTTGGTTGTCCAAACGTTGTATACACTGTGCCAACTGGTTCATAATGTTTGGAGGCACTGGCTTCTACGCCAACTGGCGGATTAATCTTATAAGACAGCGGGCGCTCGGATGAAGTCTCAATATGCGCTTGGCATGAGCCAAACGAACACTCCAGTCTCCTTCTCTTTTCTCTCTTAGGTTAGGTATACCCCTTTGTGGGGTGAGGTCATCCCACTTCTCCCCCAAAGACGTTAGGTGAACTCCCCAAGCTTGCTGAAGGAGCTCCCCTCCTCACCTTTTTTGGGGGGCACCCTACGGTTGGGACTGGGGGTCTTGCAACAAGGGGGAGGGAGTTGGCAGTGGGTTGGCAATGGCACTCATTGCAATATTGATCAACATTTGCAATTGCATTGCACTCTAAACTTTTGCGCCCACACTACTGGAAAGTGATCAAAAAATGAGTTGCCCGATGGTTGATCATGCTATGTCGGGCACAATGTAACCAGAGACCTCTCTCTAAAGTGGGGTTACAAGGAATTACAAGGACAAGAGGAAGCCTTAAAGACCTTCCGGTCCACTCTTGGAGGTTCCTGTTATTAAACGAGTTTATTTTTCTTTCAACTATTCTAGCAGTAGTAGAAAACTGGATAGAAAAGTATAAGGCTCTCTCCCCACCCTCCGCTCCCTCCTGTCAGAGGCAGAGGCAGGTACGGAAAAAGGTTGAAAAAAATACCTTGACCCCTGAAAAAGTACCCAAGGAAATTTTACAGGAAAGTGGAGAATATACAAGATAGCTCTATAATACACATGCCCACATAGACACCGCGCAGGCGAACTCCTGCAGAGTTACGTTATGTTTTAGTCTTAATCCATGAGAGTATTCAGTACTTTCTCCAGCCATTTTTAAATTCATTTACACTTTGGCTTGAAACAATCTCTTAGGGAAGATGGTTCCAGATATTAACTATTTTATAGGAAAAGAAATTGCCGTAGACAGATGTCCTAAATATCTTTGATTCCAGTTTAAACCCATTATTCTTGTCGGATTGGTATTAAGTGAGAATACGTTCCTGTAGTCTACCCTGTCTATCCCATTGAGCATCTTGAAGACTTGGATAAGCTGACCGCGCAACCTCCTCGTCTCTAAAGTGAACAGATTTAGGCGCTCCAATCTCCGTTGGTAGTTTTGCATTCTCAATGAAGGGATCAATTATGTAGCCCTTACTGTACCCTTTCTAATCTTTCTATATCCTTCCTAAGGGACGGAGACGAAAACTGAGTTGAGGTTGGAGAGAGAGAGAGAGAATATCAGTCATTTAAATTCTCTTTAGTTAAACAAACACAGAGTGAGTATTTACAGTGCCACTGATTTGCTTGCGTTTGTTAAACAAAATTACATTTGATTTCTTTAAATTTCCTTAAATTACCAGTAACTATTTTAAAAAAAGTTGTTTTTTCTCATTTCCATTTTTGCTGTCATAAGTTTTCTGAACTGTCCGAAGGATAGTTTTATAGTACCATTTAAAAGTTTTCTTTTGCGGCATAATTTGAGCAGAAATTTTAATATTATGTTTTTGCTGTACGCGTTACAACGAACTTTAAAATCTTGTTTCAATATCAAAAAAAGTTTTCTCTCCAATAACACTGATCAACAAAACAACTTTTTTATGGTTCCTGCATAAACATAGCTGATCCTAAATAAATTTTCACGCTAATTCGAATCTGTTTCAGAATTTTCCTATCACATAGAGGTTTTGAGAAAAATGCAGTTTTATACAGATATAAACAATTTATTTTATTATACAAATATAGCTAAATAAACAGATAGAAAGCTACCCTGAAATGATTTAGTTAAATAGTTTCCCTTGTATGATGTACGAGGAGCTTCTCTTAACAATGACTAACAGTAATCTGCTAACATATTAGGGTTCCATCTGCCCTGGTAGCTTTATTCCAACTTTAAATTATCCTGATGGAAGCACTCGCCATGCTCATCACTCACAGATGCTCATCACTCACAGATCCCAAATTCTCAGGAAAGAAGTCTAAATGGGAGTGGAGGAAGTGAATCTTTAAGGACATCCTACACCACATTTCATGGTATGCTACCGCATTTTTTTAACTAAATCTTTGTAGTTTAGAGCTTTATTGATACATAAAAAATTGGTCGCGACGGATTTAAAACACTCCTAAGTAAGTATTTTTTCTTTTCCTTCTAAAACTGCATCGAATTCATCATCATTCATCATTTCACGTATTTGGGGTCCACAAATATTCCTTCTTTTATTTTCGCTTAGCTGATTTTGGTAAACTTTTCTTTAATGTATCGAAACCCTCTGCTGTTTCGATCCATACCTTTCACAAAATTTTTCATCAGTCCTAACTTTATATGCAAAGGTGGTAGATAAACATTTTTTGGTTTAACAAGGCTTTTATGCAAAACATGTTTTGACCTTCTACTAGTTGTCTAGTTGGCCAATCGCTAACAATGTAATGTTTAGACTTAGCACGGCTGTCCCATTCACATAAGAAACAGCAATATTTCGTATACCCCAGCTGCATTCCCAAAGGAAGAGCTAGAACTTTTAGGTCACCACAGATGTTCCAGTTATACTTATTGTTTTCTACGCTTTTTAAAAGATATTCCAATTTTCATATGATTCTTTTAGGTGAAATGAATCAGCAATGGGAAATGACTGAAAAATATTTCCAATGTAGAGAAGAACAGCTTTCAAACTCAATTTTGATGGATCACTGAACAACCGCCATTCTTCAATTCTGTGTTCGTGTGCAAGTGATTCCATCAGGGCATTAACATCATTGCAATAGCGAAGATTTCTTTCATTGAAAAAAAATGGACAAATTCTTTTTCCCGGTTACGAAACAGACTTATGTTTGTGTTTTTCTCCAAAAGATTCCACCCTTGTCATCTTGAACCAAGTACCTCAGCTTAATTTTACATAGGTTTAGATCTCGAACTAGATCATTGAGCTCCGCTGAGAGATCATGTGTGGCTCAGTTTGGGTGGGAGGATTAAATCTGGATCATTAGTAGGACCTGCTTCAGCACTTACCTCTTCATCATTTTCATCCTCTACAGTATATGTTTCGAGTGGTACTGGAACCGGAAGATCTGGACCATGAGCGACAGGTCTTATTGCCGATGCCAAATTAGGATATTGACTGGATTTCTTTTTTTTGCAGAGAATCCTGATGTTTTAGTCATAGAGAAATAGCAGTCATTTAAGTGATCTTGTTATTGTTATTCTCTCCAAATCATTGGTATTGTGAAAGACAGATGAACGAGCACCTTTAATCCATTGTCGGAGACGGTTTGCACATGAAATGCAACAGATATTGGGTGCCTGTTGTTTATCTTGATCTCCATCTTGATCTCCATCTTCATCTCCTACCTTGCATCCGAAGTACAAATGATAAGCTTTTTTATAAAAGTAAAGCACCTTTTCTGATTTTTAACAGTAAATTTTCCACAAATGTAACAAAAATTGTCGTGATCATTAAAACATCTACGAGACATACTTAATATTTTTGAGTTTTTTTTAACTCTTTTAGGTAATCCGTCAATATTCCAAGCAATTATTTCAGAATGACCTGTAAAAAAATGAAAGTAACATTAATTAAAGGTAACTATAAAAAATAGATTAAAAAAAGGTAACTATATAATATATATATGTATATAAAAAGTAACTATATAAATACATATATATATACATATATGCAGGGCCGGATCTAGAAGTTGCGAGGCCCTAGGCAGATCTAGAAATTGCGAGGCCCTAGGCCTATATATATGAAAATATGGACTTAATTATCGGTACTATACCAGCAATATTAGAATCCCGCATAGACAGAACTATGCCAGCACTTAAAAATTAAACCAAACCAAAATAATCACGCATGGAAATTGTATAAGAAATATAAATAAACCATACAAATAAGTATAAATTATAATATGAAACAAGATTTGTATCGAAAATATAAGACAATGATTTCTAAGATTTATATAATATTATAGGTAATGACTTTCCATAGTATACAAACGTTTTTCATATGTGATGTATAAGAGATGTTGACTTTTAACTTTTTATAATAGTGAGCGATCAACTTATCAGGCTAAATATTAATGCTTTAATATTTG
This sequence comes from Bathynomus jamesi, assembly GCA_023014485.1. Taxonomy (NCBI): domain Eukaryota; kingdom Metazoa; phylum Arthropoda; class Malacostraca; order Isopoda; family Cirolanidae; genus Bathynomus; species Bathynomus jamesi. The sequence goes on from JAJOZX010002145.1 coordinate 652,684, forward strand.
GTTCAGATTCTTCTTGAATATTACAGCAATGCTTTTCTACTTTTTCGAGCTAAACTCTTCAATTAATTGAGAGTAATCTAATGAATTTGTTATATCGTTTTCTATTGATAACATAGCTAATGATTGCAATCTCGCTTCAGACATGGTGGAACGCAAATATGTTTTAATAAGTTTGAGACGCGAGAAACTTCTTTCAGCCGAAGCAACAGTAACTGGGATGGTTAATACTATTCGAAGTGCAACATAAACATTTGGATAACTCTCATTTAGTTGTTTTTGCACTATATAAACAAGGGCATTTCCGAGATGTTTTCTCAGGTATAAAGTACTTTAAGTTCTTCATAGAGTTCTAAATCATTAATATCACTTGAACAGAACACGCAAAACGGCTTGAGCGAGGCCCCTTTGGCGCGAGGCCCTAGGCGATCGCCTAGTTCGCCTATAGCTAAATACGGGCCTGCATATATGTATATAAAAAAGTAACTATAAAGATATATATATATTTATATATATAAAAAAGTATAAATATATATATGTTGTAGTACCCTTCACTTTCGTTTCTGTAGTGCACAACCCTTTGATTTATTTATGGTACTGTACACCCTTTTAATTATGTTAATTCACTTCACTGACACCCTTTAGGTTATGCGCCAACCTTTAATTTTATTTCAAATTATTTCTTACGCGCGTTCTTTGCGTTCAGGATGACTCGGCCTATCCCGACGGATGGCCGTTTAAATTGATAGGTGTAAGTTCCTTCGGCTTACCGAAAGCCTACTTTGAATTTCAATCTTTGAATGTTAATTGACCCTCAGCTTACAAGAGAGGCCTATTGCAAGGTAGCTAAAAAACACACGCCCTCATATAAGTTTATTAAATGTCACTCGAAACAGTACATGAATTTAGAAAATTAGTCTGAAGTAAATTTACCAATTTTTCATACAATACAATCCAATTATAAATTCACAGACAAAGTTCACAATTATCTGAATTTAAATCATCTAAATTTACCAATTTTCTGTACAATACAATCCAATTTTAAATTCCAAGAAAAAGTTATCTGAATTTAAATTCTTTATATAGAGGGCTTTATATTTTCAGGTAACAAGCAGGTAACAACAATGGAAATCGTCGAGATCGACGAAGAAATTTGAAAAGATGGGGTACTTACGATGGAGGTATACTGTTACTCTCAATTGTTCTACGTAAAGACCGTAGACTTATCGCTCGCATACAACCAAGCGAAAATCCGCCCAATACAGTGGCTCCCTTCAGAACCCAATTGACGGGTCATGCAAACTAGGGCACAGACGTACCGTTTAACATTTAATTTGAACCAAATTAAATGAATTGAAAGTTCACAAAATTCTTGGTCTGTTGGCTAACATTAATTAAGATCTTCTAACCAAGCTCTCTTTTCAGGTCGCTAACAATAAAATTCTTGTACACAAGTTTCGCGTAAACGAATGAAATGCAAATTTTTAAGTACAGTCACGAGACAGTTCAAATTTAACTTCTACATTTTGTTAATGCACCACAAGTCTTTACTAAGGTATTTAAGTCACAGTTAACTTCAGGAGGACGACTACAAACTGAATTAACAATTTCAATTTTACCTTACAATTCTTAAGGCCCCGACTTCTAATATTTTGAAAGCCTATCAAACCATTTGTTTCTCTCAAGGCCATCCCCCGGAAGGCTATTACCCATACATAAGGAAAGAAGGAGTCTTCACTAAGTTTTCCCACGATCCCTGTGCCCCTGATTGGAGCTGGACCTGACTTCCGAGTATAGACTCCTCCTATTCCCAGGAATACATTTAAATAAAGTTAATAGATTCGAATCCACCCGACCTCCCAATTTTCTGACCCATGTCATGGTTAAATTTAGCAAGTGGATTCGAACTTCGCTTAAAAAAGTCGCACCACCAAGCGAAACAAACCCAAGCCCTTCTTGGTGTGAATCCCGCCAGCTTGGGTCCGCTTCCCTTGAGGTTTAGGGCTTCGGTCTGACCTCTTTGTGTCTCTGGCCGCTTTTCGCCCTGCTATAAAATCTCTCCTGCACGGTTGTCTTGGGTTATTTTTCCTACGTGAGAACACCAAATTAAAATCGAACGAACGTTAAACAATCTAAAACTTTTTATTTTTTAACCCTGCGACAAGAACCCTATTGATATTCTTCGATAACCATAATCCAAAACACCTTGCTTTAGAGATTTAAACAACAAAATATTAAACTAAAATTTCTGCTCTTATTTCATAAAAGATTTCTGCATGCAAATTTCATGGTTACGACAATGTATATTTAGATACAGTGAACCATTTATACATCTGCTAACAAGTTTCTCGTTTTGATATTTCGAATATACAGGGTGTCCCATAAGTCCGGCATCATAGGAGAAATTCATATTTTTCTATTTCTACAAACCATAATTCATATTTTTCTCTTTCTACAGGCCATAATGTCTGTGAGCAAGGAAGAACGAATCCACATAATTCTACTCATAACACAGAGTTGTGTTAGCAGACTTGTTGCAAAGTTTAAGGAAACAGGATCCATAGAAGATAAACCACGCAGTGGACCTTCAAGGAGGTCCACTGACGATGATACAGCGACTGCTATCCTGGCTCATTTTAGCAGAAGTCCCAATAAGTCTCTTCGCGATTGTCCGCCGAGAGAGGAGTGTCGAAAAGTAGCATCCATCGCATTCTTCAGGCTCACAAATGGCATCCATATAAACTTCAGATCCTACAGAAATTAAGCGAAGATGATCCAGACCGGCGGATGGAATTTTGTGAATGGGCTACGGAACAATATGCTCGGGATCCCAATTTCCCGTCCACCATTCTGTTCAATGACGAGGCTGTATTTTATGGAAATGGTGAGGTAAATCGACAGAACACCCGCTACTGGTCTCAAAACAACCCTCACTGGTGTACCTCTTCAAAGGAACAAGGTGCATCTCGGGTGATGGTATGGTGTGGCATTTGGAAGGATCGCATCATAGGCCCCCTCTTTTTCGATGAACATGTCACTGGAGGCACCTACCTACGTATGCTCAAGGAAGAAGCATTTCCCAGTGTCTTGAACGAAGTAGGAAATTTCCCAACATGGTTCAAGCAAGACGGCGCTCCTTCACATTACAGTACCCGAGTAAGGGAATACCTGTACCAACAATTCCCTGGTCATTGGATAGGACGTCGAGGGCCTGTGGAATGGCCAGCTAGAAGCCCGGATCTCACGCCACTAGATTTTTATCTCTGGGGCCACTTGAAAGCGCTGGTATACGCAGAGAAAATTAGGAGTGTTGAACATTTGCGGCAGCGCATTATTGGGGCATGTAACATCATTACTCCTGACATCATTCACCGTATGCTTGCTGACTGGGTATCATGTCTGAATTTGTGTATTGAAAAAAATGGTGGACATATTGAGCACGTTCTGTAAATACAAGCTTTTGTTTTGCCTTTTTCTATTATTTTTCCTATGATGCCGGACTTATGGGACACCCTGTATATCCAAACAAGGGTTTTGGTTCCTGAACCAAAATAGATGGTCCCTATATATTTTTTTGCACTGAATTTGTCTTTAGAATTCTTAGTTATATTTAACCTTTTCTTCAACTAAAAAAAAATCATTCAAAGCAGCATTTTCAATTGAAAACTCTATCACTATCACTTTTACTACTTATCAATTCATTATCATTTTTACTACCACTAAATGTAAGAGCTTGTATATATTTTGCACTAAGGTAATCTGCCTTACCCTCTCATTGCGACATATTGATGGGCACTGATATAACTTACAGTACAGTATGTAGGTGGTTGTATTCATCATTTCATTGGTGAAAAGATGCCATCAGTCGCAAGAGAGAATCCATAGGTTGTCGTAGGAATGCAAAACTAATGTAATTCATGAACGGCAATTTGTTTATAGAAATTGCAGTTAATCAATATAGCTGAAACTGTCATCTCGAAATCCACACGTGATAGAAGAATTCTAAAAACAGACTGAGGTTCAGTGCAAAAAATGCATGGGAACCATCTATTTTGGTTCAGGAACCAAAAACCTTGTTTTTCATTATAATTATTCTCGTGTGTCTTTACCGTGTCATAATAATAATAATTAGACTGGAGAGATAGAGACTGGCACAGAATTCAGGCCAACTAATGCTGCCCATTGCTCTACCTCCTTCTGTTTATTGTTATTATTACCAGCATCATCGGGAGTCGAACCTCGGCTTCAGTATTTTCACTTTGCTTATAGGGAAACGATGTTACCGACTGAGTTACGGACGCTGGCTTACCGTGTCATAGGGGATATATCTGATTTCGCTTCTAGATGGTAGTTCGTCTGGGGGGTAATTGAAAGTTAACATAGTTTATATATTGTCAGTTCGTTTCATAAATCTATGTATGTAAAGGTATGGAAAAAAGTTCACCGAAAAAATAAAATTAAAAAAATTCTCTAAACGATACTAATTTTTTAATTTTACCTTTCACTCCAAACGAAGGGGAAAAAATACAAAGCTTACTAATTTTTATAATTTGGGGGGCTTATCTGAAGCTTAATTTTTTAGCCAACTTTTTTCAGAAACTCTCCATATACCTGTAGGAGATACGATAAGTAAATCATGTAATCAACATGAGTTTAACCTTTTCCATGTGCTTCTTGAAGGGCTTTTCTGGAGACGTTATAACCTCGATACAAGGAGACTTGGTATGAGGCTGTGGGCAAAATTTCCCAAAATCCAGTCAATATTTCCTTTAAATTTCAGGAACATTCGGAAGAGGCCTTGTTTTCCGTCGTTCGCGATGAAGGTGTTTCAAATCGGAACTTCTCGGAACCCAATAAAAAACTCCTAACCTGTTTTTAATGTTTTCCACTGAGTAGTGTATTGTGAGGTGTCAGGTTGTACAGTTTCTTGTAACATATGCACGTGAAACTATCGTTCTTAAGGGTGGATATGTATTTACTTGAATTTAGTCGTCTCTCGACCAATACCAGGTTTGTTTATGCTAATTTTATTCCTGCTTGTGGGCTTTCTTTACATTTAAATAGCTCTCTCTCTCTCTCTCTCTCTCTCTCTCTCTCAATATATATATATATATATTAGTGTTGAGTGGCGGTAGCGGTAGCGCCGCTACATTTTAGAGGAATTCCAACTGCTACTCGTTTTTATTCACTTTAAAAGTAGCGAGTCGCGAGTAGCAGTGGGAATTCCTCTAAAATGTAGCAGCGCTACCACTACCGGCACTCCCACCACTACTGTATATATATATACACTGTATATATAAATATATATATATATATATATATATATTATATTAAATATATGTAGAGAGAGAGAGAGAGAGAGAGAGAGAGAGAGAGAGAGAGAGAGAGAAAAAAAAAATTAAATTTGGGCTACTAACAACGACGTGGTGGTGCTTAGAAGTCTGCCTGCGTTATCAGCTGGAATGAGCTATATTTAGCTTGGTCAGCATCGCGTTCCTGAGGCTGCTGCATACATGTTGTCACTTATTTTATTATACTCTAAATAAATAATGCGTATTTGACTGTTTGTATTATTTTCAATAGGGTGTGGTCAAAAAGTGGCATGAAATAATCCAGTTCTACTAGTAGCACTTATTCCTACATTATTGGCAATCAAATAATTTACTATTCCACCACTATAGAAGATGTAACAAAATATTAGTTTCTTCCTTTTGTCTGCTTTATTCATGTCCTGTTGTTCAATACAGTATACACCTGTTTTTCCTCAACCAGCTACTCAGTAACTGAAAGCAACAACTTAGCTACTGATTTATTTGTGATTTACAGATACTGTATGTACATTGATGCTATTTTCTAATACTTGCACAAATTACACACACGTATTGGAGAATTATTATTCTAATTTTTAATGCTTTTCAAAAGTAGTGGTAGCGGTGATGGTATCGGTAGCTCGCTACTTTTACAAATTAGTAGCTATAGCGGTAGCGCCGCTATTCTCAAGAGATAGCGCGCACAACACTGGATATATATATATATATATACACTAGGCCCACTCAATATATTTTGCCACACCCTTTTTTCTTAGCTAAATAATAGACCATGGGACTGAAATTTCTTTTGGGCCGTAAGTTTGAACTTTCTGCGCTTTACATAACTGGATTTTTCCATTTTGAATCTCCCCTCCTTGCATAAAAGCGCTGGTTAACGCAGTTTCGAAAATGGTGTCTGACAGTGATGTGCGTCGTAAACAGAGAGCTGTTATCGAGTTCTTAACCGCAGAGAAGGAAACAGATGGAAATATTCAAAAATGTCTACAAAACGTTCAGGGAGATGCTGTTCTTGATCGAAGCACAGTTGGACGCTGGTCTAAACGTGTGAGATCATTGGAGAGAGTGAAAGCCAGCCTCGATGATGAGCCACGCAGCGGTCTCCCGGCATCAGCTGTGACATCTCACACTGGACACGTGTAACAGCATCATTCGATCAAATCGGCGCGTCACATACAAAGAGCTATCACTGGAGCTAGGAATTAGTGAAGGAAGTGTGCATGCGATAATTCAGCAACTGGGATACTCAAAAGTGTGTTCACGGTTTGTTCCTCGCGAGTAGTATGGGCTCAAAAGGAGAGAGTGTAATTGCAATGTTGAAAATGTTGATCGATGTTGCAAATGGGGAGGGGGATGTTGCAAAAGGGGTGTTTTGCAAAGGGGTGTTGAAAAGGGGAAGGGGTCTTGAAACAAGGGGGTTATCCCCAATTTGCACTAAGGGGAGCTTTGGGGGAGTATGACCTCCCCCAAAGAGGTAACCTTAACTTAAGAGAGAGAGAAAGGAGGAGGAGAGTCTTTGGGGGAAAAGGTGGGATGTCATCACCCCCAAAGGGAGTCCTAACGTAAGAAGGTAAACCTTAACCTAAGAAGGATAGAGAGTTGTTTCGTCCATCGGAGGCAGACTCATTATGCGAGTTTAGGGAGACCAGCAGCTGTTATATAGAGGGTTGAGAGTTGCCAGAGACACCTATTTTAATTATTTATTTGTATATAGATGAGTTGCCATTTACCACTATATATTTTAATTATTTATATATTAAGGCATGAGAGAGGGAGATGTTCTAATTAATTGCCTTAGCAAAAGAATGAAATAAAATACCAATATTAAAATTGACAATAAAAGAAATACAGAGGACTCTATATATTGTACATTAATCCAATAACAGACATTGAATGAAAAAACAAATGACAGAATAAATATACAAATAATATAATAATACACACTTTATATACAGGGTGGGCCGAAAGTCTGGATCCATAGGAAAATATTTATTTTAATACATACTGTAAATGACAACAAATGGTAAATACTTAAAATGAATATCAACTTTAACTCGTAAATGCGTATCCGTGATAATGTACAGTGGTTCGTACTCCAGTATAAACAACAAATTATAACAAATGCTCAAATTGGCGGCCTCTGACATCGAGACACTTAGGGATGGAATTTATGATTTTTAATAATTCTTCGAATTGACGTTCTCGAGATGCGTGTTTCATTTGATAATCTTCTTGTTGACTTTACTGGACTATTCGTTAAAGTTTCACATACCATTGCAGAGGTATTTTCATCAGTTGCAGTTTTTGGACGACCAGAACGCCGTCGATCATGTACACTTCCTGTTTCTTTGAAACGTTTAAACAACTTGCCAACAGTCGCATGTGTTACTGGATGCTTATCAGGATGATTTCTATTGATTTCGGTAGCAACTTCTCTGTGTGTAGCGCCCTGTCTTGCGTACATGAGCACAAGTTCTACCCGGTCTTCTGTTGTTAGATTCGAAGCCATTTCTGGGCTGAAATAAAAAAGTATTTGAGTATTTATACTAGAGTACGAACTACTGTACAGTATCATGGATACGCATTTACGAGTTAAAGTTGATATTCATTTTAAGTATTTACCATTTGTTGTAATTTATGTATTAAAATAAATATTTTCCTATGGATCCAGACTTTTGGCCCACCCTATATATATATATATATATATATATATATATATATATATATATATATAATATATATATATATATATATATCTATATATACACATTCTTAAATAATTGTACAGGAGAAACCTATATACACACTTATATTAAACAATAAAATTTTAACAAACTTTCCGTTTCTTTGAAGCGAATAAACAGTTTTCCAAATTTTACCCAACTTCCCATATGAATGCAAGCAAGCACCCACCACTACACCTTTTTCTTACTATTTTGCAACATGAATAAATCAAAAATTTTAGTGATGGACTCCATACCATCTCAGAAAAAAATAAAAAATTAACAAACGTGCTTCGGGTTGCAAGTTAAACTGTAGGTCTAAGGTGGTTCAAAAACTTTACTTTTGTCAATCCTCTGTGTATATGTAAAAGATGTGTTTTCGCACACGACTGGACACCTAAAAATTACGAAGTTTCAATCTAACCTTAGCCGATGCGGAATTGCACCGCGAAAGTGTCTATTTACTTTTGTCAATCCTCTGTATATAAAATGTCTTCAAAAAACAACTCTTTTTATTATTCTAAGAGAGACAAAAATGTATATCGAGGTAAAAATCGATACATTTTAGAAGCATGTGAATCGCTTGAGGCAATCGAAAGCCACAAAGAGTGATATTGGAACGAGAATGACCTACATTCTGACTCGCCACCTGCTCTCTATTATAATAGCACATAAAAGACACGAATTGCCATCTCCCTGTAACTAAATGTTATAATAAACAAAGAAAAACACATTTATATTAAACAATAAAATTTTAACAAACTTTCTGTTTCTTTGAAGCCAGTGAACACATTTTTCCAAATTTTAGCCAACTTCTCATATGAAAGCAAGCAAGCACCCACCACTACACATTTTTCTTACTATTTTGCAACATGAATAAAATGGAAAAATTTTAGTGATGGACTCCATACCACCTCAGGAAAAAAAAATTAACAAACGTACATCGGGTTGCAAGTTAAACTGTAGGTCTAAGGTGGTTCAAAAACTTAGTTTTGACTATATATATATATATACTGTATATATATATATATATATATATATATATATATATATATAAGATGTCTTCGCACACGACTCGACACCTAAAAATTACGAAGTTTCAATGTAAGCTTAGCCGATGCGGAATTGCACCCGAAAGTGTCTAGTTACTTTTGTCAATCCTCTGTAAATAGAATGTCTTAAAAATCAAATTCTCTTTTTATTCGAAGAAAGACAAAAATGTGTAACGGGTTAAATTCGACACACTTTAGACGCAGGTGAATCGCCCGAGGCACTCCAAAAAAACAGAGGCGGCTCATCGGAATGCGGTTGCCCCTAATTTGTAACTGACCACCCGTCTTGTAGCCAATCTCTCTCTCTCTCTCTCTCTCTCTCTCTCGTACGGTACTGTTTCCCTGTTACTGTATATAAATATATATTTATTTATTTATGTAACTTCTTGTTTTTATGTCTTATTTTTCTTTTCGTGTAATTTGCATGGTATCTTCTTTGCTTCCATTCTTTCTTCATAGTTGTGTTATTCCTTTAATCGTCTCTGTTATTATTATTATTATTATTATTATTATTATTATTATACAGGCATCTTACACATTACACAATTTTTTGAAAATTAAAAGAAGGTGGGTACTTTTGCGGGAGTTCTGCCTTGGCCACTCTTTTCTGCATATATATATATATATATATATATATATATATTATATATATATATACACCTTTCAACCTTTCAAATGTTCCGTGCGATGATTCCTCATTTCACGAAGATCAAGCTTGTCGCCCCTCCTCTCGAGTTGGCCTGGTGAAGTAGTGAGTTGGCTCCTTGTACTCTCCACCTCACATAGCCGGCTCATAGGGGATTGTTCTGAGCCAGGCGTCTAATTTTCTTCTATATTCCATGGATTTTAGGTCCTCCCTTTTTCCGTACCTTAACAGTTGAAATTTATCAGTGTTAAACTTCATATTGTTTTCTTCCGTCCACTTGTAGATTCTGTTTGTAAAGATCCTATATCTTCTAGGTTTCGTATTTTTCTACTGGTCTTTGTGTTATCGGCACAGGATGCTACTGTGCTGTTTCTGGTAATGTCCTCATCTATGTCAGTTAGCCGCCGCTCACTAAGCAAATTATATATCCATTTCCCTACTTTTCTTGTTATTCCCAAACATTTCAGTTTATGTATTATGATTCCATGGTCACACTTATCGAACGCTTGGTTAGTAGTAGTTGGACAGGGCGCCGTGTTCAGATGATGTAGCGACCTATGGTTATGATTCCATAACCAATGTAACTTTACCTAACCTAACCCATATCCAAAATGGGGAAAGTTGAGGATCAAGCTGAGAGTAGTGTGCTTGCAAATATATAATAATAACGCAAAATATTTGAAAGCACCGTGACAGAGCGTGCGAGTTGGCAATTCACTCATTTACTTTGAGATGTGAACATTGAAAACAAATCTGCCGGGAGAATAAACCGAATTTGATAATGACACACCTTCATTATTCGTGAAGGTGCCCAATCAGGACTTCAGTGTCCAAAGCGTGGGTCCGTTATAGCGGTGTTACGACAGCTCATTGGTACACAAATTTAACATAGCCCACCCAGTTACAATGACAACCAATCAGGAAACTTACAAACCGCCTATTAGTCTTCAGGGGTAGTGATTAGGGATCATGCATATAAAAGTGAGTATTTTCAGCTGGAACTCACAGCAGTTATTTTCACCAGTGAATAAACAAACACATTCCTCCGTCATGAGTCAGTCACAACAACTTTAAAATTTACCGGATTTATATGAAGATGAAGACAATGCCGCGGTATCTACAAAATATTTTAACGCAGCCGAACGGGACAGATTATTTCCAACGCAAACCGTTGATGATATTCGCAATGTCGCTCCTTACGATCCGGCGCAAGGGATTGCAGTTGAAATGTAAGTGTATAAACCTATGTGCCTGTAATTTTATTTTTTTGTGGCCATTTATTTAAGAACTTTTTATTTATTTTAGTGTTCCTGAACATGTCATTAGGAGAAAGCTCTTGAGCACTGTTCTGTTTCGATTATTTCATCATTTATATATATGGAGGGATAGAGTAATTTATTTTCATCTCATTACATTTTATTGTAAAATGCTTCATTAAAATAGCTGGTATCCACAATTTTTAATTATAGATTAGTTTGCAAAAGTAATTAATATTATGGTAAATTCATGTTTTGATATTTCTATTCATCAAAAATCGTTGATTTTTTAAAGCTTTTAACAATCAAGACTCCTTTGCAAGTTTTAAATAATTTTATGAATTCTATAATAAATTCATTTGAAATGCTATTGGGCATTTTCTCTTAAATGGTCAGAAACATCTCTGAGCGGTTCGAAGATATTTGATACTTCACATTGTAAATCTCTTCATATATATATATATATATATATATATATATATATATATATATTACTTTTGTTACTTTTGTTGAGTTTGAACGAAGGTTCAGAATCGACCTGTGGTCGACCCCTAGGCAGCATCCCGCCTCATTTGCATGATTTTGTGAAGGAGGGAATTGCTGTCTGATCTCCTCCCGCCCTCGTAGCCAGCCACGCATGGCTGGTCAGAGACTTTGCACAGGAATCTCTCCAGCTAGGTCTTGAAGTTATTCAGGTCGGTGTGCTAGAGATTCCTCACTTCTTTTGGAAGGACATTGAAAAGTTTTAGGCCCCATACTCTGAGGGTATTTTCCATCCTTGTTTTCATGGCCCCTTGTCCCACCGCAGCTGGGACCGTACAAAATCTGCCTCTTCTCTCATTCCAGTTTGTTTCTATTTCATTTTTAAGGTTAGGGACAGAGCCCTCAAGTATTTTCTATATGTACATTATTGTGTACCGCTCGCGCCTTCTTTCAAGAGAGTAGAGTTCCAGGGATTGTAGTCGAGACCAGTATTCTTCACCTTCCGTTTCTTCTATCGTAGACGTAAAAGTCCTTTGTATAGCTTCAATGTTAGCAATGTCTCTTTTTCGGTGTGGGCTTGTGAGTACTGAGCAATACTCAATTATTGGTGTTATATATATTTGGTTATTTTATATATATATATATATATATGTTAACCTGGCTATAGGGTCTCCAGTTTGTTAACCCCCCCCTTTATGGCCCTGAGTCGGTTCGGATTCGACGGGGGGGTTCTGGTTATGAGGCTGCAACAGATGTTTCTTCTTTATACTTTTCTATAATTCTTTCTAATTCTTTTCTCTCGCTTTATGGGGTCGACACTCTGTTAATTCTTTTCTTCCAATAATAGAAGATAGCCCAACTCGAGGGGGGAAATAAAAACTTTCTCTTACTTTGGTTTACTTCTTAAAAATATACAGGTACTCTGAATTTACAGGGGTAGAGGTTCGACCTCTTTCGACCATGGCTCAGGCCGGAATCTAAAAATATATTAAGGAGGCAAGGGGCCTCTGCCCCCTCCTAATGAGGTGCTAATCTGAAGTACAACGATGAAGTGCTAATCAGAAGTCTAATGCAGAAGTGCAATAAATGAAGCGCTAATCTGAAGTAATTTTATAAGTACAGTATAATATAGTCTAATGTTTGGGGGAGACAATCGAAGGTTAAGTTTCCCCCCTTTTTAAATACATGATCAGATTTTTTTTTTTTTAAAGATTTCAACTAAAAAGAATAAAAAAAATAAAAATAAAAAAGAACAACTATCGCTGATTCTACATTCCTGAAACCGATATAATTTCGTATTAGCACATAAGCACAATTTTGAGTACATGACTGAGTACGTATTAATTTTGGTTCATTACAATTACGATTACAATTACCAATTAATTCATATTCACTCATTGTTTAATTACACTTCTATTAAAGTACATTACATCAATTACATTATATTAAAGGATTACATTTAATTACAATTTTAGCAAATTGTTAATTGACATATCTACGACTGAAATAATCTAAATAGGTGATACCATTGATATAATGAAGGGGAGTTAACCGTTGTTCTATAATTTAAAGGGGATTAACAACAATGTTATATATTTATAGTTAACAATAATTACGCCAAATTATGTTAAATAATATTAGAACCTGGTTGGTTATCAGAGTTTGAAAGTCTAATTAGCCAGCGATGAGGAAAGCGGAGGAAAATACGATATTTTTTTAATTGGAAGTACACGGATATTTATGATAACGTAATACATAAGTAATACAGAATTTGAATGACAGTTAGGTAGAAATAGTAAGTACAAGTAATGAGAACGGGGATAACTATGTGACGTAAGCCGATAACGAACTAGTGGCCAGGCAGAGAAACAATACAGTATATTATAATAACATAACACATAATATAACATAACACATGATAATGTTATAAATTCGAATCAAAGCGAAAGGAGACTTTTTAACTTTGAGCGTTCGAATTCTGCTGCGATGAGCGGAATGTGATCTTACTAAGCATTGTTTTGAGTTCACCTCGGGAGGTCATATAATTAAAAATAAAAATAAAAAAAATAATACGATAACGTTTTTTCGCGTTCTCCAACGAACCTAAAGTTTCGCGCCGACACAAGTAAAAATGAATATTTAATAAAATTTATATTGGATAATGGTCAAGATAAGATATGAATGTAAGAATGAGTGTGGTTGAATAATAATTATATATACTACATAACATATAAATAATGACTTCTATAGAGTGTTTAGTCCTTAGGGAAATAAATGACGGGAAAATGTGACGTCATAGTTATTGAATTTTTACGTATAGTACAAATCATTGTTAGGAAGATTTACAAGAACGAATTAGAGACACAGAGTGGGAAACGTAAAGAGAATAAAGTTATTTTGTGACGTCATAGTGTATAAGTCATTATTACAAAGATGAATTAGAGACAAAAAGTGGGTAGTAATGACTAAGAAGTACTACTACGGGTTCCAATCCTGTTACATGCAATGTGTATGCATAATCTAGGGTCGAGGGTGAGATGCAAGACAATTCATAATTAATTATAATAACTTTTATAACAAATGGAAAATGGATAATGGATACGACTAAACCATAGAAAGGGTAGATCGTAGGGTTGTGACACGAACAAAAATAGGAAGCTACAAGTAAAATTATTATCCAAACTCGCGTTAAGCGATTTTGGTTCCTATGTAAAAATGGACAATGAATTCATATAATGATGGTGTAGGAATTGTTCATTGTTCACTTTTTACATATATATATATATAATACTGTGCACATGTTTGGATGAAAAACAATTGGGTTTTTATTAAAAAAGATTCAGAAAATGTGTGAACTAATCACATTAATTTAAAATTATCGTGTCTCCATAAAGGAGAAATCTTTTCGTGATAGTTTTAAAGAAACACATGTCGTGGACCTCAATACGGAGGTAGAGGTTTTACCGCGCAGTCAACCCAGCGATTGCCACATCATTGACGAAATAATGTAAGCTTTTTTCTTTTTCGTGTTTTTCGGGTAAGAAGAAGACGCAATGTATTTTCATCAGTTTATTAAATGATAGAAATCATGTTTATAAAATAGTAAAATTTTTTATAACCATCTTAATTTACGCTCCATTACATCTTGATTAAGCTACAGAATACACAAACTAATATTATTGGAGGCAATATTGATGCAATTATTCATTTTATATATATATATATATATATATATATATATATATATATATATATATATATATATATACGATCAAAACATCATACTATAAAATGAGTGCGCACAATCAGAAAACGGTTTTTTATCTGTCTGCATACCATTTCGTCGTTTCGTTGAGGTGAACCGGTTCGAAATTTTTTTTAAAATGTATAAATTTATTACCACGTGACATATTCATAAGAAATGAAAGGCAGTACATCCCGCAAGTAATCCTAAAATATCCTTGTAGTGGGTAGGGCTTCCAAACAATTCCGGGGATATGCATCTGTTCGAGAAATTTTACAATAACAGGGTCACTCCGAGGATGAGTCCCGAGTGAATTAAAATAGTACATGCGGTCCCTATTTTTAAAATAGATTGCAAACCAATGAATCGTTTCACCACCAATAAAATCTGTGTTCACTATAATACCACCGCATTCTCTCCAAGTTGACAATTTCAATGTTTTATTCTTCGCAAACACAGCTGTAAATTTGGAACGTGTGATTAGTTCACTATTCAATACTCTGAAGTGTATTTGCGTCCATTTTAAAATTCATTGACAACGCTCCTAAATCTGTCACTTCTATTAGGGCTTGTGACTCGAGGTATACTAGTACACTAATAGGCGCGTCTATCGGGTTGGCGGATTCCAATCTGAGTGAGATGTTTCCACTCTGTTGTGGACTTAAGTGGTATTTACACTAGCAGATAAGTCAGGTGTGATGTCAAACGGATAAAAGTTAAATTGATCGAAGAATTCTTTCTGCGTTACCCCAATCCCGAGCTCATCACAAGCACCTGCAATATGGGCCAGATTACTATATTATCTCACGCAAAGGGGGAACACAGCGTCTGATGAATAATTCATTTCCATAACCCCGCCAAACACAACGCCATTGACGCATATAGTTATAATTTTAAGGCCGAAATTCTCAAATTTAAAGGCACTCTTTTTATATTTTCCATTCGCCGAAGTGAGATCCTGTATGCCAATTAATATCCTTTTACGTAGAACGCCCAGGGCGATGTTTTCTATCTGTTTCGATGTCAACCCTGCTGACACCGTGTATAGTTTGATCTGTACTCTGTTAATTGGGTATTTTAATGTGTCATGTAGTAAATTTTTCTCAATTTCTATTTGTTTAGGCGAACTTAATTTCACACGGCGTACGCGTAGGTATGTTTCCATAATATGAATCACAACGAGCTTTGCACCCTCTTCTTGATCAGCACCCAAATTTAAACAGATCTCAGGATTCGTGCGGGTGAGCTTTATTTTCATATCCAACCCATTCACAAGCAACTTCTCCTGGAATGTGAAGTCTGTATGCAGGGGTCCAAAACACTTATATATCTTCTTTTTAGAATTTGTAAATTTGTCCTTTATATTTCGTCTTTAGCTAGACAATAGCCCTCGGCACTTAAACAGGTATCCTTCGTTTCTTTGGAAAAGTTCAGCACATTTTCCAGATAGGCTCGTAGGTGATAGTACCCCGTTCCTGCCGATATGTCGACCTGATTTAAATATACATCACACTGGTTGAATATGGAGTGCAGAAAGTTTGTTTCAGCGTATACAGCATATTTGTCATCGCATCCGTTTCATCAGAATGGGCTATACGTAGTTTAACGTACATGTGCACACAGCTTGGGTCAAAAAAGTATGGACCTGAGCTCAGTATCACGAATTGAATTGGAGCACTAGGGGAACTAATTGTGTTTAAAGGGTTAATTGTAATAAAGTCACTGTGCTCAATCGAAACTTGAGTTAGAAACATGTCAAAGAGGGACAGCTCCGATTTACGATATTGTGAACTACACGGATAGATGAATCGTGCCATGACGAGTCAGAAATAGTACTACCTCTCTCGAAAAGTAGTAAACAGTCTATGATTCATGGTACGAATTTCCTTAGTCATATTAGTCAAAAAAATAGTGAACCAAAGGTTTCATTCGCTTAGAACACTTTTTCTTCGATATCCTTTTACGTTTAGTGCCACGTGCTGGTAATCCATTCTTCCGGACAGCCCTCTTCTTCTTCCCACCACCACGCATTTTTCTCTTTGCATCTTTGATGATTTCGTCCCGTGTACGCTTTAATTGTATTTTTAGAGCTTCTTTAGGTTTAGCCCCAGCCATTATGTCTTCTGCAGTGTTAAGACCTGATTGTAACGCTTTCCTCCCGAGATATCTGGCACCCTTCTTCAGCAAGGGAACAGCCGTACGTAGTATGGTTGAAAAAATGGATGCAAGTCCACTACCACGCTGGTATCTCACACCTCGATAGACTGTGAAAGGCTTTCTGCCCATTATAACTCAGTGGGTCGAAAGTGCAGCTTCACTGTTAAGCTCCCATCACCGAATGGGAAATTTTTCCCTCAATCGTTCTTATATATATATTGAGATATTCGTTATTAGATTAGCAGCGACATTCACATAATGGGGCATGTCATATGTATACTCGTGATCTTCACTCTATGCTTGGGAATGTGAGCAATGCACAGCAGGTGTGCCTAGGTATCCCCAACAAACTGGTGCTCCACTATGTTGTTGTAAATATAGCAAATGTCTCGGGGTGTATAGCCAGCCACCAATTTCTCCAGTTTCATCTGGTACATTAGGCTGGACAATTTACAGTATGTTGTACCTCGTGGAAGGTATCTCTTTGGAAGGCTGATCAATATCGCCATAGGTTATAATTTTGAACAGCCCTTTGTCTTTAATATTTCTGTTAGCCTGTGATTTTAGGATTATAATATGTGCAGGGTTTTCTTTTTTTACGATTTCGTATACTAAATCACCCGTAACATTTTATTTTTTTAAACTTACGTTTAAGTCTCTCACAACATCCTCAGGGCACTATTACGGCCCTGACCTAGTGTTTACTGTACTGCAATACCCTGCATCCCCAATCGGGAGATACGTATGGTTTCATCCCGAGTTACCCCTGATTTTTCACACTCATCAAGGTCTCTAAGAACCGTAAAAATCGGTTCTTTATAATCAATATTTAAAAAGAGGGTGTCCTACTGAATTTCGCATATCCCCACCTCATAAGAATCACGACCCAATTCAATGGGTCCATGGAGTTCTGTTACAAAGTTGGCTAGTGTGTTGTTAGGATGTACAGAGAGGGACGAAGAGGAGGATAGTGTGAAGTAGAAATGGTTAGGCGCCATGTTTCATACTATTTAAGCTTCATTATTGCATCAGCTTCTATATAGGTGTTGAAGCGTTCAGGGTACCCTAGAGATTTCACCAGGTACATTTTTCTCTTTCCTGAGCCTTTGCTTCCTAAAATTCTTTCAATTTTAAACACATTTTTTCCTAAATTAAATGTCACATTCTGCAACTCCTCGCGGTAAAAACCTGCGATTTCTTCCCATTCAAATCTTCAACGTAATAAAACATTATCTCGCCTTTAGGTCTCATAGCCCTAACTTAAAAAATCTCACGTGTCCAACCTTGCTCAAATCCCTTCGCGAACTTATTTACCAAACGTGATAGCCTTACATAATCATTGATTATGAAACGTGCAGAGTGTGGAGGTGTTCTATGAGCATCTCTTCTCACATCAGGCTCTGAGCGCGACCCTTTTTCTAAAATCTCGTTAGGTGTTGTCCCAATCGTGCGATGGTGTGAGTGGTTGTATGATGACGACAATGATTCCAGAATGTCTATATATCTGTATGTGTTTTATGTGTAATATAGCGGTGCATGCGTTCCTTTATGGTACGTTGAACTCTTTCAGCTAATGAGGCCTTATGTATAGAATTGCTAGAGTAGTAACTGAGATTAAACTCTATCAACAATCAACATGTTCTAAAAAGCTCAGCCTATAAATTCTTTCCCCAAATCCGTACAAAATTTGCCTGGAACCCTGTTTTCTTTCAACATCAACGTTTTGGTGGCTTTAGCAACTGTTTCAGGCGATTTATTTTTCAGAGGAATTACCCACAGATATCTAGAGAATACATCTATTACGAATAGGATGTAGCGGTAACCATTGTTATAAAGTGAATATCTTTGCATGTCTGTTAAATCTGCTTGCCAAATAGAGTCAATCGGAGCCGCTGTTGTCTTGGATGTTTTAAACCTTTTTCTCACACGCTTATGAAATGTATAAGCGTTCTGCTACCGCAAAAACCTCTCAACATGTTTTTTTCCTAATCCATCATTATAAACACTTCTGTACAGTCTATCTACGCCGCCGTAGGAGCTGGGCTATAAATATCATAATAACGTCTTCTTAATATGTCAACCATTTGCGTATTTTAGAGGCACGTGGATACGGTTTACCGTTGTTGTTCGTTAACCTCTTCTTTCTCCTCTTCAGAGGTGCTATCGCTGGGGGTGATGGCGTTCTCAATTGTGGCACATGCGATGCATGTTCGAAGTCTTTTAACACTAGAAGTACCATGATTTCTGTTTACCTAGAAAGACCTTGCGGTCAATTTTGATCGCTAAGCAGGATTTTTTTTACTTATTATTTTTTATTTATTTTTATATATTTATTTTTATTATTTATATTCATTATAATTTATTTTTTATTTTTATTAAAATCATAGCTTTATTTGAAACATTTTACAAAGAGAACAATTATTTGAAACATTTTACAAACAAAACATTTTAGAACATAGCTTATTTGAAACATTTTACAAAAGAACATTTATTTGGAGTATTTAACAGAACATTTATTTAGAACATTTTATAAACAGAACATTTATTTGAAATATTTTACGAACATAGCATTTATTTGAAACACTTTACAAAGAGAACATTTATTTGAAATATTTTACAACCAAAACATTTATTTAGAACATTCTACATACAATGATACACTTGAACAGCACTTTTATTTGAAACATTTTACATACAATTCGTGCACCTTACAACAGTGACTTTTTCTTTATGTCCACAGCATACCTTGTCGCATGCTCTGCATTTGAATGTGGTTTTGTTTCTGCAGGATTCCACTTGACATTGACGGTGTTTAGGCGCTGGGCTCTGAACAAATTGCTCTGGTTCGCCAAGCTCCATTTCATCATGACCTACGGCTGCCTTTGTCTTGCACATTTCAGTTATTAGATCAAGCAGAAACTGTCGGCGTATATGTCACGGTATACAATCCATGCATTAATACAAGCCAAGTCAAGAATATTGAAACAAATCACCATTGGCCATCGCCTAGATCCAGTTTTGCTGGTGTGGTACCGGGCCATTTGGTCAAGAATATCTACACCTACTTTGCTTGAATTATAGTACTGCACTGTCTCTGGTAGCTTTTTGCGGTGAGATTCATCTATTTCAACGGATTTGTGCATTGAACTAAGAAGATAAACATTTTTGGATCTCTTACCTTTATAAATGGTCAGAGTGCAGTCCGATGGTGATTTATATATCGCAGATGAATAAAGTGGCTTTCCTTTCAATATAGCTTCTCCATCAGGAACTTCCCGTCTCCGTCTTCTGAGAGTACCAAGAAGAGTTGTTTTTTCAGCTTTGAATTTCTCAGCCAATTGTAAACTGGTAAAAAGTTAACCTTTCTTCAAGTATGGCTTCATGAGTGATAAACAAACATCAGCTGGAAGATCATGTGCAGCAGCATTACGAGTAGGATCTTTACCCAAATATGGTTTTCCATTGCAAAGGTATTTCGACTTTGCGTTCACAAGAAGCCAAAATTTTACTCCAAATTTATCTGGCTTTGATGCCATGTACTGAATGAATGGACATCGAGATTTGCATGGAAAGAGTTGTTCATCAATAGTAAGATCAAAGCTTGGTACATAACACTTTTGGCAGTTCATTATGAAGAGTTCCAAATTTCAGAAATTAGACACAATTTATCTGCGTTTTCTTTCTCTGCGGCTGGCAATATTGTCAAATCTCATGTGCTTCATGATCAATTCAAACTTATTCCTACTCATTGTTTTATGAAATATAGGTGAACCCCAGTCTTGATTCCATAATTGTTTCACGGGTGTGTTCTTTGCAACTAAAACACCACGAGCAATTTGGAGGCCTAAAAACTTTTCCAAATCTACAAAAAGAATGCTGAAACTTGGGTCGTTTAGTTTCCCATGAATTTCAGTGTAGTTTCGAATTGATCGTAACATAGGTTTATCAATGAGCAGTCGAAATGCACTAAGAGGTCTATTTTCTTCAATACCTTGGTATGCATATGGTGTAGAACCACTTTTCAGCTTGAGTAGGCTACATTTTCAGCAGGAGTTCTGCCTCTCTCTCTTTCACCTGTAATTTTTGTCCGTAAGACACCAGCACGAGAAGGTAAAGTGTTGTTCGTGCTACTGAATGGAGCATCATTTTGAAGAACTAAAGGCTCATCTTCCTCCGTCTCATCAGAATCATTCATTTCTTCGATAGGACGTATTGCCCTGCAGCTAATCGACGGCATCGTCTTCTTCATCCATTGAATCATCTGAGGCAAGTTCTTCCTGAAGAAAACGCAGAGCTTCTTCAATCTCAATTCCTTTATTTCTATAACAACACTGTGCCATTTTATCTGTAAAATGAACAATATATATATATATATTATAGTGACACTATCGGCAGACTGAAAAAACGTCACGACAGTTCCATAAATCAAGCACTCACCTCCTTTTATGATGCTGGGAAAAGGCACAGTGACATAAAATTTGAGTGGCTTCGCACTGAAAAGCAAACTACAGTGTTGTCATATCTCAAGTATTTTCTAGAATGTTCAAAACTAAGATGCCACATCTCAATTATCTTCTAGACTGTTCCAAAGGAATAGGGGAAAGAAACTGAATGAAAGGTCATTTTGAACGCGTGGTCCTTATAGGTAATAACCTACAAAATCTCTTGGAAATAAAAAAAAAAAAAAAATCAAATATGGTATTATAATAAGGGCAGAAATTTATGAAAGCCATAAAAGGTTAGACCGCTACCTTTTCTGTAGTTAATGTATCACACACTTAAAAACTAATAGCGGTCAAAAATGACCGCTTAGTACTTCTAGTGTTAACCTGTTCAGATTTCCTATCATTGTTTTGGGGATATTTATTTGTTGTAGTCTTGCTTTAATATGCTTCCATTCTGACGATGAGGGCCTATCCCACTTTCTCAACAGATCATGGACGATATCAATGATGTTCGATCCCTGTACCTTTGCTCCTTCCAAAATGATCTCACCTGTATCGGTCCACTGTATGATGGGATCCTCATTCAATAGATTATAAAGACTTAAACCTTTATTCCTCAATGTATGTGGTAGACTGCTTTTTAATACATGTTAGATATGTTGTAGGGGCGCACCGTTATTCTTTGTTTGTTCATCTCTAACGTCAGCCTCAGGTCCTATTTCGCCATGCTCATCGTTGACCGCCCTGTGCCTAATAACCACGGGGATCTCTGTCGGATTCTTATAATTTTCGTACTCATGAGGAAATTTCTGCAGAGCTCCTTGGTATAAGATTCTTTTCTCATCACGGGATTTTTCACTGTTTAATAGGTTTAACAATTCGCTTTCCATTCTTTTAAGCCTGCTTTTACGGGGTTCTCGAACCGTGTCTGGACTCTTTGAACTTTGCAATGAAGCATACACCTCGTGTGGAATCACGACCACTTTCTTCATAATAATCTATTCAGTAATGGTCCCAAAACTGAAAATAAAATGGGGAGGAATGACCCTCCTCTTTGTACAATAATTCGTTTTTTCTTCCCCACAGCCTGACTTTTATGAGCGAGTGTACGTACTATGTTCTTGTAACGGCGTAGGCAAGCCTTCTGAGTGGGTTTCATTGATACATTGCATTTTATAACGTTAAGACAGATTTCACAGGTCCATTTTAAAAAGTCCGAGTCGATATTTTTAACAAACATCTGTTGCATTGGCCGAGGCAGTCGATGATAGATTTTTATTAATTCATGGTATTTCTTTAGCCTCTTTGTCATTCTGGAATATAAACCGTTTCTGGTCGCTTGGAAATATATTCGTTCTTAGAAGCACCCTAAATGTGTTTCGCGGATGAAGGTCACAAAGCAAATATCCCTAACGCTGACTTATACCTTCTTTATAAACTTCCAAAAACTCCTTACGCTGATTCGGGAACATTTGATTGGCTAATACCCCAATTTGTGACACATCTCTACGTTGGGCGAATAAAACTAGATATTGTGTAGGCCTATTTAACGACACATCACGCATGTATCTATTTTCAAAAAATAGATTCTGATTGATGAAGAACACGCTTATGTTAAGATGGTGAGAGAACACTGTAAATGTCTCGGAAAACGTTTTATCCATCTTCAACACGGGGTCGTCAATTACAATGACTGTATGTTCATTTCTCTTTAAGGAATTAATGTCATATACACTTTTGTGGAATAAAATATCATCTTGGTACTCATTGAACACTGATTGACACGTCGAATAGCACCATATAACTTTATGCACAAATTTTGAGAACATCTCTCTCTTTTCTTTAATGTAGTGCCAGATATAATACATGTGGATGGGTTCGTAAACCTGAATTTTTCTACAGATTCCATCTCTAACACGTCACACTCCTAAGTGGGTCATTTACAAAATATAATACAAATTTAAGTGGTGTTTCTTATAGTCTAGTCTTGTTTTTCCTCTTCCACAGAACCGTGAATGACGATGAAGTACAACATGTCCCCATCATCGATATTACAGACGACCCTGATGACAGTGTAGTTGTTGTCACAGACTCCACCCATGCCAACGAGCCCGCACCAACGATACATGTAACACGCGACAATTCAAAGCGGAGGCATGATGAAGAGCCTTCCACGTCAGTCATAAAGCGTGCCAGGATTGCACCAATTGTTAGAACCCCAGTAATAGAGCACCAACCCTCTACGTCTTACGACACAAACCCCACACTAGTACCTTCCTCAAATAAAAATGTACCCCCTTATTCCTGTTCAATTCCGGGTACATCCTCCACACCAGCAGCTTCTTGTGCTGTAGAGGAAGGTATAACATTCGATTTGGTGCGCACCGTCACCCCCACCCCAGCCCGAATTAGAAATCGGTATATAATCAGGGTTGATCACAGCTTCATGTATAGCAATCGTGTTGAACACGGACTACGGCGCGTAGTTGAAAGTATTGTGGAGTTTGCCCTTCAGAACCGCGACAAACGTGAAGTAAGGACGAGGCTGTCCTTCGGGTTCGGGTCAGATGACAGGAATGTAGATGATTTTTGGATAGTGATACCATTCAGAAGCTTGGTAACTGTAGATATAGAGTAAATTTTGGACCGTATAATGCAGGCTTCTCAAAGTAGTACAGCCTTCAATATGGACAACTTCACGGGAAATACTGACCGTGTATTCCATGTTGCGGGTAATAGTGCCACACCTTATACTCTTAACTTCAATTCTCCGGTTATTTACAGACGGCATATATACGTCGATCATGGTTGCGGTTTTATAGCAATAGTTTTAGCTCATATGTTCACTGTGATAAATACAATTGCGCATAATATCTGGCTGCCTATGGTTGTGCAGCGTGCCCGTAAACTGATTTCAGATTGCAAGCTTGAGTTTGAGTGTAATATGGGTCCTGAAGATCTGAGAAGGGTAGAACAGGAAATAAATGTTCGTATAGTTGTATTTGAAATGGATGATCGGCGTAGACTCTGTATTAGGGTGTTTCACAAATTTTTAGATCATATACCCCATGCCCAATTTCCATTTCAAAAAGTGTGCGTAGCCAAATTTTAGCAAAATCGGATGATATTTGCAGGTTCCGCTCCTGATATGGTAAACTCTATGATGATTTGACTGGCTGCGAGTTTGTAAATAAGGTTCCGCTCCTTGTATGGTAAACTGTATGCTGATTGGCTTCCAGTTTGTACAGAACTGGCCGATAAAATTGCCGCTTTTCTTGTGCTGTAATGGTGTGAGATTGTTTATGGTTTCATCCATGTCAATTAAAGTTGGTACAGGGCGCAACCTCTAAATATTGTTGAAACCTATTGAAACTTGGCTGGATTTACTTTTATTCAAAATGGATTTGGGTCAAGAGGTGTATGAGGCAATCTGAACCTATGAAATTTTTACCCTATTACCGTGAAACACCCTACTGTGTTTTTAAAAGCTGTGTGAGAGATCGTACAAGACCACTACTTATTTTAGGATTGTCAGGAACAACGTATCTCCCCATCCGTAATACAGTATAAGGACTCTTCGCGGGTTATGATAAAAGTTGAAAATATGGAAGGCATCATGATTTGTGTAAGGGATGTCTCGAGTTTGCGGAAGATATACTGAAACATTGTAAAGATTGCACATGGTATGTGCGCAGTGTAAAAGCTCCAATTGTGAAAGCCGTGTGGTTGAAGCTGAGAAGAGGGATTGTGATGTATGCAGACGCACATTTTTCAATAATAACTGTTTTGAGCTCCATAAGTCAATTGTCACGTGCAGGAAAATGAGAATCTGTGAATGTGGTAGGTTTCATATGATGGACAACTGAGGGAGTTTCAAGCTTAAATATGATAAAATTCACTGTTTTAGCAGGTCATCCCATAAGTAATGTCGTTTTTTACGATAGATTAAGTTTAAACTAGTCCTACTCGGTTTAAGCATAAATTTTCCGAAGGTTATATCTAAGAGGAGATCTATCGTGTTTCGCTACATACTTTACAGACCTTGACCAGTGAAGACGTGTGTTTTGCTTTATGTGAACCCCTCATAAACATGGCGGTATCAGAAGAGCATATCAGGCATATAATGCTTTACGAGTTCAAAAAAGGGAATAGTGCTACTGAAGCAACGCGAAACATTCAGGACGTTTATGGCAACGATATTCTGCATGTGAGGAAATGTCGAAGATGGTTCCAAAAGTTTAAGAATGGTACTGCTGTTTCACAGATGCAGCACGCTCTCGACGCCCTGCTGAGTTTGATGATGACCTGCTGTTAGCCGCACTTGAAGAAGACTGTTCAACAACTGTCGAAGAATTGGCCCAGAAACTCAATTCATCCCCGTCCACCATCCATCGACATTTGCAACAACTCGGGAAAGTGCCTAAGTTACGAAAATGGGTGCCACATGAATTGTCGGTCGACAATCTGAGGGTGCGGGTAAACATTAGCACAGCTCTTCATTCCCGCGAACTCCAAGATCCGTTTTTGCACCGTTTAGTGACAGGCGATAAAAAGTGGATACTGTACCAGAAAGTTAAGCGCCGTCGACAGTAGTTTTGTGCCGGAGAACCAGCGACACCACAGCCAAAACCAAATCTTCACCCTCGGAAGGTGTTGCTTAGTGTTTGGTGGGATAAAGGTGGTGTAATACACTTTTAAACCTTACCACACAACCAAACAATCACCGCTCAAGTCTACTGTCAACAACTGGATCGATTGAACACTGCACTAAAAGAAAAGATACCTTCTTCGGTTAATCGGAAAGGAATCGTGTTCCACCACGACAACGCACGTCCTCATACCGCTCGGATCACTTCTGCAAGAATTGAGGAGCTTGGGTGGGAAAAACTTCCACATCCTCCATATTCTCCAGACCTTGCGCCTTCAGATTATCGTTTCTTCAGGAGTCTGCAAAACTATCTTCAAGAGAAACAGTATACTTCTTAAGATGACTTGCACACCAGTCTTTGTACGTTTTTTGCCTCAAAACCGCGTGAATTTTATTAACATGGCATTGAAAAGCTTGTAGGACGTTGGCAGAGTGTCATTTATTCCGATGGGAAATATATACTAGATTAAAAAGTTTCAGTTGAGTTTTTTTTTTGTCCTTCAAATTCCGATCTAAAAAACGACATTACTTATGGGATGACAAGATATCTGGGCTAGGCTGCTTTAAACCCTAGATCCTGTCCCAAAGCTGGATCCTATCTGCTTTCCAGATAGCTGGTGAGGGAAGCTATAACCATGATATGGAGGGAGCCGAGAGACCATCATGGCGGTTGTTACTTTTGCAGTGTTAACATAACTGGATTCTCCGTGAAGAACAAGCATAACATCATTTATCCGAACGTAGACTCCGCGATCAGATCGATCCCTCACGATGACACGATGCCGATTCCGATACCTCCAAAGCATGGACTCGATTCTTTAGAAGACGAAAAGGAATCCAACGAAGGTGCGATTGGCGGAGATGCGGGACCTTCGGCTGATCTTGATTACACACCTGACGAAGAGCACTCTCCAAAGAGAAGTCAGAACTTCTCTTCTCGAGACTCAAGCAGAAACACTTACTTGAGAAGAACGTCCAAGTGTGTCACTATCGAAAATAAAACTATGATTTGGTGACATTCTTTACAGCAGATGGTCCGCTCTTTTATTGCTATGATATCAATGGACTTTTTGAGAACTTGTCACAGGTACACACACCATCTGAGTGGCGCCTCTTCATTGATTCCTCACAGCGAAGCTTGAAAGCGGTTCTCCTGCATAACGGGAACTTAAAGCCGTCCATACCGATCGCCCACTCCGTTCATCTAAAGGAGACGTACGATAACATGAATATACTGCTCGAAGCAATCCAATACAGCACTCATCAATGGAATATCTATGGTGACCCCAAAGTCATTGTTATGTTAATAAGTATGCAAGGAGGGTTCACGAAATATTGTGCAGCAGTGCTACCGCGGATCATTACATCAGACGTGACTGCATCAAAGAAGCACATACGAGCCAGGAACGGGCAGTGTCCAGTGTGTTCCTTTAGTTGATCCAAAGAAGATTTTCCTGCCATTTCTCCACATTAAACTCGGCTTAATGAAAAATTTTGTGAAAGCGAAGGGTAAGGCGAATTCGACAGGGTTTCGATACCTTGTTGAGAAATTTTCAAACATCAGTGCCGCGAAATTGAAGGGGGGGAATCTTTGTGGGGCCTCAAATCAGGGAGGTTCTGAAGGATGAAGACTTTGAAGAACGTCTCAATGCTTCAGAACTAAAAGCATGGCAGGCTTTCAAATGGATTTGTGGAAACTTCTTGGGTAACCACAAGTCTCCCGCATACAAAGATGGAGTTCAGAAACTGCTCGCTGCATATCAAGAAATGGGCTGTCGCATGTCCTTCAAAATGCATTTTTTATATTCGCATCTAGATTTCTTTCCCGAAAACCTTGGCGTTGTGAGTGACGAACAGGGATAACGTTTCCATCAAAACATCCAGTCAATGGAAAATCGCGACCAAGGTTTCTGAAACGAAAGTATGCTGGCAGACTACTGCTAGATGTTTTATCGCGACGATCCGGACAAGGTTTACAAAAGAAAATCGTACTCGCAACGTTTTTAGGTTGGTGTACATTTCCTTTTATGAATAAAGTTGTCTTTTACGATAAATTGTGCTGAAAATAACACGTCATATTTCGATAATTAGATATGCTACGGGAAATTCGGAAACAGATTTGGAATCAGCGTACAAAACTACTCTCGAAAAGTGTGTATACATCTTTGATGAGAAAGAAAAGTTCGATTTTGTCCACCAATGATTTTACAGTGGCGAGAAACGATAAAAATAAATGAGAAATACAGTGTGTCCGTAAAGTCATGGTGGGATTTTAAATAGCTATATTATTGCAACGAAACATGATAATGAGATGAAAAAAGGGCAAATTGAAGAACAATAAAAAATAACTTTAACGTAGTTCGATATGGGCTCCTCTGGTAACCCTGCAGACATCTAGGCGGTGATTCAATTCCAGCCACACACGCCCAAGAACATCAGGAGTGACGGATGCGATAGCTTCCGTGATTCGCTCGTGCAAGTGATGAATATCCCTAATGAGTACACTGTACACGCTTTGCTTGACGTAACACAACAAATAAAAGTCCAAAGGTGTCAGGTCCGGAGAGCGTGGAGGCCATGGCTTCTATCCTCCTCTTCCTATCCATCTCTGTGGAAATTTTTCATTAATGAATTCTCGAACGTTGGCATAGTGCGGAGGAGCACCATCTTGCTGAAAGATGACATTATTGTCAATAAATTGGGGTACTGCAAAATGTTCTAACATAGCGAGGTAGTTGTGTGACGTCACAGTGGGTTCAGCGAAGAAAAATGGGCCAATCACTCGATCTCGTGCTAGAGCACACCACACATTAACTTTCGGGCTATTACGCTCATGTTCAACATAGGCATGTGGACAGCCTAGACTAACTATGAGATAAAGGTTAAGCTTAGCCTAGACTAACTACAAGATACAACTTTGAGAGTTGTTCTTAAATTTGGCATTGTTTCATCTCATTATCATGTTTCGTTGCAATAATATAGCTATTTAAAATCCCACCATGACTTTAAGGACACACTGTAGATGGTGAAATTTCAGAAATGTTATAACACCGTTAATAAGTTGCTTGTTCTTGCTTTTAAAGTGTCAGAATGGAATAAATGCTGAATTTTCATAACCGAGGGAATACTCAAGCTATACAGGGTGATCCAAAAATTATGTTCCCGAAAATAACGCCTTTCTTTTTTGGATCACCTTAATTCCCAGTGCATTAGATGTATTTAAAATGCAAGAAGGATAGATCGTGGCCAATATCGTAACATCGCTTCCTCTCGATCAGCGAAGTTAAGCGACATTGAGTCTGGAGAGTAGCGGTTTGGGAAACCGTCATCTAGGTTCGGATTATTTAACCACCGTGGTTTGGATCCCACGTAAAGCTGTAGATCCTCTCCGTCATATGAACTTTTAAGATGTTGCGAAAGAGGTTAAACAACTCATTCAACCAACTTAAGATACAAGAAATATTTGCCAAGTTTTGTTTGTATTTTAAAAGATTTGCGTTTTCTCTGAATAGTTTCAATTAAAATTTTACTGTATTTTGTTTTATTCGAAACCCTGTTATTATTATAATGTGAATTGGATTCCTTGTGACCTTACCATTAACAGTAATAATGGTGGAATATAATGAAGTATTTGCTAGAAAGACAAAGATAAAATTTATATATATATATATATATAAAAACACAGTATATATATATATATATATATAAACACAGTATATATATATTATATATATATATATATATAACACAGTATATATAATATAAGCACACCGGACAAAAAATTAGTCACCCCTACTAGCACCGATAGTAAGAAGTTCAAGGTCACACAGAGGGCGCTGATGTATCATTGGTAAGTGACAAGTAGCGGTGACGTAGCACACAGGATCAGATCTGTTTCGGGAGGTGGTGAAGAACAAAGTGTGTGTTGGATATAGTCTGCAAAATGGGTCGTGAGGCAGACGTTACTCAGTGTCAAAAAGGAGCCATCGTGTTTGGCAGAGCCCACGGACACAAAATGTCTGAAGTAGCCCAATTTGTTGGTGTGTCAACGCGTACTGTCCAGCGAGTTTACAAAGAGTGGTGTAGTTCGCAATCAACTGAAAATCGACGGCGTAACTGTGGCCGGAAAACAATTCTCGACAATAGGGGCCGCCGCCATGTTTCCCGTCTAGGAACTGCAAATCGTTTTCAAACCAGAGAACAATTGCTCCAAGAAACCAATGAGGTTCTCCAGCGACCAATTTCCAAACGGACATTGCGACGAGAACTGCATGCGATGGACATCTGGAGCAGGGTACCACGGAAGAGGCCGCTGTTAACAGCAAGTCACAACTTGGCACGTTATAAATGGGCTCAGAGGCACAAAAACTGGACTGCGGCAGATTGGAAACTTGTAATTTGGTCCGATGAGTCCCGTTTTTGTTTGTTCTCCAATGATGGGAGGCGACGAGTACATCGCAGGTCCAATGAAGCCTTTAATCCTGAATGCGTCGAAGGTGTTGTTCAGGCTGGAGGTGTTTCCGTGATATTCGGGGGATGTTTTTCGTACCACGAAATGGGCCCTCTCGTTCCAGTGACGATGAATTTGAACCAGCAGGCGTAC
Organism: Bathynomus jamesi; assembly: GCA_023014485.1. Classification (NCBI taxonomy): domain Eukaryota; kingdom Metazoa; phylum Arthropoda; class Malacostraca; order Isopoda; family Cirolanidae; genus Bathynomus; species Bathynomus jamesi. The sequence continues at coordinate 683,265 of JAJOZX010002145.1, forward strand.
CTCCGCATACTAAACTCGCCGGATTCGTGCGGTTATCAAGGCCAGAGGCGCCGTCACACGTTATTAGGTACATTCTGAGAGGGGTGACTAATTTTTTGTCCGGTGTGCTTATATTTATAATTTTAAAATTCTAATAATTTAAAAAAATGTATAAACCCCTTTCCACGTGACATGTACATGAGAAATGAAAGACAATACATCCCGCAAGTATAACTAAAATATCCTTGTAATCGGTGAGGAATCCAGACAATTTCGGAGATATGCAACTGTTCGAGAAATTTTACAATAACAAGGTCACTCCAGAGATGAGTCTCCAGCGAATTAAAACAATACATTCTTTTCTTATTTTTAAAGTATATTGCAGAACAATGAATCACTTCGCCCCCAACAATGTCCGTGTTGACAATAGTTCCCACGCATTTTCTCGTAGTTGGTAATTTCATTGCTTCATTCTTCAAAAACACGACGATAAATTTGGAGCGTTTGATTCGGTCGACCTTCATTACTCTGAAATGTATTCGCATCCATTTTAAGAGTTAGTGACTACGTTCCTGAAGCGGTCGACCTCAATTAGGGCTTGTGACTCGAGGTATACTAGTACACTAATAAGAGCGTCTATTGGGTTGGCGAATTCCAATCTGACTGAGATGTTCCAATTTGTTGTGGACTTAAGTGTGTATTTACACTACCAGATAAATCGGGTGTGATATCAAACGGGTAAAGGTTAAATTGATCGATGAATTCTTTCTGCATTACCACACTCCTGAGCTTATCAGAAGCACCTACAATATGGGCTAGATTACTATAAGCTCTCGCGCAAAGCGGGAACACAGCGTCTCATGAGTAGTCCGTATCCATAGTCCCACACAACGCAACGCCATTGACGTATAGATTTATATTTTTAAGGCCGAAATTCTCGAATTTAAAGGCGTTCTTTTTATATTTTCCACTCGTCGAAGCGTGATCCTGCATTCCAATTAATAACCTTTTAGGAAGAACTCCCAGGGCCACGTTTACTATCTGCTTGGAGGCCAACCCTGTGGGACATCGTGTATAGTTTGATTTGTACTCTGTTAATTGGGTATTTTACTGTTGCGTGTATTAAATTTTTTCAATTTCTAATTGTTTAGCAGAGCCTAATTTCACTCGTCATACGCGCAGATATGTTTCCATGATGTGAATCACAACGAGTTTTGCGCCCTCTTCTTGTTTATGTCCCAGATTTATGCAGATCTCGGGATTCATGCGGGTGAACTTTAATTTCATATCCACCCCATTCATAAGCAGTTTCTCCTGGAATGTGAAGTCTGTATGTAGATGTCCATAGCATTCATATATCTACTTTTCAGAATGTTTAAATTTATCCTTTTTACTACTTTCGTCTTTAGTCTGATAATAGCCCTCGGCAGTTAAAAAGGTATCATTCGCTTCTTTGGAAAAGTTCAGCACATTTTCCAGATAGGGTTTTATGTGATAATAACTCATTCCTGCTGATATGTTCACCTCGTTTAAATACAGCTCACACTGACTGAATATGGAGTGCAGAAAGTTGGTTTCAGGGTTTTCAGAATAATTATCATTACAGTCCGTTCCATCTGAATGGGCTATGCGTAGTTTAGCGTACATGTGCATGCAGCTTGAATAAAAAAAGTATGGGTCTGAGCTGGGTATCAAGATTCTATAGGGGCACTCCTGGATCTAATTGTGTTTAATGGGTTAATTATAATAAAGTCACTGTGTTCAATAGAAACTTGTGTTGGGGGTATATCAATGAGGGACAGCTCCGATTTACAACATTGTGAGCTACACGGATAGATGAAGCGTGCCATGACGAGTCAGAAATATTGCCACCTCTCTGGACAACTAGTACTCAGCCTATGATTCGTGAGAGCAATATCCTCAGCTTATATCAGTTAGTAAAATGATCAACCATACGTTTCATTCGCTTAGAACACTTCTTTTTTGATGTCCTTTTGCGTTTAACGTCACATGTTGGTAACCCCTGTTTTCGGACAGCCCTCTTCTTCTTTCCGTCATCACGGATTTTTCTCTTTGCATTTTTGATGATTTCGTCCCGAGTACGTTTAAAATATTTTTTAGAGCTTCTTCAGGTTTAGCTCCACCCATTATGTCTTCTACAGTGTTAAAACCTGATTATAACGCTTTCCTCCCGAGGTATCTGGCCCCTCCCCCTCTTCAACAATGGGATAGCCGTGCGTAGTGTGGTTGAAAAATGGATCCAAGCCCACTCCCACGCTAATATCTCACCCCTCGATAGGCTGTGAAATGCCTTCGGGTCATTATAACTCAGTGCGACGAAAGTGCAGCTTCACTGTTAAGCTCCCATTACCGAATGAGAAATTTTTTCCCTCAATCGTTCTTATATATATTGAGATATTGTTTAATAGATTAGTCGCAACATTCACATGATGGGGCTTGTCATATGTAATGCTGAAGCTCTTCCCTCTATGGTTGGGAATATGTGCAATACGCAGCAGACTCGCCTGTGTATCCCCAACAAATTGATGCTCCACGATATTGCTGTAAATATAGCACATGTCTGTGGATGGAGAGCCATTAGGGTGTGTCAATTTCGTCAACTTTTTTCAAATCAATTTTGGTAGTGAAAATATAGTCTTTTCATGTCAAAACTTGAATTTGGCCAACCAAAATGAAATAGAATAACCCTTACCTTAAAATTTCAGAAATTGACTCTTTTACTAAATAATAGGATATAAATTGATTAACTATTCATCTGTCACAGAATTATCCCACTGATCGCATATGGAGTGTTTTAAAGGTCATATAGTTGTTGTACAATGTACAAGTCACAACATGAATAGAACTCCCTCACTCTCAGTCCTCAGTTGCCTCTTAGATGTCATAGACGGTGGTTTGCTGTTATTACTCTTGTACCTTTATAGTTATTCTACTAGACGAATACTACAGTTTAACTGTAAGTATGGATTATTGATTATTACAATTATTTATTATTATCATAGTCTTCTGTCTAATTATGTTTTAATCCCATGAAATATTTTTATTGAATTTTAGAACATCGAATGACTAAACTTTGAAACATCGTAATTGATATAAAATACTTAAATGTTTTTCTTTCTTTTCAGATATTCCTAAGATGCCAAAATTGAAGACAAAAGGTCAGCCGTCATGTCACTTGAGCCTGTTAGTCGGTACAGGCAAGGAGCTTCCCGTATCAGAACTACCAACAGTGCGAGACATGCTGAGACTAGGGTTACTCCTCGTGAACAAAATACAAAGGATAGAAGGAACTACACAGAGAAAGAGCTCATAAGGGACATGATTCCCCTCTTCTGCATCAGTGGAAAAAGCTAATGTGTTATTCAAACCACCTGTACTCAATCAATATAGAACTATTGAGCTAAAATTAACAAAGATGTGGCACAAAGCAGTTAAGACATCACTTGGTAAAGGAAAACTAGCAAAGAAAAATAAATTTCTGCACACTTGATACTCTTCTTAACATTTTTAACTGCCAGTGTCCCATAGAGTTGTGTTCTAAAGCCAATTGTTCTCCCTCATGCAGAAGAGAACCTCACCTCACATTGATTGTCGCTGTCCTCGTGAGAAGAAGATCCCTTTTGGAGCTGGCTTTCATAAAGGCGCAGAGAACAAAGGCAGGAGGCCAAGGAAGTATGCAGATTGGTTCGGCAGATTATTCAGAAACCAAAAAACAGATTGTTATTGCTAAGAAAAAAGAGAAAATCCGAGAGAGGGAAGAAAGGAAGAAAAAGAAGAGTGAAGAAGCCACCAAAGAGATGAAGAGCTCTATCAAGAGGTTCTCACTTCTTTGAAAGCTCTTCAGATGAACAGAAAGAAGCAACATCAGATGATAGCTCCAAAATGCCATCTGAACCTTCGCCGAAGAGAATGAAATACAACACTAAAGACATCTCAAACATTGCCCTTGCCAGTATTCGCCACCATACGGGCTACGAGAGACTGCAGAGATTGCCACTGCCGCTTGGATAATGCAGGCCTCATCAGCCGAGAGGATACATCCTTAGTGATAGATCATAATAAGATAAGAAGATCACAAGAAAAAATAATGAAGGAAATATCTGATCAGCATGAAAAAGATTTGAAGGAGGAAGGTCTCTCTTGCCTTTTGTTTGATGGAGAAGAGATGACACAAAAGTTCTCCTAGAGGTAGAGGGAATGGACAGAAAGTTTCCGGTCTCATCAAAGAAGAACACTACTCTGTGTGTTCCGAACCTGGTGGCCGCTATTTGTTTCACTTTGTTCCTGAAGCAGAAGTAGAAGGCAAGAAATATGCAGAGGCAATTGCTGATCAAATAATATGTTGGCTTCAAGAAAGAACTTGACAGTTCACTGCAGGCCGTTGGTGGAGACTCAACTGCGGTGAACACTGGATGGCAGGGCGGTGTTATGACGCATTTAGAGAAAAAACTTGGAAGAAGGCTTGTTTGGATTGTATGTGATTTGCACACAGGGGAACTACCTCTTCGTCGTCTCACAGGAACTTGATGGTCCTACAAAGCACAACAAGTGGTCAGGCCCCCTTGGCAACATGCTAGATGAAGCAACGGAATTAGAAATAAATACAAAATTTCCAAAGGTCGAAGTAGGCCCTCCCCTTCCAGTGTTGTCTGAAGAAGTTATCAAAGACCTCAGCACGGATCAACCTTACGCTTATCGTATTGTTCAAGCAATCAGATCAGGAGAGTTGCCTCAAAATCTGGCTCTCTTGGAGATTGGACCCGTAAGTCACAGTCGTTGGTTAACTACAGCGATTCATTTCTGCAGGATTTGGGTTTCCAAACATGCACTGAAGGGCAAAATGCTACAGAATTTGATGTTGATTGTTGAATTTATTATGGTTTTATCTTCCTCACTGGTTCAATGTAAAACTTAATCCAATGTGGATGGAGGGGCCCAACCACATCTTGTTTCAATTACAGCTATTGAGAACCCAAAGGAAAGTAGTGTGGACATCGTGTTACCTGTGGTGAGAAGGTCCGCTTGGTATGCTAGGCCAGAGGCAGTTTTGCAAGAATACTCTGCAGCCAATGTACCAAAGAGCGAACTGAGGCTGTGGAAATCATTCTAAAGCTTAGAGGAACATCACTAGATGATGACCAGCTGGGAGACTGCTCGTTCAGACAAGAAGGTACCTCCGATGAACGTCAATGCCACGAAATTGTCAGAATTAGTTAACTTGAGTTCGGAATTTTTGAGCCACCACTGACAACATGTATAACAAACAAAGATTTAACACAACTTAAAGAGGCCCCATGCAAGTGCCAAAGTGGCCTTCTCACACTCAGAGTGTGAGAGATGTGTGAAAATGGTCACAGACGCAGCTAGTCAAGTTTACAGTCACGAGAGGCGAGAAGGCTACATCAAAGCGCAAGTAGCAAGCCGAATGCTGATCAAGGAACCGCAGCAAAAAGGACATGACTGCATTGGTTACTTTCAAATAAAGACTCTGAATGATATCTTTGCCACTTTAATGTTGATAGGATGTTTGCGCACAATTGTTATTTTGTTGCGAATTTACGGAAAAATGGAATTTTTGAATTAAAATTGATGTAGGTAGGAGTTATTTTTTATTGTTTTGAAGCAAGGATATTATTTTGTATGCCAAATGATTACATTAAATTGCTACCAAATCACATGATTTTCAATTTAGTCATTTCACCCCAAAATTGACACACCCTAATAGCCATCACCCTTTTTCTCCAATTTCAACTGATACATTAAGCTGCACAAGTCATGTTGTGCCTCGTGAAAGGTATCTCTTTGGAGCACTACTCCATATCGGACCTAGGTTATAATTTTGAACAGTCCTCTGTCTTTTTAATATTTCTATTATCCTGTGATTTTAGGGTCAGAGCATGTACAAGGGTTTCTTTGTTTACGATTTCGTATACTAAATCAGCCGTACGATTTAAGATTTTCAAACTTTCGTTTAAGAATCTCACAACATCCTCAGCGGCACCATAACGACCCGGGCCTAGAGTTACTACTGTACACTAATACAGTGCCTCCCCACTCCGGGCGGCACGCATGCCTTCATCCCTAATTACCCCAGCCTTTTTGATACTCATGAAGATCTCTAAGAACCGTAAAAAAGAGTTCTTTATAATCAATATTTAAGAAGCTGGTGGATAGCGGAATTTCGCATAACCTCACCTCATACGAATCACGTTCCGATGCAATGGGCCCGGGCCCATGAAGTTCTGTTACAAAGTTGGCAAAGGTATTGTTAGGATGTACAGACAGAGTAGAAGAGGACGGGAGTGTAACATAGAAGTTGTTAGGCGCCATGTTGTATACTATTTAAGCTTCATTATTGCAGCAGCTTTTATATAGGTGTTGAAGCTTTCTGGGTACCCTAGACATTTCACCAGGTACATTTTTCTCTTTCCTGAACCTTTCTGCCAAATTTTTTCAATTTTAAACACATTTTTTAGTAAATTAAATGTCACTTTCTGCAACTCCTCGCGGTAAAAGCCTCCTGCGATTTTTTCCCCATTCAAATCTTCAAAGTAATGCAGCATTTTCTCACCTTTAGGCCTCATAGCCCTAACTTCAAAAATCTCACGTGTCCAGCCTTGCTCAAAGTCCTTCGCGAATTTATTTCCCGAACGCGATAGCCTTTCATAATCATTGATTTTGAAACGCGTAGAGCGCGGCGGTGCTCTACGAATATCTCTTCTCACCTCACATCTCTGTGTGTACCTCTTTCTAAAATCTCGTTTGGTGTTGTCCCAATCGTGGGATGGTTTGAACGGTTGTATGACGAGGCCAATGCTTCCAGAATGTTTATATATCTGTACGTGTTTTTATGTGTAAAATAGCGATGCATGCGTTCTTTTATGGTACATTGAACTCTTTCAGCTAAAGAGGCCTTATATATAGAATTCCTAGTGTAGTAGCTGATATTAAACGCTGCCAATATGTTCTGAAAAGCTCGGCCTATAAATTCTTTCCCCATATTCGTACAAAAATAGCCTGGAACCCTGTTTTCTTTCAACATCAGTGTTTTGGTAGCTTTAGCAACTGTTTCAGGCGATTTATTTTTCAAAGGAATTAGCCACAGATAAAGAATACATCTATTATGAATAGGATGTAGCGATAGCCATCATTATATACAGAATACACTGGTATGCATATGAAATTTCTTTGTCTGCTGTGAGGGTTTTTTCAACTCATATTATATAATTCGACCATGCTGAATTCGAAAATGGCATTGGTTTTCCTCAATCAGGTCAGGTTTTTCTCTATTGACCATTTATTATAAGTCCAATTTTATCCCCAAATTTATTGATTTTTTAGCTTAAACACTGTAGATACGAGTAATATTATAAGAACACTCGTGAAAAATGAAAACATTGTGTGAATAAATACTTTTATTCATACAATGAATATGGAAAAAAGTTTATTGAGGAAGGAATGAAGTTTTTTGGCTTTCCGTCTGTGTTTTTCTTCGGGCACGTCTCGCTTCAAACACCAGCAATAGTCCGCCAGCATATTGATATCCAGTTTCCCTGGTACCTCTCTTCCATTATTTTGATATCTTGGTGAAATCGTTCACCCTGTTCCTCACTATAATCCCCGCAATTTTCAGGAAAATAGTCCAAGGGAACCACAAAAAGTGCATTTTTATGGACATGCGCGACCCATGAGCTTTGAAAGCTTCCATCAAGTTTTCGACAACGGACTCGTATTCTGGACTTCTACGCTTGCCAAGAAGATCAGTGACAACTGATTTGAATGCCTGCCAGGCATTCTTCTCAGTTGGAGTCATTGCGTTTTCGAACTGAGTATCCTTGATCAAAGTTCGAATTTGAGGACCATCAAAAACCCCAGCATTTAGTTTAGCATCAGATATATGAGGAAATTTACTCTCGAGATATCGGAATGCTGAACCCTCCTTATTCATTGATTTGATGAAATTTTTCATCAAGCCCAGCTTAATATGAAGTGGTGGGAGCAAAATTTTTGTTGGTGGTACAAGGGGCACTGAAACGACATTATGCGACCCAGGTTCAAAATTCTCTCTGGATGCCCATTCACGCTGTGCATAGTGCTTCTCATCCGCTCGGCTATCCCATTTGCAGAGGAAACCTGGGTATTTCGTGTATCCCCCTTGCATTCCCAATACAAATGCCACAATCTGAAAAAAAATGAAAATATTTAAAGAATTTAGAGAATTTGTTCTATCAGATAAAAAAATCTATGCATTGGACTGTATCACTTCTGTGGGGAAGTTAAGTGTTCTTATACGCTCTCAAATAACCTTTGGAAAAACAACATAGTCAATAGCAATAGTTTACTTATGATATTAGTATTACCTTCAAATCTCCACAGATCCTCCAGTTATGTTGGTCGTATACGAGAGCATCCAGTAAATTTTCATGTTATCGTAGCTCTCAGTAAGTTGTACAGAATGTGCTACAGGGACTGATGCAACCCTATTCCCAATGTTGAGAAGTACTGCTTTCAAACTTCGTTTAGACGAGTCTATAAATAGCCTCCATTCTGATGCGTTATATGGCAGGCCCAAGGATTCGATTAGCCCCTCAACATTGCAGCAGTACACTAAGGAAGAGGTATTTTCGTGCACTGCAAAAAACTTGCGGAATTCTTCCTCTCGTTTCCTATACCAGGAGAATGTTGTTCCCGGAGCCAGCAAGTTGTCCTCTCGAAGTCGTGAGCCCAAGATCTCGGCAGCTAATTTGGAAAGTCCTAAATCCCTGGTAAGATCATTAAGTTTGCCTGGTTGAGAGGCCTCGGCTCATTTGAAGCGTATTTTGAGGTATATACGACTGGGACTGGTCATTGGCATTGGTCATTGATTCATCATCAGAATCATCGAAGTCCAGGGTTTGAGGTGGGTCGGGTATTGGAATTCCAGGACCATGGGGTACAGGTCTCATAGCAGAAGGAATGTCAGGGTATACAACAATGTGTTTATTCTTCTTGTTAACTCCTGAAAATAGAAACACAGAAACATGGATATAAAACTTGCATATTAAATAGAAGAAGCATTCAGACAGTGGCGGCTCGTGAGGGAAGGCTGCGGTCTGTAAGATATGAAATAGGTCGATGGAGTCTGTATATTTTCTTTCTTTTTCATTCATATTGTCCCTTCGGAGACAATATGAATGAAAAAGAAAGAAAATATACAATCATTTTATATGTAAATGTAACTTGTATAACAATATATATGTGTAAATGTATTTTCTATAACAATATGTATATGTAAATGTATGATTACCATTATGGTGAATATTATGCTATATATGGTGAATATTACATTATGGTGAATATTGTGTCAAGTTTCATACGAGGATTTCAAAATATTTAAGAAAAATAATTTATAAGCCCACCTTGGAGGTTTGTCATGCAGAAATAGCAATCTGTCACGTGATCCTTTCCTTCTCTCCAAATCATGGGAATTCCAAAAGGCAAAGATTTCGCTCTGCCTTTGCTCCATCTTCTCAAATTTTCAATGCACGTCTTGCAGCACATATGAGGGGCGAAATTTTTGTCCTGGTCCCCTAGCTTAATTCCAAAGTATGCTCTATACATTGTCTTCACAAATTTAGTGATTTGGGACTGCTTATTTGGCATGGTAACCGTCCCACATGTAGCAGAATCTATTGGGATCATTTTTACACGCTCTATTCATTATGAAATTTTTTATCTATATGCCTGAAAAGTAAAAAAAGATATTATACAAGTGAAACAAGTGATGACAGATGTTACTGTTCCAATTCCGCTTTGACAAAATCACGAAAAATTCTATTTTACTTATGAGGCCATAGCCGGATAACCTGAGCTGATTTAGAAAAACGGATTGCAGATTCGAAATCAGCAGGAAATACTCTATAAGAATCACTTACAAAACCCTTGACAGCAAAATTGATGCATACCAGTGTTATGAAATATTTTATCTATATGCCTGAAAAGTAAAAAAAGATATTATACAAGTGAAACAAGTGATGATAGATGTTACTGTTCCAATTCCGCTTTGACAAAATCACGAAAAATTCTATTTTACTTATGAGGCCATAGCCGGATAACCTGAGCTGATTGAGAGAAACGGATTGCAGATTCGAAATCAGCAGGAAAACCTCTATAAGAATCACTTACAAAACCCTTGACAGCAAAATTGATGCATACCAGTGATATCTTTGCATGTCTGTTAAATCCGCTTGCCAAATAGAATCAATCGAAGCCGCTGTTGTCCTGGCTGTTTTAAACCTTTTTCACACTGGCTTATGAAGTGTATAAGCATTCTGCTCCCGCAAAAACCTCTAAACATCTTTTTTCCTTAGTCCATCATTGTAAACACCTTTGTACAGTCCATTAACACCGCCATAGGAGGCTGGTTTAGAAGTGTCATAAAAGCGTTATTTAATATGTTAGCCATTTGCGTATTTTAGAGGCATGCGGATAGGGTCGGCCGTTGTTGTTTGGTCTCTTCTTTCTCCTCTTCAGAGATGCTACCGTTGGAGGTGATGGCGTTCTCAGTTGTGGCACATGCGAGACTTACTCCAAGTCATTTAACCTATACAGATTTCCTATAAATGTTTTGGGGATATTTATTTGTTGTAGTCTTGCTTTAATATGGTTCCATCCTGATGGTGAGGGCCTGTTCCACTTTCTCACCAGATCATAGATAATGTCGACGATATTCGATTCCTGTATCGTTGTTCCTTCAACAATGATCTCGCTTGTGTCGGTTAGGTGGGAGACTGCTTTTTAATACATGCTCGATGTGTTGCGTTCCGTTATTCTTTGGCTGGTCATCTCTAACGTCGGCCTCAGGTCCTATGTCGCCATGCTTATCGTTGCTCGCGCTGTGTCTAATAACCACCTGGATCTCTGCCGGATACTTATAATCTTCGTACTCATGAAGAAATTTCTGCAGAGCCTCTTGGTATAAGATCCTTCTCTCATCAGGTGTCTTTTCACTTTTTAATAGGTCTATTAATTCACTTTCCATTCTTTTAAGCCTGCTTTTACGAGGTTCTACAACTGTGTCTGGACTCTTTGATCTTGCAAAGAAGCATACCTCGTGCGGAATCACGACCACTTTCTTCATTATATTAATCTAATCAGTAAAAGTCCCAAAACTGAAAATAAGATGGGAGGAATGATCCCCCTCTTTGTACAATAATTCGCTTTTCTTCCCCACAGTTTGACTTTTACGAGTGAGCGTACGTATTATGTTCTTGTAACGACGTAGGCGAGCCTTCAGAGAGGTTTTCATTAGTACATTACATTTCATAACATTAAGGCAAATTTCACAGATGTATTTTAAAAAGTCAGATTCGATATTTTTAGCAAACATCTGCTGCATTGCCCATGGCAATCGATGATAGATTTTTATTAATTCACGGTATTTCTTTAGCCTATTTGTCATTGTGGAATATACACCGTTTCAGGCTCGTTTGGGAATATATTTGTCTTAAAAGCACCCTAAACGTGTTTCGCGGGTGAAGGTCATAAAGCAAATATACGTAAGGCTGACTTGTATCTTCTTTATAAACTTCCAAAAACTCCTAATGCTAATTCGGGAACATTGATTGGCTAATACCCCAATTTGTGACACATCTCTACGTTGCGCGAATAAGACTAGATATTGGTATTTAACGACACATCACGCATGTATCTATTTTTGAAAAATAGATTCTGATTGATGAAGAATACGCTTATGTTAAGATGGTGGGAGAACACTGTAAATGTCTCGGCAAACGTTTTATCCATTTCCAACATGAGATGGTCAATTACAATGACTGTATGCTGATTTCCCTTTAATTAACGCATTAACGTCATATACGCCTTTATGGAACAAAATATCATCTTGTTACTCGTTGAACACTGACTGGTACGTCGAATAGCACAAAATTAATTTATGCACAAATTTTGAGAACATCTCCCCCTTATCTTTAATGATTTTAAGCATAAACACGGCTTTACCACATCCCGTAGGGTCAGATATAATGCACGTGGACGGGCTCATGAACCTGAATTTTTCTACAGATTCCATCTAAGAAGTCACACCCCTAAGTGAAACATTTACAAAATATAATAAAAATTTAAGTGATGTTCCTTATATTTTTGTTTTTCTTCTTCCACAGAACCGTGAATGACAACGATGTATAGCACCCCATCGTCGATATACAGACGACACCGATGCCAGTGTAGTTGTGGTTACAGACTCCATCCCAGCTGACGAATCCTCACCAGCGATACCTACACCACGTGGCAGTTCAAAGCGGAGGCACGGTGATGAAGAACCTTCCACGTCAGGTATAAAACGTGCCAGGATTGCACAGGTTTCTAGACCCCTGTAATAGCCCTCTTCGTCTTACGACAGAACCTCCACTCTAGCTCCCTCCTCAATTAAATTTGTACCGCTTTATTCCTGTTCAATTCCGGGTACATCCTCCACACCAGCAGCTTCTCGTGCTGTAGAGGTAGGTATAACATTCGAACTCGTGCGCTCCGCTAACCCCACCCCGGCCCTGACTAGAAATCGGTACTTAGTCAGGGTTGACCTTCGAACCCTGTTTGGCAACGGTGTTGAACACGGACTGCGTGGCGTAGTTGAAAGTATTGTGGAGTTTGCCCTTCAGAACCGCGACGAACGTGAAGTCCGGACGAGGTTGTCCTTCGGTTCAGGACAGATGACGGGGATGTAGATAATTTTGGGTAGGTAGTAATACTATTCAGACACTTGGCAGCTGACGTAGACATGACGTAGACATAGATATATCTTGGACCGTATAATGTAGGCTTCTCAAAGTAGTACAACCTTCAATATGGACAACTTCACGGTAGATATTGACAGAGTATTCCGTGTTGCTGGTCATAGAGCCACACGTTCTACTCTTAATTTCAATTCTCAGGCTATTTACAGAAACCATATAAACGCCGAGCGTGGTTGCGGCTTTATAGCAGTAGTCTTAGCCCATATGTTTACTGTACTAAATACATGGGTCAAAAATATTTGGTTGCCTACGGTTATGCAGCGTGCCCGTAAACTGGCTTCAGATTGTAAGCTTGAGTTTGAGTGTAATATGGGTCCTGAAGGACTGAGAAGGGTTGAGCAGGAAATGAATGTTCGTATAGTTGTATTTGGAATGGATGATCCTCGTAGGACTGTGTATGTTTTTAAAAGCTGTGTGAGAGATTGTACAATACCTCTACTTATTTTAGGATTGTCAGGATCAACGTATCTCCCCATCCATAATATAAGGGACCTGTACGCTAGTTATGATAAAAGCGAAAATATGGACGGCATCATGATTTGTGTAAGGGGTGTCTCGAGTTTGCGGATGATATAGTGGAACATTGTAAGGAATGCCACATGGTATGTGAGCAGTGTAAAAGCTCCAAATGTGAAAGTCGTGTAGTTGAAGCTGAGAAGAGGGAATGTAATGTGTGCAGTTGTAAATTTTTCAATAACAAATGCTTTCAGTTCCATAAGTGAATTGGCACTTGCAGGAAAATGAAACTCTGTGAATGTGGTATGTTTCATATGATGGATAATTGGGGAAAATTCAAGCATAAATGTGATAAAATTCACTGTCCTACATGCCCTGAGAAATATAAGGCGGTTGGAGTGAAACATGTATGTTATATGAAAGACGCTAACCTAAAAATAGACCTGTATAACTGTGTACTACGATATAGAACCAAACTGCAAACCAAAGAGGTTATCCCACATCTACTTGTAAGCCAGACTATCTGCGATGAGTGCAGAGTTGAGTGTGAGATGTCACAAATGTGGTAAACGGACAAACGTTTTTAAAACGATCGCACACGACAGCCCTGTGAAACTCTTTGTTCCTATATGTCAAGTTAGCGGACAAGTTAAAAAAAATGACTGTGTATATTCTTGCCCATAACGGGGCAAAATTTGACAAACAGCTCTTTATAAGGAACTGTTGAGCACGAGTCAGAGATATTCACGGGTAATCCCTGAAAAGAGGAAACAAGCTTATACAAATGCAGATAAGAGGTAATGTTCAGTTTAAAGATACTTTATTATTCACACCTTGTAAACTAGCCAAGCTACCCAAGGTGATGGGTGTGGCTACCGAACTTTCAAAAGGATATTTCCCTTACACTTTCCTCACTAGCGACACTTTAAATTACGTAGGAGTGCCTCTCCCCCCAAACATTACTTTAACTACACCAACATGATGATAGTGAGCGTGAAGATTTTGACCGCTACTACAACAGTTTTAATGAAACTATCCATACAATAGCATGAATGTGAGCGTTATTGCGTGAATGATGTGCTCGTGCTTAGCGCATGTTTCCAGGCCTTTAGAAGGATGTACATAAACCGTTTCAACTGCGATCCGCTGCAACTGCGATCCGCTGCAAATCGCAACCACAATCGCCTCACTGTGCTTTACCGTGTTCAATAATAATTTCATGCTTAAAGACACCTTAGCCGCAATTCACAGAAACAACCCTCGCAGTTATGGGCACAAGGCTATTTACTGGCTCATACATATACAACAGCAGACCGGAGTATACATAAAACACGGCCACAACACGGGAGACGTACCCATTAAGGTTAATGGTGTTTTTTGGGTTGATGGTCTAAGCGAAGACCGTGCCACTGGTGAGAAGACTGTGTACTCCTTTAACGGTTGCTGGTGGCATGGATGCCCCATCCTGAGTGTGGAATCGTAGGAGATATCCACGGTAGATCTCCTGCCGACAGTCTTGCAGGACCCGCACCCGCATCAGCATATAGGCACCCAGTTCACTCACAAGATCTTGTGGGAGCATGAGTATGATGCACGGCTGGAAACAGATGAACAGTACCGTGAAGAAATATACACGATCAAGCGTTCAATGGTGTTGGATCCTCTCAAATGCGGTGATAGCTTGTTCGGAGGGCGTACAAACCCATTCAAGCTATACTTTCCACCAGGGCGTGAAACTCCATTACTACGACTTCTGTTCTTTATATCCCTACGTGATGAAGAACAATCCGTACCCGTAGGTGCACCTGAAAAACTGGTGGGACCTGACCTGCCCACCATCGAGGTGTTCTCAACAAATTTGAACAAGTACTATTTCGGTCTTTCTTTCGTGGACGTGCTCCCACCTCGCGATTTATGGATGCCGATCTTACCCGTCGTTATAGATCACAAACTCATGTTTCCCCTGTGCTTGAAGTGCACAGAGGAGAATAATGGGTCCTGTAATCATACAACCAACCAGCGTAAGATCAGAGGTGTATATACAAGTCTTGAGCTGTCCCTAGCCGTCCGCCATGGTTACAGCATATTGAAGATGTGTGAGGTGTGGAGGTTTTAGAAACTTCCCAACCTTTTCACGCCGTATATAAGTACTTTTTTGAAGGATAAAGTAAAAGCATCAGGCTACCCGCGAGGGGTTGAGAGCGAGGTTGAAAAATCGATTTATATTCAGCGTTACCTTGAACGTGAAGGGATACAACTTGACCGGCCCAAATTGTTAAGAACCCTGGAAAGCGCTTTAGGGCAAAGTTATGCCTAAATAGTCGTTGGGGCAAGTTTGCACAGAAAACAGGTAAGGGGAACGTTCATTTGGCCCAAAGTTATAACGAGGTGTGGGATTATGCCAATGCCCCCATAAAGAGATGGAGATCGTGAATGTTGGTAACACGTACATAATAAAGTACAACATCACCGAATGGCCACAGATACCTCACGTGTTACAAACATACCTGTAGCCAGCTTCACAACGGCATACGCACGCATCAAGCTTTGGGGACTACTGCACTCTCTTGGGCGGAGGGTGCTGTACGCTGACACAGATAGCGTAATATTCACAGAGAGGGAGGTGAATACATGCCGCCTATTGGGAATTCCTCGGAGAGTTGACTGACGAGATCAAGGATGAGTATGGTGATGGTGCATACGCTGACTCCTTTGTATCAACAGGGCCAAAAACTTATGGGGTGCGGGTGAGGGTGGGAAAGAGCTGAAATATATCGTGAAGGCGAAGGGCATCACGCTTAACCTGGCGAAACCGACGGGTCGTTAACTTTGACTCGTTGAAGGAGCTAGTGTGTTTAGAAGATGAGGGTGACCAACCTCCCCAACTGACTGTAGGAACCCACAATTTTCGGGCACAGAAACTGGGGTGTGAAGGAACTTAGGGGCACAAGGTGTTCGTAACACCTATAGGAAACGTTACCAGGTGCCTGGCACCTATGATACCATACCTTTGGGTACCATAGTACCTGAATGTTATATATGTCTATTGTTAACGATATGTTTATTTATTACGTATATTTATATGTAAATGTTTCAATTAGGTTTCATTTTCTCCTTTGTATGTGTGCGTGCGTATGTACAGGAAAAAAGTCCTAAGCTCCGCCGATTCTCACGTAGACAAAAAATAGTGATGGCGACTTTTGATATTGCGTGTTCGACGTTTATGAAGTGGTATTTGGTGAAGTTGGAAGATGTGGTGAATACTGAAAGACGGCCTAGCCGCCATCCTTTGAGACTTTTAAGTCTACAATGAACCTCGCAAAGTTTGAGGAACAAAATGTTCAAATACTGTATGGATATTCTGGCAAGAGTATTACCGGATTTCGCGGTACAAACGATGTAATGGACTCCGTTGTAAGGCTAAACTGTATAAAAGCGTACATATACCGTGAGGTGAAAGAAACAACGCGAGCAGAAGAGAAGCAACGGGTATGGGTAGTGAGTCTTGTTGATGAGTGGTCTGCCAGGCGGTATTATGTCATGCTGCATCATACCGAGTACGCGTGCCCTGCGTCTGAGAATGTAAACCTTGTCATCATGGACAAGCTAAAGTACTTTTACCACTACATTCATATATATCATGACGAGGTTCGCAGTGAGGTTGTAGCTAAAGGCCTGTGTGAGTTTTTAATAGAGTTTAGAGACGAGTATCGACTGCTAAATAAAAAGGATAAATACGGGCACATGTTTCTCTCAAATAGTGCGCCGGATTGTTAATGTGTTTAGTTTGTGGAAATGAATGTCTAGTGCGCATTCCGATAAAACATTAAAACCGATATTGCCTCATGTATCGCAAAATTGCCCTGTATAATGGATACAAGTACTCGCATGAGTCTTTCATGCTAGAACAAACCCGTACACGAAACATTAACGCTTTGTATAACTCAATCTTCCACACCTGTTCCCGAGCCAAAAAGATGCACCGGTTGCTTATAGTCATTTCAGATTTTGACCCGACTGCTTGTGCACTCTCACAATAGAAAACGATGGAGCTTCCTTTGAGCAGCATTCTCATTGCGTGTGCTCAGACGTAAAACCGGTGCTATTAGTATGTACTTGAAACGACTTGTAGACAAGCAAACTCTGGTAAACGTAATGTTGTTTATTTAAGTGTTGAGATGAATAGAGTCTTCGTGATAGTTGAGAAGTGGGGTGTGGATCGTTATAAAATACTTGCAGGTGTGGGTACAAGAAGAGAACAGATTAGTGATACCCCCTCATATGCCATTGTTTGTACGTTGTATATAGATAACGACCAGCCATGCATTAATATACGACTGATGTGGAAGAATGCATCTGATAATAACGATCTTGTCCTAACGTGAAACCGCTTCATCCACGACAGAATGCTTGAAATCGTTGGTTTCCGCAAACTAAAACCTATATTTGACGCACGTGTTACGCATATGGTTCATTTTAATACGGTTCTTGAATACGCATACACCATTCTGCTCGACGCGTTTATCGAGTGTAGGACTCAACAAGGCGAGAATGATCTAGAGCTGGATGCTTATTTAAAAGGTTTAGACTCTTCGAAATATCCTGAACTTTGGTACAAAGCACTTCAGCGGTACAGGGCTGAGCTCACCTACACCGTTCACTCTGAAGAACTATTTCTTTATAGAATGAGCAGCTGTCGTTACGACTTAGAAGATTATTTCAACTGCCGCTATGCATTGTGAAGATGAGTTCACGATTGGAAAGCTCGGATCGGCAAGAATAAACCCTCGATTCGAAAGGAGTGTTTATAAACTTGTAATTAATAATGCTGTTCTGGCTAACGATGACCTCTTTGTACGTGCTTTTGAATGTATTTTGTCCGTGTTTAAAGATAACTTGCCAACCAATTGTAAGGTGGGCACAAAAATAGTATTGAACGAAATCTACAGATCTACAGAAGCTAAGGCTAACAAAGACCCTAAGATCCACTTTAAGGTTAGCCCGAGAGAAAGAAGAAAGTAAGGGGTTAAAAGAAGAGAATAAGGGGTGAAGTAAGTAGCAAACCTATCACTCGTGGGTTAAAATTCATTCAGAAAGAGAGAAAGAAAGACACCATCACCATCTGCCAGCCACTGCCGACAGGTCGGAAAAATAGTCGAAGAGAATACTTCCAGCTGTTGCAGACCAGTCCTCCATTCATGGGAAGGTAGAGGATGCAGCCCACTCTGTCGAAAAGGGGTGAAAGATGAAAAGAAGTAAACTAAGAACGCATTACAAACCATGCAACACATTCTTAACTCAAAGCAACACATACCTCCACCGGTTGCAGACCGGTCCTCTACTCCATGGGGAGGTAGAGGACGGAGCCCACTCCGCCGGAAAGGGGTGGAAGATGAAAAGAAGTAAAAAAAGAACGCATTACAAACCATGCAACACATTCTTAACTCAAAACTATCATACCATGCAAATTACAGACATGCAATGAAGAGAGTTACAGACCTGCAAATAAGGAGAGAGAGAGAGAAAAAAGAAAGTAGAAAGAATAACAAAAAGTGGGTTAGTTTACGCTACACGCTACATCTAAGTTCGTGTTAGTCTAATTTTTTTTTTTGCTGGCATCACAGCACACGCTGGCATGTCACAAGCTGGCATTATCGTCAACAGACTCATCCTCGATCACCACCCGAGAGCTCCTGTTGCTAATGGTTTTATTATATTAAACAACGTTAATAATTCTAACGAGGGAGAGGGAAAAGGGTGAGGCTCGGAGGGAAAAGGGTGCGGCTCTGAGGGAAAAGGGTACGGCTCGGAGGGAAAAGGGGGATTGTTTTATTATTATATTAAACAACGTTAATATTTTTAAAATGCCTATGTAAACGGTTCTTAAACATATTAACGCTGGTAGAGTTACGACGGGCGAAGATTATTCCATTTATCAATTACTTTAAACGTAAAGAGGTTTTTAGCGATATTAGTAATGAAACGTCTGCCACGCAAATTAAATCCGTTATTACGAGTATTGCTATTATCGAAAGTGAACAGTTTGTCAAAATTTACGTTATCGATGTTATTAACGATTTTGAAAACTTCAATAAGCTCCCCCCTTAATCTCCTAGTTTCGAGTGAATACAAGTCTAACTCTTTAATCCTATCTTCATAAGGCTTGTTGCGCAATGACGGAATTAGTTTCGTGGCATGACGTTGAACCACTTCTAACCTATCAATATCCTCACACAAATACGGGCACCAAAACAGAACGGCATATTCTAAATGAGGCCTGACTAGGGACTTGTAAAGGGGCAATATAATATCCTTCGATTTAAATTCTAAATTACGCGCTATGAAGCCTAACATCCTATTAGTTTTTCCGCAAGACTCCAGGCATGGTTCCTAACTTCAAATGCTTAGATACGCGTACGCCTAAATCTACTTCCTCGTCAACGCTCGCTAACTCTCTATCATCCATCGTGTACGTGTAATTATTGTCACGAGAACCTATATGCAAAACTTTACATTTGTCTATGTTAAAGTGCATCTGCCACTTATCCGTCCACTCCATAATCCTATTTACATCGTCTTGGAACCTAGTTCTATCGTCCTCGTTAACAACCTATTTTAGTATCGTCCGCGAATTTTGACACGTTACTAGTGAAACCTACATCTATGTTGTTAATGTAAATAACGAATATCAATGGGCCTAACACTGAACCCTATGGAACACTGCTCCTACATCCAACCACCCCGATTCACTACCATTAACAACGACCCTCTGTCTCCTAGCACGAAGCCATTCCTCTAACCAGTTCGCTACCTGACCGCGTATACCGTGCGCTTTAACCTTCGCAATTAATCTTCTATGCGGAACTGTATCGAACGCTTTTTTAAAATCTAAATAAATAACGTCAGCCGCCCTATGCCTATCGCATTCGCGCACTATTTCGTTATAAAATTCTAATAAATTAGTTAAACAAGATGTATGGCGTCGAAACCCATGCTGACTACTGTTAATCAAATCGCGACTTTCTAAGTGTTCGATAATACGATCCCTAACTACGGATTCCAAAAGTTTACCGACAATTGACGTCAAGCTAATGGGCCTATAATTGCTAGCCACTGTGCGGTCGCATTTTTTGAAAATGGGCGTGACGTTATCTAATTTGAAGTCTTCAGGAATAATCCCCGTTTCCAGTGACTGATTAAAAATCTTCGTAAAGTGCCTCCGACAACGTCTTTCAAATCTTTCAGATGTCTAGAATAAAACGCGTCAGGGCCTGGAGCCTTGCTAACTTTTAACTTATCGATATAATGCGCAATCTCACCCTTGTAAACAGTTATTTCATTCAAAATAGTCTCACTGCTAAATGGAACGATATTGTCCACATCGGGGACATTATTGACGTCTTCTACTGTAAAAACTGTCGCAAAATTTATTAAAAATACCCGCCATCGCCTGAGCGTCGGAAGCTAAAGCGCCATTAGCGTCCAAGAGAGGGCCTATATTATCTTTTATCGGCTTACGATTATTCACGTAATCGGAAAAACTTTTTTGGGTTATGTTTACTATTTGCAGCTATAAGGATCTCTAAATTATGCTTAGCATTCCTAACTGATCTTTTAACCTGACGTCGACGCTCGATATATCTATTAGCGTTAGCTACCGTGCCATTGTGCTTATTAAGTCTATACGCTTTGTTACGCTCGTTTATGAACTCGCCTATTTCCCTAGTCCACCACTTAGGCCTACCATGATTTCTAGCGCCCTTGGGCTTACGAGGAATAAACTCCCTTTCGATATTCAAGAAACTACCTTTAAACGCCTCCCAGTGCAAATCAGGGACTTCTATTACGTTACTATCCTTATTGTTTTCTATCAATAACTTAAACCTAAGAATTTGATCTCTAGATCTTAAACTCTCGCCTACTTCTATACCTTCGACTATGTTTTTGCCGTTCGTCATCACCAAGTCTAAAATATTATCACCGCGCGTTTGTTCGGTAACCATCCGTCGTAAAAAATTATCTTCTATGAACTCACTCAATCTCAAACCCTCAACGTTACCAGTAAAAGTCTCGAAATTGACGTTAGGGCAGTTAAAGTCTCCGACAAACTATACTATCCCGATTATTAATAAAGTTACTAAGAAGTGTGTAAAATCTAGTATCGGTCTCGAGGGGTTGAACGGGAGGTCTATAAACAACAACAAAATTGAAACTAAAACTACGCGCCCTAACTTCAACGCATATCGCATTAATTGCTGCCGGAAAATCTATCTTAACCTCGATAGCCCTAAGGGAATTACGAATGTACAACAAAACGCCGCCACCAATCCTATGTAACCTATCATTAGTAAAGAGTTTAAAACCCGGTATTTCAAGCTCCCCCAACAAGTCCCGTGTCACGGTATTTAACCACGTTTCAGTGATAGCAACTATATCGTAGTTGCCGGAATAAATTATTGCCTTAAATTCGTTTAATTTATTTCTAATACTACGCGCGTTACAATAAAAGGCTTTTAAATTATTTTTTATCACGGGTCGGCGTTTTAAACTATTTTTCACGTCGGAGCCGCGTTCCCCGGATCAACAACGTTTAAAGAAGGCTTCGACCTATACAGTTTTCGAACGTTTTCTTTAATTAACCTACCTAGCGTAGCATTACTTATTTCATTAAAATGCACCCCATCTTTTATAAAAAGGCTAGGATCACTGAAATCTGACCACAGCTTTACGAAGGGCACATTTTCCTCAGCACCAGCACAAATCTCTTCTAATTTAGTTAAAAAATATCGTTTTAGACGTAATCCTAAGACCCAAACCGTGTCTAGGGGTAATACCTAGAACTAAAGACCTATCTGACCTCGCCTTTAGCTACCTAACTAACCCCTTATATCTCTCCAAAAGGTATCGGGCCTATACGAGTCGTTGCCCCCTACCATCGTCACCAACATCGAGTGACGGGAAGCAATGTCAATCATATCCACTTCGTCTCTAACTCTGTCAACCCTGGCCCCTGGGAGACAGACCCTCCTCCTCTTGATTGGATGCCGTTCAACGAACTCTCTGCCCATATGGCGCACTAAAGAGTCCCCATTTAAAATAGTTTCCCCCTCATTCACGTCCCTTTCCAAATGGGCGAAAGAGTTCGAAACCTCGATAAGGGGGGGTTCCTATCACCTAACGTACGCGGTCTAGCTCCAACGTTAACTTCTCTAAATCCCTCCCCAGCTACTGATCTCGGACCAACCTTAACCCCTTCCTCAACTCTATCCAACCTTCCCGATAAGCTACCTAAACTAGAAACTAGGTTCCTCATCTCACCCTTCAAATTACTGACGTCTTCAACGTTAGTATCGGTTCGGCTTTCGTCAACCGTAGCCCTACCCATGCCCTACCCATGCCCTCAACTATTTCCTCCCTTAATTCGCAAAAAAAACAAGCCGATCTCTCGGTAATCGCTATAGGACCGCCGTCATAGTCCCTAAAATCCATATACCATCGATTCACCCCACATCTCACACACGACGCTTTCTGCGACGGCATCACACAAGTTAAATTAGTTTATAACTGTCACAAGTTTAAGTTAAATTAAGCCGGCACGCGATGAAAACTTCTGAATCACTAAAAACCACTTATATTCAAGTACCTAACTATATAATATAAACGCAAGTATATAAAATTCGGAACTTACCAAAAGTAAGGATATTGGCAATATCCAAAAGCAGAAGCAATATCAGAGAGCTCAGGAAGTGCGTCCGCTCAGTACGGAGTCTGGCTGACAACTGAACGGAGTATGGCTGACAACTGAACGGAGTCTGGCACCCGCACACCTTGAGTGGTGAAATAATGCTAAATCGTATTTATTGTTTAGTACAACGCAACAATGATGTAACTGTAGACTCGATCACGTGCGAATTTAGTGTTTTAGTTAAGCGCAGTAGAACATAAGGTGAATGCATTTGATTTTATATAAGTTGCGCTGTTTATATATGTATATTAATGAGTATATAGTTTTATCCTGTACTATTACTATTTTTATATAAGTTTTGGTGTTATATATATATATATATATATATATATATAAATATGGTTATATAGTTTTATCCTGTACTAATATTATTATTTAAGAATGTATATATCCTTCGCTTAATGTGTGTATTTTCGCTGTATATTATTTTTGAATGTATATCTATTTCCTATATATTTCATGAATTATTTCCCTTAACTCGTCTAAATAAACAGAATGATGTAATGGTGTTTTATTTAATTCTTTTGGTTGTATATAAACGATATTAAGGAATAACTGGGGAGATGGGAATATATATATATATATATCTCTGCCATTTACGCCTTCTAACCCAACTGACGGATTTCTAAGCCAACTGCCAAGAATATCTGAATAGCGCAATCTGGCAGCTGAAAAGTTATATATATATATACACATACATCTGCCTTCTAAGTCTTCTAAGTCAACTGGCGGATTTCGAGTTCTAAGCCAAGTGATGCTACCTGAGCTCTCATTAAGCGTCTGCATCTCGCAGACGCTGGATGGTCTCTTCCTCTCTCTCCTCCTCTCTTTCTCTAAGGTTAGGTATATCCTTTTGGGGGTTGAGGCCGTCCCACTTCTCCCCTAAAGAGGTTAGGTGGACTCCCTCAGCTTGCTGTGGAATCCCCCCTTTTGGGGGCACCCTGGTGGTTGACACTGGGGAGGGGTGTTGGCACCTTGCAACAAGGGGGGAAGGGAGTTGGCACTGGCACTCATATGATCAACATTGCAATTGCTCTGCACTCGTCCATTTTTCGGCACACTACTAGTGTCTTTAAGTTCGCTTGTACAGAATTGAAGTTTCTTATAATCATGTTGCCTTAGCACAGTAACTTCGATATTATTTCCTTATGTCTGAGTCGTGACTCAAGGGGCTGGTGATAGTGTGACCTAGATACTTAAATTCTTGTACCTGCTCTATTGGTTCGTCTTTCATTTTGAAAATAATATTAGCTGTTTGGCTTGAGCTTTCAGGATGGAATTGCATAACTTTAGTTTTAGTAACATTAAAATTAATGTCATGTTTCTACTTCTACTCATATTCATGTAAGCTACTCCTTACTCAGGCGACCAACGGGACACCACACAGTGGCGCTCATAAGTATTCGTACAGAGAAATATTCCAGTTTTATTCGTCCTTATCTTTTGTACCATGCATAGGATAGTTGTGAAAAGTTTACTGTTCGTTTGGAAAATTTAATAAATAAAAAAATTAGATCAGCTCCAACATATAATGTAAAACATCAAAGAATTTAAGGAAAATAGAAAAAGTTAAAATGCTAAAGTTTTCGTACATTTATTTACAAAATTATTTAATACTTTGTGTGTTCACTTTAGGCTCAAAGAATTTAAAATTTATATCAGTAGTTGGCTGTTTATTGATTAGAGACTGTTGGTAATTTTGAATTATGGAATTCTCTTTGTGAGTCTTCATGGAAGACGGATGACTGTACAAGCCATTAGTAAGCAGTGGGATCGTCGTGGTAAAGAGCTGTCTACAGAGCTTAAGAGATCTGTTATTGCTGCACACGAGTCTGGAAAGTGTCATAGGAAGATAGGAGAAGAACTTCGAATTCTGTTTACGACGGTTGCTACAGTTATAAGAAATGATAAGGCTTTGGAACAATCAAAACTCTGCGAAGGTGTTGTAGCGGGGTGCGATTGAGAAGCCGTCTCCCTGATTCTTTTCTTCTATTTCCACTTTACCTTTGAAATATAGTAAAGCGATGTTTTTTTTATGTATGAATGCGTCCATGAGAGAGTGTGCGCGCGATCGTCTTTTGTTAGCTTGAAATGAATGCATGAGATAAGGAAAGGAACGAAAGGGTTGGGAGAGTTTTTCGCTGTGTTAGCTGCGAGAAAGTCGTCGGAGTTGGTGTTAAGACCAATCATTTTGAAAACTAAAGGTTAATTGGTGTAGAAAGTGGGAAAAATAGAAGTCTGTTACATATTTCAAAGGCAACAAGATCTGTGAATATTTGGAGCTGAATTGGAGGAATTTACGTTTTGAAACCTCTCTGCGCAGAGGTTTCAAGCGCGAGCTCCGTTTAAGGCCAAAGGTTTCGGCTGAATTCTTCGGAATTGTCTTCGGCCACTAGTCATCAGGGTGGCCGCTGGTCGACCCCTCCAGTGCATTTTCATCTTGTTCCATCCATGCTAAGTACTTGTTAGAAGATTTTAGCAAAAGGAAGCTCCAAGTAGCTGGCTGGATGTTTAATTTATCCCCGTTCTACTGAAAGCCCTGAGTTGGACACCCCAAAATAATTGCCCGTCCAACCTTGTTCGGTGTGAACGTATTCCGTGTTACAGCATCTCGGTTTTGACCATTCGAAGATTGACTGAGAAGAGAAAGAAGGCTAAGAACTTTGTTAAAACATCGGGAGGAAGTTTGGGAGATCTTTACAAGGAAGGAAAAGTTGACGGCTATCGGAGTGTCAAATTTCACTGGAAAACACCTCGAGTCTTGTTAAGATCTTGTTCAGTCGTCCCTCACGCGAATTAGGTTAAATTCCACCCTCTTTACAGATAGGCTTATTATGTTGATTTTTTTTGTTTATTTTTTTTCCGTGGCCACGTTAAAATATAGAAAAGCACATTTTTCTATTATATTTTTTTTGCCGTTTGTACGTTTGTAATAAATCATAAAATTGTATTTGCCAAGTCATTGTCGATCTCTCCTGTGAACCAAATTCTGCAGGGTTCCTTTGTCGAGCGGGAGGCTCGAGGATTTTGAATAATTAAAAGAGACGGCAGCCGCTACAGTGTGGATGACCTTGCAAGTCTTCAGAACATACACCTACTGTAGACGGATTGAAAGGATGGCTGCTGAAAATCTATGCGTGACTGCAGGTGATATTTACCAAACATTAAGACTATCTAAGGTCGATGTCCATCCCTCTACTGTACGTCGTACATTGAGAAAGAATAGTCTGCATGGAAGTGTTGCACGAGGAAAAGTGCTACAAAAAGGGCATAAAGAGGCTCGTTTAAAGTACGCCAAGGATCATCAAAATAATGGATTTGTATTCTGGAAGGGAGTTCTCTAGACAGACAAGACGAAAATTGAATTATTCGGGAACAACGAGCAACGGTATGTTTGGTGAAAATCAAATACTGCATTCAATGAAAATAAAAACCCTTCCTACGGTTAAACATGGTGGAAGTACAGTAGTTTGCTTTTTCGGGAATGCTTCAGAACTTCTGATCTAGGAAAGTTTGTTTCCTCAATGGAACCTTCAACTCAAAGAAATATCAGGAAAATTTAGAGGAAAATGTATTGCAATCCGTTCAGGAGCTGCGAATGGGTTACAATTGGGTACAACAAGATGATAATTAAAAACAAATAAGTACTTCAACAAAAGAATTTCAAGCTTCTCGAATGGCCAGTCGAGGCCTAGATCTCAATTTAATCGAGAATTTAAGGTTCGATTTGACAAAAAAGATTCCGCAAGAGAAACGCTTCGAATCTGAATGAATTGCAACAATTGTCCTCAGAAGAAAGAACTAAAATTTCTAGTGAGAGATTTCGAAACCTTATAGAAAAATACCCAAAACGAATCAGTGAAGTCATTCAAGCAAAGAGTGGATACATAAAGTAGGAAATAATTTTGTAAGTAAATGAAAGAAAATGTTTGCATTGTAACTTTTTGTAATTTTCTTAAATTCTTTGATGATTACCTTTATATGTTGGAGTTGAACTAATTTTTTGTTTGTTAATTTTTTCCAAACGAACGCCACTATATATCGTAAGCATCCTTTCATTCCCTTTTCAAGGTGGTTATAAAATCATTCCATACAGGAATAATTTTAGTATGACACTTGTACGATTTTATCCAAAGCCTTCCTGTTTCCCTAGTATGGATGTTATGTCATTATAATACCTATCAACAAGTTTAAAATGAGAATAATTTGAACAGGAATTACTACAGTCAAGGTGCAATAGTTTTAAGTTATTGAAAAGGTTCTCTGTCCTATCTTTATATTCTATTTTCTGTTGTATAAACCAATCGACACTTTAATTTCTGCCTGAAGAGCTGTTATTTTGTGTTTTATTTAATTTGATACATTTAATTACTAGCTTCAGGTCTGTAACCTGAGAGAAGGAAATCTTGTAAAATATAAACATTCATAATACCTTTAAATTATTACTAGTGAGACAGTGATCAGTCCATCTAGTACGGTGGTTCCCAGCTTTTTTGAGGCGATGGCACATTAGAACTGATTCAAATAACTCATGGAAAAATAATGTAAATATAGTTATATGCCAATAATTTTAAAAAATCATTAGAAATATACTACAGGGTGTCCATAAATGTTTACCCTGAAAACAGTATGCTCTCATGTTTTAATGACGAATCTTACATCCGTTTTCGTTTTACAGGTGATCTCGTACACGCATAGAGTTTCTGTGCTGGTGTGTTTCGTCTATCGCATTCGCCGCTAGGAGCGCTGTAGTACCTGTTCAGTTAAGATGGCGTCTGTGACAGAGAAGGCACAATGTGTTGTGTGGCTTGCAGAAACAAAATCTCCTGTCAGTGTTCAGCGAAGGTTCAGAACAAAGTATGGAAAGAATCCACCTGATGTGAAGTTAATTAAGTCGAGGATGAAAAAATTCTTGGAAACTGGAAACGTGGAAAAGCGAAAGAGCAGTGGTAGACCATCAGTTTCCGATGGGACGGTGGAAAACATTCAAACTGCTTTCACACGGTCACAGGACAGGCAGCCAACTGTCATCTTCCAACAAGATGGGGCACCCCCTCATTGGGCGCATGTTGTTCGTGAAACTCTCGACGCAACATTTCCAAATCGATGGATTGGCAGGGACGGGCCAATCCCATGGCCCCCAAGATCACCAGACATTACCCGGCTGGATTTTTTTCTCTGGGGTCATGTTAAAGATTTGGTTTATGCAACAGTTGTTCCAGATATCAGGACATTGCGAGAACGCATTAAGGATGCAATTGCAACAGTTAACCCACAAATGTTGGAAAATGTGTGGCGTGAGTGTGAATACCGTTTAGACATTTTACGTGCAACTAGGGGTGCACATGTGGAAGCTTATTAAGTTCGTTAACTATGTATCAAAACTTTGTATGTTTATCTACTTATGATTAAAACTGTGTTTGAATACGAGTGTTTATTTAAAAGTTATAGCTGCTTTAATCAGGGTAATCATTTATGGACACCCTGTACTTCTAAATTTGAATTTGATTTTTAAGAGGTATGGTATGACCAACCTCCATGGCCCACCCACGAAATTCGCCATGGCCCACCGGCTGGGAACCAGTGATCTGGTACCTCCATTCATATCGATGACGTACTATATATATATAGGGTGATTCACGAGAATGTTAACATTTATATGGGTTTTATTTTTTATTTCCAATTTATTTGTAAACATTTTTTGTGATGCAAACAGTGCTTCATACAGACTCTACTTGCTGTTCACGGATATCTATGCATGTATGAAAGCAGTCATACGTTGCTTCCAGAGCCCGAAGGCACATCTCTGGTGCTATTGACTGGATGACATCTGTGATTCTTTCCCGGAGATCATACACATCCCGTGGCTTTCTACCATACACACGTTCTTTAACCATACCCCATAGCCAGAAATCACAGGGTGTTGAATCTGGCGAACGGGCAGGCCATCTCAGAAGTCCACCTCTTCCAATCCATCTCCTGGGGAAAGTGGTGTCAAGATAGGCAGGAATAGTAAGGGCTTAAGTGTGGAGGAGCCCCATTAGGGCATATCATACTCTGGGTTCAGGGTTGAAATTTTGGAAAAACAAAGTGGCTAATATGTATTCCTATGTAAAAATTAATTCTAAGATGGGTTTATTATTTGCAACTTTTCCGAAAAATCTCATTTTCATGGTCAAAATCGCGATTTTCTGATTTGAAGGCTGCCTAACGCAGCCTCAGGGCACCCAAACAAAGCGCGCAGCTGTTCTGCATATGATTTAGTCCAAAAGCTGCTTTTCTGACCTCGTCCTTGCTTTCTTGCGTGTTTCAACACCTCTGGGTGCTGAAAAAATGTTTAGATTTCACATAAACCTTAAGAATTTTAAGTTTATCTTCAAAGAATAGGCACGGCTTACCAGCTCTACTCTGATCGAGTAGCGGGAGACTTGCCACCTCCACGTGTAGGTTTACACGCCTGTTCTTCCTGGATCCCTGAAAAGCGAGGCCTCATAAGATCTTATATTATGATCTTATGAGGACTTTCAGCTCTTATGAGCATTAACGATGGCTTCAGCCTCTTCATCAGCCACTCGTACCTGAAAAGCTCTTAAGTATGTCCTGCTTCGATCTGAACACTAGGAGTATTTCTTGATGGTCTATCCTGGCTCTCACCCACCCATCTCTCCTCTCGTGACCGTACACAGCTTGGGAAGCAGTTGAGACTTCCTGTACAGCTCTCTCGCAGGACTGAGTATGAACAGAGAGAGAGTCCACTTTGAGTGGAGTTTTCCTGAGATCCTCGAGCTCAGTCAAGGTCATCTTGCAGGTGAAAATAGGCTCGTAAATATTCTCTGATTCCCAGTTGATGAGATCCTCAGATAAAGTGGCTTGCAGATTAACTTTTGGATTTTTATGGGGCCTCACTGTCGTATCACCAAAGTCTCTTCCTTCTCTGATCTTCTCTATCTGGCTCACAGCAAAAGCTCTCTGATGCTCATCCTCACTGCACAGGAATG
Organism: Bathynomus jamesi; assembly: GCA_023014485.1. Taxonomy (NCBI): domain Eukaryota; kingdom Metazoa; phylum Arthropoda; class Malacostraca; order Isopoda; family Cirolanidae; genus Bathynomus; species Bathynomus jamesi. The sequence continues at coordinate 713,255 of JAJOZX010002145.1, forward strand.
AAGCCAGGATGTTCTCAGGATGTGCGTGGTAAGCTCCTCTTATCACTGCAGCAGAGATGATGTTCCTGACCTCGGTAGTCTGGTTCCTCAGCAGCCTCAGGCTTGAAAAAACGTGTGCTGGACCAAATTTGAGGTGGTGCTTCACTTTGATGTCGTAATATATTTTGAAGTAGAAGTTAAGGCAGAACTTCACGAGGACCTCGAGCCTCCTCAACACCTCCCCCTTCAGTCCGTGCTCCCTCATCCATAACAGCAAGATGGCCTGTGCAGTAGTGAGCCACCTGGACTGGTTCAGAGGTCCGCACTTGAGACCAGCCAACTATGGACTAGGACTTCCAGACTTGATGGATTTGATCAGAAGATAGTAGTTGTGCTGGTCTGTGGAGAGAGATTTGACTATCTCTACTGGCAGCTCTATGATATCTTCAGTTCCATCCACTGGTTTGAAGTTGAAGTTGACCTCAAGTTCATTCACTTTCTCAAGAATTTTTCCAATACGCCCACTGAAGCCTGACCGGGGAGTTACAGGGTCGTCCAGCTTGGTGATTAAGTGCCTCAGGGGAGCTCGTTCACATGGAGGTGACAGATCATCCAGTGGCACTTGCGACCCAGCATCTTCTCCAATAGGGCTATGGCGCCGCCAGACCACCCCGTGTTGGTGTTGGTAGAGTCTCCTCCACTCATTACAAGGCTTTTCTCCTTCCTCAGGTTCCTCGGGAGTGAAATGGAAGAGGTACTTTCCTTTAGGCACCCACGTGATAGTGTAATGCTCCTCGATCACTTTGCTAGGATGAAATCTCCCTGTCACTTCGTCATATTTCAACACCTTTGTGTTCCTATCCTGCTTGCCATCAAAGAATATCCCAGATGAGGCCATTACTTCCTCCTTGGCCCTCCAGACTTTCATGCCATCTATGGCCAAGTAAGCCTTGTCTTTGGAAAGATGACCGGCCTTGATGAGGTCGTTCAAGAAGCCAGTGGAAACTGCAGCTGCCGGAATATTTGCCACCCTGTATCTCAAAGCTGCTGAAGCTGTCCCCTGGATCTTCATATAGTTTCGTGTAGCAAAAGTTGGAGTTTCGGCAGGTACTTCAGCGGGAACGTCCATAGGAGCTTCAGTAGCCTCAGCACTGCCAGAGGCTTCTTTTGCAGCTTCTTCCAAGTTTGGCTCTTCGTCCTCCTCAAAGTCTTTCATGAGAAGCTCCTCATTAGTAGCCTCCTCTTTCTTCTTCCTCTTCACAGCAGAAGCTTCTTCAGCCTCCTTCCTCTTCGCTGCTTTGATCTGTCTCCTGCTGTCTTCGAAGTCTACAGAAGACATCTGGATTCCTGAAACTTCGGAAGTCTTCACTCTCTGGTAGTACAGCCACTGAAGGTTCAGTTTAGGAATCTTCACCTCCAAAGGACAGTTACAGTTCACAGGGCCTTGAGGGAGCATCCTGAGCATCCACTCCCCTCTGAGCCGCACAAGATCTGATGCTTGCAAACGCAGACTTCACAGAGTTTATCCAGATCAGCCATCCTCTTATCCTGGGTAGCAGACTTAACTCTCCCGTTCACAACGTCTGTCATCTTCAATTTCAACAAGATCTTATATGAGAGCGATTTTTCCGTGATTGTCACAGGCGGGGAGAACTTTACATTCGACTTCCTCCACTGAGTCATCACGAGTGAAGCCAGCTCGTCAGTCATCTCTCGGATAGGGTATTTAGACCTTTGGATGTCATGAATGAGGAACTTTTCCTCCTGCTGATGAATCTCTCTCTGAAGAACGGCTCTCCAAGTCTGCATCTCGCTGGGAATGAACTCCTTCCCCCGGCCCACAACATCCGAGAGCTTTGAACCTGACATTTTCCTGGTTTTGGGGCAGATTTGGCCATCACGTCTAGTCGGTGCTTATTCTCGCTCTTGTTCAATCTGTAACAAATTCATATCAGTATGTTTAGTGTTCTTTCGCCATAAATATAGACAAGGAATATAATTTTTGGTTATAATCAGGCTTGCCAACCGGCATTTTTAATTACCAAATTAACCTAAATTTGGTATTGAATATTTATTTTGGTAATAGGAAACTGAATTTGGCATTGCAAATTTAATTTAAAATTCGTAATAATGGTGTAACACAAGCTTAACCCTTTGTCATTCAGTACCATCTAATTTTAGCGTAGGTTCATTTTTTACTTGAAATATGCATAGGAGGTATATATAAGCATTTTTAGCAAGAACATTTGTAAGAACATTTCTAAATGAAATAATTTATGTGTCCACTAGTCAACAAAGGTCTAATAAGGTAATGAGTGGGTGGTAGTTAGTACTCTCTCTCTCTCTCTCTCTCTCTCTCTCCTCTCTCTCTCTCTCTATATATATATATATATATATATATATATATATACAGTACATAAAAACAATCGTAATGAAAAATTCATTTCATGTATCCAATTGGACACACGTGTTATTATAGACAGAAATTAACCCTATGAAAACTTTGTGTCCATTTCGAAACGAACTTTGAATAAAGTCATTTCTTCACAGTTATTAAAAATATTACTTAAACAAAGTAAACAGGGAGCTTCCTTAATACTTCTAGAAGGAAATTATAGTCAAAACATATATAATAATGGTAATTAAACTAAGGAAAATTACAAAAAACACTTACCGTAAAAAATGGCGTCCACTCACTTCTACTTCATCATTATAACTGGCGTAATTGCTCAGAGCCATCTATTGAGAGAATGTTGAACTTCGCCTTCTGCATCCAAATGGTTACAAAGATTCAAATGGAGTAGATTTTTTTTCTTATGTATGTATGTATTATACCTGTGTAAGAGTTAAGCAAAGTTAATGTGTCTAAATGGCAACAAATTACGACAAAGGGTTAAAAATATGAGGTTGTGTTCAATTGAATATTTGGTATTTGAACACAGAACAGAAAACCGCAATTTTGAACATGATAACGCGATTTTTGGGAAAAGTTGCAGAAAAGAAACCCCTCTTAGAATTAAATTTTTACATAAAAATACATATTAGCCAGAGTGAAATTCGGGCTCGGAAAAGTATGATATGCCCTAGAGCCCCATTGAGTTGAAAATAACCTGACCGTCTCATGAGCAAAGGAATGTTGTCAACTGTGTATGCCTGCAGCATATCTAAGAATCCCTGACCATTTACAGTGTTGTGGTCAAACAAGTATGGGCCTATGAGTCCTGTAGCAGTTACTGCACATCACATATTGACTTTTGGGCTGTCACGTTCGTGTTCACGAATATTGCGTGGGTTTTCAACACCCCAAAACACAGTTGTGTCGATTCATGTGGCCGCTCAATGCAATTAATTTATGAATTTCAGTTTCCGTATTCTTCTTCTTCAGGAGAGTGTTGCAACACTCAACACGTGCTTCCTTGCCACGGGGTGTTAAAGCCTGAACATTATATGCATGGTAAGGTCGCAATCCCAGGTCTTTATTCAGGATTTGCCAAACAGTTGACTGTGGAAGGTAACATTCAGCACTGAACCGTCTCGTGACTTTCCACAGCATTGAACAAATGCTTCTAGTGTTAGAACGATGTTTTCTGGAGACCTACCTGTTCTTGGACGACCACTGTTTGCTTTGTAATCGTCTGCAACGGAACCAGTTCTGACGAACTTGTCATACACTCGATAAATCGTCAACCTAGAAGGTGAGTCAGAATTGAAGTATCTACGAAATGTGTTTTGTACAAGTGTGGGAGACTGATACACCTCCATCCAGGCCACAACCTTCCTTCTTTCCTCCAAACTCAGCCTTGTTGCCATTTAAAATGCTTATTCACTACTCTTTAATCTTCAAATCCCTGTAACAGAAAAACCCATATAAGTGTTAAAAAAAATTTGATCACCCTGTATATATATATATATATATATAAAGTAGCACGCATGAGCACGCGTGGTTTTTGTGTGAAACAAAATTGCTCCCACCAGGCTTCGAACCGGGAACCTCTTGAGTAGGAGTCGCGAGCTACTACCCGTTACTACCCATTGTAGCGTGGTGGTAACGACGCCCACGACTCCTTCTCAAGAGGTCCTGGGTTCGTATCCTGGTATCAGCAATTTTGTTTCATACAGTATATATCTATTGTCTGGTTACAAAGTTTCAGGACAGGTTCTTGTATCACGCACATAAGTCTAATGAAAGTTATATCCTTGGACATTTAGGAATCTGCACACGTCTTCCATCGCTTCTTAAACTGCCGAAGAGAGAGAGAGAGAGAGAGAGAGAGAGAGAGAGAGAGAGAGAGAGAAATTGTGTAGACAGAAGCATTGCCAACTCATGCATCCTGTGCCCTAACAACGTTTCTGTGAGCACAATTCTTGAATGCATCTGTTCTTGACCGAGCACGCAATTACTGTACCCGAGTACCCACTGCCCAACTCTGAGGCGTATGTGTGTATTTGTGTATGCCCACCTGTCTGTTATTTACAGCATATCCGCATGTGTGTGTGTGTGTGTGTGTCTGTAAAATAATGACATGCATCGCATTTTTAGTTAATTTCAACATTTATGCAATTCATTTACTGAAAAGTTGAGATGGAGAGTAGCGGTATTAGTCCTCGAAAAGCTTCTAATCTCCTTTCGCTTACTCCGCAATTACTCGATCGTATCCATTAAGTAACGAAGCGCCATTTTGTAATCGGTGAGAATTAATAAAATTGATAATAAATTTTTTTATTTGATTTGTTGTTGTTGTTGTTGTTAGTTATTGTGGTGCATAATTACCTTTAACAAAAACAACTGTCTTTTCACTTCTAAGTTGTTGGTGAGCCAAAGAGGGTTGTGGGCCTATAGGAAGGGGAAGATAACTTTCCGAAGTCACCTTCTGTATTATAAAAGAGTATCTTTGCGCGATTTATCAAATACAATTCAGAATTCCGATTCAAACGGAAACAATATTCTGTAATTCATACGTACTTAATTACTGTATTTTTTTACACCAAACGTACAGTGCGAGAGAGAGATTCACGTTATAATTAATAAGTTCTTCAGTTAAAGGTCTGGATCATTTTAGAAAAATTGGCAAATTATATCACAGAACCATGATATTAATTTTAATGTTACTAAAACTGGAGTTATGCTGTTCCATCCCAAAAGCTCAAATCACTCAGCTAATATTATTTTCAAAATAAAAGGTGAACCAGCAGAGCAAATACAAGAATTTAAGAATCTGAGTCAAATTATCACGAGTTCCTTGAGTAACGACCCAGAGAATAAAGAAAAAATATAGAAGTTTCTGTGCTGAAGCAAATATGATTATAAGGAACCTCAGATTCTGTAAATGTGAAGCGAAAGACACTCATTTTCGTACTTTCTACACTAATATATATGGGTAGGGACTACAACAACTAAAAATATTATGGGAGTTATCTGGAGGAGCTTCAGTAGCAGAAAAGCAAACATCATACTAACATTATGGAAGAATCTGGTCCTGCCCGTAATTGAATACTGTTCAGTACTTACAAGCCCATACAGAAAACAACCCATTGCAGACAGTGAGGACATTCGAAGGACTTTTACGTCTAAGATAAAGGAAACGAAAGATGAAGACTATTGATCTCGACTACAAACCCCAAAACTCAACTCTCTGAAAAGAAAACACGAGCGACACAATAACACAATAATATACTGTACATCTGGAAAATACTCGAGGAATGTGTCCGAAACATTATAAAAGAAAGAGAAACATACTGGAATGAGAGAAAAGGTAGATTCTATAACTGTCCCAGCTGCAGTGGGACGGGGAGCCATGAAAACGAAGTTGGAAAATACCCTCAAAATATGTGGCCCAAAACTCTTTAACGTGCTGCCGAAAGAATTGAGGAACCTCTAACACACTAACCTAAATAATTTCAAGAACCAACTGAACAGGTTCTTGCGGCTGTTCCCTGACCAGCAATGCGCAGATGGCTACGAGGGCAGGTGGAGAGTGGAAACCCACTCTCTCCTCCACCAAATTCCGCAAATGAAGTGGGATTCTACAGAGAGGTGAACCGCAAGTTGATCCTGAACCGTCGTTCGAAGACATCAAGTGAAACTCGAGTAACGCTCAAGTAAGCTGTAAGATGGAAGTTACTTTTTCTTCTGCTAATAAAGTTTTCCATTTCAATTTTCCATTTTCATTCCATTTTCTACACACACACACACATATATATATATATATATATATATGTGTGTGTGTGTGTGTGTGTGTGTGTGTGTGTGTGTGTTTTGCTAAGCCTGGCAGCTATATCCTCAACAAATATGTAGGGAAATAGCTAAACAAGGGTAGATCTGTTATATAACTTGCCTTATAATCTACATTTAACTCATGTGAATAAGGAATAAGGGATACAAGTGTGGCAGTAACAGAGGCTATATAATAACTCTACCCTTGTGTAACTATTTGCATAAATATCAATATTAAGTTCTCCCATTGTATTTGAACGCATTCTTCTTCCTTCCTCCCGAATTCTGCCCTTCAATGTCCATCCCTGTGTTTATGTGTTTATTTTGCCATAAATTTCTTTGCAGACGCCGAAGAGGAACTTCGGCTGATGAGACACCCCAAAAACAGTCCCAACCAAACATATGACGTCATCAGGATGAGAAAGAATAAAGGATATCTTGAGAATCATTTCACAGGCGGTTTAAGGCATGGAAGGGAGAGAAATCGATAATTATGGACAGAAAGAGACGAGTACAGTGTGTGTGTGTGTGTATGTGTGTGTGTGTGAGAGAGAGAGAGAGAGAGAGAGAGAGAGAGAGAGAGAGAGAGAGAATAGCAAACAAAGACAAACAAGAAACTTTATGCACGCAACGTGTTCAAAGATTCAGACTCGTGTGTGTATATATATATATATAGGTATATATATATATATATATATATGTATACACACGCGAGTCTGAATCTTAGGAAAGTGACTTAGGAGATTTTGTTTTGGCGCTGACGATATATATATATATATATATATATATATACAGGGTGGCGCGAAAGTCAGGAGTCAAAGGAACTAGAGAGAGAACGGATATTTTCCGTTCTATGGCGCCACTATTTTTAAATAAAAATTATTTTTTCACTTAAATAATTGATAATTTAAAATTTTTTAGTTAAAAAATTTACAATTTATGCTTTTGCGCACCCTCACGCTAATAAGTGCTCGATAGAGTCTAATAGAAAGAATTAATTATGAATTATGAAAGAATTATGAAAACTTTGTCTGTATCTCCACTTAACTTCAACATCACTTTTTCATTAATTGTATTTCTGTCCTTAGTATTTGAATTGTCATTGTATTGTATTGTCAGTTCGTATTATTAATATTTGTCATATGGACTGTGGTCTGCCAATAAACTTTTTCATTTTCATTTTCATTTTTATTTTCATTTTCATTTTTAAATTTTACCCGTTCATTCTTCTTCCTTTCACCTCAGAATATTAGAGTCCCTCTTCATCAAAAACCTTCAACTCACACTCAATCATGATTCGTCAGCCATTCCACTCCTCATACTAATCTACCAACCAATTTATTTCTGCTTGTTGTTCAGTTTTCGTAAGTTGTGTTGAATGCAGGTTTTTAACTGTAGTAGTGATCAGAGCCTTTAAATTTTAATTTTTACGCAATGTTTAAAGGATTACGTTTGGTTTAACTGTATTTTGTTCTTTGTAAAGTTTGTGTCCTTGAAAATGGGTAACAAACCCAAAACGTCGGCCAGTAAAGATGATCACATCCCTTCTCTTTTTGTTCCTGATCAAACTCTCTCTCTCTCTCTCTCTCTCTCTCTCTCTCTCTCTATATATATATATATATATATATATATATATAGAGGGTGTCCCATAAATCCGGCATCATAGGAGAAATTCATATTTTTCTATTTCTACAAACCATAATTCATATTTTTCTCTTTCTACAGGCCATAATGTCTGTGAGCAAGGAAGAACGAATCCAGATAATTCTACTCATAGGAAATCGGAGTCAAAGAGAGGCCGCTGCTGAATTTAGCAGACTGCATCCAGACCGCGAGCCAATAACACAGAGTTGTGCCAGCAGACTTGTTGCAAAGTTTAAGGAAACAGGATCCATAGAAGATAAACCACGCAGTGGACCTTCAAGGAGGTCTACTGACGATGATACAGCGACTGCTATCCTGGCTCATTTTAACAGAAGTCCCAATAAGTCTCTTCGGCGATTGTCCGCCGAGACAGGAGTGTCGAAAAGTAGCATTCATCCCATTCTTCAGGCTCACAAATGGCATCCATATAGACTTCAGATCCTACAGAAATTAAACGAAGATGATCCAGACCGGCGGATGGAATTTTGTGAATGGGCTACGGAACAATATGCTCGGGATCCCAATTTCCCGTCCACCATTCTGTTCAGTAACGAGGCTGTTTTTTATGGAAATGGTGAGGTAAATCGACAGAACACCCGCTACTGGTCTCAAAACAACCCTCACTGGTATACCTCTTCAAAGGAACAAGGTGCATCTCGGGTGATGGCATGGTGTGGCATTTGGAAGGATCGCATCATAGGCCCCCTCTTTTTCGAAGAAGGAAATTTCCCAACATGGTTCCAGCAAGACGGCGCTCCTGCACATTACAGCACCCGAGTAAGGGAATACCTGTACCAACAATTCCCTGGTCATTGGATAGGACGTCGACGGCCTGTGGAATGGCCAGCTAGAAGCCCGGATCTCACGCCACTAGATTTTTATCTCTGGGGCCACTTGAAAGCGCTGGTATACGCAGAGAAAATTAGGAGTGTTGAACATTTGCGGCAGCGCATTATTGGGGCATGTAACACCATTACTCCTGACATCATTCACCGTGTGCTTGCTGACTAGGTATCACGTCTGAATTTGTGTATTGAAAACAATGGTGGACATACTGAGCACGTTCTGTAAATACAAGCTTTTGTTTTGCCTTTTTTTATTATTTTTCCTATGATGCCGGACTTATGGGACACCCGGTATATATATATATATATATATATATATATATATATATATATATATATATATATACTCTGGGCGTGGAAAAAAATGGGAGTTCCAGCAGTTAGTCCTTTCAATCTGCTTATTGAAGAATTTGGCTAATATTAAGTTTTGTAGAGATCAGATTCCATTCGGTTAGATGATCGTTTTTCGGCCATTCAGGATCTTTGTAACAAATTTCGACTTTTAGTGGGCCGGCCAAAATTAAAAAGTCCTCTAGAAAAAAAACTTAGCGGCGTTTTTTGTTAATAGCAGGCACCCACCTTTGATAAGTAGTATTGAGGATGCCAAACAAGATGTGGGTGGATACCACTCTCAATTTTGGGTTTGAAGGTCTCATACAAGGTTACGAAAGTCAAATTCTGAAAAATTCCGAATTTTTGCATTTCAGTGGTGGCTCTATGTAACAACGTGTTTAAAGGTGTATCATAGCACATAGAGCATATTTTTATGATTTTATGGATAATAATTGAATGTAACTATGACTCTGGATGTCTTCATTTTCATTAAAACTACATTTAGCATGCTGGGTGGGATGCGCATGTGCCTACTACTACCATAGTACAAGTAATAGCATATTTCCACATGTTGACTATTTTCAATGCACTGGCTGGGCAGACATTGGTTTGGTATATGCAATTAAAAGAGTGCAGACAGTGCCAGCTGGTAAAATAATAATAATAATAATAGGTATGTTTCGAATTGTTTCAATATATCTGTGACTACTACATACTGCCATTCCCACTTGTCTTTGCAGATAGGGAGCTCATCAGCAATGAACCCTATAGCTGTCATCAAGCGCAAGAGGAAACGTCAGGATGTCAGTGAGGATTGTTGCTTCTTCTGCCAAAGCAGCGCTGGTGACCTGCGCACAGCATCAGCATAAGGAAAAGCAAGAACTATGACTGTAGGTGATGAGAGAAAGAACCTGGGAGATACCTACTATCTTGATGTTTTACAAAGGCTGGAAAGTCATTCCAAGGATGATTTCAATGCTTTGGAACTCAAGTAGCATAAATCATGCTGCTCTTTATTCACCTCTGAAGGCAAACTCAAAAGGCTGCGAAAACCTTCGCTGATGTGTACAAAGCTACAGTTTCCACCAAGCAGAACATGCAGAAGACCATCAAAGCTGACGGAAAGCTACTACAGCGGCTCCTGAATGCCGC